>JARGCU010000008.1:3755000-5005000 GCA_029227775.1 Morpho helenor
CGGGGACGAGTGGTGGGTACGTCGTACTCAGACCGACTAAAAACCTAACAGTGCTCCACCACGCTGCTGGTGGCGGGGACAGGGTACCGTAGTATACATTGCCCCCATCCCCGCCAGCAGCAACTCTGAACCCCAGAGTGCACCACCTCTGGGTTGGGGCCTCTCTAGAATTAGCCCCTCCCTCCACTAAACGATGCATCGGGAGCACCAGATGCAGCGACTGCCTTGGGGACCTTTTGAGATAGGCGTCCGAGAAACTCCGTTCGAGACACCCAAAGATCCCCGTTAGCGTGGCATACGACGGGCTTCGGAGAGTCGTCTGCGCCCCGCTTGCCTGCGACGGATCGAATCTAAGGACTAGGATTATTAAGGATTAAAATACTACTATAGCCCACGCTTTCTAACCATCCAAATCCGCTTGAGTAGAATAGACCACCCTCATTTCTTACCGAGTCGTAAAAGGCGACTAAGGTAAGTTGAGCTATCGTGTGGTATCTGGTCGAGTAGAATAGTCAATCGTCATTTCTTACCGAGGTGTCGTAAAATACGATGTGGTAAGTTGACGTCACACAGATTGGCCGTAAAATACGTAGACAAAACATGTGACAACATGTTTATAACATGTTGTGCCGACCACTTAAAGAGTGATAAGGACAGGAGGATGATGGTTTCTTAACATCCATGTAAACTTTAACAGTATAGTAGGCTTTATGTATCAAGCTCCTTTTTAATAGTGTTTTAAACTGATGTAAAGGCAATTCTACTATATTTCATTAATAAGTTTCTGCCTCTTATGACTTTTGCATTTCCTTATTAATTTGAATTTACTTAAGTTACTTTTTAGTTCTATTTTTAAATCTTTTAAATTGTAAAAGCCTTTCCTTAAACGATTAAAGTCGGATAATGGGGCAATCCGGAAATGACCGTAGTAAATTATTTGAAAGTGTTCCCATCACCGACATGCGAATGTCGGAAGGAGGGAACAAGGCGAAATGGACGCGATATTTTACTATCTTCTATATTATTTTACATTTGTAGCTTGCGGATTTCTATTGTATGTTGGAAACAATGGATTATATTTGTCACGATTCGGGACAAATCTAACCAAAAACCTGACTAAGGTTATAAGTGGTTATATATTAGGATATTCCGAGCTTCCAGATTCATAAAAAAGTTATTTTTTTCCTTGTTTTTCAACAGTTGTATGTGGGACTTTTTGTATTCCACAATAGTAATAGTTACTTGGGCCTCATAAGAAACTCAGAGTCACTCTATTGGCGATGGAGTGACTATTCTTAGAGTATCTCTACGTGATCAAATCAGAAATGAGGAGATCTGTAGTAGAACTAAAGCCACCGACATAGCTCATCGTGTCGCGAAGCTGAAGTGGCAGTGAAAGGCGCAGCGTTGGTAGACCCCGGGAAAAGTCGCGGGAGCCATTGGTTTTAAGCGGCAAATGATCATGGCGTATGAAGATCCCTTAAAGAGATCTTTGTCCAGCGGTGGACGTCCATCGGTTGAAAAGAAAAAGAAGTTAGTTATTTAGTACCAACGCTCGGTATAGGGTTGCCTTTTCATCACCTTAAACGCCTAAAGTTCATTTATATTACCTGCGAAAGAACAACGGAATAAAGTTTAAACTGAAACTCTGAAAAACTGAAGAACTTTGCGATCAAATAAGAAACTACGCAGAAAATCTCAAGTCACCGATCTCTTGCCATTTTAAGCTCAAACGCCCACAAATTAGTTTCATATAACGATGAATCGATACTAAAGTTATGGTAGTAGTGGTGACTAGATTGAAAAAAGTCTTTCTTAAAATAAAACATATTTTAATCACGTTAAATTAAATCACGACGAATTAAATCACGTTATTTAAATTGTATTTAGTGATGTTAGTAATACGAAACATGTGTTTTAAGACATTACTGGTGTATATTACCTACATTCTATTTTAGTACACGCGTTACGCTACAATAATTCGATACAAAAGTATTTCACAGAAATAATTACATTATAACGACACTTTCGCGACAATTCGCGTGACGAGTAAATGTCGGATCATTTTACTAATATCGCGTTAGAAAGCGTCGTGACAACTAGAAATCTAGTTCATAATTTTCCCCTGATATTATTTGACACAGCAGATTTAATAAACCATTATCCTTACTAATATTATTGATGCCAAAGTCTGTTTGTCTGTTACGTTTTCACGGCCAATCCGGAGAACAAATATCGATGAAATTTGGCACAATTATTTCTTATACACCGGAATAACATATAGGCTGTAGAAATCCTGTTAATTCTATAGGAATAGGAGGACATTGAAATGCGCCGAAATAAAAACTAGTGTAATTTATTTTAAAAAAAGCAACTGATAAGCTGTTAGTTGTTTGATAATAAATTGATTGATTAATAACTGTCTGAACTAGCAGTAAAGTTGATAGTTCAAAGGATCTTGTAAAAGTCAACTTTTATTAAGTTAATAATGAAGTAGTTAAGTTTTTAGAGCCCAAAAACAGGGATAAAACGAGATTATTTAAAAAAAAACCTAGCTAGGTCGATTTTGTCAAATAGTTGGAGCCGTGTCTGAGATTCAGAAAACATATTTATATACATATATACATACAAGATATTCTTCTATTTATTTACATCAAAAATGTACAAGTTATATCTATCTTAAATTACTTACACGCCAGGACTATACAAATCATGCCCACGTGGAATGGTCCCAAGAATGCTGGCAGCGTTTCCGCGCTGAATCGCTAAGCTGATTCTTTGTGCGAAAAAGGAGCCAGCCCTCTTGTCACCTGAACAGGCAATCAACCGAGGTGTTAAAACGGATAAAAAAAATTTTGCACTTTGACTCCATGGCCCTAGGGTCTCGACTGCAAACGGCACAAATATATAACTCTCGATGAGAGATGCATACTTCCGCCGTTTGCCGGTTTCGGCCATTTCCGCCGCAGCTCCAGGTCTTGACGCTGTTTCCCTGATACAAGATTAACTCATTTAAATATATAAGATTAGACTTTTACAAGTTCTTTAGACTGAAATCTTTGTTGCAAATATGCAAAATCTAATATGAATCTTGAGTATTTATTTGATTTTCTCATACCTTACATATTTATTCATATACTATCGCAGAAGCTGTACAACGTCAGAGCATAATAACAACGGATTATAAATTCACTCTGAAGTGCGTGTTCAATTTACCAACCGTACCCTTCAATTAGGGCGGAGTCACACTAAACTGCTTCTAAGAAACACTGTTTAAGCTCTTAGAAAAGCAATTTTAAGTTGTACTTTTTTGCATTTATGTAATACAGTGGCGTTTCTTCTTTTATTTTATTTCAAGCCTTACTTACTTCGTGGGGTCGGCACAACATGTTATAAATAGTACCTGGGTGACCGACCCTTGCTCGGTAATTTTACCTTACCTTAGTCGCCTTTTATAACACCTCGGTAAGAAATGAGGGTGGTCTATTCTACTCAGCCGGATACCACATGCCTTATCGTGAAATCTACATCGACTGGTCTTAATAATGCTGACTCAGTTGCGATGTTGTTCAATTAATCAATTCTCAGTACAAAAAACCGACCCTTTCCCATCAGAAAGTAATCAAGGAGTTTAATGGAAGTACAATTTTTTTTGTATTTAGTCGAAAAGGATTAAATTACGAATATCTATACTAATATATAAAGCTGAAGAGTTTGTTTGTTTTTTCGTTTGATTGATTGATTGTTTGAACGCCCTAATCTCAGGAACACTGGACCGATTTGAAAAAAAGGGATACAAACATCACGCTAAGATGAATAGGATAGGAGCGGCAATGAAAAATAGTAAGAAAATGGCTATATATATATATATATATATATATTGGGTGTATATTTGTATTTAAGTATGTATTTAAAAAATATATAAGTATATATTCACCTGTCTACCATAACACAAGTATTAAGTTACTCACTTTAGGGACGGACGACCGTGTGTGTAAGTGTCCTATATATATAATTTATTAAAAAAAATAACGGTAATAGTTATTCAAAAATCAAGTATTATAAAATTGTTCCCCTCTAAAAGTTCTAAATAAAAGTCCGCCACAGCATATGTGTAGTTTTTGGGTTTTTTTTGGAATTTTTTTTGAACTTTTATAGGGGGACAATTTTGTAATACATGATTTTTGAATAACTACTACTATTAATTTACTCAGCGCACGCAAGGAAAGCTAAGGAAGGAAGCTAAAGGAAGCTAAGGAAGGAAAGGTTGCATTCACCGTGATCACGAACTGACTGGGCACGAAGTCAGTTCGTGACCACGGTGGATGCAACTCTGCCGAAACATCGAACCTTACACAAAGGTAACTCGAGGTTATCGCGATGTGTCCCGTTTATTTATATAATAATTAGATCACTGTTGACTGGCCCGTTGGAGCGGTGGGTAGTGACCCTGCCTTCAGCTCCGCGGGTCGCCGGTTCGATTCCCGCCGAGGGCCAACATTTTCTATAAATGAATTTGTTGGCCTTTGAGCCTGGGTGTATATTTGTATTTAAGTATGTATTTAAAAAAGTTACATAAGTATATATTCACCAGTTGTCTGTCTACCATAACACAAGTATTAAGTTACTTAGTTTGGGGACGGACGACCGTGTGTGTAAGTTTCCCATATATTTATTTATTATTTATTATTATTTAATGTTTTACTAAGCGGCTGAGATGTGTATAGCGTAATGCACTCAATTTTCATTTTATCATATATCAACAACAGTATTCGTATATACATAAATTCAAATCAAACGCTTAATATTCTGAGCCTAATCTATTCTTGGGATTTCACCTCACGCGATATTTATAGCTTTTAAAATTACTGAGTCGATCACGCGATGTTACTCGTTGTAATCAGTAGTTTTTGACACTGGTATCACGACATTTTATTTGCATACCACTTGATGATTGATGCTATTTTGTGCTACAATATGATTTAAATTCGAATTAAAATATCTTTTTCTCAAGTTGGCTTTAAAAACACTGTTGAATCGTTAAATTACAATAAAACTACGACTGATTTGGAAAGGTGCTCTTACCGGCAAGAGCCAGCAAGAAAATTGGCGGTCGCTCTTTTAACTAATAAATGTTCCATTAATATATTATAATTGTTAACAATTTAAAAATTACAATACAAGCTTATTAAAACATAGTCTTCAATAGTATAATAAGCTTTATGAATAAGGTCGTAAAAGGAGACTAAGGTATGGTGACCCGCCTTGGGGTATCCGGCTGAGTAGAATAGAGCACCCCCATTTCTTACAAAGGTGTCGTAAAAGACAATTAAGGTAAGTTGACGTCAGGTAGCCATTTGCCAAATGATGTTTAAAACATGTTGTGCTGACCTCACTTAGAGTAGGATAGGGGAAAAGAATGATAATGAATAACTTACTTAATTGCTTTTTTGAGTTCCTACTTTGTCTATTATATACATATTTTTCATAATTATGTATATTTTATGGACAAAAATTAAATTGCTAAAAATATACTGCGAAGAACTGTAATATACTGAAATTAAAGGTATAGCCACTTCAGCAATATGTGAATGAT
Source organism: Morpho helenor (assembly GCA_029227775.1). Taxonomy (NCBI): domain Eukaryota; kingdom Metazoa; phylum Arthropoda; class Insecta; order Lepidoptera; family Nymphalidae; genus Morpho; species Morpho helenor. Next base: position 3,760,597 of record JARGCU010000008.1, read on the forward strand.
GAAAAATGTACCATTTTCAGCAACGACACATTTTCATCGTTAACCAAAAATAAGGCCAGACTGCAATCTGTCTAATGCAAGCTGTCGAAATGGACCACCCTCATCTTGATAGTGCTTTCTATCGTTTTTTTATCCAACTATATATTTAGCTTTAACGGCTGTTATAAAGTACACTGAGTGTAGAAGCATTGTGAAAGTACGAAATGTGGAGGGTAGGGCGTTAAAGCTTGAAGAATGTAGTGGTCATAATCAACTAACATGAGAAAACTGGTACTTCGTTTCTAGCAGAGGACGCTGTTTCGAAGAACAAAGTCACAACTCTTATATATAAGCATAGCAAATATGCTTGCGGCATTCTTAGGGGGTAGTGGTGTTTTGGAGACCTCTTTCGAATATTGTGTTATTAGAATCGCTATTATTATCGAAAAATAATTGCCATTCGTGATGGGAGCGACAACTGAGTTCCTTGCCAGTTCTTCTCAAGTGGGTTAGATTTCCGAACTGGTGGAAGAATCATTCATCAATCTTCATCGTTCATATACATAAGTAGTAGTAAAGTAACGGCCTGTTACTATCCCACTGCTGGGCGTAGGCCTCTTCTCTCCGTTTTTTGGGAAGGATTGGAGCTGAGACCTACCACGCTGCTCCAATGCGGATTGGTAGGTTACACATATCCCCAGAATTCTCTAGAGATATGCAGGTTTCCTCACGATGTTTTCCTTTACCGAAAAGCGTGTGATAAATTGCAATTATCAATTAGACACTTAATTTTTACTAGAAAACTCATTGGTGCCTACCCGGGGTTTGAACCCTAGACCTCCTCGAAAGAGGCGCACGGTGTTACCTCTGGGCTACCACAGCGTATTGTTCATATACATATATAACAACATTTATTTAGTAATATTCGAACCCGACATCATTGTACAAATATGCCAATATTATAGAAAAAAGATCTCTGAAATCACTCGATCTTATATGCCTTTAGAATATTGAATCATTAGTTGTTTTCTGAAGCGATTACATTCAGAGAGACGTGCTCATAGACATATTATTTATGTTTTTCTTCATAAGAAAAAAGGCAGCCAAATTCACTCTGTATTGATTGGCGGTAATTGATTTGTAATAATTTTATTAATATATAAACGTATATTCGCCAAAAGCGATGTAATTTCACGTCTAAATCGTACTAAATGTCAGTCTTTAACATAATTAAAACATTTTAAACTTTATAATTCAAAAGGGTCCTGCTTGCAGAAAATACGTGACTTTCGTTATCACCCATTAAATTTAATGTTACAAATACGAAACATATAATTTATTTGGAGGCTTAGCACGATCATTAAAATGAGATATGTAACGGACGTAAAATGAAATCTCCTTTATAATGAAGTCGCTTTAATTTTCGTGTATTAAGCATGTGGCTAATTTCGTAAACATATTACGTACTACGTACATTTTGCGGTTATAGTAATGAATATTTTGTGCTTTTGTGAAAGTCGAGCTTAAGTTAAGTTTTGAAGTAAGTAGTTGTTATAACAATTTTTAATGAGTTACTATTTGAATTGCAGTGTGGTGAGTGGAACTTACTTACTTTTTAGAAACTCCATCTTAAAATCGGTATATAATTTATAAAAGGTTGTTGAAAAGTTTTCTGATATTTGAGTTTCCGTAAACTTTTTCTTGCTAGAGACTTACTTCACTTTCTTTCAGTTCCAAAGCTACTACTAACACTACTTGGAGTAGAGCTGCTAGTAGTAGTGGAGTGGAGCGGAGAGTACTGTGCTTCTTGACTAAAAATTAAGTATCAATTGCTGTCATTGTACAGAATTACACGATTTGCTAATTACCTCTATTCTCATTTATTAAATTTATAGAATTAGGCGTTACTTTGCGGAGATTCATAATCATCATCCTCCTGCCCTTATCCCACTCTAAGTGGGGTCGGCACAACATGTTATAAACACGCTGTTACATGATTTGGCTGCGTTTTTACGACCGGCCGCCTGCCTGACGTCAACTTACCTCTGTCGTATTTTACGACACCTCGGTAAGAATGAGGGTGGTCTATTCTACTAAACCGGATACCACACGGTGGGTCAACTTACCTTAGTCGCCTTTTACGACACCTCGGTAAGAAATGAGGTTGGTCTATTCTACTCAGCCGGATACCAAACGGCGGGTCGACTTACCTTAGTCGCCTTTTACGACACCTCGGTAAGAAAAGAGGGTGGTACTATTCTATTCAGCCGGATACCACACGGCGTGCGGAGATCCATAATAATAAAAATAATAATAAAATTATTTTGCTATAATCCGCAATGAAGTAAAATAGAAAATATATATAATGCCAAATGTAGAGTGGACAATCCGTTTTCATGCCTGATACATGCAGGATTCGTAAAAACACATGCTAAAACCTCTACCGCCGCCACCACAATACACAAGCACTACATACTATCACAAACTCAACAATCGTTTCGCCCTGCAGTCGAAGCATCATCAGGAGATAGACTCCACGACAAAATCGCATAGCATTTGCTTTGTATGGTTTTTACGAATCCTGCATGTATCAGTTATGAAAACGGATCGTCCACTCTATATTTAGCATTATGTATATTTTCTATTTTACTTCATCGCGGATTATAGCAAAATAATTTTATTATTACTTTTGTAAACTGTTTATTACCAATGCTATGCAATGCACTATATAAATTATTTCACGATAGATCCCTAAAAAATTGAATTCACTAAAGAAATTTCAATTTCATGCTTAATTAGTTGTAAGAGGGCAATGGCACGCTTTGACTTGGATGATATAAATAAAAATATACGAAACTACTTCTGTACTGGAAGAGTGCCAACTCAAACAAGTAAGTTCAAGAATAAAAAGTGTGGGAAAATGAAGCACTAGAACTAAATGAAGTTTTTGTAAATAGGAACAAAAGGTAGAAAAATTAACCTTTAAGGTTAAATTTTAGTACTTTGACCGAATCCTTTAAGCAGTAAACACTAACGATGTATGACCAGTACTTAATCGCAAACAGTAGTTGAATTTGTGGTTATGTGGCTAGGAGACCCTTAAGAGCACAGAGTAGGCTAACCGCAGAAACTCTCGCTTCATTTCTTATGTAGTTAATCTGTAGAATATTTTTTGTTTCTTACTTTTATAATATTTTTATTCTCTAAGTCTTTGCCATGTGGTATTCGGCTAATTAAAACGGACCACCCTCATTTTTTACCGAGGTGTCATAAAAGCTTACTATAGTAAGTTGGCCCGCTGTGAATGTAGTATTTGCTAGAGTAGAATAGACCACCGTCATCTTTTACCGAGGTGTCATAAAAGGTTACTATAGTAAAATGGCCCGCCGTGTATGTAGTATTTGGCAGAGTAGAATAGACCACCCTCATTTCTTACCCAGGTGACTAAGGTAGGTTGATCTGCCATGTGGTGGTATTTGGCTGAGTAAAATAATACACTTTTCATACTGATTTGTCGTAAAAGGTGAGTAAGGTAAGTTGTCGTCAAGCAGGCGAACGGTCGTAAAATAACTAACCACAACATGTAAGATCATATTTAAACCATCTTGTACCGGCTCCACTTAAAATGGGATGTTGTCACCACTGACTTCCGCTTTGTATTTTATAGCAACAAAATCATGAAACAAGAGTATCGCGCCCTTTTAGATTAAAATCGTGGCAACACTGTGACGTGTTGTTTCCGGTTAAGTCTTCCTATTGATAAAACGTTTCAGTAACAGGCAGTCTTTGTTCGTCATTCAAGAGAAGTGCATCTCAGAACGGAATTGTGGTATTCCTATTATATCGTGTTAATATATAGTGTGCGCTAACAGGGATAAGGTTGGGAGAATCAAATCAAATAGAGAAATTTTAAAAAACCAGATATATGTACTTAGATTCGAAAACTGACAGCCACTGACAGGCGGTAAGAAAAGAGGGTGGTCCATTCTACTAAGCCGGCGTGTCAACTTACCTTAGTCACCTTTTACAACACCTCGGTAAGAATTCAGGATGTTCTATTCTATTCAGCCGGATAGCACACGGCGGGTTAACTTACCTTACTCGCCTTTTACGACATCTCAGTAAGAAATTATGAAATAATAGATAGAAATAGACAACCCTGGTCTATTCTACTCGTTATAGCACTCAAATTATGATAGCAAATATTTAAGTGTCGACGTTCTCTATGTTGACATTTGTCTATGAATGAAACCTTTCACCATAATATGACAGAGCGTATTACGTGATGTGGCGCTAAGTATATTAAGCCATTAAATATTAGACACTAGTTTACTTGGTGGCAATTCTCAGAATTGTATTTTCGGAGTATCTAAGTTTTTCATAATGTATGATAAAACGAAAGTAATCATAAAAATATTTTTCTATTATTTGCGTTTTTGAAAAAAAACTATCTACTGCTAAGTGTAGGAAGCAAAATCCGCTCCATACCGTACAAGCATTACTTACCGCATTTATCACAAAACACTAATACTCTAAACAAACACCACATACAATCTTATTAACCTTATAGTGTTAATTTTGCCCCATAATCGAACCATCATTTCCTGGACCCTATCTTCTCGTAGTTACCGACATAGCTCATCGTATCGCGAATCTGAAGTGGCAATGGACGGGGCACGTAGTACGTAGAACTGATGAGCGTTGGGGTCCTAAGGTGCTGGAATGGCGACCTCGCACTGGAAAGCGCAGCGTTGTTAGACCCCCAACGAGGTGGACTGACGACCTCAAAAAGGTCGCGGGGAGCCGCTGGATCCAAGCGGCAAAATCGTGGATTGTGGCAATACCTTAAGGAGACCTATGTTCAGCAGTGGACGTCCACTGATTGAGAAAGAAGAAAAAGATTTTGTGGTAGGCTCCACGATAAAAATTACAATTTTTGGGGGATCATAGCTTGACAAATAAGAGGTGGCTGCTCGCATTTTCTTCAGTCCTCTTTTCCTCCCTCCGCGCCAATATACCCCGCAGGCAAGGACTCAGATAAACGATACGAATATAAGCGCGCCATTGCACATAGTTGTTTATTATCAATTTTATATTAATTAATGCAATAAAAAGATAAAAAACAAACATATGACTATTGTAAATACATTATATTAACTTTGAAAATTCAATACTGCATGGTAATCTTTATTAAGTAAGTAAGAGAATAGGCCTCTTCTCTCCGTTTTTTGGAGAGAAGGATTGGAGCTAAGACCTACCACGCTGCTTCAGTGCTGATTGGTAGGTTACATATATCTTCAGAATTCTCTAGAGATATGCATGTTTCCTCACGATGCTTTCCTTCACCGAAAAGCGTGTGATAAATTGTAAATATCAATTAGACACATAAGTTTAACTCATTGGTGGCTGCCCGGGGTCTGAACCCGTGACCCCCCGAAAGAGACGTACGGTCTCATCGCTTGGCTATCATACGAGTAGCTCCCAAAAAAAAGAATTAGATAAAAAAATAGTTTATTATATGTGTTTCAATTATCAATTAAATTGCAATTATCAATTAGACACATAAGTTTTAACAGAAAACGCATTAGACTCTGCCCGGGTTTGAAGCCGTGACCTCCTCGAAAGAGTCACACGGTGTTACCGCTGGGCTACCACAGCTTTCAGTAATCTTGAGTGGTTTGTTAAAAATGTCAGTATGTCTGTAAGTCGACGGGCACGAACTTCTCGCGTATAAAGCCAACTGTAAAAAAAAAAACTAATGGTGATTTTTTTAGTATATCACAAAACTTTATAATTAGTTATTAAATAGTTAATATTATCTTTATTGTTTATGTGATATAATATTCAGAAATGGTTAATCTCATCGTTACAGCTCAATTTGCATTTTATGTTTTTACTGCTACATTTTCATATTAAAACATACATTAACCTAAATTTTTGCCCTTTATTGTCGTTATACGTCATTAATTCCATGTTTTCATCAAAGTGATAAGGCTCGTTGAGATATGAATGCGTGGGCTGATATAATGTATGCCTATATCACATATTTGGTTGCCACGCAGTGTCCACGTGGAAAAATGACATCATCTTCCTGCCCTTATCCCACTCTAAGTGGGGCACAACATGTTATAAACATTATTGGCTGCCCGGGGTCTGAACCCGTGACCCCCCGATAGAGACGTACGGTCTCACTGTTTGACAATCACAACTTCCAAAAAAAAATATTCGATAAACAAATAGGTTATGATATGTGTTTCAATGATTGTAAACAATACAAATCTCAACAACAACACCCATGAGCAAGAATTTTTGAGTAATGCTTACAACAAAAATTAAAAGCTCGAAGACAAATCGAAACAAAAATATCACAAGTCGAAAGACAAAGAACAAAATTTCCACGGCCTAATTACAAGTGGCCAAATGGAAATATCAAAGCGCCGTAATGAGCCTAACGATCGAAGCGTTCGCGACAAAATGCTCCAGCCGTAAGATCTCCAAAGATAAATAACTAGGTATTCTTCAAACATAATGGAAGCGCCCGTCGGCTATTCATTACCTTTGTCTCGTTGACCCAGTTCGAGTATTAGAGGCATCCGGTACACCTGGAAGGAGGTAAATTTTAATCTTTGCTTTTGATACTAGCTTATTACGAACGGAAATTTTGGTTTATTCTTGCAACTAGCAAAAACTTTGTCACAGATAATGTTGGGATCTCAAAATAAACCTACTTGTGTATTCCATTGACAGAACTATTTGTATTCGATTTTTAAATAATATGACACTACTATTTAAATATCGTAAGGTTTTCAACGACGTTTATATTTCATTTTAGCAATATTTTTTATTCTGTGCTTTTTATTAAAATATTTAAAACTCTTTAAAATCGTTAATATAACACAATATAATAAAAAAAGGATTCATTTCTATAGAATAATAACTATTACATAGCTGCCAGTATATGAAATATGACACTTAAAACAACAATATTTAATAATACGACAACAATTTTTTGCTTGATAATATTATGAGACACGAAAGCTTAAATTTTCCAAATTTAATCTTTGTTTAAATCGTGAAGTAAGAGTAATACAAAACGATTATTTAGTGGTTTCATTAGCGCGTTATATCCTTACAAAGTACTTTAATCAATTCAAAAGAAGAATGTATCCAATAAACTTGTAATTCTTTTATTATTCTACCAATAAGTATACTAATATTTACACAATGTATTTACCCATACACTTGAACTATCCCTTATTACCCATCTATCCCTTTATTAGAACCTTAGAGGGACGTGCAAATAAGCCACGTACAAAACCAATTAGACGGAACAGTGTTCTAAACAACTGTTTTCGAAGCGGAGGAGTTGTAGAATCTAATGAGAATTGTTTTATTTGTACATCTATTATTATAAATCATAACCTCAAATTAAATAAAAAGAAAGATGGCGTCTTGCCAAATGATAGTACTGAGGTATTTTAAAATATTTACATTTTAATTAATTCATCTAATTTTGCGCCGTAGTGTGAATCTTTATGATTGTAAAATTTAAGCAAAATAAGGTGTAACACAAAATTTTTTATTCAATTAAGATGGTGGTTAAATTATTTATTGTATCTTTGTAGAGAGAAACAGTTTAGTACACTATACTATGTTGCTAGGTTAAGAAAAATCCTTTAATTTTTCAGCTTTCTAACCACATTTTTTTTTAATTTTAACTTATAAAAAAATGTTTTCAAAATCAAATTTCATATCCTATAAAATTATAGGTCAGGATAACGTTTCGTAAACGTTACCAAAACTGAGGTCAATGCACCTCAATTTGGCCTTAAATTTGTCGCATTAATCAAAAATTAAAATTAATACAACGTCTATTCTCTCTCACGGCTCTCGTATTACTGACCGTTACACTCATATTACATACTACACGAAATAGTGTTAGAATCGTGTATCCCGATTTGCGCTACCGGTGTGTATCACTATTACGTTACAATGATACACTACATCCATACACATTGCTATAATAATATCGTTAGGTGTTGGGGAGGATACGAGAAAACTGCCACGCGTCGTTGAATATGAATGTCTGGTGTTATCTGATAACGTCATAGTTAAAATATATTTGATCACTTGTAGTCGCTTCGTTGCTCTGAAATAGCAGTTATCGTTATATTCAACGGTCCCAAACTTCAAGTTTGGTTCACCTGCTTTACATGGGAAAAAAATATTATAGTTTTTATGAAGTTATTTTTAACTCAAGAAGTTTTAATAATGACTATGAGATTATATCTATATTATCATATAACCTATATTATAATACCTAATTCAAATAATATGACACATTTTCGAACTCTTTATAAATATCTTATTGGAATAATTTATGGAATTAGGCGTTACTTTGCGTAGATACATAAAACAAAAGTAAAAATAAAATTATTTTGCTATAATCCGCGATGAAGTAAATTAAAAAATATATATAATGCTAAATGTAAAGTGGAAAATCCGTTTTCATACCTGATACATGCAGAATTTCTAAAAACACATGCACAAACCTCCACCACCGCCACCACAATACACAAGCGCTACATACGTTCACTATCACAAACTCTGCAATCGTTTCGCCCCGCAACCGAAGCATTATCAGGAGATAGACTCCACGACAAAATCGTAAAGCCTTGACTTTGTGGCGGATTATCCACTCTATGTTAAGCATTATATTATATATATTTTCGATTTTACTTCATCACGGATTATAGCAAAATAATTTTATTATTACATTTGTATCTTACTAGAATTTTATGACCGAGTAATGTAATTTCCGAAATACATATAGTGATATTCAGATCATGCATGAACTTTAATCTGGCATTGAAGCAACATGACATGCAAGGAAATTGTGTATTGAGGAAAAATTTATACTTGTTTCTGAATACATGGACATGAAATATTGGTAGATTATGCTTTGTTGATGACGTAAATTATGAATATTTCCAAATAAATTTATATCGTAGAGTTAAGAATTAAATGCCAATTTTTCACAATTGCCCAGTCGTATCTCGCCTGATGACATATTAAAGAATAAAGCCAGATATTAATTTTTTCATTGAATAAATCAGGAAATTTAATTGAAATAATTAAACATCTATCAAGTCCGTAGTTACCCGTTGTGCTTATCTTTAATATTATATTTTAATACATAAGACACATTTTCTGTAATAAGCATTGATGCATTTAAAATTTACTTAATTATTACAAGTCAGATATAAGATGTGTAAGAGGCTAAAGTGATTTTTATAGAAAACCTAAGATTTCACAAAATAATTTAACTCATTAGATAATAATTGAAGCCAAAATGGAAATACTAGAAGCATTGCATCCTACGGTATTAATGTTTTTTTTTTTTTTTCTGTAATTAAAGGGCTTTTACACAACATGTGTATGTCAGCCCTATTATACCCTAAAACTAGACTTATCACACTATTGTAAGGAGCTTATCAAAGAGAGCTTGAACAAATTGCATGCTTCCTCCGAATTAGGTTTTGACAATATACTATGGAAGGCACCAACTTGCAATTTTTTCAAGCTCACTGAATTTAAAATAGAATTCCTAGCCGAATTAATGTTTTATTAGGAACAATTAAACATAAAATTTACGGGTATAAATTAACTTCAGTAAATAGATTCTAGTAGATCATTATTCTCCTGCCCTTATCCCACTCTAAGTAGGGTTATCATCATCATGTTTTAAACATGGTGTGATGTGATTTGGCAGGGTATTATATGACCGCCTCCTGGACATCAACTTACCTTAGTCGCCTTTTACGACATATTGCTAAGAAATGAGGGTGGTCTACTCAGCCGGATCCCACACGGCACAAATAGATTCTTGTAGCCATTTGTGGCTTTTTATTTTACTTATAATAACTCTGCACAAAATAATTCATGCAAGAATTGACTGTTCTGCATTGCTAGCTGCTATAAGTGTTAATGTCCGTTATCGATGTAGGAAATCTGCGGTCTTTGCTTTGAACGTGTATCGAAACAACACATCTTTCTATAATCCCATAGTAAGAATGTGTAGGGTCTATAATGATCTCTCTTTTAAGTTTTTAGATCTAGACATTTTTGATTCTCGGGAGTCAGCATTTAAAAGGATTGTCAAGTATTGTGTTACCTCTCGTAGTGCTGTTCAAGAAATTATAAAATAATAACATTAGACTATTACTACTAATTAATTAACATTAGACTATTAATACTAGAATAAGTTTATTATTGCAACATGTTCTTCTTTTTCTTCCTTTGTACATGCATATTTTGGTAAGCAACTAGATTTTAAATATTAACAATATGTATACATTTTAAGTTTAATCGTGTTGTGAACTGTTTTGTGTGTCTAATAAAATAAAATAAAAATAAAATAAAATACAGTAATTCAGTGGATCTATTTCAAAATTGTTCTTGCTTTACCTCTTTACTATCAGCTCACTAGACATGATATTGGATTAACTTCTAAAACCAATCGTACAAAGTGCCTTAGCACATAATTTTTGATATACAGGCAAAATATGGAATTTCTTCACAGTCTATATTGCTCAAATATAACTTACTTATTTTTATTATTTTGAATAAGCATTATTTGGACAAGTGCAGATGCGAATGCGAAGAGCAAATGATACCGAATTTAATGTAAGTAAATTGTTAATAAATTTAATAGATTTGGTTTTCCTATTACTGACAAAATTACAATATTTATTATTTTTAGCATTATGTAATATATTCAAAATAAATAATTTAAATAAATAAATTAAATAGTAATTGCAATTTAGCCACCCGATCTGATTTTTGTGATGGAGATATTTGCAGGGTTGGTGAGTGACAGAAGCTACTGTTTATTCCAAGACTCTACGTAAACGTAAACGAAGTCACGGGTAAAAGCTAGTACAAATATATACTTAAATAGTTTTAAATAAATATTTCAATACATATATACTCGCCGTGCGATATCCGTCTGAATAGAATAATAGTACCACCCTCATTTCTTACCGACGTGTCGTAAAAGGTGACTAAGGTAAGTCTACCCGCCGTGTGGTATCCGGCTAAGTAGAATAGACCACCCTCATTTCTTACCGAGGTGTCGTAAGAGGCGACTAAGGTAAGTTGACCCACCGTGTGGTATCCGGTTAAGTAAAATAGACCACGCTCTTTCTTACCGAGATGTCATAGAATACGACTAGGGTAAGTTGATGTCAGGCAGGCGGTCGGTCGTTAAATACGTAGCCAAATCATGTAACTACATGTTTATAACATGTTGTGCCGACCCCACTTAGAGTGGGATACAGGCATGAAGATGATGACTTAAATACATATATACACCCAGACTCGAAGAACCAACAAAATCGAACTAACGACCTGCGGAGCTGAAGGCCAGTCAAATACTTTTAACATCGCACATCATCACCTCCCGCCCTTATCCCACACTTAGTGGGATTGGCACATCATATTATAAACTTGCTACTACTACACTTTAGTAAGAAATGAGGGTGCTCTATTGTACTCAGCCGGAAACCACACGGCTAACATTTTAACATCGCACAATGAAACAAAATTAAACCAATCTAGAACGTTCGATTAGTAAATTTAATGGCGATCATTAATCTGAATATTTTACTAACCGTTTCAAGCAATTTCTGCATTGTATATTTTTATGTAAGCTAAAAGGAAATGTCTATGGTCGGTGAAATTTATGTTTTTGTTCATGGTCTAACAAGCGGAATGGTAACGACAAATGTCAGTACCGGCTAATGATATATTAATGTTTTAAGGTCTGAAGCAAAAAAAGCTACGTCTGTTTCTGAAAACCTTATACTTGATCAAATCGTATATTTCATTGTTATGATGTTGTATAATAATCTTTATCATATACCATCATTATCCTCCTGCCATTATCTCGCTCTGAGTGGGTTAGGCACAACATGTTTTCAACATGTTGTTACATATTTTGGCTAGATATTTTACGACTGGCGGGCTGCCTGACGTCAATTTACTTTAGTCGCCTTTTTACGACACCTCGGTAAGAAATTAGTGTGGTATATTCTACTCGGCCGGATACCACATGGCGGGACAACTTACCATAATCGCGTTTTACGACACCTCGGTAAGAAATGAGGGTAGTCTTTTCTACTCAGCCGGATTGGTATCCGAAGGTAAGTTGTTTCGCCTTGCGGTCACGGCGAAACAACTTTTACCTAAGTCGCCTTTTACGGCACCTCGGTAAGAAATGAGGTTGATCTATTCTACTCGTATTACTAGTCGTAAAAGGCAGCTAAGGTAAGTTGACTTGCCGTGTGGTATCCGGCTGTGTAGAATAGACCACCCCCTTATTAAGATGTCCCAAATGGCGACTATCATAAGTTGACATTAGGGAGGCGGTCGGTCTCAAAATACGTAGCCAAGTTATGTGACAACATGTTTATAACATGTTGTGCCGTCCCCACATAGAGTGGGATAACGGCAGGAGAATGATTAGTTTGCTACAGGTACATATTTGGGCTTTCTTGGATTTTAACTACGAGCTTCTTACTCGATACTTAGAAATTTATATAAAACCCTATACAGTAAATTGGCTTTTAAGTTTTAGACTTCAATATTACAAGTATTAACGGAGAAGCATCTTCCAAGTAAATTCTAGAAATTTTATTAAAAATATCTTCAAGTTAATAAATATGGTTCTAGTCAAAACAATTATTTCATTTCCCATTTATTTCACAAATCGTTTAATTCCGGCGCAAAATTATATTTCTAAAACTCTAACTGGAATGTCAACTTTCTTTTATAATCTCTAAAGTGTCCCTCAATTTTGAAACTAATTTCGGACAAGGAAATGGGAGTTAAACTTTTTGAGACAAAATAAATTCTTTAACTTTTAATTGATCGCACAGCTATCTCGTGAGGAATTTATTAAACTGAATGTTGAGTCAAAATAATTATTAAATTATTTGTTGGTTTTTGAAAGGGAAATATTTGTAATAACTAATTTTTCAGCTGGAAAAGCTTTTAAAATATCAAGTGACAGACTTTTTATATATTGGACATCAGCCAAAAGCTCTATTTCACTTATTCAAGCCTTCTTAATTAGACAAAGAAGCTTCAATTCACCATGCTCGCTTTACCGTAAAGTGCTTAAAAGTTGGTAGGACTTTATCACTGTAAAGCACATCCTTACCTCACTTATCCCAAGCCTTATTCCACTCTAAGAGGGGTCAGCACAACATGTTATTAACATGATTCGGCTAGGTATTTTAAGATCAGCCGCCTGCCTGACATCAACTTACTTTAGTCACCTTTTACGACACCTTAGTAAAAAAGAGGGTGGTCTATTCTACTCAGTTGAATACCACACGGTGGGTCAACTTACTTTAGTTGCCACGACACCTCGGAAAGAAATGAGATTTGTCTATTCTGTTTAGCCGGATACCACATGGCAGCAGTATATCTACATAAATCTGCAAGAATAATATATTAGTTAATGTTAATAAGATGCAAATTATATTGTGCGAAATTGGGAATTAGCGCACATTTACAATATGACATATTTAACATCATTTTAAACTAAATTTAAAATTCTATTATGCTTTGTAAAGCGATAACGGTTAAATACTGTATAACTGAATGCAGAGAAATAGCGCGAGTCAAAATGGCGCCAATTTTTATGTGACTAGTATTCAAAATACCTCAGCAAAATATTGCCAGCGACAATAAACTATATATTTCTAAAAAAGACAAAGAAATAAACCCTTAACTCGCTGTCTAACGAATGGAAATTCACAACATAATATAAATCGATCCAACTTCGGCGAAATCTAATTTGAGGCTTGGCCTAGGTTAGGTTGTGTTTATTCAAGTTAATGTATTTTTAATTAAAGTAAATTATTTTCCGATAGAACATTAAATAGAAATTATTTTATAACAAATTTTACTAAGATGCGGTATAATTTTGTAAGTTTAATGAGTTAAGCCTGTAAGTTCAAGGTATTTTCTTTTAATAATTTTATGAATAAGACGTTACTTTGTGGAATTCCATAGTACAAATTATGATGGAATTCTGCCGATATCCGGCTGAGTAGAATAGACCGCGTAAGTTATGTTATAGTTTATATTCTCATGTAAGTGAGAGAGTTGAGTTTCAAAACTCAATAAGTAAGACTAGTAAATGGTAGACCTAAAGTAAAATTTTAATAAAAATATCAAATTTTAAATTTATAATATTTATTTTTATTATTATTGTTATTTACTATTATTACTTGCTATTTTGACCTTTATTTCTGACTTATTATATTGATATATTCTTAACTTAACTTTGCCGCCTTTAACGACACTTCATTAAGAAATGCGGGTGGTCTATTCTACTTAGCCGGACACTACACGGCGGGTCAGCTTACTAACTTAATTTTTAACCAACAATGTGGCCATAGTTCATCTTTATCACATTATAGAAACATTCCACGTTTTGGACCATTACTGGATCGTGTCGACCTTTTGGACTAAATGGCCCATTACGTTCTTAACGATATTTATTACCTACATATGTTCAAAATGAAATACGTCAGGTTTTTGCGTGCGAAAATGTGTACAGCCTATTAACGAGACAGTGTCCAAAATAAATACAAAAAAAATTCTATTCTAAATAAATATTAAATATTCTATTCGTACACAAAAATATCCATATGTACAAGACCAAATTCGATGTATATCATAGACATAGAGAGGTCACAAAAAGCTTGTGATACCTGTGTCGCGACTCAGCAGAGTTAGCAACTCATTCGATGGTCTCGGTACTCGCTTCTACAGTAAAAGTTCGCAATCCATTCTAGACCAGTCCACAGAAAGGTTTAAGTTAAGTATAAGAGATGTACTTATACGTAAAGCATATTACAAACTTAAAGAATATTTGGATGATAAAAAGCCTGGATTTGAAAATCCTTTCAGCTTCATACAAGACTGCGGTTTAATAATGTAAAATTGAAAATGTTTCAAAGATTGACCGCCGAGTTTCTTTCTGGTTCTTCACGGTAAGAGCAACATTCCGAACCAGTAGTAGCTTCATTAATCATATTGATCCTTGACGATTCATAAGTGCTTGAAAGAGCTTATTTAAATAAAGATTATTTTGATTTGATTTGATACCCCTGCCCTTATCTCACTCTAAGTAGGGCCGGCACAACATGTCACATGATTTGGCTACGTATTTTAGGACCGGCCGCCTGCCTGACATCATTCGCCTTTTAGAGACACTTCGGTAAGAAAGATGGTGGTCTATTCTACTCAACGGGATGCCGTACGGCAGATCGACTTACCTTAGTCGCCTTTTACAAACCCTGGGTAAGAAATGGGAGTAGTCTATTATACTCAACCGGACAGTTTAAGACCTCGACACCAATCGGTTCTCCGCACTATGTGCCCCGCCCATCTCTACCTCACCTACGTTACCGGTCATTTATTAAAATATATAAAAAATGCAATAAAATAAAAAAATAAAAAAAAGCGCCGGGTGACATGTGGGAATCGATCCCAGGTTTCCTTATATGCTGAATTTCAGGAAAATCGTTGGAGCCTTTTCCGAGATTTAGAAAATATAATGAACACTTGAAGTAAATAAGGCACTGTACCTAAAAATTAAAATTCGAACTAAGTATACAATTTGTTTTTAAAACTTCAAGTGTTCAATATCTATAAACTAATATATAAAGCTGAGGAGTTTGTTTGTTTGATCTCAGGAACTACTGGACCAACTTGAAAAATTATTTCGATAGATTGTCTATTTATTGAGGAATACTATAGGCTATATAACTTCACGCTAAGATAAATATGAGAGGAGCAGCGAAAAAAAATATTATGAAAACGGAAAAATTTAAAGCTTTTCTTGCATGCGCTAAGTAAACGGTGAAAGTTATTAAAAAATCATGTATCACAAAATTGTTCCCCTCTAAATGTTCTAAATAAAAGTCCGCGATAGCATATGTCTAGCTTTTAAGGTTAACCCACTATAACCATTTTTATGGTTATTAAAAGACTATATTACGGTTTTAATTTTTCCACGCGGGCGGAGCCGCCTGGCGATTGTTAGTATACTACAAGATTAACTCATTTAAATATTAAAGATACTGTTCTTACTATGTTATATTATCCTTTCACAAGTCTGTAACAAATGACAAATTAAAAAATATATACAAGCACATTCTTCCAAGTAATGGCTTGTACATACTTTATTATTTATTATGTGTTCCACGCTCCGGGTTGACGTAAACATCGTAAGTAATCTTAAATCCCTCGGGAGAAATTCTCAGGGAATCTTCGTCGACATAGCAGCTGGGATGAGAAAATAAAAGTTATAATTAAAGGCTGGGATTTTTTTGACATGAACATAAATACAGGAAAATATATGGGCCAAGCTTATCTATTGTAGCTCATTTATTCTCCTCCTTATTCCACTCTAAGTGGGGTCGGCACAACATGTTCTAAGATGCTTCTGATACTTGCATACCAACTTATTTGTATATCTATATATAACTATACCTATATGTCTATCTATGGTATCTGAGTGTTATTTTTTTAGAAATATAAATAAATAAATATAAATATATGGGACACTTACACACACGGTCGTCCATCCCCAAAGTAAGTAACTTAATACTTGTGTTATGAGTGAGAGACAACTGGTGAATATATACTTATATACAAATATACACCCAGGCTTAAAGACCAACAAATTCATTTATAGAAAATGTTGACCCTCGGCGGGAATCGAACCCGCGACCCGTGGAGCTGAAGGCAGGGTCACTACCCACTGCTCCAACGGGCCAGTCAGAAAATATAAAAAAGGTGAAACTTGAAAAAAGGAAAAAAAAATTTTGGCAGGTGGGGCGCGATCCGAGTTATTTTTTTGTCTAGATCGCCCTTTCCCCAATTGAGCTACTATTACTTTACAAATAACAGCATTATTAACCTTTGTATTCCTTTTATACTTAAGAGATTTTCAATGACTGAACACAGGGCATGATTTGTATAGTCCTAGCGTGTAAATAATTTAAGATAGATATAACTTGTACATTTTTAGCTGTAAAAAAAAGATTTACTTATTTCAATATTAACAATATAAGTTACTTTCATTTCATGACTACTATAAGCCAAAATTAAGTCAGTTACTTATACTCTACACAACAGTCTACAATTCCATGTCCCTATTTCATGGAAGACAAAAGCTTTGAGTCAATACTGCCGCTTTGTTGCAACCAAATTGCTCGTAAAACTTGTACGAGGGTCATGCTGTAGAAAATTTGATGCTCAAAAGTTATAAAATTTATTATTAAGCTCAGGTCATCCTTTTATAACATTAATCTGTGTCATGTATATATTTTTCCGTTTATCTGAAAAGCTTAGAAAACGTTGATGAAAAATTTTCTTTACGTAGCTCGGAAATTTAAAAGCAGTCAGGGCGTATTTTCTTTAACAAGTAAGCCTCTTTATTTAAAGAGAGGAAAAATGAAAAGGGTTTGTTGTTCTCGATATAATAAATCACCAGTCTCCTGATCTTATCCTACTCTAAGTGGGGTTGGCACAACAATTGTTTTAACCATGTTGTGATGTGATTTAGCTAGACATTTTACTACCGGCCGCCTGCTTGATGTCAACTTATCTTAGTCACCTTTGACGACACCTCGGTAATAAATGACGTTGGTCTCCTTAGTCGTATACAACACGGCGGGCCAACTTATCTTAGTCGCCTTTTAAGACATTTCGGTAAGAAATAAGTGGTCTAATCTACTTAGCTGGATACCACACGGCGGGTCAACTTACCTTAGTCGCCTATTCCGATACCTCTGTAAGTAATGATATAGAATGTTTTTAGAACTCAATTAGTCGAATTCTTTTCAAAAATATACTGCTTTAATAAGAGGTTATGGGTTTCAAATTTTCAGACGCTTATAACATCAATTTGTGATCAGTTTTTAGCGGCAAGTTTTCTCAAATTTACCTAATGTTTTCTTTAGTAAGAGTACTTCAGAAAGACATATCTGGGCTGGGCAAAAGTTTCCTCTGCATCTTAAACCTACTTCGCTACTCCAATGATAGGTACTTTACATATATTTTAGGAATTCGTAACGCATAAGCGAGAATATTCTCAATTACCTTTACCATTAAACGCATGACAGTAAATGCTTAAAAAGTAAATGCCAATTCTGTACCGATGTACGAATTTGGGTATAATCAAACACCAGCTAATTCAGCGAAAATGGAATGCGAATGCTGTTCCGTTCTACAAATATCGGCTAAATCAGTTGTCAGCAAATGCTTTGGCTTTGTTTAGTACGGGTGCATAAAATTGAAGTTAATCGAATATCAGCCAATTATTCAAAAACTGTGAACATATAAAGATAATCCATGAAATTAGAATTTATAAGTCTTATAAGTCTTCGAAAGTCAAAGTTTTATGTCGAATTAAGTCTGTATGCTCTATGTCAGCAAATTCTTCAAAAATGTAATGCTGATTTTATAATAATGAATAGAAACTATAGAATTAATATAATAAAGTAGGGGAGCCATAAAGCTAAGTTCATTTCAAAGTTAAATCTGATCTGAATTATACAGTCTTCGTCATAAAAAAAATCTTGAATATTAAAAAACTTATAATATTTTTATGGCTAACATCTAGTGATATTAGATATAGAGAGTAATATCTAGGTGAAAAGCCGGATGGGTTCGAAACTAGTCGGAATTAATAAACATAACTAATTGAAAGTTATGTAATGAAAAGATATACTAACTAATAATTAATAAGATGGGTGTACAATGTACAGTGTTCATAACATTCCGATCTCAATAAATAATAATTCTCTCAAGTACATAACACTCGACGGAATGTGACGAAGCAAACTACAGGAATGCTGTTGTTCGGAAATGCCGAGTCATTTTGTATTGAAAGTTCTTTAAACGTTCGCTTACTCCTAGGTATTGTGATCTCCCGCCTATATTTTTTCTAAACAAGTTTTCACCACCCGGTTCGGTTATCAGTGCTATACATATATGTTTGTGACACCTGATCTTAATCTTTTTCAACTATTTGGGTTTCTTCTTTGCAGTTATTACTAAATTCCGTGTTATGTTTCCAAAGAGAATTAGAATTTGATGCAGGAAAATGATGAACAGCCTTTTTCGGACCTTACTGCCTTACCTTATTTCGTTCAGTGCATAAATATTGGTTCCTAACGCTGCCCAGGCAAAGCGCTTGCGATACAGAAGGTGATACATTATCACCATATCACAAAATTTATTGGAAAAAATTATACATATATGTATGTATGTAATATAACGAACCTATTGCGTGAAATACGATATAGCTGAGTAGAATAGACCACCCTTACTTTTTACCGAGGTGTCATAAGGCGACTAAGGTAAGTTGACGTCACGCAGGCGGTAGGCCGGTCGTAAAATACCTAGTCAAATCAAATCAAAACATGTTGTGCCGACCCCACCTAGAATGGAATAAGGGTACGAGAATGATTTATGACTTCATAAATCATTCTCCTGTTGCATGCATGCATGCATGCATGCAGCATGTTATAGGAATACTTGGTATATATGTTACCAGACAGTGTTTTAGTTTCATTATAGTAGATTATGATACTGTTGCATAATAAGGGTTCTTATAACACGAGTGTGTTTCAAAAAAATGAGCCGCAGGCGAGTTTTTTTATAATATAACACGAGTGTTATAAGACCAAATTATAAACAGTGTCATACACTACTTTATCTACTCTCATACTTATAATACGTCAAACAATATTAATAAAAACCAAACTTTATTTAAATATTGAAAAGATTTTTTAACTGTGAAATGTTAGTGCCAAGGCGCAATCATCGATTGCGCATGCGTGTTGCGTCGCCGCGAACTCGTTCATTGAAACCTTTTTTTAAGGTAGAGGTTCAACCTCCTTGGTCCAGCTGGAGGTTGTATAGGTGTATTGTTATGATTAAAAAGTTATATTATGATACAGGTGTCCATACAAGACCTGTATCGTAATAAAACTTTTTAATTTTTTATTTTTGGCCTGTATGTAATGTTTGTCATAAGAGTTTTGGTTTCAGTTATATAATCTTTGTATTATAGTATCAGAGTAGATAAAATCTATTTGAAGGGATCAATAAAAAAAAATTGTGAAATGTGCTTGTAAAATGCTTATTAGAATAAAGATTATTTTGATTTGATTTGAGATAATTCAGCTCTTGGCTAATCTTTTACCCACATGTAGGTTTGAAACAAGAATCATATTTAATAACCTGAATACATCGATATTATTTATATAATATGTGATTTTAATTAAACTTCCGTTCCGGCATTATTGAAATGCCTTATAGAAACTTCGTAATAGGGGGTTTGAAAGGGACTTGTTGACTCAAAATTCTTGTCTTGTGGGGTAGTTAGTAAACATAAAGTTTACCAATTTAACTCAGAAATTCCACCGATGCATTCGGCATACTTCCGCCTCTAGACCAAGTTTATTTACGCTTTTGGATTCCATTGTTCCTTATAATTCTTCTAATAATTATATTTTATAAGTACGATCGCTTTATTTTTAATATTAAAATGAGTTAATCTTGTATATATATATATATATATATTTTTTTTTTTTTTTTTCAGAATCTCGGAAACGGCTCCAACGATTTTACTGAAATTCAGCATGTAGAGGGTTTTGGGGGAGAAAAATCGATCTACATAAGTTTGATTTCAAAAAAATTTAGTTTTATTCCTGTTTTCAGGCTCTAAATTTTTTTGAAATTTATTTTCGTTGGCAAAAGTAAAGTCATGGTGGTTCATTGTCACCCAGGTACTAAAGTTTATAAAGCGATCGTACTTATAAAATAATTATAAGAAGAATTATATGGAACAATGGAATCCAAAAGCGTAAATAAACTTGGTCTAGAGGCGGAAGTATATAATCTAGAGAGGCGAAAATAGGGTCTAGCTCCATCTGCCCTATTATTTTATAATTTTTCTTTTCATTTTTGTTTTAATTTTATTTTTTTTACAGCATTTTAAAAATTACCGAGTAAGGTCGGTTACCCAGATACTGAGAATTAATCAAGCCACATTACTTTGGATCACTTTGGCCTTTCAAAGTAATGGTCAATTAGGACCCCAGCACTCTCTATTACTGTACCCATAAGAAAAATGAATTGCCGCACTTGTAGATTTTTAGGTATGAAAAAGCTCGCGCCATGTTTGAAAGTAATTTCCGGAAGTGTTATTATTTTTATATTACTACGTCTGCACGATTATTAGAAGTATAAGATATTATTGGTATTATTATTTTTTTCGGGAAGCCGTGTGGTATCCGGCTGAATAGAATAGTACCAACCTCATTTCTTACCGAGGCGTCGTAAAAGGCGACTAAGGAAAGTCGAACCGACGTGTGGTATCCGGCTGATTAGAATAGACCAACCTCATTTCTTACCGAGGTGACGTAAAAGGCGACTAAGGTAAGTTGACCCACCGTGTGGTATCCGGTTTAGTAGAATAGACCACATAAAGCAAAATTTGAAGCTTTCCTTTAGTGCGCTGAGTAAACGGTAACAGTTATTTAGAAATCATGTATTACAAAATTGTTCCCCTCTAAAAGATCCAAATAAAAATCCGCGACAGCATATGTCTAGCTTTTAAGGTTAACCCACTTGTTGGCTTCTGTTAGATATGCCTACTAATACTCGATATAATGTTTGTAATTGTTAGACATACATAATAATCAGATATAAATTATAAAATATAAAAAGATACGTTATTAGGAATAGAATGATAATGAGGAAGTATTTTGTCTACCATAATATTTTGTCTGTCATTCGTTGGGACCGAACGAATGAATGTAAAAGATTGTGACACGAGTCTTGTTCTCTAACGACATTCAACAGTTTTATACATTCCAATACTAACCATCGAGGAGTTAATACGTCCCAAAAGTAAAGTATTGAGTTATTAAAGTGTGTGAGACTAACACACTTTAACCAATTTTTATGGTTATCAAAAGACTATATTACAGTTTTAATCTATCCACGCGGGAAACGCTGGCGATTGCTAGAATCAAATAATCTCACGAAAATTGTTCAAGAACTATTTGACATCGTTGGTCACAGTAAAAATAAATCAAAGAACATAACTTTGGATCACGTTGACCTTTAGAAAACGAGCCATTAAGGCCTCGGCGATCTCCATTACCACACCTATATAGGAAACGTGTTGCCTTGATCGTAGATTTTTACGTGTAAAAATGCTTATAACGTAAAGTCAATCGCGTACGTCTTGATACGTAATAGTTTTTGATTCTTTAATTTTTTTATCTATGATTCCAAATAACAAAAAACAATTTGTTTGTCTATTTATGTTTACTAGTGAATCCGTGTTGTATCTGGCTTAGTAGAATAGACCACTCTCATTCTTACCGAGGTGTCGTAAAAAGTGACTAAGGTAAGTCGACCGGCAGTGAGGCATTCGGCTGAATAAAATAGATCACCCAAATTTTTTACCGAGGCGTCGTAAAAGGTGACTAAGGTAAGTTCACCCACCGTGTGGTATCCGGTTGAGTAGAATAGATCACCCTCTTTCTTAACGAGGTGTCGTAAAGGGCGACTAAGGTAAGTTGACCCACCGTGTGTTATCCGGCTCAGTAGAATAGACCACCCTTATTTCTTTCTGAGGTGTCGCAAAAGGCGACTAAGGTAAGTTGACCCACCATGTGGTATCCGGTTGAGTAGAATAGACCACCCGCTTTCGAGGTGTCGTAAAATACGACTAAGGTAAGTTGATGTCAGGTAGGCGACTGATCGTATAATACGTAGCCAAATGATGTGACAATATGTTTATAACATTTTGTGCCGACCCCACTTAGAGTGGGATAAGGGCAGGAAGATGATTTATATTTATTTACTTATTCGCTAGTAATAAATATAAACATGCGACGTCAAAAGTTAATTCACTGACGGTGCTAGAGTTATTAGAGCAGGAATTAAAACAAAAACAGGGAATACTTGAGATGTGAAGCTTTTATACGTCACAATTACAAGAGCTCCTTAATTTGGAAAGTTACGTCACTGCCTTTCGTCCATTTATGACTAATGACGTCCCTCAAGACTCTTAATATGAAATGCTTGAAGTCTTGGAATAACGCAGTTTATATTTTACTTCTTAATATAACCTTTTAATACAATAATAAAGCCAAACTTTTTAACTTTACTTGTTAGTTCCGATTAATTCTATATACTAATCTATTTATTAATTGTATTTTAATTTCTCGACACCACCCGTTCCCCGTAAAAGCTACGCTTACTTGACAATTTACGGCAAAAATAGTGCTTTATAATTGAATATATATTCAATAAAATAAAAGTATATTTTATAATAGTATTTTTTTAATGTCCAAAAATAGGAATAAATTTATTTTTTTTAATAGATAGATTTTTCTCCCCCAAAACCCCTACATGCTGAATTTCAGGAAAATCGTTAAGCCGTTTCCGAGATTCCGAAAAACAAAAACAAATACATAAATTTTAACTCATTAGCATCAATATCATCAAAATTAACTCATTTAAATATTAAAGATAAAGATAAAGATATATCTCACGCCTTTTATGACAATAATAAAGCCAATACTTTCCTAACTTGACTTATAAGTTCCAATTAATTCTATTCAAGTTGATATTCGAAAGAAAATATTTCTTTATTCTCTCTCTTTTGTTTCAGATATTTTTGTATTCACATAGTTCTTTTACTGCTGAATATTGGACGTGGTATAAAAGCATATAACAGCCCCCCCGGCTAACGACCAGGGCTTTCAAGCAATAAGTTCCGTGTTTAGATAAACTGCACGTTGCAGTTTTCTTTTGTTTATGTCGCTAGGCTTTACTTATACAAAAGAAAACTATTTTTGTTATATAACGTACTACAAGTTATACATCATTATCATTCTCCTTTTTTATACAGGAAGAAACCTCTTATGGGGACCGCCGCCCTACGGGGCAGGCGGCGGTTATGTCGGACTCGCACCGACTAAAACGACCTGTGTGCTCCACCACGCTGCCGATGGTAAGGACAGGGTATCGTTGTGCACATTGCCCCCATCCCCGTCGACAGCTCTGATCCCAGAGAACATTCCTCCGGGTAGGGACTCCTCAAAGAAGAAGTTCAGTTCCTCTAACCAAATCAAATGCACCGACCGCCTCGGGGACCTGTACAACCTCGGGTACAACTGAAAAGGTGCGAGGAAGACAGAACTATTATATAATTTTTAATCCTGTTTTTTGAACAATTGTCTCAATTAAGTTATATTAATATTGTAAATACATTTTTTAAACGATATTTAAGAAGAATTTTGCCAAAGTTATCTTCGGCACCATTCTGTATACTGAGCAAAAATATAGGATAAAAAAATGTTTTTCCTTCGGGAATAGGTGAATAACAATATACTACATAAGTGAGGCTATTTTAACCATAAACTAGCCGCTATCAAAGTCGCGAGAATATAGGTACTTTGTCTCTTTGTAATATATAATTGGGCAATAAATATCTCACGCGCCCGAAGCCATTAGGTACTCCTAAATGTTTAATGAAGAATAGCCATATATAACTTTCTGGTTGTCGCGCCCCAAATATGTGTCCCAGTTTATTTCGTATACAAATGCCTTAAAAGTACCGGCGAATACCAATGGACGGGCCCATTTCGTTTTTACGCCGACCCTTTTAGTATCCGAGACGTGTTTGATTTACAAAAAAGCAGTAATGTAACCAAAACTCCGAGACAATGAGTCAGCAACGCTGTTTTTGTTGTTTCATACCTTCTGGGCGTTGCTTTTACGAAATGCTGTTTATTTGAAAGTTAGATGAAGTTTCAAACGCTCAGAAACCTTTTAGGGGGCTAGTTTTTGCATGCGGCGTGATGACTAAAAGCTTTTGTTTTAATTTATTTATTGGATTTAAATCGACATTATCAATCTCCTGCCCTTATCCCACTCTAAATGGGGTCGGCACAACTTATTTTGAATATGTTGTTACATGATTTGGCTAGTTATTTTACGAACTGATGTCAACTTACCTTAGTTGCCTTTTACGACACCTCGGTAAGAAATGAGGGTGGTCTAGTATACTCAGCGGGATACCACTCGACGGGTTTCTCTTTATTGTAATATGTCACATTTAAGGATAACTGCTGTTTGACAAAATAACTTAAGCATGTTCAATGTCAAAAGTTTGTATAATGTTCCCAAAAAGGTCAACATATTTATTGTTATTTAGTCTTTGTGATGTCCTTGTGATAAAGAAAACAATCCATCAGTTGATCAAATATTCAATATCAGTTTTCATTTGAACCGTTACAGTATTCGACAGAAATATTGTGTTATTGAAACAACGTTACTTTGTAAATTAAAAAACTCACTGTATTAAAATGGACCTCTACATTCGTATTTAAATTTTTACTATTTATTACATTTCCAAATAACTTTTCCAATGCTATTTTGGTGAATTCAATATATGTTTATAACAGCATAGTTGGATATTTGGGATATACTTGATTAAAATAGGATCAAATCTGAGCTTGAGGTTTCTACGTTTCGCCTTATAAAAGTACGTAAATTGTTTGTGGGTTTAGGTATACAATTCATCATCAACATTAACATTATCACACTCTAAGTGGGGTTGGAAAAACATAAACATGCTGTTACATGATTTGTCTAGGTATTTTACGACCAGCTTGCTTGACATCAATTTACCTCAGTCGCCTTTCACGATACCTCGGTAAAAAAGGGGGTGGTCTATTCTACCCAACCGGATACTACACGGCAGGTTAATTTACTTTAGTCGCCTTTTACAATATCTCGGTAAGAAGAGGGTGGTCTATTCTACGAAGTCAGCATGTGTGTGTAAATCTCCCGTATGTTTATTTAATCATCCACTCTACGTTTAGCATTATCATACATTTATCGCGGATTATAGCAAAATAATTTCATTATTATTTATGTCCGGATACCACATGGCATTGATGATTGTAGTCTTTGTTTACTACTCAATCACTCAATAACAAGTAACATCATGTCCACTTTCACTAAGGTGCATGCTACTAACCTGGTGCGCTTGAGACAGTGTAATTTGTACACTTGTATTAGTATGAGCGAGTTAAAGTATATTTATATATGTATTATACATATGTGTCTTATATAATATAAATATACAAGTTGAGATACACATATCTCAACCTGCATACACTACAATGGGTTAACAACCCATTGTAGGGTTAAAGTTTCAATACTTCTTCAAGTTAGACGAGTAATTCGCGTATCAGTGGCGTAACATAGTACTTTACGTAAAAAGTAATTGAAGATGTTATCACCTATATGCTCGTGAGTTCATTGTCTAGTTTAAATGCAAGTCTTTGTACGTTTCCCAAAATTACGGCTTATTGGATATGTTTGGCCGCTTACTGGATAACAAGATTTGACTTATCTTGATTGGAGATTAACCTTGCCTTAACTATTGTAATATGAACACGAAACCTCAATATTCTCCCATATTATTTACTTACTGGTGAGCGTTCGGTTTCTCTGTGACGGGGCTACTCTATGTTAAGTGTATCTGCATCATCAAATAAGGAACGAAGAGATCCGTAAAACCAAATTTAACGGACATAGATGATCATATCGCGGTTCTGGGCGAGACACATAGTATCAAGAATCGAAAGGCGTTGGGATCCTAAAGTGGTATAGTGACGCCGCACCGGAAAACAAAGCGTCGGTAGACTCTCAGAAAGTAGAAAAAATAACTAAAAGTATATCAGCTAAAAAAGATCCAAGCGGCACAAGATTCTTCAAGCGATTGCACGTAGAAATCCTTTGAAGGGACCAATATCCAAATATGTGAAAAAATAAAATTTATTATTAATTCTTAGAGTTTTAGCAAGTTTTAATGCATCACTAAAGTATTCCATTATTCCGACATTGATGTGGAATATTATGGAATATTATTATGAAAGAGCTTGATATAATGGGCATTGGGTCGGAAAGAGGTAAACGAGCTTGGACTAGGGAACTAATCAAAAACCTGAAGGTGCTCCATGCTTTCTCATATACCCAAATGTTATACGAGAAAGCACGGAGAAGTTGATCGCTGGATCACACAGGCGCTGACTGATCATGGGGTCTTTAATACCTCTTTGCCACTCAAAAATCGAGAACTGCAAAATATTACTTCTACGGCGAAGAAGATATCCCTAGACACACCATTTTCAAGTGCATCGACTTCACACACGATAGCAATGCTGTACAAGAAACCCTTGACGATGGCGTAAAACCTTGACAACTTGGTAAGGCGCATGTTATTCAGAGAATTGGAGTGGAAAAAGTATGCTGAAATACATAATGTTAAAAAAGAGAGGAGGGGGAAGAACTAGTAAAAAGGACCTGCATGAAGTGATGCTGAGCGGTTCCATGATGGTCTAGGCGAGCATGGGGAGGTCGTTTAGTCCGTGCAAATCGGATACTCTTTAACAGTACGGGCTGCTAAGCCTCCATAAGAGATTTTTCCTCCCCACGACAAAAAAATGTATTCCATATACCAGCATAGTAAAATTACCACCTCTTTTGCATGTTTTTCGTTTCCCTCCGTTATCAAAGCACCCTCAAGGGATAGATTCTGCGATAAAAATCATAAAATAAAAAGTCCATTGCTTTTTTACGTATCAAAGTAAAGAAATCTTTTAGGTAAACCTATGAAAGGATTTTTTAAGAATTTTTTAACGTAGATTTGTCGTTCAGCTATCAGCTTACCAGAATAGATCAACAAGATCAAAACATGTTTGAAATTTCTTAAGTCTATTTGTTTCCAATACAAAGGCGATTTTAGATGGTGATAAATCGATTCCTTTCATAATCTTGTGATGTTGGGCGGAATTAAAGATGTTTACACGAAAGTTCACTTAGCAAATTGAATACCCAATTGCTTCTTTAGTTCTATTGTTGTACCTATTTCAATAAATTGATCAATTTATTATTCTAAAATGAGAGCAGAACTGCACACCGCAGTGTCGTAAAAGGCGACTTACGTAAGTTACCCGCTATATGGGATCCGGCTGAGTAGAATAGACCACCCTCATTTCTTATCAAGTTGTCGTAAAATGTGACGAAGGTAAGTTGACGTCGACAGGCGGTCGGTCGTAAAATAACTAGCCAAAATATGTAACAACATGTTGTGCCGTCACCACTTAGAGTAGAATGAGGGAAGGAGATATACCACACCAAGTTATATGTTATAATATTTACATACAATTTTATTTCTGCTACAATTCTCGTTGCCTATTTGATCACGTAAGGAAACTCTAAGCTTTCTGCAGTTTCCGCAGCGCATGCGATGACAGATTTTATGACTAATTGTTTACACCTTATTACATTTTTATTACGGATCACTATATTTTTGAAAATGTAATATAACCTATGTTGCTCAGTAAAGATGCAGCTTTCCAATGGTGAAAGAATTTTTTGGTATCGGTCCAGTAGTTTTTTGGGTGAAAACATTACAAACATACATACAAATTTTTCTCTTTATAATATTAGTAGGTACATACAATTATATAACACAAAACAATTAAATAAATTATGTAACTATTGGTTTTGTTACAGAAAGTATCCCACGTCTATATTAATTGAGGCGAATCTTTAAGTGCCTTAAGTTTTAGATAAATTAGCTTCACAGTTATGATAAAGGATCTTATTGGCATAGTTTTGAAGTAATAGGTTAAGGTGACTTCCAAAACTTGTAATCTTGAAATAACTGTAAATGTCAAATGGAAATTATGAGTGGGCTGATTCACTGAACAGATGTGGCAATATTGGAGTAATAAATATTATTGGAATAATATTAATGGGAAAAATATAAATGAATGTCCGTACATACGTATACGTATTGGAACAGATTTAAATATATCATAAATACATCCATATCCGAATTGAAACAGATTTGTTATATATTTAAATTAATAGAATCTGCGTCGTTTATTTGTTTGCACAAATATAAATTAATATAATTTTTTTTAAAAAGAACAATTTACAATGGCGGGCTTATTCCGGAATCGGAATCTTTTTCAGCCAACCAGTCTTAAATTTGCCTCTTCAGGTGACAAGAGGGCTGGCTCCTTTTTCGCACAAAGAATCAGCTTAGCGATTCAGCGCGGAAACGCTGCCAGCATTCTTGGGACCATTCCACGTGGGCATGATTTGTATTGTCCTAGCGTGTAAGTAATTTAAGATAGATATAACTTGTACATTTTTACTGTAAATAAATATAGATTAAAAATAAACATAATAAAATAATATTATACAATTAAATATTGTTAGGATCCAAAGTAGGATTTATAAAAAGAGAACAAAATTAACACATTTGTAACCAAACAAACAAAATGGCTGACGTTAACAGATTAAATAACAGAGCTTTCGCACACAAGTACCGATCGTAAAAGAGACCTCTGTTCTTGACCTGACCATTTTTATACTCTAGATGAGAGGTAATCATGAAGTGTTGCTAGCAACAATAAATTGAAACACTGATTAAAATGTTGCTGTCTACAATATAAATAAATACAATAAAATCTATTTCTAATAAAAAGTAAATATCACTGAATTTTTCAAAAATGAAAATGGTATATGGTGCAATATACAAATTCTAATACATAAATATATCTACATAGTATATACATGCATACGTATAATAAATTTACTATATATTTCTATATACGAGTATAAACTATATTTACGTCAAAATTTCTATTAAATACTCCATCCACGCAGTCAAAGCTGCAGACACATTTTTAAATGAATGATTTATAAAAATAAGATAGAAGTCGAAAACAAACTTTGTACTCATAAAAATAAAAAGTTACCTGTATCATTTTCAATAAAGTCAATGAGACTAAAAATACAACAAACCTTGAAATAGTATTACTCGAGTATCAAAGCCCATCTAAAAGGGATACACATGTTCTAATAATAGTTTGAAGAAGGGCTCGCTCGATCTTTCAAACACGAGAGTGCTGCAATATTATGAAAAGCCCAAGAGAATTCTAAACGCACATTGTGTCCTTATTGCGAAGGGTTACCATATTTACGGCCTCGCTGGGATGGTCTTCGATGTTGTGTTTACAAAACTAAAGTTTTGTGACTTTTAATAAAATATCTTTGTATATGGATTAGCCGTGTGGTATCGAGTAGAATAGTACCACCCTCATTTCTTATCGAGTTGTCGTAAAAGGCGACTAAGGTAAGTCGACCCACCGTGTGGTATTCGGCTGAGTAGAATAGACCAACCTCTTATCTTACCGAGGTGTCGTAAAAGGCGACTAAGGTAAGTTGATCCACAATGTGGTATCCGGTTTAGTAGAATAGACCACACTCTTTCTTATCGAGGTGTCGTAAAATACGACTAAGCTAAGTTGACGTCAGGCAGGCGGCCGTTCGTGAAAACACAGCCAAATCATGTGACAGTATGTTTATAACATGTTGTGCCGACCCCACTTAGAGTGGGATAAGGGCAGAAGGATGATGATGATCTTTGTATATGGATGGATTACGCCTTAAACATTTAACTCATTTACTCTTTAATTCCATATTATATGTCTAGACACCGTTTAGAAAACTCACGCTTTTTATATAAGGTATTTTCGGTAAAATTAGGAGTCATGAGATCTTTATCCCTATCCTTTTATTCTATCCCTACCCTTAGTATTACTTTTTATTCTTCTAATACAAATTATTTGTTTCCATTTACATTAAGATGCATTGCGTATGGTGGAAAAGCAAACGAAGTAAGGGTATCGAGAGTGCGAAATACAGTTGATAGGACACAAAATTGTACTAGCATCAGTGAAAAATTTTAGGGTGAGTCTTTTGAGTGGTGCCATACGTTCAAACCCCGGGCAAGTACCAAGAAGTTTTTTTTGGTAAAATTTATGTCAGTTAGATTGTAATTGATAGAGTAAGTTGATAATTGAAATTTTTCACACGTTTTTCGGTTAAGAAAATTAACATGAGAAAGCCTGCATATCTCTAGATAATTCTTGGGATATGTGTAACCTACCAAACCGCGTTGGAGCAGCGTGGTAGATCTTAGACCCCCTTCTCTCCAAAAACTCCAAAAAGTATATAAATAACAGGCCAATTCTTTTTAAAACATTATCACGTAGAGTTTCCAAAGATAGAAAAGGATGGTAGCCCTATTATTGCAGCATTGTGAGATCTTCCTTCGAAGTAAGTCCATAACTGGCACGTGTAAAATTATATGGCCACAATGGGAGTCGTTCAAGTTGTGCGCAATATAACGGAACACGGTTAAATTGCACATTAATAGGCTTACTTAGTTTTACTTTTACATAACTGCTAATGGTGGTATAATGAACTCCGTATATACTTTAAGTCCTTACTTTATTCCGTCGTCGAACGTAATTGCGTTGAGTGCCTCATAAAGTGCTATATGTCTGAAGATATTTTATTGTTATAGCAATTAAATTTACGATTTTCACGTGAAACACAAAATGTATCGCTCTTTTATATATTTATACTTTCAGATTAGAAAAGGCCGAATTTTTTATCTTATGTTAGTTTAGTACGTCTTACATAATATTTATTTATTTATTTATTTACGTATAATAAAAAATGTTGGAAAACATTCGTAATAAAAAAAGATAACAAAGGTTAACTTATCCCTAAGACAGAGATCTCTGCCAGCTAACCTTCCTTAAGAAAATTTATAATAAAGTGAATGTTGGTTGGTATAAAAAAAATATGAATTTATATTTTAGTGGTAATTGCTAATACTATTATTTCAGGTTAAATAATCTATAATTATTATAAAATAAAACCCCTTAAAGCTGTCCGTTTGTATGTGAGTGATTTGCTCAAACTCTACTAAACTGATTTTTTTGCGGTTTTTACTATAAAGTGTAATTCCTCCGGAAGCTTTAAGTACGCCAGTAAAAATCGTTAAGCCGTTTCGAAGAATGTACCATTAACTTAAACCTTCCTCAAGTACGCATCATAACTAATGCGTCGCAATCGCATTACAATTTTGTTCGTCCCTATCCTCGAGCCTATCCTCCTGATAATGCTTCGGTTTCAGGGCGAAACGATCGTAGAGGTTGTGGTAGTGAGTGTGTGTAGTGCTTGTATGGAGTAATGGATGTCTTGTGATACGTGTGGCGGCTTGTCCTGCATGTATGGGGTATGTGATTGTTGCCTGCTTCATACATTTAGCATGTTTTCTCTTAACGAACGCGGATTACAGCAAAATATTTTTATTGTAACTTCTGTACTACAAAATCCGATGAGTAGATTTCGCGAAAATTGACCACATGCAAATAGACATATTTTAAGGACATTGTTTTATAATAAGTAATATCTGGGTGACCGGTAATTTTTTACAAAAAAAAAAACTTAAAAAAAAACAATTATTTAGTTAGGGATCGATCCTTAGCATTCACATTTCTCGAGTCAGCCCTTTACCCGAATAAGCTACGTCAACTTGACAGTTAATGGCGAAAATACAATTCAATATAAATGTTAGTGTTTTTTGATGCCCAAAAACAGGGATAAAACATTTTTTTTTTACATAAAATCTAGCTAGATCAATTTTTCTCCCCCAAAACCTCCTACATGTTGAATTTCAGGAAAATCGTTGGAGCCGTTTCCGAGATTCGGAAAATATATATATATACAAGATTAACTCATTTAAATATTAAAGATAGAAATAGGACT
Organism: Morpho helenor; assembly: GCA_029227775.1. NCBI lineage: Eukaryota > Metazoa > Arthropoda > Insecta > Lepidoptera > Nymphalidae > Morpho > Morpho helenor. The sequence goes on from JARGCU010000008.1 coordinate 3,793,405, forward strand.
GACGAATACAATAAGTCTACGTACAAATTAACTTTTATATGACGCAAGATGACAGTATGGGCTATAAAAGAAAAATAATACAGATTGGACCTACTCTATTCGATTTGGGGATGATAACCAATACTTTTGAGCCCGCCTAAGCGATAAACGATAAACCATCGAACCTTTGTGACCTTCCGAAATCTCTCTGAGAAAAGTCAATTGGATATTTCTATCATAAAACTGATATTATACTTTATTAAAGGAATCGTTGGAAATAAAAACAATATTAAAAATCGTTTGTTATATTATACTGTGATGAAAAATAAAAATAAAAATTGAGATTGACAATTCAAAAGAAAAGTAATAATGAAATTATTTTGCTATTGTCCGCGAAGCTTTGCGATTTTGTCGCGGAGTCGATCTCCTAATGATGCTTCGGGTGCGGGGCGAAGCGATTGTTTAGTTTGTGATAGCGAACGTGTGTAGTGCTTGTGTATTGTGGTGGAATCCTACATGTATCTAGTATGAAAATGGATAGTCCACTCTGCATTTAGCAACATCCTCCTGCCCTTAATCCTCCTGCTCCTGTCTAAGTAGAGTTGACACAACATGTTATAAACATGTTGTCACATGATTTGGCTAGGTATTTTACGACCAGCCGGTCAACTTACCTTAGTTTTACGAGTTAGCCTTTTACGACACGTCGGTAAGAAATGAGGATGACCTATTCTTCTCAGTCGGCATGTATGTGTAAATGTCCCGTATATTAATCTTCTTCTTCGTGGATAATTAATATTAATATAATATTAATTATCCACTCTACATTTAGCTTTATCACACATTAATCGCGGATTATAGAAAAATAATATCATTATTTCTTATGTCTCTTGACGCTATACTGTGACAGAGAGCCCATGTCAAGAAAAAAAGGAAGAACTAGACATAAGATACAAAAAAATGTATTGCCTTATCGGCAGACATTTTACGTTATCAACTGAAAATAAGGTTCTCTTATACAAACAAATCTTAATGCCGATATGGACCTATGGTGTTCATACTGTGCTAAAAAATCAAATATAAATAAAATACAAAGATTCCAAAATAAAGTACTGAGGGCTATTGTTAACGCACCCTGGTATGTAAAGAATGAACACATTCATCAACATCTTCAGGTTGAGTTTGTTAAAAAAGTACGCTGAAGCCCACGAGCAAAGGCTTCATCATCACGTGAACATCGAGGCCATCCAGCTTCTCGATAACACTGGAAGTAAGAAGACTGAAAAGGACAAAACCTTTTGAGTTAGTTTAATATAGTGATAGTGTAGTGTAGTGCTTGTTACTTGAAAGAACTCAAGAGTGTCTCGCATATCGACTAAGATAAGTCACTGGACCTATTCTTAGATATATGTTAATTTATAAGTTTAGGTAAACTTTAAGTTGCTTATTAGCCTCTTGGCTAGATCGCAACATCAATAAAGTACTCCCTTTTGGTTGTTAATAAAAAAAATTGTTTTCACATCTGATACCATTATAACAAACATTAAAATACCATATAACAACCGAAATAATTGGCTTGTATACAATGTTTCGCAGTAATAAAATTTCTATTATACCTCTATAAAAATTCACACGAAAACGTAATTTTGGAATGAGGACAAAATATCAAACTCAGGCAATATACTATACCTTAACGATATTTGAAATATTTACAGTTTTCTATATTTTCATCTGCACTTAGAGGTTAAGTTATGATAATGATCCTGCATGTGTAAGGTATGAGACCAGTTTCTGCTTCCTACGCTTAGCATTACATAGATTTTCTTAACGAACGCGAATTATAATAAAATAATTATATCATAGCTTTTGTCAAAATGTACAAGTTATCATCTTAAATTACTTAAACGCTAAGACTATACAAATAATGCCCACGTGGAATTTTGCCAAGAATGCTGTCAGCGTTTCCGCGCTGAATCGCTTAGCTGATTATTTGTGAAAAAATGAGCCAGCTCTCTTGTCACCTGAATAGGCAATTAACCGAGGTGTTAAAACGGATAAAAAAAATTTGCACTTTGACTCCATGGCTCTAGGGTCTCAACTGCAAACAGCACAAATATATAACTTTTGTAATATGGAACTCCGCAAAGTAACGCCTACTTCTATATTTTAATTTAATTTTAATTTTTTAATTTATTTCAGCCAACTAAGGGGCCATAATATTTTTTATAAGTGCCCCGGATGGGTTCGAAACTAGTCGGGCTAACCCGATAGAATAAGACGTGAGTATAGCCGGTTCTATACAATAACTATGAATACTACTCACGATAGTTTAAATTTAAAAATTGCTAACCTTTACGGCTCGGTATGGCCATAATATTGTAAAAATTCTATAAATTATTGTAAAAAAAGTTTAAAATATAACAAAATATAATTTGATAGAGAAAAAAACGCTTGTCATCAGGCAAAGCGAAATGTGATGTAAATAGGCAAGACCCACGCTATTTTAAGAGTATTATGAGAGAAATCAATTTATCACTTTCTGACATCGACTTTATGTTGCAAACAAAAGGTTAGGGTTAAAAAAGGTACCCATAATTTGTGGTTCATATACTGTTGTGTTTTTCATACAAATATAATGTAGCTGTTCTTGAAATAGCCTGTTACATTACAATATTTGTAAAGAACATATGTAACGTATCTTTAATGTTTAAATGAGTTATTCTTGTATGTATGTATATATGTATATATTTTCGGAATCTCGGAAACGGCTCCAACGATTATCCTGAAATTCAGCATGTAGGGGGTTTCGGGGGAGATAAATCGAACTAGCTATGTTTTATGTAAAAAAAAATTCGTTTCATCCCTATTTTTGGGGATTAAAAAATACTAAAATTTATATTGAATTGAATTTTTGCCATTACTTAACTGTCAAGTCAGCGTAGTAGCTTATTCGGGGAACGGGCAGTCTCGAGTAATGTATATACCTAGGATCGATCGATTGTTTTTTTTTTTTGTAAAAAAATAATACCAAGCAAGGCTCGGCCACCCAGATATTTAGATTTATATGTTACTAGCAACCCTAGGTAATATAACCATGTTACTTTAGTTACATATATAATTCTGTTGGTAGTTCTATGGAATAAATAAATAAATGTCCCTACGCAGAGTAGTGAATACCTTTATTCACCATTATCGAAAAATAGCTACAAAATAAATAAAAAACAGACAAACAACGTGATCGTTGAAATCATATTGTCCTCAAATTTTATATACAATTAAACGCTTGTGTATCGTGTAACGAATGTACATATTTTCTCACTAAATATATGCAAATTACTTACCGACTGCGGCTTTGTCTAAACGGTCTCATTTGACCTCTAAATAATTTGTGAAATGCTAATGAGGTAAACAATAGCTTACTTATGATTCAGTTTTGTCTTTGGATTTGAACAGAAAATTCTTTAACTGTACAGTTTAAATATCAATTTATATGATCTGTTCGTTTAATAGAAAACTTTAATTTTGAATGGTGTATGCTACTAAACTTATAAAATTACCATATTATTGTTATAGCTGTACCCGCGTCTTTGCCCGGATGAAAATCAATGTGCCACAAAGTTTTCGCATATATCCCGAATCTGCGAGAATTTTAGATTAATAACCTATATGTTGCTAAACAACCACCTCTAATTTCCACTGAAATCGGATTAATTGTTCCAGAGAATGTACTATTAACTTAATACTTCCTAATTTATTAAACTATATTTAAGTATAAACCGTACAAAAAACCTTTCAATACATATTTATCACTTGCACGTGTTCACCTATTGTTTCTAAGAGATCTCCTAAAACTACACTTGAAACGGCGGTTAGAATGACATTTCTGCATTGTAATGTTGTCGTTAATGACTTTCACTTTGTATTTTATAGCAACACCGTCATGAAACAAGAGTATCGCGAGAAGAGTAACACTGTGTCATGTTGTTTCCGGTGGAGTATTGCTAAAACGTTTGTGACATTCATTCTGTGTTCGTCATTCAAGAGAAGTGCATCTCGGAACGGGAATCGTTGTATGTCTATTACATCGTGTTATTGTTGAAAGTGTGCGCTATCATTAATATTTTTTAAACTATCTATCATTGAAAATTGAATCGAAATAGAAACTGGAAACTCTTTAAACCAGAAATTAACAGACTTTTTTCTTTAGACTAACTATTTTAAAACTTTAAAGAAATTCCTATTTTAACATATCATGTGTGTGTATTATTTTCACATCGTCCCAACATGTAAAAAATGAATGCTCTATAAATAAAAATATTTATTTTCATACCTAAGCCATCTCTCACAATTTTATTTCTAGTTATTGATGAAGGCTGATTTTCTCAACGACGGTAAAACTGTAGCTGAGGCGTACACATCCGATGGCGTTAATTGATCTATTTCCGTCTTAAACATGCAAATGCAAAAATATTTTAATATAAGATATGGTGAACCACTTAACTTATGGATTGTGATGAAGTAGGTTTTACACAAAACAAGACAAAACACAATACAATTAGTGACAAAATTTCAAGCTTTGAGAAACATTTAAAAATATCACAAGACGCTAGTAGTAAAGTAACTGTTACTATCCCAGGCATAAACCTCCTCTCTTCGTTTCTGATATCCCCGGAATTCTCTAGAGGTATGTTTAAGTTTTAACAGAAAAATTCATTGTTTCTATCGCGAGGATTGAACCCGTGATCTTCTCGAAAGAGTTGCGCAGTCTCACCGCTGGACCATCACAACATAAAACACTACAGTAAAAAATTCTAATATTTTTATATAATAAATTTTTTAACAATAGTTGTTTTTTTTTTATTTCTATCAACTTCAGACATCGCTGGGTTAAGTCAAATAGATTTGCACACGATGTTTATATCTTTTGGACCCAGCAGCTTAGTTCTTTACAACGTGATCCTTAAAATGAATTGGTTTAGTATATTATTTATTGAAAATCATACAGTGTTTGTATTCTGCTATTTTTCGGTCACCTAAAAAAATACTAGGTGCGTATGAAATTTCAACTCTCACGTCCCAATACACTCGCTTTAAAAATATATATCCGCCGTCAAAAATACATTTAGTTTGTTGCCAACCCACATCTATTTACAATTGTCATCGAAATGAAAGGGCGCAGATCGATAAAGGCTATTTTCAGAGCAATTTGTCCGGCAAAATTTAATAAGCGTCATTTTTTCATTCAAATTCTCAACGATGTTTTCTTACAAATTGGAATTCAGAAATATTAGTTACGTAGTCAATTGAGTTACTCGGATATCGTATAAATTGATTTAATTGGTTTTTTGATTGCTTTTGTTGTAACAGAATTATTCAGTGACGTAATTTATTATTTTTTGAAAATACCACATTGTCGCAGTGAAAGATTCTTGATTACCTGGTTATGAAACCTGACATTGCTCCATCGAGCTGCTGATGGCAAGGACACATTCCCCCATCCTTACTGACAGCCGATCTGATCCCCGAGGTACCTTCACCAGGTAGGGACCTCTCAAAAGAGAAGTCCCCCTACGCTAACTGATGCATTGGGATGCTTCGGGGCCTGTAAGCTAGGCGTCCAATATACCGGAATATTCGGAACGCCCGAAGGTCCCCTTTTAGGGGAACACCTGGACTTATCAGCAGCAGATTGGATCCAGAACAAGAGTTCCAAGAATCACTCCACCGCCTCTCTCCGCAGAGCAGAAAATGAGTTAATCTTGTATATATACATAAGTATGTATATTTTCTGAATTTCGGAAACGGCTCCAACCATTTTCATTAAATTTTGCATGTAGGAGGGAGAATAAATCTAGCTTTAATCTTTTATTTAACAAATTCCTTTTATCCCTGTTTTCGGGCATTGAAAAATTGCTAAAATTGACATTCATACAGAACACTATTTTTGCTGTCAATTGTAAAGTTGCAGCCCGATGGAAAACGGTCGGACTACAGAAGTAAAAATACCCGATATAATAAAATATCTAATAAACCTCACAATACCACCACACCTTTTCTGCATTTTATTTCTTTATTTGCATTTTTATATATTTAAAAAAATGGCTGGCCATAGTTTATCTAATACAAAACGCTTTAACACAGGTTTGAGATAACGAATTATCATCATACATTTTATAATTTCTAAATTGCCGCTCTGGTTTTTCTATACCATTTTATGTCAGTAAATACTCAACAAGTTTCCGAGACATTTGTTTGATCGGCTGCCAAAACACTGACAGCTAACTTCAATTGTCATCAAAGCGGCAACGGAGAACGTCCGTAACGGAGAAACCTATTTTTACCACTCGAGTTAGTGAGGTCTGACTAGAATCAAATGATCATAAATTCGGAAATAAGTCCCCCACTAAATGCACTTACATTCTGTAGAAGCCAGAAAATGGCACGGAATTTAACAATACCTAAAATTCTAAATAATTGAAAATTAATCTACTCGTCAATCTAAAATAAAATCGTTTTATGAGTAATCGATTGTGACCTGTATTGCGTTATTAATACATGAAGCGCATAATAATTATAGGTACTTATATACTCCGCCTTGTGGTATCCGGATAAATAGAATAGACCGCCCTCATTTCTTACCAAGTTGTCGCAAAAGGCGACTAGGGTAAGTTAACACTAAGACGTCAGGCAGGCGTCCGGTCGTAAAATATCAAGACAAGTAATGTGACAACATGTTTATAACACGTTGTGCCGACCCCACTTAGAGTGAAATTATTTCTTATTTAGTTCATTTCTTACCGAGGTATAGTAATAGGTGACAAGGTTAAGTTTACCCACTGTGTAGAATCCTGCTAAGTAGAATTGACCACTCTCATTACTTACCGAGGTGTCGTAAAAGGCGACTAAGTTAAGTTGACCCGCCATGTAGTATCTAGCTAAGTAGAATAGACCACCCTCAGTTCTTACGGATGTGTATGTTAACCTATCAACCTTTTTAATACAACCTCCTTCATAGAGTTGGTCTTCAATATGAAAAAGCATTGTGGCTGTCATTATATATACATTGAGTTGTTGCGAAAGAGTAAATGAGTTGACTTTGGGAAAATTGCTTTTTATTAATTGAATAAGTATAAAGGAGAAATATCGTCGCTTTTTATACTTGATTGTCAGCATCATAGGTCTAGCTTCGCTCCGTTTCTACTAAAACAGAGATAGCCTTTGCCCAGCAATGAGAAGTAACAGAGCGTTACTTACTTTGCAAATCGCAAGCTTTTTGCCACACATCCGGTTCTAGATCTTGTTGAATTTCATGATTACTATACTTCACAACAAAAGGGGACCCTTTTGTTAAGAGCTATCAACACTTCACATATCCATTAGGCTTATTTCCGGAACCCCTTTGAAAGTTAACGTCAATTGTCAGCAAATCGAAAGTTAATCTAGAACATTCGGTTCTATTTTCGGCTGCGGTTATTCAGAATTTAAATTGAGTTCGAACGACGTTACTTCTCTTACAGCTAAGAGACATTTAAAATAAGTTGTAAGATGCTTTTCTCTAAGTTAAAGTTATGTAAAAAAATGTCAGAAAACTAAATGTGGTTACGCACGGACCTACTCGATAAAGTAAGGCATACATACACCGCCGTTTGGTATCCGGTTGAGTAGAATAGACCACCTCTTCTTACAAAGGTATTGTGAAAGGCGGCTAAAGTAAGTTGACCCGCAGTGTGGTATCCGGCTGAGTATAATAGACCACCCTCATTTCCGAGGTTTCGTAAAAGGCGGCTAAGGTAAGTTGATATCAAGCAGGCGGCTGTTCGTAAAATACCAAGACAAATTATGTGACGACATGTTTATACTATATGAAATGATGATGATGCTTTTCTCTAGGTTAATGTTATGTAGAAAAAAGGAACATATAACTCAAAATGCGGGTAGGCACGGACCTACTAAACAAATGTATCACAATAATACAGATATTTAAAATAATACAAATATACAGCGCAGTGTAGTATATAATAAGCTGCTGAGTAGAAAAGACCACACTTATTTCCTTTCGAGGTGTCGTAAAAGGCGACTGAGGTAAGTTTACCCACCATGTGGTATCCGGTTGAGTAGAATCCACCACCCTTTATTTTATGTCAGGAAAACCCCTTATGGGTCATCATCGCCCGACGGGGACGAGCGGCGGGTATGTCCGACTCGCACCGACTAAAAACCTGACAGTGCTCCACCACGCTGCTGGTGGCGGGGACAGGGTACCTATGAAGACATTGTCCCCCATCCCCGCCAGCAGCAGCTCTGTACCCCGGAGAGCGCCACCTCCGGGTCGGGGCCTCTCTAAACAGTTGCCCCTCCCTCCGCTAATCGATGCATCGGGAGCACCAGATGCATCGACCGCCTCGGAGACCTTTTCAGATGGGCGTCTGATGAACCCCGTTCGGAACGCCCAGAGGTCCCCTTTAGGGCGGCATACGACGGACTTCGGCGAGTCGTCTGCGCCCCGCTCGCCTGCGGCGGATCGGATCCAAGGACTGGACTTCCCGGATCCGCCCCGCCGCCTCCGTCCGCGAGATTAGGTCCTCGTAGAAGGAGGCCATCGCTGCCCACGATCTCTCCCTGTCCACCATGGCACGAACAACAGTGGGCAAGGAGAGATCGAGCCCCACCTGTGCCAAGAGCTCTGCCTGCTGAACTGCCCAAGCAGGGCAGTCTGCGAGCGTATCCACCACCCTGATTTCAGGAGAATAATAATGATTTAAAGGCACGGGTAACAGTAATATAAGTATAAGGTTTCATATAATATACTCATTTACTGAAACCTCTTTGCAAATATTTGTATAAGGGATATTTTCCCAAGCTACATACAGAGTGCTTGTTATATTTACCAACGTTGTCTCGCGCTGTATAATAAAAATAAACAATAGGATGTTAAGAGGCGAGTAAAATGCCGTGTTGGCGTATGATTTTGAGTTTTATTCACCAAGAGAGGGTACTTACAGAAAGCCGAAATACGCCCGAATGCGCTCGTAACAGTAATTTTCACTTACACCCCTTAATAGAGTGAAGGGATGAAAGTCATGTGACCAAACGAGTTTTAAATAATGTTGATATGTGATAAGAGGAGACCCAAAAAGAAATGGTTGGATGGAATGACATAGAAAGGGCTTTTCTGGCCTCAATGGCTCGTGGCTTCCCTTGACGCACACACACACACACAACAATCATCTTCCTGCCCATTATCCCACTCTAATTGGGGTCGGCACAACATGTTATAAACATGCTGTCACATGATTTGGCTGCGTTTTTACGACCGGCCGCCTGCCTGACATCAACTTACCTCAGTCGTATTTTACGACACCTCGGTAAGAAATGAGGTTGAACTATTCTACTCGGGCGGATACCACACGGTGGGTCGACTTACCTTAGTCGCCTTTTACGACACCTTGGTAAGAAATGAGGTTGGTCTATTCTACTCAGCCGGATACCACACGGCGGGTCGACTTACATTAGTCGCCTTTTACGACACCTCGGTAAGAAATAGGGTGGTACTATTCTATTCAGCCGGATACCACACGCCGTACACACACACAACAATACGATGGTTAATCACTGTCATATTCAAAATTCAAATTCAAAATATTCATTATTCAAGTAAACTTATTAACGAGTGCTTTTGTATCGATATTTATGGTATACTGCCAATACAATCGCTGATGTAGCTTCGATTACAAAGCGAAACGATAGTTGAGATTGTGGCAGAGAAAGTGTGCAGTGCTAGTGTAAATTTAGGTAAGGGTCATATTGAATGTGTTTTTTAAATCCTGTATATTTCAGGGATGAAAACGGATAGTACACTCTACATTCGGCATAAATAATACCTTTATTTTCTATACTCTATCACAGGCTAGCGGTTCGGCCACGCGTTGCTGTGACTCAGTCTGATTTCGATTTAACCTCGAAGTAAAACTTTAATTGTCAGTTAAATAAAATATTTCGATCGCAGCAAAACTTTACAGCATAATCCGCTGAGTGAGTGAGTGAGCTAAACACTGTCTGAAAATTTTATTAAAATCAGTCCAGCCCTTATGGAGTCTACAAGGAACATATACATACTTTTCTTTGTGTATATAGGTATATGTATATATAGATTATAACAAAATAAAATTATCATTACTTTGCAGTTAAATCCCAATTTACTGTTAATTATTTAGTGTATTCAAATAAAGCGATAATTAAATCTATATTCAAGTTTGATACAATAATTTATTCAACACACAGGTGCTGGTTCTCATACGAACTATTTATTTAAAACCGACTGTTGTTATATGATATTATTAACCGGTTACCTTGACTTTGTTTTATCGATATTTTTACCCCTCAATACAACGACCTTTTGACCTTGGAGTCTATTATCTTCTTTGTCATAGCTTGATATAAGAATTATTAATGTGTTGATCGACCTTTGTTGGAGCTCCCTAGTTTTGGGAAAACAGAGTCTACTAACTAGTACTAACTAGTCAAGTAACTAGATTTATATATTTACTACCTTTGGCTTGGAAACCGATTGTTGACACTACGGGTATAAAGCCTTAGTGTCAAAAATCGGTCTTTATTTGACTAAAACTGATTTTAACTCGACACCGTAAGCGTCGCATGCACAAATTTCATCTGTGCATCCGATAACAAAGACCAGAGCGACAGGAAACACGTTGAAGAGGCGCGACCACCACCGCTACCGCGCCTCCCCCCCTGCCACTCAGAAGTAGGGTTGCCACCTGTACTATATTAAATAGTATCGTACTATATTTTAGTCAATTGTACTATATATTATAGAAAAACAATATAGGACGAAAAATACTATATTGTTATCGCTAAATCATTGTCGCGTTTTTTTTTAATCAACTGTGAATGGAACGCACCCGCAGCACTGCATACGGAATGTTTGAACGAAACTCATTCATGTATTTACGAGGCTTATTTAGTTAGTAACTCTAACTCCTTTGTCATTGTCCTGCGAAAGTAATAATAAATAATCATGGAAAAATAAATCACGATTGAAAATAGATGTGCACTATTTTTTTTTCCTGAATTTCCTAAAAGTACTATATTTTTTTGATTTAAAAAGAAAAATACTATTTTTCTTCAAAAAAAAGGTGGCAACCCTGCTCACAAGACTTTTTTGTAGTCCTTTTGTAGATCTACAATTCTCTAGTACATTACTTTTAAGTATCACTGTTGGTTAACGCTGCGTACGCGACTAAAGTTGCCAATAGACGTATTTTTTTAAAGAATCGCGTGATCTCTTCAACAAAATTTACATATAACTGTTATGTATTATTAACCGAAATCTTCCGGATTTCACAACTATTTAGCAAAAACCGTACAAAAACCTCATTTCTTACCGAGGTGTCATAAAAGGCGAGTAAGGTAAGTTTACACGCTGTGTGGTATCCGACTGAGTCTACTCAGCTGCATACCACCAGGGGACCCCCAGGGGGGTCGCGAGACTACTGAAAGCAAAAGGCGTCGCAGAGATCTGATACTTTTAAATCATTATTGATACAACTACATGGCTGCAGCTGTCCTTTAAAGAACTTTTCTAACAAAGATTTATTGATATTTCTCCTCCTAATTTCCTTCATTACCCCTTTTCATTAAATTTAATTAAAAAGATTTTATTAAATTTATGATTGATTAGTTTACATTATTTATATTGTTTAATAGTGCGATATCACATCTACATCTACGGTTAATATATATTTCATTATATGGAGGAGGGGGTCGTTTAAAATTTACTAAGCTTGAAGGGGGTCGCTATATAAAAAAGTTTAAGAAGCCCTGGGCTATTCTAATAGCACATCTTGTGTCTTACCGAGGTATCGTAAAAGGCGACTAAAGCAAGTTGACATCAGGTAGGCGGCCGGTCGGACAATACCTAGCCAGCATGTTTACAACATGTTTATAAAAATTTTTGTGACACTGATTCCTACGCAGATGAAGCCGCTGGCATAGATAATTTACTATAATAATATGTCTAGTCATTAAATAACTACAGAACATAAGTACCGTACCTAGGATATTATATATCGTCCGTTCGTAATTACTATAGCAATTTATATTGTCTCGCTAGCCTCCTTAAGCACGTCTCCTTAAATGAACGTTCTACAAAGGACCCCATTATATCACATTTTCAGTGATTCATTAATCTACCGACGCAACGTTGGTTTATTATATTGTTTATTATATAACTAAATAAAAAAAGAAAACCCTAAATAATAAAATAAAGTGACGTGTAAATTCATCCGAAAGAAAAGAGATTAACAAAAATATCTACACTTAGTATAAAATAACATCCTCCTGCCCTTATCCCATTCTAAATGGATTCGTCACAACACGTTTTAAACATGTTATTATTTGATTTGACTAGTTATTTTACGACCGGCCGCCTACCTGACGTCGACTTACCTTAGTCACCTTTTACGATACCTCGGTAAAAAATGAGGGTGGTCGAATGGTCAAATGTTGTTAACAATTATCTAGCTTTATGAATTTAATAGCGGAAGATGGGTTTGCATGGACGCAAAAATATACTTGGCTGTAACATGAAAGTTCTTCTCAAAGTGTACATTTATAAATTTTAGATAGTCTTATATCTAGTCCGTGCTCATACAAACCTTTGGTTTTAATAGTACAAATTTGATTGTCATTTTACGAATTTGCATTTACTAAATCAAAATTTTTGCCAAAATTTTATGTAGCAAAATGCTAAATATAAGCTCTAACCATTTATTTACACATATTAGTTAGTGTGTACAGTACATATTTCTGAACCTTCACGTAAAGGGGGTTTAGGAATATAATATCTCCTAACAAACCCATCTTCCTAAATTACCTTATCTTAGTCATTACTAGGTCTCGTTTTAATTTTACCCTACTTTAAATTCGGTGCGCGTTTTTTCATTAATGAAATAAATGTCCCTATTATTAGAATAAAGAGCAGAGACAGCTGCGATATTCCACGGCCAAGTTTATTAATATTGCTAGGAGTAAAATGGGACTCATAATTAATATGCGGATTAATATTAATATAAGATTCATTTAAAGTTGTCTATATTATTAATTTACAACTAAAATATATGTCTATACTTATTATTAAATAAAGTACCCGAAAGCTGTCTGTATGTAATGGATTTTCTCAAAATTTACTGAACGGATTTTTGAATTTTTATTTGTAAAAGAGTACATTAACTAACTACATTACCTTTTTATGTAATTTATGTTGAAGATATCACTAATAAGAAAACGCGTGGCTGTAAAGAAACTCGCCTGCTGGGAGCTTTAATCGCTTGCGTCGCGTAAACTAGCAGAGATACACTGAAGTGATATACAACAGAATTGTAGATCTACAAAAATAGCACAAAATTCCGCAACAGCATGCACTTATCTCTTATGGTAAACTTACAATAAGTACTTTTATATTCAAAATTTCAATTGTAGAATATTTTTGGGATGAAGATTTCCATTCGGGTGCTGCTGGCAGAGATAGTCATGTATATATTAAATTACTTACACGCTAGTACTATAGTCGTACATTTCCACGTGGAATAGTCCTAAGAATGCTGTCAGCGTTTTCGAATTGAATTACTAATTTTTGTGCCAGAAAGGAACCACCTCTCTTGTCACCTGATGACAAGTTGTCTTGAAGATTTATACTGTCTGAACGGTGGTATTCCTAGCTATCATATCTGGGTCTACAATGTTGTTATTAATCACCATAAAACTCAGAGTCGCTGGCAATAGAAGTGTATTTGCTTGGTCTAATCAGCAATTCAAATATCTGTAGAGGAAACAAAGCGACTGGGTACAACAGGTCCCAAAAGGGAAATGATAAGGAGATTTACAAAGCTTGAAGAATTATTCTTGATCTTCTTCTTTTTGAACCGATGGATGTCCACTGTCGGACATAGATATTTTTAAGGGTTCTCCGCACTCCTCGATCTTGTGCCGCTTTAATCTAGCGGCTCCCTGCGATCTTTTTAGGTCGTCAGTCTCCTTGTAAGGAGTCTACCGATCCTGCGTTTTACGCTGCAATCGCCTTTCCAGCATCTTAGGATCCCCATCAACACCCATCGTTTGTCCGCACTACGTGCCCCACTCATTGCCACTTTAGCTTCGGGACACGATGAACTATGTCGGTTATACTGGTATTCTTCTACCTCCTCATTCCTGATTTGATCGCTTAGATATAACCCAAGCAAAACTTGCTCCATCGCCTGCTAAGTGTGTTTGGGCTGTCCTATTAGGCCCATAATAAGCAATCAACGAAGCGACTGACGAAAAATAGTTAATAGTTACCATAGTTTCTAGGGAAGAGCTGAATCTAAGCGGCAGATTATCGTTTCTTCTTCTTTAGAACATAAGTCTCTTTAAGGGATCCTCACTCTAAATGATCTGGTGCCTTATGGATCAGCTCCACGCGATCTTCTTAAGATCATCACTCTACCTCTGTAGGAGGTTAACAATGATTCGTATTCCGCTGAGGGGGGAAACATTCCACCTTCTTGGGACCTCGTACCATGTAATCTGCATATTGCCACTTTAGTTTCATATTACGCTGAGGTATATCTTTGTATATTTATATATTTTATAGTTTTTCTTCTATGGAACTCCTCATTTCTAATTCGTTCCTAGCGTAGTTCGCTATAGTATATCACGTAAAAGAAAAACAAGGGAACATAACTTTATTCTATTCTTAAAGTTCTTTGAAGTTTAAGAGTATTGTTTTTACGTCTATTTCTGGGCAATGTTGTGTGAAAATAAATGTATTGTGTTACATTTAGAGAAATTTCTCTCCCATTCACTGAACACTCGCGATCGTATCTGTAGATCTGCAACTTTCGATATGTCCCCCATTCGTTCAGTTTTCCAAAAGCACTTTGAGAGTTGCTCTCTATTGTGATCGGGAACAATGCTATGTAATCTATTTTCGACTGTGCTCACTGGAGTTTGGTTCCAAATATTAACACGGGTTTTATTTATTATAGTCAGTTTTTGTATATATCTGGCAAACCTGACCCACGCGTTGCTGTGACTTATCCCACTCTAAGTGGGGTCGGCACAATATGTTATAAACACACATTGTCACATGATACGGCTAGGTATTTAAGGACCGGAATGTAACGTAAGAAATGAGGATGGTCTATTTTATTCAGTCGGATACTACATGGTGGGTCATTTTACCTTAGTCGCCTTTTACGACACCTCAGTAAGAAATAGGGTAGGTAGTCTGTTCTGCTAAGCCGGATACCAAACGGCGGGATTTCACTTAGTCGCCTTTTACGAAACCTCGGTAGGAAATAAGGATTGTCTATTCTTCTCAGCCGGATACCACACGGTGGGTTAACTTACACTATTTGCCTTTTACGACACATCGGTAAGAAATGAGGGTGGTGTATTCTACTCGGTCTGATACCACACATTAATAAATTGACTTAAAATATTTACTAACTTTACCCGTGACTTCGTTTATGTCAACTATAATATTAAAATAACTTAAGATATATTTAGGTACTATGCATTTCTGTTCCCGAAGGGAAAATTGAATTTTTATCCTGTATTTGAACTTGGAGTATAAGTTATAAAGTTCTATCTTATCAATTAAATCTCTATCAATTTGGATTGCGTAAAAGATAGGCAGGCAGACCAGACTTTCGAATTTATAATATCAGTATTGAATACCAAGTTAAATAAAATAAAACGCAGCCGGCGTTTTTCTCTTTCAATATTATTATCCTAAGTATAAATTTCGAAAAGTTTTAAGTACGGGGACTGTCTGTAAAGTTTCCAAACAAAAGAAGCTCTTGTTTCTCTCAATTTATTTTTATTTTTCTATACAGCCCCTTTGTAAGTCTCTACGGTTGTCCCAGAGATCCTCTTATGACCTGTAAAAATACTTTTACCCTTCTTTTTGAAAATAGATTTTTTAATTAATGGAAAAAGCGTCTTTCATTTAAATTATTTACTGTTATTTTAAACTTATACTTATGTAAATAAGGAAAATTACTGTTTTTTAATTATGTTTAAGTTTTTTTACTTTTAAGATTTATTTATTTACGATTACACCATATAAATCCAACAAAATTTAGTATTCTCCATCTCTTCTATTTTAGTAAATCATAAAATATATGTTAAAAAAACTTCAATGTAATTCAACGTAGTATAATACATTAAATATCTTTTTTTTAATTTCGTTGGGGCAACAAAATTATAAATATATTTGAATCTAAACTATCGTGAGTGGAATTCATAATTAATGTATAGAAACCGGCTATACTCACGTGTTATTTTATCGGATGAGCCCGACTAGTTTCAAGCCCATACGGGGCTCTTATTCATGAGCTCTTTACGCGGCGTTATCGCGGCGGGAACTGCGTGTAGCAACTCGCAGGGCGCGACTCTACAACACGTGAGTGAGTAAATAACACGTGAGTATAGCCGGTTTCTATACATTAATTATAAATATATATTTATAATATATAGATATATAAATATAGTTATATAAATATGAATATATATAAATAACATGTTTTACCTCATTTTGTGTTATAAAAGTATTTTAAATTTATGTTTATTTAATAAGGTGTACAAAAAAACGAAGACATATATAAGTCTAAGTTCAACATTTCTCTGAATAGTGACTGCGCTGGTTTCACCGGGGTGTAGCCGGTTCCAACCCCAGGCAAGTAATAATGAGTTTTCTATTAAAATAAATTCGTGAGGGAAATTCCTAAAAAAATATGTAACTGACTTATCCCTCAAAGCAGTAGTTCAAAGCTTAAAGGCTCAAAGCTTTTGTCTCTGATATTCAAGAGGAGAACTTTGATTTGCAGTAGGAAAAGTCTATCTCCCAATCCAACCAGAAAAGTGGTCTGTATATAGCAGTTGAACATAAGTATAACGTAACTTTATCTATGTTTTAGATGTATCCTCAGTAGCCCTAGTAGCTAAGACAGCCCAACAATGATACAGTGCAACTCATTCGAGGGTTCATGGGTTCAAACCCCGTGCAGGCACCAATGAGTTTATCTAATAAAACTTATGTATCTTACGATAATTGCAATTAATCACATGTTTTTCAGTCAAGGAATAAAATTCTATGGATATATTTCAACTTCAATCTGCTTTGGAGCAGTGTTAGGTCTTAACTTCAAACTTTCTCTCTAAAACCGGATATTTTTTCTCAGGCTTTTTCCCAGCAGTGGAATAGTAGCATGCTGTTACTTTAATTTGTGACGTACACGTGTGGCGTCTCTAAGCTTCAACCTTTATATTTCTCAAAAAAAAAAAGAGAATACTTTTCCAAGCTGTAAAATGACTAATAGGTCGATTTTTCTTTCTTTTTCACATTTTATTTTAGCTCTATAAGAAAACCGACATTACTTAAAACCTATTTACAAAATCTTTATAATCTAAGTAATAAATTTCACCCGAACAAATTACTAAATAGACTGTGCCGACAGTTAAGAATGAATTGTGTGGAAATTTATTACGTGCCAGGGCGTTCAGTCGACGGGGATTCTGTAGAATAACCAGCTATTAATAAGCCGTGGCAAGCTTTTAAACAGGGTTGGTATTCATTTTGGGCACATTTAATGGTGTAAGGGTGAATTGGAAGGTTTAGCGGCGAGTTCTATATTTACTTGGTCTACAGCTTTTAGAAACTTTAACTGGATTTACGTAGTTTTATAAAAAGAGCGCACTGATCTTTATGGCTTACAGCCACAAATAATTCACAAGCAAAACCATAGCTCACACGTTTTATAGTTTTAAATAACTAGTACGTGAGCTATGGATAAATAAAAATGTTATGTGAAATAGGCATATAGGAAATATAACGCACGTGACAATATATTCCTGTATTCGCCCCCCCCCCCCAAAAAACCTGTAGTATATAAGCTAAGGTATTTTTCATTGTTAACATCAATGGCTCAACGGGGACATTGCAAAAAGCCTTGAGAGGACCCTCAAGGCTTTTTGCAATGTCTTCGTGCATTGGCATCTGAAAGGAGCTTGGCTGATTGGAGTAGGCCTTTCATCATCATGCACAATGGTCGTCAAAATGCGACTTACTATAGCAAACAGCCCACCAAACAGAACAACCCACAAAAAAAAGTGGCCTATACCATATGAATATATTCGTCGAAGCTTTATTTAGAGATTTTTAAATGTTAATGTATAGAAACCGGCAATACTCACGTCTTATTTTAT
Source organism: Morpho helenor (assembly GCA_029227775.1). NCBI lineage: Eukaryota > Metazoa > Arthropoda > Insecta > Lepidoptera > Nymphalidae > Morpho > Morpho helenor. Next base: position 3,811,654 of record JARGCU010000008.1, read on the forward strand.
CGGATGAGCCCGACTAGTTTCACGCCGCGTAAAAAGCTCATGAATAAGAGCCTTGAAACAAGTCGGACTCATCTAATAAAATAAGACGTGAGTCAAGCCGGTTTCTATACATTAATTATGAATAACTCACGAAAGTTTAAATTCAAACATTATTAAATTTTGATACTTTTTACGGTACATAAAACCGTAAGGAGTGAATGCACGTTTGCGTATATTCTAAAGATATAATTCTATACGAGATCGAGTATCAGAAATATTCATCCATTATGAAAGGCCGAATTTGGCTAACCCCGCAGAAATCAACAAACAGGTCAATTTATCACAAACTGACATCGGCTTTGTGCCCCAAACAAAAGGTTACGGCTAATGAGGCTACTTTAACATATGTTTTGATCCTTGTAACGATGCTATTATATTCATTTATTTATAAAAAAGGTAATTTACAACCTTAATTAAATTATAATAATGTGAAAGTACATTGGAACCTGAAGGCTTAGATTGACATGAAAGAAATCGCAGGAAGAGCTTGTGATTCATAAAAGTGAGATACTGTGAAAGAGAAAAATTCAGCATTCTTTTTTTAAATAATTTATAGAATTAGGCGTTACTTTGCGGAGGTCCATAAAACAAAAGTAATGAGAATATTATTTTGCTATAATCCGCGATAAAAGAAAATATATGTAATGCTAAATGTAGAGTGTACTATTCGTTCTCATACCTGATACATGCAGAATTTGTAAGAACTCATGCACTACCCGACACCGATGGCACAACAATACACAAGCACTGCACACATTCACCACCACAATCTCAACAATAGTTTCGCCCCGTAACCGAAGCATCGTCAGGAGATAGACTCTACGACAAAATCGTAAAGCTTTACGATTTTGTCGTGGAGTCTATCTAATTCTAATCTAATCGTACACCACACTCTACATTTAGCATTACATATATTTTCTTTTATCGCGGATTATAGCAAAATAATATTCTCATTACTTTTGTATCCTTTTTTTAGTCAAACCTATTCTAGTTTAGTTACTAATTAAGAAGTCTTTTCCCTATATTCTGATATGAATAAGCAAAGTCTTCTCGTTGGAAAGGTATTTAAATGGGAGAAGGATATAAGGTTTTCCAATCGCCGGTTTGTAATTTTCTCAACTTCCGTACAAGCTAGTTGCAAGCCCACACTTCCCTTCGCATTAATTGCTCTGTATCCGCCATCGATATATTGGCAACGCACCGTGAAATAGGGCTGAAGAAAACTGACTGAAAGAAACTGAAAAGGCAGGCAATTTGTTAAAAAACGATCAGGTATATTTAATCAGTCACTTGTCAGATCCTCCTCCTCCTCGAGTCGTCTTCCTCAATGCTGAGGGTCGTGACCCCTACTACGGATCACTTTGGTGCGAACTATGTTGCGCCAACGGGGTCTGTTGTTCGCAGCGAGAATGGCCTCATACATCTTGCTGTCGAGATTAGTGCGGATCTGATCTGTCCAGTGCATTGGATTTCGACCTCATGGTCTCTTCCCCTGGATTTTGCCGGTGATGACCATCTTTTCAACTTGTCATATATTTGGTGATAATATAAAGGTACAGCTATAACATATGGAACAGGCCGAGCATGTATTAAACGTCGCCTTAAGGTCTTCTTCATGTCTCCTGCGAGATCGAACATCGACTTAAAGCGTTTTGAAGAATTTGACATTGACTTTAAAGAGGTCTGCGTCACATGTAAGCTAGGACCACCTCTTTGCCGGTGAAGGCGGTATGTGCATGTGTACATAATAGAATAGAATAGCTTTATACATTCACACAACACAAAATAAACAATTTACACACAGAGAGAAGCAATAACAACAAAACAATATATATAAAAGGTGAATTGAGAGTGTGTCGTGCCAATGAAAAGGTTCTGGGTCAGCTTAGTGTTGCAGGTAAAAAATGCCAGCAACGCTAATATTCTGTATATCTTGTTTGAAGATGTTATAGCATCGTCGGAGTCACTTAGAACGCTCTTAGGGCGCCTATGAAATTTATTGGGGAAATTAGACACGGTCACGATAGGTGGATGGAGGCTTTCGCAAAGTAATTCTAGGAGAATAGTTTGAATAACTCATTTTTCATAGCTATATCAAGGTCTCTATGGAGATTCACGTTGCACGTTGCGTACGAACCACGGACAACTAGTTCGTATGAATCGATTTTAAAGTGTCCGCGACGGACATAGTGTCATTCTGTTGCGAAGTGACAGTTTACTAGTCTTGAATAACGTCGGATAGAGATAGCGACTTACCTCAGCGGTTACCTAATATAGGCTATTACAACTTTGAGGGTTAATTCCTTAATATAATTTATTAGTTTCGTGGGTCAACCTTCGTTGACCGTAGAGTAGGCTTCATAGATATACCTATCCACATATTTCCAACAAACATATTTTTATATCGTTACTATTCTTAAAACTTCCTCCGCCTGCCCTTATCCCACTCTAAGTGGGGTTGCCACAACATGTTACAAACGTGTTGTCGCATGATTTGTCTACGTATTTTACGATCCGCCGCCTGCTTCAACTTACCTTAGTCGTATTTTACGACACCTCGGTAAGATAGAGGGTGGTCTATTTTACTCAACAAGATGCAACACGGTGGGTCAACTTACCTTAGTCGCCTTTTACAACACCTCGGTAAGAAATGAGGGTGGTCTATTCTACTCAGCCGGATACCACACGGCTGGTCAACTTACCTTAGTCGTCTTTTACGACACCTCGGTAAGAAATGAGGGTGGTACTATTCTATTCAGCCGGATACCACACGGCGTTACTATTATTAACACATTTAAGAAAATGTGCCCACAGTACAAAATGCGACTCGTTTATTCCTTATACATTATAGTACTTACACCAGCTAGATTTCAGTAGAATAACTGACTATTAATTTAACGTAGAAAGCTTTTAAATGAACTTCGTATCAAAGTGGCTACGATTTTTCTTAAGCTCTAATCTTTTGTATTAAAAATAAGTGAAGTATATAAAAAAAACGGCCTGTTACTATCCCACTGCTGAGAATAGGCCTCTTCTCTCCATTTTTAAGAGAAGGATTGGAGCTAAGAACTACCACGCTGCTCCAATGCGGATTGGTAGGTAGTACACATATCTCCAGAATTCTCTAGATATATGCAGGTTTCTTAACGACATTTTCCTCCACCGAAAAGCGCGTGATAATTGCAATTATCAATTAAACACATAAATTTTAACAGAAAAACTCATTGGTGTCTGCCCGGGTTTGAACCCGTGACCTCCTCGAAAGAGACGAACGGTGTTACCGCTGGGCTATTACTGTGAAGTTAAGTATATATTTTAAAAAAAACAGCAGATCAACTTTAGTGTTGTACATATGTAGGTCTTTTCATAGATTATCACTTTTGTATTATTTAATTCTGCGAAGTAACGTCTAATTTACTTATTTATTATTTATGATAATTTAATTTTTATCCTTTTATAATCTTCATTTTATGTAAATTAATTTTTTTTGCGTTCTTTAAAATTTCAACCGTATGTAACTTTGAAATTTAGTATATAAAGAGTTTCGGGGGTGATGAATCGATCTAGCTGGGTGTATAAGTAAGGGTGTATAGTAAGGGTGTAAGTGTATATATATTAAGGGTGTCTGTAAGTGTCCCATATATTTAGTCGTGGTAGGTCTTAGCTCCAACCCTTCTCTCCAAAAACGGAGAGACCAGCCACGCAGTGGGATAGTAACAGGCCGTTACTTATTACTTATTTATTTTATATGTTGACGATTCAAAAGCACTTGTTTACAAGTTTATTTGAATAAACAATATTTTGAATTTGAATATTTTGAATTTGAATATAATGATATATACTAAAGTAATCTGATCTGTTTTTAACGAAATCGAAAAGAGATACTGACATAGAACACCGTTACGACAATTCCGTGAGGCAACAATCGGAAAATTTATTTTCCCTTGAAAAAAGTCCGCTTCCCAAGCAATGCCTTCTCGCATAATTACATTTCGATCAAAATGGAAATAAAAGAAGTAACTAATGGCATTCCGTTTGATCTGAAATAGTCGATAGAATTGTAACGTTGAGAAAAGTTTATTTATTTATTAATGTACTATAAAAAATTTTGGAAAAACATTATAAATAAAAAGACAAGTATACGAAGGTCAACTTATCCCTAAGATAGAGATCAATGCCAGCTAACCTACGAAGTGATACAATTTATAGTAAAGTAAATTTTGGTACGCAAATATCAAAAATAGCTAATTTTGTTTGTTAAATCATCATCGTTCTCCTACCCTTATTCCACTCTAAGTGGGGCCTGCACAACATGTTATAAACATGTTATAACATATATTTTGGCTAAGTATTTTACGACCGGCCGCCTGCCTTGCGTCAGCTTACATTTGTCACCTTTTTCGAAACCTTGATTAGATATAAAGGTGGTCTATTCTACTCGACCGGATACGACACGGCGAGTCGATTTACCTTAGTCACCTTTTACGAAACCTCGGTTAAAAATGAGGATGGTCTAATCTACTCAGCCAGTTCCACACGTCGGTTCGACTTACCTTAGTCACCTTTCACGACACCTCGGTAAGAAATAAAGGTGGTCTATTCTACTCAACCGGATACTACACGGCGGCGCGACTTATCTTAGTCGCCTTTTATGACATCTCGGTAATAAATGAGGATGGTCTATTATACTCAACCGGATACGACACGGCGAGTCGATTTACCTTAGTCACTTTCACGACACCTCGGTAAGAAATAAAGGTGGTCTATTCTACTCAGCCGGATACTACACGGCGGTTCGACTTACCTTAGTCGCCTTTTATGACATCTCGGTAATAAATGAGGATGGTCTATTATACTCAACCGGATACGACACGGCGAGTCGATTTAGCTTAGTCACCTTTTACGACACCTCGGTATGAAATAAGTGTGGTCTATTCTACTTAGCCGGATACCAAACGGCGGGTCAACTTACCTTAGTCACCTTATACGACATCTCAGTAAGGAAAAAGTGTGGTTTATTCTGCTCGGCCTGATACCAAACGGCGTTAACTAAATGACTAAAAACATCTATTCAAAATAAATGAATGGCGCTAACTTGTAAATCACGCCCACTTAAGTGTCACTAAAGTTTAACTTAATAAGAGCTTACTTGGTTATATTACGTCACCCAAAGTTTGAGATAAACAAGGTTGAAAGTTCACGTCGTTAAAATTATATCAATTTACGCTTAAGAACACTTTGATAAGACGTCCTGGAAAAAATGTTTCCTTTAAGTGAAGCTTAAAAATAAAGAAGAAATTGATAAAAAGCCGATGTGACATGCCTTGACAAGCGTCTACGGAATCTTGAGACGATAAGTCGCATAAAAACATTGATTACTAGATGTCGCTAATGGTCTGTCGGCTAAAAATAATTCATATTGCAAAAATTCGACATTTTTATTTATGAAAAACCATGCTATAAACTAGTAGAGAAAAAACATAACCTTTTTTGTAACTTTACATAGACGTAAAATGCCTGATTTTTATAAACTAGCAATTATTTTATTTCTAGCAACTTTTATATAATTTTTATATCATTTTATATAATTTTTATATACTTTACCCGCAACTTCGTTTGCATCGACTGACTGAAGTGATATGATGATAACAGATGGCGCTTTTAATGTCATTCTATTCCTGTAGAATTAACAGGATTTTAATAGCCTATATATTACGTCCCTGTGTAAGGAATAATTGTGCCAAATTTTATGGATATTGGTTTCGCAGATTCATCATGATCGAGTAACGAACATACAGTCATACTCACAAACTTTCCACAAAAGTTAATAACTTAATAAAGGACTTATTGAATAAATACTTAAATACATAAAAACGCCCAGACTTGAAGAATCAACAAATTGATTTAAAAAAAAATTGCATCGTCAAATACCCTCAGTTATATCAGTTTTTTAAAGTAGAAACTTCTTTAACAGAGTTGTACACTTTTTGTGATGGTTAAAACTCCTCGTGCCAGAACACGGGGCTTTATCGGAACTTTGTAAGATGGAAATGAGAGTAGACCGCCGGTGCGGCTTAGGCGAGGAAGTATCAACCTCTGTTTCTGCCACCTGGCAAAAATGCCCTGCCCCTGCTGTGTGTTGATTTTCTTAAGAGATCATTTTTTTCATATAAAATAATTGTTATAGTTCTAAACACGCCACCTCCAACAACACTGCACACAAAACATTACAGTCACTGACTACGACAATATCTACGATCGTTTCGCCCCAAAACCGAAGCATCATAATGAGAAAAGGTTCCACAACAAAAGCGCAATCCCATTACGATTTTGTCGTGTTACGGTCCTGCATGTATAAGGTATGTAAACGTTGCCTGCTTCCTACACTTAGCATTACATAGATTCTCTAAAAACAACAAACTGTGATTTAAAAAAAAATAATTCTACTAATATTATATATGTGAAAGTTTGTGAGTATGTTTATTACTCTTTCACGGCGAATCCGCTCTACCAATATCGATGAAATTTGGCACAATTATTCCTAATACACCGGAATAAAATGAAGGCGATAGAAATCCTATTAATTATACAGGAATAAGATGACTAAAAAGCGCCATCTTCAACCTATCACGCGAAAGAAGCCGCGGGTAAATTCAAATTCAAATTCAAAATATTCTTTATTCAAATAAACTTGTAAACAAGTGCTTTTGAATCGTCAACTCTACTAGAGTGGTAAAAGCTAGTTATAATTAATTAAATTAAATTACCATCATAATGTAATTGTTGACATTTAAATATTATACTTTGTATTATATATAGTGTGTATATATATATATATATATATATATATATATATATATATATATATATATATATTTATTTATTTATATATAAATATATTTTATATTTATTTTATTTTTTTATTGTTAAATTAGGAAATTATTAGTAGGTAATTCTAATTCATAATGTTTGATATTTGCGTACCTTTTTCTTTAATATAAATTGTCTCACCTCGTAGGTTAGCTGGCAGAGATCTCTGCCATAGGGATAAGTTGACCTTTGTACACTTTTTTTACCAATTTTTTTTGTTTTTTTTGTTTTTGTTTTTTTCCAACATTTTTTTGTTATTTTTTGTTTTTTTCCAACATTTTTTATGGTATATAAATAAATAAATTTAAAAAATGTGGCAATCATAATTTTGCTTTTGTCGTGTACTATAGTCTTTAGACATGAACATGACATTAAAAAATACCATCTTTTATCAACTTATCACGTTGCAACAGTCCACGCAAACGAAGTCGCGGGTAAAAGCTAGTTCTGGCATTATCTCTGTCATATTTACGTAGCCACTAAACCTTATTAAATGGAGGTGGATAGAAAGGCAAAGAAACGATTCATCACCGTTAAATGTCAGCATGTAATATTAGATGTTTATGCGGATGCACGAAATAATGTTTGCTTTCACATAATATCGGCTTGTAATTTATAGGACAAATATTTTAGGTTCCAAAGACAGGTTATTTATTTCAAATTATTCTTTATTTTATTTATTTATTTTTATCCATATCATCATCTACCTGCCCTTATCCCGCTCTAAGTGGGGTCGGCACAACATGTTATAAACATGTTGTCTCTTGATTTGGCTACGTATTTTACGACCGGCCGCCTGCCTGACATCAACTTACCATAGTCGTATTTTACGACACCTCGGTAAGAAAGAGGTTGGTCTATTCTACTCAACCGGATACCAAACGGGGGTAAACTTACCTTAGTCGCCTTTTACGACACCTCGTTAAGAAATGAGGGTGGTCTATTCTACTCAGCTGGACACCACACAGCGGGTCGACTTACCTTAGTCGCCTTTTACGATACCTCGGTAAGAAATGAGGGTGGTACTATTGTATTCCGCCGGATACCACACTGCGTATTTCTTTTTATCCATATATTTATAAAAAAAGAAAAAGTAAAAAAGCACATATATAAAGGCGGACTTTTCCCTAAAAGGGATCTGATCCAGTCAACCTTTGAGTGACAGAAGGAAAAGGACAAGAATTGAAGAAGAAAGAGAATACGGGTAATATAGAGAAAAAGAAAAAGTTTATATAAATTTAAGTATTTCATTTATTAATTAATTTTGGTAATATAAATAGATGAAAAGATGCTACTAATATATAGGTAATTACTTAAACTTAAACTTAAATACCGAAAAGGAAAGAGATTTGCAGATTGATACTGGTAAATCATTCCACAGCTTAACACCTTGAAAGCTAAATGATCTCGAGTAAGTGAGGAGCATTTAGGGAAAGCACGATCTAAGGTATTTAGAGATCTTATCTTTTTTAAAGTAAATTTCTAAACAAATGTTTTTGAATTGTCAACTCTACTGCTGTTTCGGAAAGCTGTTCCTACCGAGAAGAGCTAGCAAGAAACTCGTCGGAGCTTCTTAATAAAAAGTCTTTTAACTATATGCTATATTTTGTCATGCTATCTTGCATTAGGTCGAAGAGTAGCTATATTTATGTAACCTTTTATAGTATAGTAGACTTTCTGTATCAGCCTCTTCTTTGAGGCTGAGGAGACTAGACCACTCTCATTTCTTACCAAGGTGTCGTAAAAGGCGATGAAGGTAAGTTGACCTGCTTTGTGGTATCCGGCTAAGTAGACTAGTCCACCCCCATTTTTTACTGAAGTGTCGTAAAAGGCGACTAAGGTTAGTTGACCCACCGTGTGATATCCGGCTGAGTAGAGTAGACCACCCCCATTTTTTACCGGATTGTCGTAAAAGGCGATTAAGGTAAGTTGACTCGCCGTGTGGTATCCGGCTGAGTGGAATAGACTACCCTCTTTGTTACTGAGGTGCCGTAAAATATGACTAAGTTAAATTGATGTCAGGCAGGCGGTCGGTTGTAAAATATAGCAAATCATGTGCCAACATGTTTGTAACATGTTGTGCCGACCCCACTTAGAGTGGGATAAAGGCAGAAGGATGATAATACAATACATATGTTGCTTCATGGTATAACAAAACTAATCGATATAGAATGTTTATAAAAATCCATACGAAACCCTAAGAATTTCATAGCATTCTAAATTTAAAAGGAAAATTCTTTTTACAGTGTCTTATTTTAAAAGCTATTGGATATTGAAAAATTTATATGGGAACTGGCTAGTTATGAAGTAAGTAACAGACTATATATTTACGAATAAACGATAAAAATAACATGAAATAAACAAATTATACATGTGACAAGAAATATCAATATATATTTAAATTTAACAATTTTGTAAAAATTATTTACGTAGCTAAAAAATATACGTATGTTATATACGTCGTAAAACTCTATCCATAATTCAAAAGTAATAATAAAACGTATTTTGCTTTAATCCTAGATGAAATTATTACGTTCTATAAATTACTTTCCATAATTAAAATCTGTTAAAATAAACCGATCGCATAATGTTCGATCAGTATCACTTTAAAATATAACCTATAAAAAGCATCGCGTCAATCGGAATCGGAAAAAGCAATTAACTTAATAGTACTATTCATACCTTCCGCGTACTTGTCGCACGATTCCAGTAACAACATACACGGATCACGTATCAATATAGTTTGTAATTTTTTTAATTCGTAATAACATCCAAAAAGTTTTTATATTTCAAATCGTTAACATAACACTCACTGATTACTTTTTACCCCGATATTGAACGTTCGGATTTCAAAATTGAAAGTTCGTAATTCGAACGGGTAAATTCGAACGCGTCCGCCCAGTGCGACAGTCGGCGTTGAATGAACCGCGCACCTGTTGGGCATAGCGCCACTGAAACGTTACTGAAACCGTACGTAGGGTTATACTACGGATTTCTTGACGTTCACTACGAGGGCGGAATTCGTAGATGGTTTTTTAAAATATAATCTGTGGTTAAAAGAAATACGATTTTATCTGTGCTTGATGCTTAGTCCGTTAACAGAATATAGAAATTAAAAACGAGGCCCTTGGTACAAGTGTATAATGCGTTTAGTAAATCAATAAACCATTTTCTGATAATAAGAGCGCACAGATGATTTAAAAATAGTATTATATAATTGAATATAGACATATTGATTAATAGTATTATATAATTGAACATTGACATTATTTGAATTAATTATTGAATACAATTTTTTTCCTTACTTTTCTTTTGAATTTGAAACAAAATGAAATTTTTTTTTTACAGATTTTTTTTTTAATTTGTAGAAAATGTACATTTTTTTGAATATTTATTACAACACTCGTAAATTATTATTTTGCTTTACTTAGGGAAATTATTTACAAGTTCAATAATAAGATCTTTAAAGAAAGTATAAATATTATTCTGATATTTGCAAAATGTTTTATCAGCTTTTTCAAATTCATTAGTCTCTTGCCCTTATCCGACCCTTAGCAGGGTCAGCACAACATGTTATAAACGTGTTGTCACATCATTTGGCTACGTATATTACCACCGTCTACCTGCCTGACGTCAACTTACCTTAGTCGTCTTTTACGACACCTAGGTAAGAAAGAAAATGTATGCTTTGTAAATGAAAAGAGGGTAAATAATACGATCACTCGCTTTCCATTTAATGAGTTCTTTAGGCGTCCAATTTAAATTAAATAAACGGAGAAAATATTATTCATATTTTTAGGATATATTTTTCATTTTAAGCATTCATTTACTATTACTCCGTACTTTAAAAAATAAATTATGTTGTCGTTCTTTTCAATTTGAATGTAACAGTTTGAATATAACAGAATAATAAGTATGAATTCTCAATTTAAATTAAGCACATAAGTAAAAAAAACTAATATTTATGTAACATCACTGTGTATCACATTAAGCAAATAAATAAAATTTGAATTTGAACTTTTTTGCATCTATTCGGAGTGTGTATCCGCTAATCCAGAAATAAATCAAAAGGCATATGACAATTTTTTTTAATATTAGTCTCTATGGTTTTATTTGAAAAAAGTTGCAAAAAAATATATGTTACATTTGGAAAATGAAAAATTACTTTCTCCTTCCTCTCTCCTATTAACTCATTATCTTTTACAAATACATGAAGTTGGATTGCAAATACCAACATTTGCAATTCATTATTAGCTTTTCCAAAACCTGGGACCGATTCCAACATGTTACTCGGCGCTTTCTTTCTTTTTTTATACCCCTTATACAGTACTTTTTAATCCCTTAATCCCAATATATATTAAACACCGATTCAACTTTTTGTCGGATGTAGGATATGGCCGGCTAAGATCTATAAATACCTTAGATCTTGCTTTCCCTAAATGCTCCTCACTGACTTACTCGAGATCATTTAGCTTTCAAGGTGTTAAGCTGTGGAATGATTTACCAGTATCAATCCGCAAATCTCTTTCCCTTTCGATATTTATGTTACAGACTAGAAAATCTTAAGTTATTATATATTAGCAGCATCTTTTCTTTTATTTTACCAAAATTAATTAATATATTAAATAGTTAAATTTATATAAACTTTTTCTTTTTCTCTACATTATCTGTATTCTCTTTCTTCTTCAATTGTTGTCCTTTTCCGTCTGTTACTCAAAGGTGACTGGAAGAGATCCCTTTTAGGGATAAGTCCGCCTTTATACCTGTGCTTCTTTACCTTTGCTTTCTCTATTCTAAATATATGTATAAAAAGAAATAAATAAATAAACTTACTTAGCAAGGTTCGCTCAGGTACTATAGAATAAGAGTCAATCATCCAAACGTGATGGTACAGTTAAATTGGCTACTAACGTTTTCAGTTTAAAACAAACGTTAAATTTTTCACACAATCTACCGGATAACTGCCATTCGTTGGATATTTTTGTATTCACGTCACGAACGCCAGTGTTAAGCCAAAAGTGTCGGTAAAATCCCAAGGGATTTGAAAATGATGAGGGTGTGATTTTACAGATTCTCTCATCATAAATGACATAAAATAGATTAGGTAGTGTAATCTGACGGCTAAGTTAAGTAGGTATACTGATACCTTGTAATTTACTCTGATTTTTGCTTATGCAATTTTTTTTCGATAGTAATCGACTATGATTATTTTTAGGAAATGTTGGCCCTCAGCGGAAATGGAAGCTGCGACACATGGAGCTGAAGACTACTAGAGGATAAGAATTGCATGGATACAGCTAACGTTTGACCCAAGATAGTAATGACTAAATGTAACTAGTTGCAAGAAGTATTTCGATGATATCAACCGCCAAGTTTCTTTCTGACTCTTCTCAGTAGGAACAGCTTTCCGAAGTAGTAGAGTTGACAATTCTAAAGCACTTGTTACAAGTTTACTTTAATAAACAATATTTTGAATTTGAATTTGAATTCAAAGTCACTGCTCAACTAAAATATATAATTCTACTCCATCATTCTCCTGCCCTTATCTCGCTCTGAGTATAGGCACAACATATTATTATCATGTTGTCACATGATTTGGCTTCGTATTTTACGTCCGGCCAGCTGGCCGCCTGCCTGACGTCAACTTACCTTAGTCGTATTTTACGACATCTCGGTAAGAAAGAGGGTTTATTCTACTAAACGGGATACCACATCGGGGTCAACTTACCTTAGTCGCCTTTTACGACATCTCGGTAAGAAATAAGGTTGGTCTATTCTACTCAACCGGATACCACACAGGGTCAACCTAACTTAGTCGCCTTTTACGACACTTCGGTTAGAAATGAGGGTGGTCTATTCTACTGAACTGGATACCACACAGTGGGTCAACCTACCTTAGTCGCCTTTTACGATACCTCGGTATAAAAAGGAGGGTGGTCTATTCTACTTAGTCGGATACCACACGGCTATCAAATAATTAATTCTACATTGACGCAACATCATCTAAGTTCTTATTATGCCAGAATACTATCTGCTAACAACTCATTCAGTTCCAACTTTCGAGTCATATAAAAAAAAAATGTTGGCCTTATTAAAAAAAAAGATTGAATATATATAATTACTTCCATACCAAGTATAGATATTGAGTTGCTAAATAATAACTGAATACGATAACTTTTTAATTAATTAAAAGCCATCCCGAGGCTGCGATGTCACCTAATGAAAAGGGATTACAGAGTCATGGGATTAATCAGGCCTTGAACAATATAGTTTTCAATAAGCGTTATACGTAGGTCTCGTTATGATATAAAGGTCTTATTGGTTTGAATTTCTATACCTTATCTAGATCATGAAATACGCCGTGTAGTATCCGGCTGAATAAAATATTACCACCCTCATTTCTTACCGAGGTGTCGTAAAAGGCGACTAAAGTAAGTTGACCCACCGCGTGGTATCCGGTTTAGTTGAACAGACCACCCTCTTTCTAACCGAGGTGTCGTAAAATACGACAGAGGTAAGTTGACGTCAGGCAGGCGGCCGGTCGTAAAAAAGCAGCCAAACCATGTGACAGCATGTTTATAACATGTTGTGACGACCCCACTTAGAGTGGGATAAGGGCAGGAAGATGATGATATCTATATTATGGAATAAATCCTTACTAATATCCTACTAATATTATAAATGCGAAAGTTTTTGAGTATGGAAGTATATTTTTTACTCTTTCACGGCGAATCCGCTGAATAAATATCGATGACATTTGGCACAATACATCGAGGTAGCATATAGGATATATAAATCCTGTTAATTCTTCAGGAATAGGATGGCATTGAAAAGCGCCATATATCACGCGACAACAGTTCACTTAAACGAATTTGCGGGTAAAAAATAGTAATATTATAAATGCGAAAGTCTGTCCATCTGTTTCTATATCTTTTACGTTTTCACGGCCAATACACTGAACCAATATCGATGAAATTTGGCACAATTATTCCTTATACACCGGGGTAACAGGGTATAGAAATCCTGTTAATTCTACAGCAATATTATGATATTGAATAGCGCAATTTATTATCAACCTATGGAAGTTTTTTTATTTACGATGTGTCAAAGTAAAGTCAAATCTGTATTTCAAGTTATTCAGCTTACGTCAAAAGAGTTATCTTTAGAGAGTTTATATGTTTTTATATTATGTTTCTGTTTACTGGATAAATTTAACAGAGCTATTACAATGTATAATTAATAAATATATAAAGTAATAGTGGTTATTTACTAAAATAAAAAAGCTAATAATATTATAAATGCGAATACATAAATAAAAGGTAGTATCCAAACTCCAAGACTCAATAATTGCAATTTATCACACGCGTAATGAAACCTGCATATCTCTAGAGAATTTAATGGACCAAACCGCATATCCGCATACTTCTCTCCAAAAACGGAGAAACAAGGTCCTTGCCCAGTAGTAATAGTAAAGTAAGTAGCGGCCTGTTACTCTCCTACTGCTGGGAATAGGCCTCTTCTCTCTGTTTTTGGAGAGACGGTTTGGAGCTAAGACCTACCACGCTGCTCCAATGTGGATTGGTAGGTTACACATATCTCCAGGATTCTCTAGAGATATGCAGGTTTCCTCACGATGTTTTCCTTTACCGAAAAGCGTGTGATAAATTGTAATTATCAATTACACACATAAGTTTTAACAGAAAACTCATTGGTGTCTGCCCGGGTTTGAACCCGTGACCTCCTCGAAAGAGTCAAACGGTGTTACCGCTGGGCTACCACAGCTTATAGTAATAGTAATAGTAAATTGTAGTAATAGTAACAGGCCATTAATGTTTGTATAAAATATCAACAACTTGTGAAGGTCACTGAGAATAAAGCTTTATATTCAAAGAATATCAACGTGTAAGTTCAAAGGGAAATGCCAGACTCAGGTTACAGTCTGCCAATTTCAGTACCACGCAGTAGAAAATGTACCGACGTTTTCTTTGAGATCACATAACGCAAAGCTAATTTGCGTATACTTAAATCCTCAGAATATTAAATGAAATACTTGTACTGAAGATGCAAATAATTAAATATATATCCTCATTTAGACCTTTGAATTGAATGGGCTTAAAAGACGCTATCCATTTTCTATACAACACAAACTATATTCCATAGTATAGATTAGTTAGGCGAGTCAACTTACCTTAGTAACCTTTTACGATACCTCGGTATGGAAAGAGGTGGTCAATTCTTCTCAGCCGGATAACACACGGCAGGTTAACTTACCTTAGTCGCCTCTTACGACATACGATAAGAATGAAGGTGGTATATTCTAATCAGCCGGACACCACACGGCGGGTCAGCTTACCTTAGTCGCCTCTTACGAAACCTCGGTAAGAAAGTGGGTGGTCTATTCTACTCAGCCAGATACCACACTGCGGGTCAACTTACCTTAGTCTTCTTTAACGACGCCTCGGTAAGAAAGAGGGTGGTCTATTCCAATCAGCCGGATACCACACGGCGGGTCAACTTATTTTAGTCGCCTTTTACGACACCTCGGCATGGAAGAGGATGGTCTGTTCTACTCAGCCCGATACCACACGGCGGGTCAACTTACCTTAGTCGCCTTTTACGACACCTCGTTAAAAAAGAGGGTGATCTATTCTATTCAGCCGGATACCACGAGGCTGATTATTCCCATATATGCTATAAAGACATTAGAAACAAGCCTTTAATATTATTGTAGCTATCCAAATATTGTATATCCAAATTTTTGCTGGGCCTTTAAAGCAAATATTCCACACACAGAGTGTAAGTAAGTAACGGCCTGTTACTATCCCACTGATGGGCATAGGCCTCTTCTCTCCGTTTTCGGAAAGAAGGATTGGAGCTGAGACCTACCACGCTGCTCCAATGCGGATTGGTAGGTTACACATATCCCCAGAATTCTCTAGAGATGTGCAGGTTTCCTCACGATGTTTTCCTTCACCGAAAAGCGTGTGATAAATTGCAATTATCAATTAGACACATAAGTTTTACTAGAATACTCATTGGTGCCTGCCCGGGGTTTGAACCCTAGACCTCCTCGAAAGAGGCGCACGGTGTTACCGCTGGGCTACCACAGCTTGTAGAGCACACAGAGTGTAGATAATTTTAATCTGAATAATTATAATAATGTGAAAGCCAATTTAATGTCGTACATTTATGTTTTGGCGAGGGCCGCACGAGCTAAAAGCTCGTTTATGTTTATATGAGTGACCTCAACTTTGAATCTCAAAGGAAATGCCGGAGCCGAGTTTGAGATTACCACTTTAAATTCCGCTATGCATTGTTTAATGTTTCGCAGTCGTAGAGTAGAGAAGCATTAATTTGCGTGACATTTCAAACAATAAACGTACTTCAAATACATTTTCTTGGCGTCTAAATAGAATAGGTATTCTAAATCGGGTGTTTAAATGTTGGTAATAAAAGGTGATCTATACTACTCAGCCGGATACCACATGGCGGGTCAACTTACCTTATTCGCCTTTTACGACACCTCGGTAAGAAATGAGTGCGGTCTATTCTACTCAATCGGATGCCACTTGGGGAATCAACTTACCTTAGTCGCCTTTTACGACACAGTAAGAAATGTGGGTGGTCTACACTACTCAGGCGGATACCACATGGCGGGTAAACTTACCTTAGTCGCCTTTTACGACACCTCGGTAAGAATTGACGGTGGTCTATTCTACTCAGCCTGATACCACACAGTGGGTCAACTTACCTTATTCGCATTTTACGTAACCTTTGTAAGAAATGAAGGTCGTCCATAATACTCAGCCGGATACCACACACCGAATAAACTTACCTTAGTCGCCTTTTACGACACCTCGGTAAGAAATGAGTGCGGTCTATTCTACTCAGCCGGATACCACACAGTGTGTCAACTTATCCTAGTCGCCTCTTACGTAACCTTTGTAAGAGATACGGTCTATTCTACTCAGACGGATACGACTTGGCGGATCAATTTACTTTAGTCGCTTTTTACGACACCTCGGTAAGAAATAAGGGAGGTATATTCTACTCAGCCGGATACCACACGGCGGTGTCTATTCCTTGACCAATATAGATAAAAAATAATATTTTAGGCTTTTATAAAATTTTAAGGGTATTTTAACATTAAAATCTACACAAACAAGGTAACAGGTGCCGCTTATATCTATACTAATATATAAAGCTGAAGAGTTTGTTTGTTTGTTTGAACGCGCTAATCTCAGAAACTACTTGATCGATTTCAAAAATTCTTTGAGTGTAAGGACTCTCTTATCGATAATATATATGGACTATATAATCATCTGAAATAAATAGGAAAGGAGCAGCAATAAAAAATATTGCGAAAACGGGAAAAATTTGAAGCTTTCTTGTGTGCGCTACGTGAACAGTAAAAGTGCATAACTCGTTTGTGGGTTTTGGTATAAGATTCTATAATAAAATTCCGCAATCAATTTCAGCACTGCCATTACAGCAGTTTAAAAACACTGTTAAAAAGAGGCTGATACAGAAGGCCTACTATACTCTTGATGATTATTTAGAAGATAAGAATGTGTGGATATAGCTCTCTTTGAACCTGTACAAGACAGTAACGACATAATGTAAATAGTATTAAGAATTATATTTTTAAAAGAGCAACCGCCGAGTTTCTTGCTGGCTCTTCTCGGTAGGAACAGCTTTCCGAACCAGCAGTAGAGTTGACGATTCAAAAGCACTTGTTTACAAGTTTATTTGAATAAAGAATATTTTGAATTTGAATTTGAATATTTTGAATATTCAATCTCTTAAATATCTCTTACAATTAACTTACGATAACCACTTTTATGTTCATAATTTCAATTCGGGAAAAAAATTGTGTCACACTGATTTCCATGCGGGTGAAGCTGCTGGCAAAGCTAGTACTATATATGTATATATAATGCACAACTCATAGTAATCTTCTATGATTGGGTCGCCATTACTAAAATAAACTATTATTTCATCAAAGTTCCTCAAGATCTTCACACGACCTTGATCTCTAAGCTTTTAACTATAGGGTTGAAAATGCGTACGT
This sequence comes from Morpho helenor, assembly GCA_029227775.1. NCBI lineage: Eukaryota > Metazoa > Arthropoda > Insecta > Lepidoptera > Nymphalidae > Morpho > Morpho helenor. The sequence continues at coordinate 3,829,634 of JARGCU010000008.1, forward strand.
TAAATTGCGTCTTTAGATTGTATATTCAAAGGATTAATATACAAATTAGATTGCGCTGTACACGTTTGTCGATCCGTACGTTGTAACCCTGTCCGTATCAATTTCCAATTTACACAGTCTTAAAGATACTCCGTGAGAAGCGGCATTAAGGTAAGGTAAGGCAAGCGGCGACTAAGGTAAGTTGACCCACCGTGTAGTATCCGGCTGGGTAGAATAGACCGCCCTCATTTCTTACCGAAGTATCGTAATAGGCGATTAAGGCAAGTTGACCCGTGTGGTATCCGGCTGGATGGAATAAACCACTCTCATTTCTTACCAAGGTGTCCTAAAAGGCGACTAAAGTTAGTTGACCCACCGTATGGTATCAGGCTGAGTAGAATAGACCACTCTCATTTCTTACCAAGGTGTCCTAAAAGGCGACTAAAGTAAGTTGACCCGCCGTGTGGTATTAGGCTAAGTAGAATAGACCACCCTCATTTTTTACCCAGGTGTCGTATAAGGTGACTAATATAAGTTGACCCAGCGTGTGGTATCCGGTTGGGTAGAATAGACCGCCCTCATTTCTTACCGAGGTGTTGTAATAATTGACGAAGGTAAGTTGCCCCGTCGTGTGGTATCTGGCTGAGTAGAATATACCACTTTCGTTTCTTACCGAAGTGTCGTTAACGGCGTCTTAGGTAAGTTGACCCGCCGTGTGGTATCCGGCTGGGTAGAATAGACCACCTTCATTTGTTACCGAAGTATCGTAATAGGCGACTAAGGTAAGTTGACCCGCCGTGTGGTATCTGGCTGAGTAGAATAGACCACCTTCATTTCTTATCGAAGTATCGTAATAGGTGACTAAGGTAAGTTGACCCGCCGTGTGGTGTCCGGCTAGGTAGAATAGATCACTCTCATTTCTAACCAAGGTGTCCTAAAAGACGACTAAAGTTAGTTAACCCGCCGTGTGGTATCCGGCTGAGTAGAATAGACCACCCTCATTTTTACCGAGGTGTCGTAAAAGGTAACTAATATAAGTTGACCCAGTGTATGGTATCCAGCTGATTAGAATAGACCACCCTCTTTCTTACCGAGGTATCGTAAAATACGAATAAGGTAAGTTGACGTCAGGCAGGTGGCCGGTCGTAAAATACTTAGCCAAATCATATGACATGTTTTTAACATGTTGTGCCAACCAGAGAGAGGGATAAGGGCAGAAGAATCATGCGATTTAACGTAAATGAAAATGGAAAATTTTAATTAACTGCAGACGACTTTTGAAAGTTGTCAAAATTCAATTTGGCCGCGTTAAATGAATATCGTTGGATTGTATTGTACTTATTGCAGAGGCTGTCAAATTAACGGATGAATTTTACACTATTGAAAAATGAAAAATACGAATTACTACAGTTTTGTTAATGAAAATGATTGAACGGCTTAGCAATGGCTTGAAACTTTTCGGGCTCACAAGTTAGAATAAGACGTAGGTATAACTGGTTTATATACATTATCCATTTTTATATATTAAAGATATATTATAAAGTAATAATAAAATTATTATTATTACAAATTTATATTAGTATTAAAAAAACCAAATTGTATAACACATTAGCTTCCTAATAAATAAATAAACGAAAGATTTTCCAAAAGAAAACAGATCTTAACCAATAATGGTTTAAAGTAAGTTATAGTTAGCTCCTTTGAGAAAAAAATCTTCCTTAACATTGAACTTGGAAACGGAGCATTCATTATCGAAAAACTATTTTTCTCCTCCATTGAACATCCTGAAGAGAGTTAGCAATGGCTTATCTGATTATGGCCACTGAAGTGTTCTACTAAAGACATATACACACTAGTCAGGTTTTTGGGTAGTAATATATTTTTTATGTAAATATATAGGACACTTACACGCACGGCCACCCGTCGCTAAAGGAACTTAGTACTTGTGTTATGGGTGACGGAGAATCGCTAAATTTACACTTCCATCCTCCTGTCCTTTTCCCACTCGAAGCTAGTCGGGCTAACCCGATAGAATAAGACGTAGGTATAGCCGGTTTCTATATTTTACAAGATAGTAATGACTAAATGTAACTAGTCATAAGAATTACATTTTTAAAAGAGCAACCGCCGAGTTTCTTGCTGGCTCTTCTCGGTAGGAACAGCTTTCCGAACCAGCAGTAGAGTTGACGATTCAAAAGCACTTGTTTACAAGTTTATTTGAATAAAGAATATTTTGAATTTGAATTTGAATACATTTACAATTTCTTGGTTCTTCGAATCTGAGAATTTATTCATATTACAATATATATGTTCTTCTTCTGTCGCATTCTTCATTCCTGAAGGTCGTGTCCTTGATGAAAGTCCTTCATAGTTCGTATAATATGCCTCCATTTCTCTCGATGTTCGGCTTTCCTTAGGGCGGAAGTTACAGAGAGACTAGTAAGTGCGGTCACTTGGTCACACCAACGGCTAGGTGATCGGCCGCGGGGTCGTTTTCCTTCGACCTTGCCCACTACTATCAACTTATCGAGGTTGTCTGGTTGATGGCGAGCAATGTGACCAAAGTATCCTAGGATTCTTTTATAATATTTTGGTGAGAGCCGAACCTTGATTCTTAATTGACCCAGTATAGATTTATTAGTCCATGGTATGCGAAGCATCCGTTTCCAACACCACATCTCAAATGCGTCTATTTTCTTTCGGTCTTTCGCTCTAATCGTCCACGATTCCGATGCATAGAGGAATATTGAAAACACCAAAGTACGGATTAGTCTGGTCTTGGTGACATTTGAGATCTTACGATCTTGCCATATGCGGGTATTTGCTCATGGCATTTTTCGCCATTTGTGTCCTTTTTTGGATTTCCTTCTCGCAACCTCCTTGATCGGATAACAGCGACCCGAGATACACGAATTCTCTGAAATTCCAGATCCGAGAGTTCTCCGGTCCTAGAAATTTGACCTGTTCTATCGACGAACATTACTTACTACTAATATATATGTATGTATACAAATATTAAATTACTTTAGTGTAGCCGACATTGTGTGATATAAAAAAAATTTCATTACACATTTATTTATTTATACACTTTATTGTAAACCACAACGAACATTATCACATGAATAATATTAACTTGTATTTACTGCCAAGTACGGAAAAGTTCTTACTTTTATAACAAAAGTTATATATTACTCTATATTTTCTTCTAAGCCGAAGGAGTTGGTACATATTAAAACGCAAAGCTACTTTCCTATGCTAATCTCCGTATATTGTTCCGCTCTGAGCTCGCTTTATATTATGCTTAAGGCTTAATATGCTCGTTCCATTTCTGAAATCATTGTTTTTGGTATTAACTCTTTAATATTATCAAAGTTGCTTTCAAATTGAATAATAATATCATTTTATAAAACTAAATTTATGATTATTTTGCTATAATCCGGATTTGTTAAGATATATAACGCTGTAAGTTCAGGAAGCAAAAACTGTTCTCATACCTTATATGTGCAGTAATAGCTGCCACACGTATCACAAAACACCCACAACACCCTACACAAGCAATTCACTACGATAATCTCAGCGATCGTTTCGCCCTATAACCAAAGCATCATCAGGAAATAGGCTTCATGATAAAATCGAAAAGCGACACAGCACCTGAGCAAGCAGTATTATATACAAATAGTTCAACCCCCACCATTGATTTTTTTTTCAAACATTCGTAGCAAACTGGAGTTGGAAGCCTTTATTGATACATTAATTATCTGGCCACTGTTATATTTTATTATTTCTAGCTGTTCTAAAATATAAGTCAGAGGCTTTTATTACAGGTGTGTAGAATATTGAATATTGTTTATGACTGCTTTCAAACAGATGTTTTACAAAATTACAGCCGTGTGGGTTATTATTCCTGAAAGCGGACATAAGTTCTTAAGGAGCAAACTTCCAAATCAGTGGTAGCTTCTTTCAAAACATTTGACGATTCAAAAAAAATTGAAAAAGTGTTGAAAATAGTCCACTTGAATGAAGTATATTTTGAATCTGAATGTATGGATTTAAAAATGTATCTGTACAGGCATATTTTTAATGGTTAATAAAGGCAACGCAAAATTTATTGTAGGATTTCCGTTCAGAAATTTTATTGAAACCAAAAAGCAAACAGCATACCAGAGCTTACTAACTCTGTTATTTTCGGAAGCGTAAAAATGTAGTCGCAAGCTTGTTGGTTTCTACTTTGTCTATTGTGCATCAATTTTTCTTTGAAGACGCTTTCTTTTCTCACAAAGAGAAAATTACCGTAAATATATTATGGAGCAAATGTAAGAGGTTCTATTTCTGTAAATTTCTCTCCGAGGAAATAACTTAGTTTCGACTTACAAATTGTACAAAGTGTAAACTATGTTTTATTATAACCTTCTGTACTAATGGAAAAAAATAATCATTTTGGTATAATCCAAAATAAACCATGAAAAAATATCTAAATAAAATAAATAAATATATGGGACACTTTCACACACGGTCGTCCGTCCCCAAAGTAAGTAACTTAATACTTGTGTTATGGTAAACAGATTGTGGTATGGTATACTTATATATTTTTTAAATACATACTAAAATACAAATATATACCCAGGCTCAAAGACCAACAAATTCATTTATAGAAAATGTTGGGACGCGACCCGTGGAGCCGAAGGCAGGGTCAGTATCCACTGCGCCAACGAGCCAGTCAATAATATCGCACGCTTCGTATTAAATTTTTGAAATCAAAAAAATTGTTTAGCTGCAAATTTCAATAATGCGTAGCGTAGGGCTTTTAAAACTCGTGAGTGTTAAAGAGACTAATAACTTAGAAGAGTAAAAAAACACTAACTTTTTAACAGTTTGTAGCGTTATATCATAGATGTCATTGAAATAAGGATAACAATGTATCTGACTCATTTAAGAGTAATTTTGAATTCGGTCAGTTGAATACTAAGCGAGTTTTTTTTTAACAGGAAAAAACCCCTTATGGGTACCGCCGCCCGACGGGGACAGGCGACGGTTATGTCGGACTCGCACCGACTAAAATAACCTGTGTGCTCCACTACGCTGCTGGTGGCGGGGATAGGGTACCCATGAAGAGTAGGGTAGCCATTGCCCCCCATCCCCGCCAGCAGCAACTCTGTATCCCAGAGTGCGCCACCTCTGGGTCGGGGCCTCTCTGAAAGTGGCCCCTCCCTCCGCTGGACGATGCATCGGGAGCACCAGATGCATCGAACGCCTCGGGGACCTAACTCAAGCGAGCGTCCGATAAACCCCGTTCGGATCGCTCGGAGGTCCCCGTTAGGGCGGCATGCGACGGACTTATATATATATAGCGAGCTATATTTAATGCTCAATTACTTTGGTATTAAGGATCTCCGCAAAGTAAGGCCTAATTTTATATATTATTAACTTAATGTATTTTACAAAAGTAATAAAAAAAATTATTTTTCTATAATGCGCGAGAAAAAAATTGAATTTTTAAAATTTATCGCGAATTATAGCAAAATAATTTTATTATTACTTTTGCATTATGGATCTCAAAGTAACTCCTAATTCTATAAATAAATGGATTTTAATTAAAAATTGATATACGAAATATATACATATTAAATTCACCTTAGAAACAATATATGCATATGTGAGAAAGAAGAAGAATATTTATCAATTTTGTATTTGCAAAAACTCTTGTATAAAAGATACAAATTTTTAATTGAACAGCAAAACAAATAGTTAATAAAAAATAGTATAATGAGCAAACATTTGTTCAAAGCAAACAACTGTAGCATATTAAAATACAAAGTTTACAAATATTACTCTTAGAAAGCCAATTCACAAATGATTCCTTTTAGTAAGCGATTATCTATCCAGGCTAGCACACCCCGCAACCAAGAAACTGTAATAAATCACTGTGCAGGTAATTTCCGACAGTTACTTCCTACCAGGAACATATTCTATGTCTATATTGGAGGTATTACACTATAGTAATATTTTATATTACTATAGCATGTAGTATTATTCATAATGTATAATAAGCATTTTTTTAGTTGAAAAACGTAATATTGCGATAGGTGATGGATAACGGGCGGAATGAAAATTTTCAAAATCCGGGTCGATTCCCACATGTCATCGGCACCTTCTTTCTTTTTTTATTCTTTTAAATCGATCTAGCTAGGTACTGCTTTTAGCGAATATCTTTCTAAAAAATTTCATTTATGATACATCTGTTACATATTTCAAAGCGCTTAAAATACCTATTTCTTTAATTCTCTGTAGATAAGACACTTAAGAACAATCCTACAAAATAAATCCATTCACCATATATTCGTAAGGAATAATATTACAATATATAGGCGAGTGACATTAAGTTAAAAAAGGTCTTTTAGGGCGAAGCTATTAAACCAGCGGAAAATTAAAACAGTCATATAAATGCAAAAATCAACAATGACTTAAAAAAAGCCTTTTATATTATGTATTCTTTAATAAAATCTTTAAATTGGTATATTAAGACGCTAAATATTGTTTTTTAATCTTAAAAGAACAAGATGTTACTGGCTAGATTTATTTAGAGAAAAGTTTGCAATAATAATTTTTGAGCAAAAAAAATCGCCTGATCATATAAAAAATTGGTGATGCAAACGAAGAACAAAACAATTCGCCTCTTATCACGTTTAATTTTTAACAAAATTCTATGCTAAGTTTCCTTATTAGAATTGAATACCTACCTAAGCTTAAGTTTGTTTATTTAAAAAATGCTAACGTTGAATGCTTATTACAGATCGAAGTTTTCATAAATAAATTTAAAATACTTGCTTTTAACGATTTAACGAATTAACACTATAGAGAAATAGCCTATTATAGTTAAGCTTATATTATATGAAAAGACGCGTAATATCAATTCAATTAAATTTTTAAAAGAAATAGCAAGTTTTGCGTTATTCATAAGCTATAAGATTCTATCTCGTTCCAAGTATATTGATAACAAGTAATTTTTCTATTTAGTTATAATGAAACTTCAAAAGAACTCGTAAAACTATTTCGATTTAGATTTAGATTTTTTTCTAATTTTATCATATACGACATTTTAATATTTTTATTTAACAGTGTAAACAACGCTTACAACCTATTAAAGGAAGAAAGATAGATATAAAAATCTTTATTCTACACAAGATTTAACTACAAAAATACATACATTGATAGCGTATACTATTATATGTAGTAGAATATAGAAAGTAGAATTATAAAACGATAGGTGATGTATACAATAGACAAAGCAGGAACCGACATAAGCTTGCGCCTCCTGCTTTGCGCCTTGCAAAAGTGCGTAACTCGTTTGTGGGTTTTGGTATAAGATTCTATAATAAAATTCCGCAATCAATTTCAGCATTGCCATTGGCTGGCTCGGCTGGCCTGGCTCTTCTCGGTAGGAACAGCTTTCCGAACCAGCAGTAGAGTTGACGATTCAAAAGCACTTGTTTACAAGTTTATTTGAATAAAGAATATTTTGAATTTGAGTAATCCATTCCAAGCAACTCCTATGGTAATATCGTTATGTATTATCAGTAGATAATTGTATTTTAAATGTCGCTTGTTTTATGACCACACTTTTAGTTAGATATGCAAAGTAGCGATAATGCCGTCGAATCGTTTTTCGAAGCCATCACAATTCGAGAGACCTAAAGTACTTAGATATTCATGAGTAATATTTAATTCTATCCATTTACGCATAATGTATTAGGTATTCAAGTTATTTAACGAAATCATTCGTAATATATTGTCTATAGGGCGAACATATCCGAAGGGACTGTCTAACTCCGCTTAGGTAATTTATAGAATTAGGCGTTACTTTGCGGAGGTCCATAATACAAAACTAATGAGAATATTATTTTGCTATAATCCGCGATTAAAGAAAATAAATGTAATGCTAAATGTTGAGTGTGCTATTCGTTCTCATACCTGATATAGGCATTATTTGTAAAAACTCATGCACTACCCGACACCGATAACACTACAATACACAAGCACTGCACACATACACACGCCGCTTAAGTATTACCTTGTAACAAGTCAAGTTGAAAAAAAAAGTTTTTAAATATTTCTTAAGATTAAAGGGATTTTTTACAGGTATAAAAATATAGAGCTAAGATATAGGATAAAATAAATGGCCTTAATTTAATCAAATTTCATTTAAAAACCGAGAAAGCGTTACTGAGAGACAAAAAGACCACTTAAGGATTAAAACAAAAATAAATATATATATATATATATATATATATATATATATATATATATATATATATATATATATATATATATATATATATATGTAGACTCATCAGTATCTTGGGCATTATTCTTAGACATTAGTGGGCGTAATAAGGGTATCGTGCATATGGAAAAGTACAACGCTTATCTTCAACTTTATATTCTTCTTAACAATTTTCACAACTGTCCCATGACACGCATCTGTCTTCATCTCTCACATGCGCCGTCTGCAGTCTGTCACCGCTGCGCCTTCTATTTTCAATGTATTTATTTTCAATGATGGAAAGTTGGTTGCCAGGATGCGACACGGCCATCCTGCGAGACACACGTCCCCGTGTGTTGATCTGTAACAAACAAACGAACCCAGAAATTCCGTTCGGCCTATCCTACAACATCTGGGTCATTGAGGTCTAGATCTTTTTAATAAACGAACAAAACAAGGAAAATTATATCTCGTCATAAGTTGATCATTGAACTATGAAACCCAACAAATAAAATGTAAGGGCATGCCAAACCCATAATGCATACGAAAAGTACTGAGGCAGAGTACCATTGACTGACACTCACCATGAAATTACAAAAATAAACAGAAAACCTATCAGAATTTACTTCAAAAACAACCCAGGTATCTTGTTCGTGGTCTACCGCTTCTGTCTCAGCAGAAGGGTCTTCCCTCAGGGATAACGAGTCCACATGACTCACGGCCATCGCTACACAGCTAGACCCGACTATACCACCCAGAGCTATCGCTCCCTGCGTACCCACGGACTACTCAGAGCAGATACCGATTTCTACCGGGCTACAGGCGATACCCTGGTGTCATCGACCCCCAGAGCTATCGCTCACTGCGTACCCACGGACCACCCTGAGCAGATGCCGATTTCTACTGGGCTACAGACGATACTCTGGTACAGTCACCGACCCACCGAACCAAGAACCCGTCTGTATAAACATCAACACAAATTACGTTACCACAAATCTTGTCATTGTCAATAGGTACTTGACTCTCAGGTATTTTTGTAAAACAATAAGACACATTATGTTTTTGACTAAAAGAGCTGGATTGGCAAAAGGTGAACAGTTCACTCTCTTCTTATAATTTCAGTTGCAAAACCGATTACTTTTACTTGACAATTATTTGAAAGATACTATAAACATTCTTGTTAGCCATCCCTATTAATGACAACATTATCAATTATTTCCGAACTAAATTTTTTAGCTATAGTCTCTTTTATGAGAGAACATCCAGGCCCAGAAACAAATCAAAGTAATAACACCTACCAAATTATGTGAAAGCTCCTGATGGCGGTTTGACCAGACATTGGTCTACAGTCTACACGTCGGTGTTCTGGTACCTCAAAGAGCAGGTCTATGGCCATGCAGCGACTCGCGACGTGGTCCAGCCTGCTACACCTGTAGCACACAAATAATTTGTAATCTGCTTGTCATCGTTGTCCAGAGCTTACCACAGTACCACAGACAATAGTCTTTTGGTTCCAAAATCCGTTTGCGACACTCCATTTTTCTGTGCACTGCTGATCGCAACTAAGACCCTTGAATTGGGATCGCGTTGAATCTGCGATCCTCTATAAATAACTTTCGTTTCAAATAGGAGTATACTTGTAGTTCCTGGTGCAGCTTTTGACGCGAAGATATCTCCGGTGTGAATGCAAGCCATTGCAGTCATATATCAATTTTGTACCAAATGCGTAATCACCGTTCATGCTGCTATTTGCACTATATTTAAATTCTTCCATCAATTCAACAAATACGTAACACGAAAACAGGGATATACAGAATGATTTTTAATCATCCATTGATCTATCATTGCTTAAATTAATAAGTGCAACCGCAGAAATTTCCAGAAAATGTATCTTCTTTTGTTTTTCCGTCCAAGTATAAGTCAGCTGTAGTACACCACAATTTTACGTAAAATCATCATTTATCGGGTTTAAACTTCGGCCGATTGATATTATTCGTCTCACTTGGATTTTTTTTCTTTTTGTTTTTGGTGTTTGAATTGTTTTATTTCGTAACTCTGATAGTATCCGCCATTGTGAGTCATCATAGTCCCTTCATACTATCCATCCATTTGCACGATTGAATCCCACGACTGATGTAGACTCATCAGTATCTTGGGCATTATTCTTAGACATTAGTGGGCGTAATAAGGGTATCGTGCATATGGAAAAGTACAACGCTTATCTTCAACTTTATATTCTTCTTAACAATTTTCACAACTGTCCCATGACACGCATCTGTCTTCATCTCTCACATGCGCCGTCTGCAGTCTGTCACCGCTGCGCCTTCTATTTTCAATGTATTTATTTTCAATGATGGAAAGTTGGTTGCCAGGATGCGACATATATATATAATATATATAGAATTAGGCGTTACTTTGCGTAGATCCATAATACAAAAGTAATAAAAAAAATTTGCTATAATCCGCGTTGAAGTAAAATAGAAAATATATATAATAGAACCAATAAATATATAACTAAGCTTATTTGGTGAATGCTTCGCTTTGCGATTTTGTCGTGGAGTCTATGTCCTGATGATGCTTCGGTTGCAGGGCGAAACTATTGTTGAGTTTGTGATAGTGAACGTATTTAGTGCATTGTGGTGGCGATGGGGAAGGTTTTTTGCATTTACGAATCCTGTATATATCAGGCATGAAAACAGATTGTCCATTCTACATTCAACATTATATATATTTTTTATTTTACTTCATCGCTGATTATAGCAAAATAATTTTATTATTACTATTGAACAAGCTAAAAGTTTAGTTTATAGTAGCATAAATCACTTCAACTTTGTATGCCAAATTAATAATAGGAACGCCTGCTCCTAATTCCATGACAATATACCATCACGATAAACATGATAATTCTTCGATACAAAGCTAAAACTCTTCGCATCATACGTTCAATCAGGACTGCCATTGATGACCTCTTGTCACGCCATTAGAGGAAGAGGGCAACAAAATACCCTTTGTTAGAATAGGACAGAATATTGTGGAAGAAGGAAATTTAGTATCTGGAAGTAATGCCGGTCATGCGCGAATAGTGGATTTATATTGATGGTTCTTCACATTTATTATTTATACTAATATAGAAAGCTAAAAGTTTGTTTGTTTGATTGTTTAAACGCGCTAATCTCAGAAACTACTGAACCGATTTAAAAAATTCTTTATGTGTAAGATAGTTCATATATCGAGGAAGGCTATAGACTATATAACATCACGCTAAGATGAATAGGAGAGGAGTAGAAATGGAAATATGTTGGAAAGACGGCGAAATTTATGTTGTCGCCGATGACTTTCGCTTTGTATTTTATAGCAACACCGTCATGAAACGAGTATCGCGCCCTTTTTAGTTATCAAATGGTGGCAACACTGTACTGCTGTCGTTTCCGGTGGAGTCTTCCTATTGATAAAACGTTTCAGTGATATTCAGTCTTTGTTCGTCATTCAAGAGAAGTGCATCTCGGAACGGGAATTGTGGTATTCCTATTATATCGTGTGATTGTATATAGTGTGCGTTAACATTTACTTTCCTTCTGCCCTTATTCTACTCTAAGTCGGGTCGGCACAACACGTTATAAACATGTCGTCACATGATTTGGCTACGAATAATTTCAGTACTGCTTCGATAAATTTATTTCAAAATTTGAAAAGCTTTGTTTTGTTTTTTGTCATTCTTTCCAAAATTAGCAAGTAGTAGGTGAATTATTCAAATGTACTCGCACTTTATACATTGTGTATTATGTTATCTTAATAATTTAGATTGTATTCTCTAACAAAAGGGGACGTTACGTATTGTAAACAAAATATTACACAACAAGAACGTTTTGTTACCGAATTTTAATATATAAATGTTTCATGATATGAATAAATAGGTCATTTTTGAGAACTGAGATAAAATTTGCTTTTGTATTCTGATTATTAAAGCTATATAAGCCGTATCTCGGTTTAACAATTTCCCTTCGTGAGTTCGTATTTCTCAAATGCGAATAAAGTAAAATAATTCTTGTTTAGAAGTTGTTAATAATGATCAAGTTGAGATAGCCTAGCGGTTCGACCGTGTGAATGATCGTCTCTAAAGAACGATCATGGGTTCAAACCCGGGCAGACACCAATGAGTTTTTCTATTAAAACTTATGTGTCTAATTGATAATTGCAATTTATCACACGCTTTTCGGTGAAGAAAAACATCGTGAGGAAACCTGCATATCTCTAGAGAACCCTATGGATATGTGAAACCTACCAATCATTGGAGCAGCGTGATAGGTCTTAGCTCAAATCCTTCCCAAAATGCCCAGCAGTGGGATAGTAACAGGCCGTTACTTAATAATGTGTTGAATGTGTCTAGTTAATATTGCTAATTATCACACGTTTTAAGGTGCATAAAACATCGTAATGAAAGTGCATATCTCTAATAAATTGTGGACATATGTGTAACCTACCAATCCGCATTTAAGCGGCGTTGCGGGTCTTAGCTTCCTTCCCTCCATAACGGAGAAAGGGGTTACAGTTGTCCTAGAATGAAAGAGTAATAAATAGGCCGTTATTTTAAAGTTTTTTAGTACAAATAGAAGAAGCAGCAGTCTTCAAATTTAGGCTGCGCCCAGAGCTACAATATTGATCTATACTAATATTATAAAGAAGATTTTTTTATGTATGTTTGTAATGTGTTCACATAAAAACTACTGGACCGATTTAAAAAAATTTCACCATTGAAAAGCTGTATCTTTACTGAGCAACATAGGCTATGTTACATTATAAAATAGGGATCCGTTATAAAAATGTAATAAAGTATTAAAAAAATAAAAATTATGCGGGTGAAACCGCCAGATATTTACTAGTCATTTAATATTTAGTATATACTTTAGAGCTTTAGTAGATGAGTTGAATTTAACAATTTAAGAGCTTTTATCAAAGCTACTTGCATTCACATACTAGACTCAAAGCAAAATTTTTAAATGATGAAATAAGTTGTGAAACAATAAGTGGGGTTCTTTCATTTAATTTGTTTTACTTTTTCTAACAAAAATCACTTCCTAACAACACGCACTGAACCCTAATAAGGAAAAACGGTATCGATGGGAACGACTTTTTTATCTTTTCGATAGTATTCGCATCAGAGCTTTGAAGTTTTACGATTATATTGCAGTAAAAATATAGGTATTAGCAAAGTTATAACAAACAATACTGATAGTATAGGAAATTATAAATTCATATACGGTACCAACCATGCGATATTAATTTTAATTTTAAGTACGTACACACCTCAGCACCCTTTTTTTATGTCAGGAAAAACCTTATGGGTACCGCCGCCCAACGGAGACAGGCGGCAGTTATGTCGGACTCGCACCGACTAAAACGACCTGTGTGCTCCACCACGCTGCCGATGGCAAGGACAGGGTATCATTGTACATATTGCCCCCATCCCCGCCGACAGCTCTGATCCCAGAGAACAAACACCTTCTCCGGGTAGGGGCCCCTCGAAAGAGAAGCCCCTCTCCGCTAACCGGTGCATCGGGAGGACCAGATGCACCGACCGCCTCGAGGACCTGTAAGCCAGACGTCCGATAGGGTAGGTCGGACTCGCACCGACTAACCTGACAGTGCTCCACCACGCTGCTGGTGGCGGGGACAGGGTACCGTTGTACACATTACCCCCATCCCCGCCAGCAGCAACTATGAATCCCAGATCAGTGGTCGGTAAAACTAATTAGCCGAAGAGCTAAATGTAAGTAAGTAAGTAAGTAGCCTGTTACTATCCCACAGCTGAGAATAGGCTCTTCTCTCCGTTTTTGGAGAGAAGGATTGGAGCTAAGACCCCACCACGCTGCTTCAGTGCGGATTGGTAGGTTACATATGTCCTCAGAATTCTCTAGAGATATGCAGGTTTTCTCACGGTGTTTTCCTTCACCGAAAAGCGTCTGATAAATTGCAATTATCAATTAGACACATTATTTTTAACAGAAAAACCATTGGTGTCTGCCCGGATTTGAACCCGTGACCTCCTCGAAAGAGTCACACGGTGTTACCGCTGGGCTACCACAGCTATGTAAATGTTAACATTACGACAACTAAAAAAAAATGGTAGCCAAATCTGTTTGTTTAGTACTTTTCATCATCATCCTCCTGCCCTTATCCCAATCTAAGTGGGGTCGGCACAGCATGTTATAAACATGTTTTCACATGATTTGGCCACGTATTTTACAACCGGCCACCTGCCTGACGTCATCTTATCTTAGTCGCCTTTTGCGATACCAATGTCATTGAAAAGCGTCATCTATTATCGACCTATCACGACAACAGTCCACGCGAACGTTGCGAAATGCGGGTAAAAGCTAGTAAAGAGATAAATAAGTGACTATAATACTGGGTTCAAACAATATAAATTCTATCTCGTAGTCTTTATTAATCCCTCCACATTTTATGACTTCGCATAACTTGGTGGTTGACAAAAATAAGGCTTTAAGACACATTCCTGAATGATCTTTGGCAATTTAATTCTAAACATTTTTTTCCCACTTTCGGTGTGGTCAAAAATAGTAGTTTCCTCTCTCAAAAGTTTCTCTCAATTTCGACCTTTACGAGGATTTGGTGTAGTAAATTCTTTTACTTATCTTCAAAGTCAATATTGACCGTGGAACAGTTGGCCTATAGCAAAAGCGGCAAGCGTGTATCAAACTTTAGACAAATATTTTAAAATAAATTCTAAGTAATATTATTTATATACTTTTAAAATTAAGTTAAGTAAAAAATATACACAAAATAACTTTTAACGAAAAAAAATCACATCCATATTAATATAAAGGTTTATCTGTCTGTTACTCTTTCAAGGCTAATCCTCTGGAGCAATATAAATAAGGAATTTATCGAAATTGAACAGCTGACAGTTGATATTTTAACACTTACGAGTAATTTGACGTTGATAAATAAAATCTTCATGGCATTCACTGTGACTGCTTCCGATATTGAATATTAATGCTTGGCATTTTTTAATTCCGCTGAGCATCCGTTCCAATCTATAACCCTGCACAATCATATGTGAAACTTATTCTAAAACTATGGGCCTTATAACAAAGCTCAGAGTTACTCAGTGTATCTCTACGCGATCAAATCAGGAATGAGGAGATTCGTAGAAGAACCAGAGTAATCGACATAGCTCATCGTGTCGTGCAGCTGAAGTGGCAATTGGCGTGGCAAGTGGTACGTAGAACCAATAGGCGTCGGGTGTCCTAAGGTTCTGGAATGGCGACCTCGCACTGGAAAGCGCAGCGTCGGTAGACCTCCAACGAGGTGGACTGATGTCCTCAAAAAGTTCGCGGGGAGTCACTGGTTTTAAGCGGCAAAAAATCGCTGGTTTCAAGCAGCACAAAATCATGTGGTATGGTATATCCCTTAAGGAGACCTATGTCCAGCAGTGGACGTCATCAGTAGAGAAAAAAGAAGAAGATTCTAAAACTACCTCAAACAGAACTATATGGCAAGACCAGAATTATAAACAAGGCTATATAGGTAATAAAATTACATAAATTATCCTTCGTACTTGAGAAAACTTAGTTTTAAGTTACAGAAATACACTTAATATTAACTTTTTCCATTCACCACTTTGCAGAGAATTATTCGCATAAATTAAAGTCAATATTAGCCTTTACCAAATAATCGCTAGACGCTTATATTTAGACCAAACATCCAAAAACGTCACTTATCTCCGATTACTTCGTCGGCCACGAGATATTATATCCAGTTGCAATGTAGTGTTTTTAATCAAAAGTGATGAACATTTAAATTATACCAATAACTTGATAATCAAAACGATTCCATAATGAAGATACCGTGCATTATTCCTGGTTGTTCGTTTATCGTAAGTACAACTAATGAAATGCAATCAATATACAAGTATAAAGTTGTTAACAAAATTTGACAGTTGATATCTGGTACTGATAATTTTTAACGCTATTAAACTGTTTACGAAACAATATTACATTCGTGTATTGCCTTATAATGTACCTCATATTTATCTGTAATATTTAAATGAGTTAATCTTGTATGTACATATTTTATTTTTCTGAATCTCGGAAACGGCTCCAACGATTTTCCTGAAATTCAGCGTGTAGGGGGTTTTGGCAGAGAAAAATCATTCTAGCTAGGTTTTATTTCAAAAAAATCGTTTTATCCCTGTTTTTGGGCATTAAAAAATGTAGAATTAAAACCAAAGGTTAATTTTAGCTGTCAAACGTAATGCTGCGATAGCCGATGGGTAACGGGTTGTCAGAAAATATTTAAACCCCGGGTTCGAATCCCACATGTCATCGATGCTTACTTTAATCTTTTTTTTTAATTTTTTTATATCTTTCAAAATTACCGACCTAGGCTCTGTCACCCAGGTACCTAATATTATAAATGCGAAAGTTATGTATTTATGTTTGTTACACTTTCACGGCGAATCCACTGAACCGATATCGATGTAATTTGGCACGAATATTAATTATATACCGGAATAACATATAGACTATAGAAATCCTGTTAAATCTACAGAAATAGGATAACACTAAAAAGCGCCATCTATTATCAACCTATCACGTGAACGAAGTCGCGGGTAAAAGCTAGTATGTGGTATATACGGGACTATTTTTGAATTTAGACTATTTTTAAATTTAAACTATCGTGAGTAGTATTCATAGTTATTGTATAGAACCGGCTATACTCACGTCTTATTCTATCGGGTTAGCCCGACTAGTTTCGAACCCATCCGGGGCACTTATTCATGAGCTCTTTACACGACGTTATCGCGGCGGGAACTGTTCCCGCCGCGATAACGTCGTGTAAAGAGCTAGTCGGGCTAACCCGACCCGGGCTAACCCGGTTCTATACAATTTAGACTATCATGAATGGAATTCATAATTAATGTATAGAAACCAGGTATAAAATATATAAGGTATAAAATAAGACGTGAATATAGCCGGTTTCTATACATAAATTATAATATAAAATTATGTTAAAATGTTAGGTGTTGAACATGTCCATGTATACATTGTATACGGAACATTATTTTAGGTATTATAAAAGCACCTAAATGGCCGTGCTCGTGAATTTTTCTAAAATATATAAAAAAATGCAATTTAAAAAAGGATTCAAGTAAACATTGGTAATATCTGGTACTTGATCCCGGATATTGTTAATTCTTTCCCAGAATTCTAAGAGATATGCAGGTTTCCTCACGATGTTTTCTTTCACCGAAAAGCGTTTGAGAAGTCGCAATTATCAATTAGACACATAAGTGTTAACAGACTAAGTTATTGGCGTTTGAGCAGGGGTTTAAACACGACCCTCGCGAGAGAATCACACCACCACCACTCTCACCACTTGGCTATCACAGCTATATTTTAAACTTTAATGCCAAAGCGGTGGAAATCTGTCCAGAAATGCTATGGTTTTTTTTACACACACGGTCGTCCGTCCCCAAAGTATTTTGATACATGTGTTATCGGTGAGAGACAACTGGTGAATATATACTTATATATTTTTTAAATACATACTTAAATACAAATATACATCCAGACTCAACAAATTCTTTTATAGAAAATGTTGGCGCTCGGCGGGAATCGAACCCGCGACCCGAGGAGCTGAAGGCAGGGTCACTACCCACTAACGGCCAGTCAAATAGTGCTTGATGACCAATACTTTAGTGCTTTCCATGAAACTGTAGTGTGTCACAATCTGGCGTATCAAATGCAGTTATCGACATCCATTGATAAGAATTAATCACGCTGGAATGGAACAGTGAAATGAATAGAGACGTTAAATTTGTTATATTATATGAAAGGGAGTTATTTTACTGAATACGCCGTGACGTAACCAGCTGAGTAGAATAGACCACCCTCTTTCTTACCGAGGTGTTTTAAAAGGCAACTAAGGTAAGTTGACCCGCCGTGTGGTATTCGCTGAGTAGAATAGACCACCCTCATATCTTACCGAAGTATCGTAAGAGGCGACTAAGGTAAGTTGACCCACCGTGTGGTATCCCGTTTGAGTAGAATTGACCACCCTCATTTCTTACCGAAGTATCGTAATAGGCGACTAAGGTAAGTTGACCCACCGTGTGGTATCCTATTGACTAGAATTGAAATTCGTTTTTATTTTATTTAATTTCGTGATATAGCAGTAGCTCAGTGAATAACGGGTAGACTAAAAAAGTGAAAATAACTTTGATATTAGCGACCTTTTTTTGTTATTTTTTTTTAATTTTTTTATATTAAAAAAAAATTACCGAACATGGCTCGATCACCAGCTGCTGATTGTAAACGTTATTAAAAACAAAACCTCAGCTCAAAACCTCACTGCAAAACCTCACTGCTTCACACAAACCATAACTAGTAAACAAAAACAAAAAAAGAATTTAAAGTATGCAAAAAAAATTGTTGGAGAAAATTTCAAACATTTAAATATGGAAAACATATAATACATATAAACATTTAAGTATAAGTAATTGAATAAACCCTATACAATATTTGAAAGTTAACGTCTTTTCTTACTTAATTTAAAATAACCATAATATGGGACACAGATCGTTAGCTTTCATTTTGTGCTTACGAACTATGTTGCAGTGTTTCTAAATTTTGAGCTTAATTTGCAAACGCTGAGTTGTGTTTTCCAACAGTTTTATGAATAGTATAATTACCTTATGTGGTGCGGTGTGTACAGATTTTGGGACTTTAACTTAAAAGAAAATTCCAGTATTAACAAAAGTTTAAAGGTTTGTCGCCGTCATCGTTTTTGGGTCCTTGAAAGTAAATTGTAATCGAAAATTCTGGTAACAATAGAAGTTTAAAGTAGTGCATAGTTTATAGAATTAAGCGTTACTTTGCGGAGACCCATAATACAAAAGTAGTAATAAAATTATTTTGCTATAATCCGCGATGAAGTAAAATAGAAAATATATATAATGCTAAATGTAGAGTGGACAATCGGTTATTATTCCTGATACATGCAGGATTCGTAAAAACACATGCACAAACCTCCACCAGCGCCACCACGATACACAAGCACTATATACGTTCACTATCACAAACTCAACAATCGTTTCGCCCCGCAACCGAAGCATCATCAGGAGATAGACTCCACGACCAAAATCGTTTACTTTGTGATAGTGAACGTACATAGTCTTGTGTATTGTGGTGGCATTATATATATTTTCTATTTAACTTCATCGCGGATTATAGCAAAATAATTTTATTATTACTTTTGTAGTGCATAGTTTTTGTGACCTTAATTTAAAAGTAGCTGAGTTTTATGATTTGGAAGTCGAACTTTCCCGTATAGCTGAGTTCTATGATTTGGAAGTCAAACTTTCCCGTTATACTCTAATCGCAGAATAAATTGAAATTAATAATGGGTCAGTACAGAATCTTGCTATTGTCAGTACCTATAAAAAAGATGTCGCTCATGGGAGCAGACTAATTCAATTCTCAATTTACACTACCACAAATCTTTATCTTATACCTCCAGTTATGTCTTTTTCTGAATTTACACCTAAACTTAATTATAAATCCTACGTTATTGGGAGCGTATTAAGTTTTGAGTTTTCGCGAACAGACATATAAATATTTTATAATACGTAGGGATAACAAAATGATTGTATATTTGTGCATTTTTTTTGGTTTTGCAATTTTGTCGTGAAGTCCAGCACTTCATTCATTTGATTACGATCGCTGATATAGTCTTAGTGAATATGTGCAGTGTAAGTACATGTATGCTGTGGTTTGAATTTACGAATAATAGATTTCATCTATCGCGGGTTAAACCAAAACAATTCTATCATCACTTTGATAGAATAACATTTTGTTTTGTCCTTTTTGATTAATAAGTATGTTGGCGTAGGTGGCAGCGACTCTGCCTTCAGCTTAGGGGGTCACGGGTTCTATTCCTGCCGAGAAATTTGAGCCTTCACTTTCTAAAAACAATATGGTGGTTCTTTAAGTCATCATAATTCTCCTGCCCTTATACCACTCTAAGTGGGGTCGGCACATGTTACAAAATGTTGTCACATAATTTGGCTAGGTATTTTACTACTGGCCGCCTGTCTGACGTCAACTTACCTTAGTCGCTTTTTACTACACCTCAGTTAGAAATTAGGGTGGTCTATTTTACTCAGCCGGATACCACACGGCAGATGGTGGTTCTTCGAGTCTGGGTGCATATATGTATTAAAGTTAATATTTAAAAAAATATATCTAATATTTACTGCTTGTATGTCACCATACATAACAGAAGTATAAAGTTACTTCCTTTGGGGCGGACGACCGTGTGTTTAAGTGTCCCATATATTTATTTATTCTATTTAACAAGTTCATTATCAATATGTTTTTATCTTTTACAAGACTTTCTTTGAGAAACTTTTCTTTTTTTTCTTTCGAGATTGACAAGTGCAAAATCATCTTTGAGGTTACTAAAATGAGGACGGCCGAAGTTTAGATCGATGAATTGTCCCATATATTTATTTATTTTGTTATTTTCCGATAAAATTTAATAATTTTCTTTTCGGAAAATCTCGTAGTACGTACACAGCACTCGAACGGTTCGAGCCGACTCATAATGTTTTGCTACGTGTTGTATCAAATTCCGTGACTTTCGTATTTCTGCGAGGTCTTTGTGTTAAGCGATGCATCATTTTCCGGAACGCCGTTACATTTAATAACGTAATTACAATCTCACCATTGTTCTGTTGATTTGAATCAGTGTTACACGTTTCCGACGAACGGTGCGTTCAATTTAAACAGATAAATGATTAAATCTTAATTCTAATCATGATATTACGTCTTTTTTAAAAAGTGATTAAGTGAGTAATTTATAGAAGTAAGAGTTACTTTGCGGAAATCAATATTATAAAAGTTATGGTTATTTTGCTATAACCCGGTTTATTAAGAAAATCTACATAATGCTAAGTGTAGGAAGCAAAACCGTTCGCATCCGTATGGATGTATATTTGTTACTCTTTCACGGCAAATCCGCTGAAACAATATCGACGATATTTGGCTCAACTATTTCTTATGAACCGAGGTAACATATAGGCTATAGAAAATATTGATTCTAAAGGAATAGGATGACATTGAAAAGCGCTATATATTATCAACTGATGGAGATATTTGCAGGGTTGGAGTATGACAGAAGCTACTGATTTATTCCACGCGAACGAAGCTGCGGGTAAAAGCTAGTAACTTATATATGTAACCTCCTCCCTTCTCCATCGGTTCCAAGTAAAAGTCCCCAACTTGCTACACTAACTATACTAACTTGCTACAGAAGGCAGTATTTCTCACTTAGATCTATTTGTATATATATATATATATATATATATATATATATATATATATATACGCACTAAACGCTTTGGCTCATCATTTCTCATGCACACGGCAAAAATGTGGAATTCCCTCCCTGCATCTATCTTTCCGGACTTTTACGATCTACAAAATTTCATAAAAAGAGTAAATAGGCGCTATAGTGGCAAGCACAGTCCACCTTAGGCTGCATCTTTCGCTTACCATTAGGCGAGATCGCAGCCAGGCGCTAGCCTTTCTTTGTAAAAAAAAATATATCGATGGCGTTTGACCTCAAGGTTTGTTGCCCTCTGTGTTGCCAAATTTTCTAGATTGTCTCTTCCTTTTGGCATTAATGCGGGAGGTTGATGTCCGTGTTTATATCTAGCAAAGAATAAATAATGCGTTATAAGTATAAAATGCGTTTCGCTTTCCAAGTTTCAGAAGCGATTGCGCCAATACATAAAAATAATTGGAGAAGATAATAAGAATATAAAAATTGCTTTCAAATAAACTTGTTTCCAAAAAAATGCAAAGAAACAAAGAAATAAATATCACAATGAATTTTCCAAAAGTTAATTGTAGGTAAATAATTTGGGATGATTAAACGTCGATTCTATTGTCAATATCAAGTACGATAAATAATAACTTATTGAATGGAAAATACTGTTAGAAATGAATTAAATGAAGTATATTGGTCTTTTAGTCTGAGTTTAAAAAAAATAATGATATTACTTTTAGAACCGTGTAACGTAGTAGTAAATAAAATTCACTGTTATTAAATTAAAACTAAATTATTGAATTACTAAAATAGTAAGTAACCACTAAATTAGTTTTTGGTTTTATTCATATTTTATATCGTATACAAAGGCTGTATTTATATATTTTTTTAAACTATTGTTTAACTTAATCTCAAATTTCTACAATGAAATAGTAAATAAAATTAAAATTTCGTATGTATATAATAAAATTAAATTTAACATTTAACTATTCTAACGAATGAATTCTACAAAAAACATTATATAGTATTTCATTATTTTTACATTTAATCTTAAATAATAAAAATTAATTTTATAAACTTTTACAGCTGAGTTTAAATTTTACGTATAATTAAATAAAATTTATTAACAATAAAAGAAATACGCATGTCTAAGTGCTCTATACATTTTTAATCTTTGATAGGGTGATACAAAGTGAGTTAACGTTTATCGTACAGCGTCTCTCTCTTATATATGACGTTAGAGGGGGACGGGTGATTACTGTGATAACACTACAAAATTTCATAATTCACATTCAAACGTAAGGATACAGAACTGGAGCACATAAATTGGTTGACCACCAAAGCGTAAAAAGGAACGGCGCGTTCATTTTGTTTTTGTTTTTTGGATAACGTGGAACGTAACAATGGTAAATATTTGATATTATTTTTATTAATTATCAGTTGTATTCTTATTTTTAATGTATTATTAGAATTTTGTTGATAATTGTTTTTTTAATTAGCTGTGTTGTGAAGTGTTGATTAAGTGTTGCTATGTTGGTGATAATCATGAACAAAATTAAAATAATACATAAATATTAAAAAAATTAACATTAACTGAATATTTAAATAAAAAAAAATTGCAGGCAAGGGTAGGCATTTTGACCCAACTAGATACTTTACATAAATATGCCTTTATTTAGACGCACCTAAACAAATTAATTTACTTGTTTAATACTTTAAATATAGTTTATTCAAGATATTTTTCGAATCGATTCTTTTTGTTTTTGTTTTGGTAGTAGTGCATGAGTTTTACAAATTCTGCATGTATCAGGTATAAGAACGAATAGTATACTCTACATTTAGCATTACATATATTTTCTTTTATCGTAGAAAAATAATATTTTTATTAGTTTTGAATAGAATAATATGAATTAAGCACATGTTTATACAAAAACCTTTTATCTACTTTTTCCATTCGGTTTAAACTTGCGAAAATACCTACGATCAGCCCTGTTGGGCTGTGGGGGTATCCCAACAGGGTAGCTCTTACTTTTTTTAAAATTTGTTTTTTTATTTTGTAAAAAATATTCGTGCAAGACTCCAACCAGGAGTTTATAAAAAGAGTCTGAGGAATCATAGAAGAGAATATAAAAGGAAATCATATGGCGCTAATTCCACTTAGATTGTAAGGGCAGGAGAATAATTATGATGTAATAGACAGATGTAATATTGCATGAACGCTTTACTTATTTTATGTTTATAGGGTGGTAACTTAGTTTTCACCTTGTTTTCCTTTTTTCCATTACATCTATTTCCTTTTCATTTCCTTTTCATCATATGTTTACCTTTCGATAACTGTTGAAGATTGTCTCAGAGATACTTGCGTACATTTTATATATATTTATTTACGTTGGTTTCACACATTTGATATTAGTAAACATTGAAAACTTAAAACGTACAGCTAAATATGGCTAACATTTAAACTTGATTACTATAAATTTTAACAATTAAAGCTATGGTAGCCCAGCTGTAAAACAGTGCGACTCTTTCGAGAAGGTCATGGATTCAAATCCGAGCAGAGACCAATGAGTTTTTCTGTTATTACTTATGTGTCTAATTGATAATTGCAATTTATCACACGCTTTTCGGTGAAGAAAACATCATGAGGAAACCCGCATATCTCTGGAGAATTCTGGAGATATGTGTAACCTACAAATCCGCATTGGAGCAGCGTGGTAGGTCTTAGCTCCAATCCTTCTCTCCAAAAACGGAGAGAAGATGCCTATTCTCAGCAGTGGGATAGTAACAGACCGCTACTTACTCACTTACTTAACAATTAAATAAGAATTAGACTTCGTTTTATTTGCTAAAACATGTTTATAAGATTGTAATAGATAACATTGCATAATAACAGTTATAACTACAAATAAATAATTTAATAAATTAAAAATTTTCCATTGCTTATTTCAATTTTTTTTACTTTTGTCATGATGTTATATCTTTTATATTAAAATGAGTTAATCTTGTATATATATACGAAATCTCGGAAATAGCTCCAACGATTTTCCTGAAATTCAGCATGTAGGTGGTTTGGGGGGAGAAAAATTGTGTTTGGGCATTAAAAACACTTACATTTATATTAAATTGAATTTTCGCCAATAACTGTCAAGTCTGCGTAGCTTATTCGGGGAACGGACAGCCTCGAGAAATTTAAATACCAACGATCGATCCCCAACTTAATAATTACTTTTTTTAAAGTTTTTTTTTCTAAAATATTCGGTAAAGTATTCGGTCACCCAGACATTGATTTATAATGATACTTATATATAATGATATTATATATTGCAGTAATCGAAAGGTTTCTATGCCGTATAATAATATAATAAACGTTATTTATAAAGCTTGAATTCGTAGTATCAATCCACAACAAAGGAGGATTTAGTATGTCACGATTTAAGGTTTATTTTGTAACTCGTATTTTGTAACTACTTGGTATAGTAAAACCAAAGTATTATTATTATTTAATTTATTATATAAATTATTACGTTTAAATTATTATTGAGACAGGAACCAAGACAATTTTAAGTGTGACGTTAATTAGTCGCCTGAAAGAGTTCCGTTTTACGTAACAAAAGCATTAAAGAGTTTAAAACATGTGCACGAGTGTTTTGTTTTTTGCGCGAAGCTTCCGCGAAGTGCTAATTAATGTTTTAAATGGTTTTATTATGTTTTAAATGAGTTTTGTTTAATTTTTATTTGTATAGAGGTTGTTAAATTCGGTATGAAATTGATTGCCATATTTTTATAACAGTATAAGTAGGTTTTCGTATCAGCCTCCTTTTTTAGCTATTTTTTTATCATGGGTTTGAACCTGTGAGCATCTAGAAATTGTCACACGTTCTCGCTATTCAGCTATCACAGTATCTATACCAGTGTTTCCCAACCTTTTTTGTGCAACTTATAATATAGAAAAAAATTGTTGACTTAAGAAACTTAAATTTAATCTTTAGAAAGAAAAACTTCCTGTTTTGCACTAAAGTAGGCAGCAATATGTAGCATTTAAATAGCGAAACGTTTAAACTCGAGTCGAGTTCATTTTCGAATTGCCGCTGTTGACATTTGAATTGATTAATTAAATTAATTACAATTAAATTAAATAAACATTAAATATATGGGACACTTACACACACGGTCATCCGTCCCCAAATAACTTAATACTTATGTTATGGTGGCCGATAACTGGTTCATATATATTTATATAATTTTAAAGACATACTTAGATATAATACGATGACGATTAATACGATATATGATGAGACAGAAGCATTGATTTTAAAAACTCAGGCATGCATCCATTCATATATGCATACACACACTCATGCACACAAATAAATATACGCAACAAACGCACAGACACCACACTCACACACACTACACACACCCACACAAGCTTCTGCGCATACACAACACACGCACGGATTTACCAACATATTTCCCCTTCTGTTTGCAATGTTTTGGAAAAGAGGGGCCTCTTGTCACAAGTACTAGTAGAAAAACTAGTCACTTACTAGGATGGACTTATGATTTGTAAGAATTATGTTAAGGAAATAAATATCTTTTGATTTTTTTATACAACCAGACGAGAGATACGCCAAGCCAGGATTGATGGGTCGTGGGCCCTTAAGTTGAGAAACACTGACTTAAGCAAAACCACGGTTCAAAGCTAGGTATATGACCCAATAACAATGACCTCAAGTAGGTCCATAGACCCGTTTCCTAATATAGCAGATTAGTGCAACTGTTCCACTTGATCCTTAATTAATATCGCTGGGAACGTCGGCCACGTCGAGTAGACATATAGCGTTAATATTACATTCAAGTCATCGCATACACACTAATGTAAGGAATTCCTCTCATAGGCAATGTTCTGGACATTCTTAGAAGTCGTCTGTATAATATACGAATAAATAAATAAATATATGGGAGACTTACACACACGGTCGTCCGTCTCCAAAGTAATTTAATACTTGTGTTATGGTAGACAGACAACTGGTGAATATATACTTATAAAAGTTTTAAATACATACTTAAATACAAATATAAATCCAGACTCGAAGACCAACAAATTCATTTATAGAAAATGTTGGCCCTCGGCGGGAATCGAACCCGCGACCCGCGGAGCTGAAGGCAGGGTCACTACCCACTACTCCAACGGGCCAGTCAAGTAGTACTTGATGTCCAACATATTAGTGCTTTCCATGAAACTGTAGTGTGTCACAATCTGGCGTATCAAATGCAGTTATCGACATCCATTGATGGATGGGCCAGTGCAGCGCAGTGACAGGGTCACTGGCCACTGCGCCAACAGGCCAGTCAACTAATAACTTCTGTTTTTATTATTGTTTCCAAAATTTTAAAAAGTAACGGCTTGTTAATATATGGGAACTGCTGACATAGGCCTCTTCTTTCCGCTTTAGAGAGAAGTATTTGAGCTAAAACCTACTACGCTGCTCCAATAAGGATTGGTGGGTTACACATTTCTAGAATTACATAGAGATATGCATGTTTGCAAGGAAAATATCGTGTTCCTTCTTCAAAAAGCGTGTAATAAATTGCATTTATCAAATATCTGCGGAATCTCATATTTAAGAAGAATTCAGAAACCCGTTTGTGTTAGAGATAATGATCCTGTTTTTGACCCCGGGGACTGCAAGTTCGATTCCGAGAAAACCATTTGTTAGTACTTATTTTAAATTATATGTGTAAATATTTAACTTATATAAAAAGTCTGGTATACTGTTCAGAATTATACAGATGATAAGAATGCTTGGATATAGCTACTCTACAAGTTAGTAATAACTAAACGTAACTAATTATAATAATTATATTTTGGAAAAGCAAGTGCCGAGTTTCTTGGTGGCCCTTCCCAGTAGAAAGAGCTTTCCGAATCAGCAGTATAGAGTTGATGATTCAAAAGCACTTGTTTACAAGTTTATTTGAATAAAGAATATTTTGAATTTAAATTTTGTAGAAGCTAAAATGATCCGTATAGGTCCTCGTGACGTAAATCTGAAAAACACGATTCAAAAACACTTGTTTTAAGTTTACTTGAATAAAAAATGTTATGAATTGAAATTTAATTGAAAATAAATAAAGAGTTTTTATGCTAATCATCTCATAAATACAAAGTATTGTGTATATAATATAAATACTACTATATATCGATATCTTTTCAACTATTTTCGTACACCAACCTGTTTACCAGTTAAATATAAATGTAGGTTTGTCGCAAACATAAGTAGGCGTGTTACAGTTCATGTACACGACGCTTTTAGCCATGTTGAAACGCAGTAAAGATGAAATAAGGCATAGTACATACGAATAATATAATATTTTATTGAAAAAGCCTCAACAATAATAAATACTCATGTTCGACTCGCAGCACTTAAACGAACGACTTACTTTCATATTTGGTTTGAAAAAATTTAGATTGGTACATCTGGATTGTTTTTTGATTAAAGCTCCTGTAGCTACGAGTTCAATCTTCAAGATGACCATGAGTTCACAAAAATTCAATCGAAATTAGTCAAGCCATGCAAGGATAAAATTGAAATCCTTGAGTTCCTAATTCACAGTATGCAAAAATTCATTTTTAAAGAGTGTTAAGTTAAAATTTCTCATGGATGGATGCTTAAGTGTAAGCCACAGTGATGCATAGCCTGATAAAAATTGTGATGGTAAAGTAAGATTTCGAAGGATAAAAATAGAAGCTTGCGTTGCAAGAACCCTCTAAGCATTTGCATGTATCATTATGATATATTTTGTTACTATAAAGAATATTCTTTGAATTAATAGTTAAAATAGGTTGGAAGTCGCGAATTTTTAGTGTGCATTAATTACAAACGAAAGGTACACAGACAGACTTTCCTATTTATAGCATTAAGCGTAAATAAATAAGGATGTTTTTACCTACATGTAGGTTATCGAAACTAATATTACTTTATAATCGTACTAGCGGCCTGCCCCTGCTTCGCACGGGTATAAAATATATATCCCATGTCAGTCAGTGTAAAAAAAATGATTAAAATCGATCCAGTTGTTTTGATTTATTTATTACTGCCCGTGGCCGTAGCGTTAAATTTGGTGAAAAACAATTTCCTTTCCCTATACCAAGAAGATTTCCTGCTATCTTTGGAATATCTAAATTCATATAGTACATTATTACTTATTTACTTTTATATTTTACCTTTGTATTTTATTTTTACAATTAATTACAGAATGTCTTTAAACAAACTCTTGAAAGAGCGACATCGCTGCTAAAGTCGAAGTGTTATAGGGCGAAGCGCGGCCTCCTCACGGCATTTTAAATCTGTAATATCTCCGAAAATGTTCACTTAAATTACATGCTGTAAACGGCTGCCGACGGGTTGGCCGACGGGTTGGCCGACGGGATGGCCGACGGGTTGGCCGACGGGATGGCCGACGGGTTGGCCGACGGGATGGTCGACGGGTTGGTCGACGGGTTGGTCGACGGGTAGGTCGACGGGTTGGTCGATGGGTTGGTCGACTGGTTGGTCGACGGGTTGGTCGACGGGTTGGCCGACGGGTTGGCCGACGGGTCGGGCGACGGGTCGGGCGACGGGTTGGTCGACGGGTTGGTCGACCGGTTGGTCGACGGGTTGGTCGACCGGTTGGTCGACCGGTTGGTCGACGGGTTGGTCGACGGGTTGGCCGCCGGGTTGGTCGACTGGTTGGCCGACGGGTTGGTCGACGGGTCGGGCGACGGGTTGGTCGACGGGTTGGTCGACCGGTTGGTCGACGGGTTGGTCGACTGGTTGGCCGACGGGTTGGTCGACGGGTCGGGCGACGGGTTGGTCGACGGGTTGGTTGACCGGTTGGTCGACGGGTTGGTCGACGGGTTGGTCGACGGGTTGGTCGACCGGTTGGTCGACGGGTTGGTCGACGGGTTGGCCGCCGGGTTGGTCGACGGGTTGATCGACTGGTTGGTCGACGGGTTGGCCGACGGGTTGGCCGACGGGTTGGCCGACGGGTCGGTCGACGGGTCGGTCGACGGGTAGGTCGACGGGTAGGTCGACGGGTCGGCCGACGGGTCGGCCGACGGGTCGGGCGACTGGTTGGTCGACCGGTTGGTCGACCGGTTGGTCGACCGGTTGGTCGACCGGTAGGTCGACCGGTTGGTCGACTGGTTGGTCGACGGGTTGGCCGACGGGTAGGTCGACGGGTCGGCCGACGGGTCGGCCGACGGGTCGGCCGACGGGTCGGCCAACCCGTCGACCAACCAGTCGATCAACCCGTCGACCAACCCGGCGGCCAACCCGTCGACCAACCCGTCGACCAACTACCTACCTGAATATCTAAATTCATATAGTACATTATTACTTATTTACTTTTATATTTTACCTTTGTATTTTATTTTTACAATTAATTACAGAATGTCTTTAAACAAACTCTTGAAAGAGCGACATCGCTGCTAAAGTCGAAGTGTTATAGGGCGAAGCGCGGCCTCCTCACGGCATTTTAAATCTGTAATATCTCCGAAAATGTTCACTTAAATTACATGCTGTAAACGGCTGCCGACGGGTTGGCCGACGGGTTGGCCGACGGGATGGCCGACGGGTTGGCCGACGGGATGGCCGACGGGTTGGCCGACGGGATGGTCGACGGGTTGGTCGACGGGTTGGTCGACGGGTAGGTCGACGGGTTGGTCGATGGGTTGGTCGACTGGTTGGTCGACGGGTTGGTCGACGGGTTGGCCGACGGGTTGGCCGACGGGTCGGGCGACGGGTCGGGCGACGGGTTGGTCGACGGGTTGGTCGACCGGTTGGTCGACCGGTTGGTCGACCGGTTGGTCGACGGGTTGGTCGACTGGTTGGTCGACGGGTTGGCCGACGGGTTGGCCGACGGGTTGGCCGACGGGTTGGCCGACGGGATGGTCGACGGGTCGGTCGACGGGTAGGTCGACGGGTCGGCCGACGGGTCGGCCGACGGGTCGGGCGACGGGTTGGTCGACCGGTTGGTCGACCGGTTGGTCGACCGGTTGGTCGACCGGTTGGTCGACCGGTTGGTCGACCGGTTGGTCGACGGGTAGGTCGACGGGTTGGTCGACGGGTCGGCCGACGGGTTGGTCGACGGGTCGGCCGACGGGTTGGCCGACGGGTCGGGCGACGGGTTGGCCGACGGGTCGGGCGACGGGTTGGTCGACGGGTCGGGCGACCGGTTGGTCGACGGGTCGGTCGACGGGTTGGTCGACGGGTCGGTCGACGGGTTGGCCGACGGGTTGGCCGACGGGATGGTCGACGTGTCGGTCGACCGGTTGGTCGACGTGTTGGTCGACCGGTTGGTCGACGGGTTGGCCGACGGGTTGGCCGACGGGTCGGCCGACGGGTTGGCCGACGGGTTGGCTGACGGGTCGGGCGACGGGTTGGTCAACGGGTCGGTCGACCGGTTGGTCGACGGGTCGGTCGACCGGTTGGTCGACGGGTTGGTCGACGGGTTGGTCGACGGGTTGGTCGACGGGTTGGTCGACGGGTTGGTCGACGGGTTGGTCGATTGATTGGTCGATTGGTTGGTCGATTGGTTGATCGATTGATTGATCGTACTTCGTATTGAATGTTATTATACGTACAAACCTTCCTCTGGAATCACTCTATCTATGAAAAAAAACCGCATCAAAATCGGTTGCGTAGTTTTAAATTTTTATGCGTACATACGGAAATATGGACTTTGTTTTATAATATGTAGTGATATATTTATATTTTTTAATCGGCGACAATTTTGTCGCATGGAATATAACAATTATTTATATGATGTAGAGTTGCAAATGTGTAGGTACCCTAAGACTGCGTAGGCTGAAGGCTGGGAAGTTCTGTTTACCCTCTTTGGTTCCACAAATGGAAGAGGAAACGATAAGTACGCACTTTCCTGAGTGCTAGAGAAAATTAATGGCGGTAAATTATGAAAAAATTGCAATTAAGGTTACTAATACAAATTAAATTAAGATCTTTTTTAACGTTGGGCTATACAAAGAAAGATTTGGCCTTATTTCGAAAGTATATTTATCTTGTTGAAGACTAAAAGATTGGTTAGGCCAATATTTTTTATAGTAGATATTTTTCAAGAGAAAATACATTAGTTATTCATTACTAGAGTATTTTCTTTATAAATATATAATAGCTATATTTTTTATATATATATATATTAGGTCCTTACATATGAAATTGGCGTTTTCTATGGGAGGAACATAAAGTGGTTTTTTTTTTAATGAAATATATTTAATTAAAATATGTACCATTGCTATGTATGCACTTTTGCCATCTCATAGGTAGTTCATTGATCCCCTTACTAAAAAAACCATTCGGGCGGGACTCAATAAAATCTTTGAAGGCGGTTTGGACTGCCCCATCGGAGTTGAATTTTTTTCCTTGCAAATAGTTATCCAAATTGCGAAAAAAACGGTAATCTGTTGGAGCAAGGTCCGGAGAGTACGGTGGATGTCTAAGACATTCTAATTGAAGCTCCTCTGATTTGGTAGCCGTCTGTTGTGCAGTGTGTGGTCTAGCGTTGTCCTGAAGCAGCAGTGGCCTAGAGCGATTGACCAGCCTCGGTTGTTTAGCAGCTAGCTTTTCCATCATGGTTTGCAGTTGCTGACAATAGATATCTGCCGTAATCGTCTGGCCAGATTTAAGAAAGCTGTAGTGAACGACACCGGCACTAGTCCACCAAACACTTACAAGCAACTTTTTTTTAGTCAATTTTCGCTTAGGGCAGGATTTGGCTGGTTCGCCAGGGTTCAGCCATTGCGATGAGCGCTTCCGATTATCGTAAAGGATCCACTTTTCATCACAGGTAATGATTCGATTTAAAATTCCTTCATTATTGTGCCGGTTGAGTAACGTAACGCAGCAGTCGACGCGCGTTTGTCGGTTTGCTTCACTCAATTTATGAGGTACCCACCTTTCAAGCTTTTTCACCTTCCGAATTTGCTTCAAGTGGATTAGAATAGTTTTATCACTAACACCGGAGCCTGCAGCTAACTCGGACGTGGTTTGCAATGGATCCGCTTCCACAATAGCCTTCAATTCTTCATTATTAACTTTGGTCTCCGGCTGTCCACGAGGCTTGTTCTGCAGGTCGAAATTTCCAGAACGAAAACGTTGGAACCAAAAACGCAGTGCGTTTTCTCTTGCGACACCGTCACCATACACATCATTAATCCTTCGCGCCGTTTCTGCAGCACTGGTGCCACGGTGGAACTCATACTCGTAAATAACGCGATATTTCATGTTTTCCATTTTGTAAACAGAGTGACACAAAGAAAAAAACAAAAGAAGAAAAAACAAATGAATTAGGGGGTTTGAAACACAAATGCATGAGTTAATAGCTGTATGAATTTGAATTTGAAATTCCTAACCATAAAGGTAATAATTGAGATCAAATTGGCCAGTACGACAAAACGCCAATTTCATATGTAAGGACCTAATATTTTAAAAATACATTTGAAATTATTTAGATTATTTAAGGGAAAAATAGTATCAATCTCCTTCCTCGTAGTCATTGTCAACCATGCATCACTGCTATTGAGAAACGAATGATTGCATTAATACTAAATTTCTATAATAGAAATACTCATGACTGTAACAAAATGTTAAGTAAATGGTTAAAGTCACTTCATTACGATGAAACAGAAAGTCTCTTGGAAATAATAAAATAAACATTTGCGTTTCCTAATATCTCCTAAAGATATCCATGCACGTACATACATTACACTTATACACACACGCACAAACCCCCCCACACACACACACACATACACACACACACACACACACAGACAAACGTGCAAAAACACTCATGATCTAATATAATACCATTATTTATGTATTCCTAACATAAAATTTAGTAAAATAAAAAAAAAATTGTTCATTCTAGTAATGTTCATATGGCTGTTGTTCTAGAACTTTTTGTCTTGAATGTGGAAGAGCGGGGACACAAGCAATATCCATTACTTAAAAGGTGGGTCCCCGGCAGATATAATGTAACTTTTAGAACAAGAGTGAAATAAATAAACAAATGATATAATTTTTAATTTTAACTATGATTACAAGTTTATTTTATATTATAGTGTAGTGAACCACTGCACGTAGCAGTTATAAAAAAATACCAGAGCACACATAATATTAACTGTAAACTTAATAAGATTGTTAGGATAAATACATTTTAGATGTCGCTACGCGTCAATTTCCAGTCAGTGTGAGTAAAGCCTTACCATCAAAAATCTACTAACAATATGATTGAAATTAATATATCAAAATACAACACTTACGAATCACGTTTAATATTCTTCAATATTCTGGAAAATATACAAATTTAATTTTACGTAGTGTAACATGAATTTTTTGTGTTCTTTATCGCTTTATAATGGGTTAATATCAAAATCAATGTGTTGATAACTATTTCGGCGTTATTTAGACTAATGGTTATTTGTTATTAATGATTTTGTACCGAATTGTTAGATATAACAATCGTTTGTAACTACTGACCTTAATAACATTGGCTTATAACGAATAAAACCAGTAATAAGTTAATCGTTAAATTTCCCTCATGCTTGAATGTCTTTGAATAGTGCGTTTTGCTGGTTATTTATGTATTCAAAACTTGATCGACTATGAGCCTCATAATATAGCTCGGAGTATATGAAAATGAAATCAACATTATTCTGTCCTTATCCCACTTCAAGTGGGGTCGGCACGACATGTTATAAACATGTCACATGATTCGGCGACTTCCTTTAGTAGTATTTTATGACACTTTGGTGAAAAATATGGTGGTCTATTCTGCTCAGCCGGATACCACTTAGTGGGTCGACTTACCTTAGTCACCTTTTATGACAGCTCCGTAAGAAATGAGGGTGGTCTATTCTACTCAGCTCGATACCACGCGGCAATAATAAAATAAATAAAAGAATTATTTTTCTTTAATCCCATCCCAAGTATAATTTATCCAGGCAGAATATATAAGAACCTACTTTTATACCACGATGTCATGAAAAGTGCTAGATTCACACCCAAAATATTTTCAATGTATTTACTTTGCTCTGACAAATATGAATTCTTAGCATCTATTAAATTTTATCTTAGCGGAAATAAATTTAGCGAATAATCGTGAGTAATGGAAGATAGCAATGTTTGTTCCTTGCTAAACGATGACGATTCTAAAAAATATAATCTTGATACATTCAGGTATTTCTAATTAAATTTAGCTGTAAAATTGATAATAGATTAAAAACATTAAATGTCCCAAACAATTTGAAGATTATAATATGTGTAGACAGTAATTATACAACAATTTAAACATGTGGATATAGATTCCTTAACGATATGCAAAGTGAAAAGCCTACATTAAAAAGATATGATAGCAATATTGGAAGATCTTCTATCGGTTATAGTAATAACAATTTATCTTATAATTAAAATTAATAGCAATTTAGTAGTTCCAAAAATATCAGTTTTTTATTTGTTTCAGAGTAAACTCTTCCGTTCCAAATCGAGTGACTTCGAGAATGAAGCTTTAGAGATTCACAACGATTACAGAAGAGAACATGGTGTTCCACCTTTAGTTTTAAATAAAGAAATATGTAAAATAAGTCAAAAATGGGCTGAAGAATTAGCGAGAAATGATAAAATGGCTTACAGTGTTAATGAAACATACGGAGAAAGTGTTTACAGCGGTTGGTCACCAGATCCAAATGTCAAAATTAGGGCAAAAGATTGCGTTGACAGATGGTACAATGAAATCAACGACTATTCTTTCGGCAAAGAACCTGAAATATTAAACTGTGGCCATTTCACACAGATCATATGGAAAGATACAAGAGAACTTGGAATAGGGAATGCTAAAAGTAAATCTGGTAAATTATACGTCGTTGCTAATTATTATCCTCCGGGAAATTTTAGTGGACAATTCGTCAAAAATGTTCTACCGCCAGGGGCTTTGCAATTTCGCTCAACCTCAAGCTATAGTTCATCGAGTTCTCTTCGTGAATCAAATAATAGTTTTGCTCCGCCTTCCCCTAATAGAAACAGTAAAAATTTAAGTGATTACGCTTCAGATTTGGTCACAATATTTAGATCGACCTCAATATCTAACGAAAAGTTTGAGGAAGAATTTTTGCAAGCCCATAACGAATATAGAAGTAAACACAGAGTTCCTCCTCTAGAACTTAACAGGAAGTTATGTAAGTATGCCGAGGAGTGGGCCAAAGCAATTGCTAAGAAAGGAAGATTGGAACATAGGGACCAAAATGAATATGGTGAAAATATATTCTACGCTTGGTCAACTGATCCAAACTTTGCGCTAACTGGAAAAGATCCTGTAAATAAATGGTATAGCGAGATCAAAAATCATGCATTTGGTAAAGAACCAGACAATTTGGGTTCCGGACATTTTTCTCAAGTTGTGTGGGAAGATAGTAAGGAGGTTGGTGTAGGTGTTGCTAAAACCAAAGAAGGGCAAATTTATGTTGTCGCCAACTACTTCCCGCCTGGAAATGTAATGGGGAGCTTTGCCAAGAATGTTCGTCCGCCTGTATATTAGACTTCAAGATGTATAAATGTTAACCAAAGACTCTTCTTTCATTCCAAAGAAACAAATAATAATAGCATTTAATATTTATAGGGAGGCAGTATTTTAAAGATATAAATAGAATAAGAAGGTTGTGATAATATTATAGATAACTAAGTTAAAATTCTATTAAAATGTAATCATTCAATAAAGTATTATTATATATACTGTTAAATATATTTACATTAATTTGAAAATACTTTTATATTTTATTAAATTCATAAGTACTATGGTAAGAGATTTTATTCAAAGTCTGACATTAAATGTTTTTACTTTAGTAATACAAATCCACTATAGAATAAAACAACCTGATTTTGTGTGGTATCCGGCTGAATATAATAGTACCACCCTTTTTTTACCGAGGTGTTGCAAAAGGCGACTAATGTAAGTCGACCCGCCGTGTCGTATCCAGCTGAGTAAAATAGACCACCCTCATTTCTTACCACATGGCGAGTCAACTTAACTTAGTCGTCGTGTTGTGATAGGTCCTAGATTACTAGCGAGAACAAAGCACATGATACAAAAAGTCCAAAATGCTTGTGCGCGCTATTGTTACAACATACCTTTCCGTGCTCACGTTACACCATTTATAAATAATTGCAATAGTCTGAAAATGGAATATCGCAGGCAGTTACATTTCGCTACTTTGTTATTTGGTATTATAAAATATAAAATTCCTCCATATCTGTACTCCAAGCTACGCTGGGCGTGTGATGAATCTTTATACGAACGCAGGACTAATATACATGTGCTTAAGATGCATTCACATAGCACGGCCTGTTTTCGTGGCAGCTTTAAGTATAGAGCAACATTTTGTTGGAATAACATACCGCCCCCTCTACGTTCCATAAAATCTGTAGGCTTCGACTTTAGCAGCTATGTCCCTTTTTCAAGAGTTTGTTTAAAGACATTCTGTAATTAATTGTAACAATAATATACATAGGGAAAATGTAAAAGTAAATAAGTAAAAATGTACTATATGAATTTAGATATTCCAAAGATAGCAGGAAATCTTCTTGGTATAGGGAAAGGAAATTGTTTTTCTCCAAATTTAACGCGTGCGGGCCACGGGCAGTAATGAATAAATCAAAACTACTCGATCGATTTTAATAATTTTTTTTACACTGACTGACATGGGATATATATTTTATACCCGTGCGAAGCAGGGGCAGGCCGCTAGTTTATATATAAAATTCGATTGATATAGTATAAAAGTACAAGGAGATTTTTTTGTACTATCTATTGGAACATGGTTTTTTCAATACCACATATGTACTAGGTTCTACCCGCGACTTCGTTCGCGTGGACTATTGTTGTCTGATAGGCTGATAATAGATGGCGATACGTTAACCCGTTGTATAAAGAATAATTGCGCCAAATTTCATCGATATTGGTTAAGCGGATTCACCGTGAAAGAATAACATACATATACAATGAGTACGGACTTATAAACTTTCCCATTATAATATCAGTAGGATGATTTTTGATTATTTAATTTCACAGTTCGCGTATTATATTTTACGTTCATTACACGTAGTCAATCTCGAATAACTCAAATGTTCAGAAATATAATATCTAAATTCTACTTTAAATATATCCCTTTAGAGTTTGAAATCGCTTGAACTGTAATATAAACGGAAAATGAGAAATATAATAACGGAGTGGAAAATTTTATTAAAACTTTTAAAATGTATTGCATTGTATTTGTGTGGTTAATATTTGTAAGTATTTAACATTATTATTCAACTAAACATATCCCCGATAGTCTATTGAATCTGCTTATTTGAATAAACGTCATCTTCCTGCCCTTATCCCACTCTAAGTGGGGTCGGCACAACATATTATAAACATGATTTGGCTACGTATTTTACGACCGTCCGCCTGTCTGACGTTAACTTTCCTTAGTTATATTTTACGACACCTCGGTAAGAAAGAGGGTGGTCTATTCTACCTAACCGTATACCTCACGACGGGTTGAGTTACCTTAGTTGCCTTTTACGACATCTTGGTAAGAAATGTGGGTGATATTATTCTATTCAGCCGGTTATTTTTCAGTTAATTTTTTTATATAAATGTAAAATGTTAAAAAGGTAAACATTCGAGAAAAATTTTGTACAGTCGAACGGTATATCAAAATTGAAATGTATTTTATGTGGAAATTTTTAAAGTTCCAAATCCTTACTGAGCCAATCGTAACTGAGTTTAGCCAATAAATAATAAATTGGTATAAATGTAAAACAAATGGCTTATATCCTGTTAGGGAGACAATGGTTGAGTCTGGGTGATGATTAGGTATGTAGGACTTTGGTCATGTTTTTTCGTTGACAAGAGAAACGGTCTGTACCCAAATCTTCTAATATATAAAAATGAATGTCTGTATGTCCTGTACAGCTATTGTCATATAAAAGTAACTAATTTCATTTGATAATTTTAATTCGGTATTTCTATTGGTAAACACCTGTACATAATCAAAATAAAACTAATTTATAGCGAGTTTTTTTATTTATGTAAGTGCACTAGTAATTGACTAGATGACCATTTAGTATGAAAATTTAAATAATAATCGTTTTGTTTGTGGTAGCTAATGTGACGTGAATATAGTCGCGGGTACATCTAGTTTTGTATAAATGTGTGTGTTTTGGACGTCATAATATACCTTTATATTGATAGCACATTATTTATAGAATTAGGCGTTACTTTACGGAGGTCCATAATACAAAAGTAATGACAATATTATTTTGCTACAATCCGCGATAAAAGAAAATATGTGTAATGCTAAATGTAGAGTGTACTATTCGTTCTCATACCTGATACATGCAGAATTTGTAAGAACTCATGCACTACCAGACACCGATGGCACAACAATACACAAGCACTGCACACATTCACCACCACAATCTCAACAATTGTTTCGCCCCGTAACCGAAGCATCGTCAGGAGATAGACTCGATCGTAAAGCTTTACGAGGATTATAGCAAAATAATATTCTCATTACTTTTGATAGCACATTTTTATTATGATGACCCTGCCTTTAGCTCTCGGGGTTGCAGGTTTGATTCCCGTCGAGGATCAATTACTTCTAAATAAAATTTGCTGGTTCTTCGATTCCAAGTGTAGAATAGACCACCCTAACTTCTTGCCGAGGTGTTGTAAAAGGCAACTACTGTAAGGTGTCGTCAGGCAGGCGGCCGGTCGTGAAATACGTAGCCAAATCAAGTAAAAACATGTTTAAAACATGTTGTGCCGACTCCACTTAAAGTGAGACAAGGGCAGGAGCATAATGATGATATGACACAATGCCACTTCTTTAAACATAAATTATTTTTTCTGTTATAGATAAATAAAATATCTACATTGACAGTTAATTTTATGAACTCAAAAGATATCACAAGAATTATGGACATAATCCAGGTAAATACAAAATAGATTTATTCTACATACGTCTAAGTGCGAGTGTCCAATATATAATAAGAGAGAGAAGATAAAAAACCCTTGCTATCTTTGTCTAATCGCACATAAAAAAGAGATGCGTCATCATGTAACGCCGTGTGGTATCCCGCTGAATAGAATAGTACCACCCTCATTTCTTACCGAGGTGTCCAATAAAGCGACTAAGCTTAGTCGTTACCTTAGTCGTATTTTACGACACCTCGGTAAGAAAGAGGGTGGTCTATTCTACTTAACCGAATACTACACGGTGGGATAACTTACCTTAGTCGCCTTTTACGACACCTTGGTAAGAAATGAGGGTGGTACTATTCTACTCAGCCGGATACCACACGGTATACTTCACAGATGAACTATTGAAGGTTTCATATAATCTATGCTATTTACCGGAAACAGCAATAATAAATATCGATAAATCCAGTCACAACTATATCTACAAATTACAATAAGGGTTGAACATGAGAAATAGTTAGAAAGTCGTAAATTTTAAGCCAAAATAGTAAAACACCATCATTATTGAGTTATACTAACTCTCCTTATAAATTCTGTTAAATGTCGCTCCGCGATACGTGACTAAGTTTTGGAATCCAATCGAAATTGTTTGCCACGAAGTGAATATTCATGTTTAACTAGCAAATCCTATTGTTGGCCACGCGAGTTTTGCTAAACTTTTAACTAAAGTTAAGGGTTGTTAACTAAACTTACCCCTAAATTTTGACTATCCAAATATACTGGCACTGTTTTCATATTAAGGTGTCAAGACTGATAATTTAATTGAAATGTACATATTTATTAATTTTTGGATTATCTTTTCTTAAATCTTAGCTCCTATTACGACTTTTTATATTTAAAAGCCAGTACAAAAAATACTGAATCAAAAAACTTGCCAGAATCAGTTATTTACACCCCCTTAGAATAAATAAAAACCACAATTGCTACGAAAATTACAAATTTCTCAGACTAAGAAATTGATTGTGCTGACCATAAGCTATTTTTTAGTATAAAGTTGAGACCTATTAAATAAAAAAATGATCGTATTGACTACAATTTATTTAATTTGCAAATGTATTAAAACGATATTAATAATTTCGCCAGCTAATATATGTACATATTTGTTATAAAAATTTAATTAAATAATTATATATTACTGCATTCGAAGTTATTGCGTCATTCGTTGTCATATGCGTAGAGGAAATGTGGAAATTACGATATCTGATTGGTGTTTAAAATGCTCCTCCCCGCTTTGGTGGAAACCGAACTGGTCACAAAATGTGGCTGGTTGCTTCAATCAACCTAGATCCTTCCAGAAGCCGAGGATCCTTTATGGGACACTCAAGGCTTCTTGTAATGTTCTTGGTGGGGAATATTCGCCCTATTTATACGATTTTTAGAGACGAGGTAACGACAACAGTGATGAAGTTATTCTGGACACACCTATGTCGGTAGAAGATTTACCTGAAGCAGAATCTGTACGTCCAGGTCACACTTTGATACAGCCGACACTAGGGATGTTGCAATCTTCAATAAAATATCCACGTGAAGATAATGGTGCGAATGCTGTTTATGGAAATCTTGATAATCTTGGTATTACGTAAGTTATTCAGAGGATGCATTTAGAACGCTATTTTTTATCGTTATCTAAAATAACCTAAGATCATAATAAGGAACCGGCTGATGAAAATGTTTTTTTACTTTCAAAACAAATATTTTTTCATGTTTATACATATGACCTTGAATTGCTTCATTAGATAGGTAAGCTGTAAAAGTGTAACTTCCAAGCACACTCTCGTATTTATAATATTCGTATAGATTGAATCTTTGTCCATAATACGTTTGTAAGAAAGTTTATATCGTAGTGACTGGCCCGTTGGCGCAGTTGGTAGTGACTCTGCTTTCAGGGTTGGATTCCCGCCGTCGACCAACATTTGCTATAAACGAATTGGTGGTTCTTATAGCTAAGGTGTTTATATGTATTCACAATTATTTATGAATATATTTACCACTTGTCTGTCGCCCATAACACGTTTTTAGTTGGGATGTGTGTAAGTGTCCCATATATTTATTATT
The DNA here is from genome assembly GCA_029227775.1 of Morpho helenor. Lineage (NCBI taxonomy): Eukaryota > Metazoa > Arthropoda > Insecta > Lepidoptera > Nymphalidae > Morpho > Morpho helenor. The sequence goes on from JARGCU010000008.1 coordinate 3,871,359, forward strand.
ACTTTACAGAACAATCAGTAAATTAGTCTAATTTCAAATCTTATTTTAGATACGGTAAAACAAATCAGCGTTGGCTTTCAACAAACTTTAGAAAATCAAGCGGATATCTAGTAAGTGAGAATTTTTAAACAATTATAAAATTACACATACAGCAATTTAACAATTATATTAGTTTATTTATAAATTTATACAACTAACAATACTTACAAGTATAAATAAAAATTAATAACAAACTATATCTATGACTGCAATTTTTTCTTTCGTAATAAATATATCAGTTTTGTAGCGTAATTAAAATACCGCACTTGGATGACCAAGCCTTTGTCAGATTTTTTTAAATATATATAAAAAATGCAATTATAAAAGAAAGAGAGGGCTGATGAGGTGATATCTGATCTCGGATATTTCCACTTAAATTATATACTGAGCTATTTGAGTTATTACAACTTTACGAATGACAGCTAAATAAACTTTTGTATTCTAGCAGTTTTTGTAGCAGTATTTCAATGCTTGAAAACTTTGATAAAACTACTTTTTTTAATAAAACCTAGCTAGATCAATTTATCACCCTGAAAACCCTAATACTGAATTTCATGAAAATCGTTGGAGCCGTTCTTATCCTCTATGCTTTTAACTTTAAATATATATAACCATAAAATCGTATTTAATAAAATAATAAGGTGTTTTATTAATAAAATTTTCAGGCATACTTGCTGTGGGTAATTTTAAAAGAGCTACAAAAAGAGAACAAGCTTTTAGTTTCCAACAAAAGGTTTGTATTTAACTTCCATTGATCTTGAAACTTTAGACATGGGTTCAGTTATTTGATCAGTCAGTCCTTTCATGTCAGTTAGGATATTTTGATAGACGTTTTAAAGTTCTTTATGTAAAATAGATGGGAAAAGTACATGCTAATGAGATGAAAATGTTAAGGTAGATGTGTGGTGTGACAAAACTGGATAAATTACGAAACGAGTATATAAGAGGAAGTCTGAAAGTTGCGCCCATTATAGAAAAGATGAGAAGTGCAAGATTAAGGACATGTAATGAGGAGGCATGAAAATCATGTGACGAAATGTTAATTTTGAATGTGGATGGATATGTGCCTAGAAGGAGACCTAAAAAGTGTTGGTTGGATTGTGAGAAGTATGACATGTATGTATATAAAAGGAGTAGCGCCAGAGTTGACGAATGATAGGACAAAATCGAAGACCTAAACATATTGTGCCGACTCCACTTAGACTTAGTTACTTGGATGCAGAGATTTCTTGCAATCTTTTTTGGTCGTCTGTCCTTTGAAGCTCGCTATATTAGACGACCACGAGGTGTCCAGTGTTACATTGGTAACCTAACTCGATTCCTCATATTTTGTGCCCCACATATTGCCACTTCAGCTTCGTCAAAATCTGTTTGTAACGTCTTCTATGGTTTTTCTTATTCTCAATTTGATCATGTACAAGGTATCTACTCAAGTAAGCTCAATATCCCCCGAACAAAACTAAGCTTTCTTATGAGGCCCGTAATCAGTGACCAAGTTTCTGACCCATACTGATGGCAACGCGTAGTGACAAAGTATATGCTTAGTAAATGTTATTATATTTAATACAGATACTACGAAGAAGAACCTGAGGTGGTGAGTAAGATATTCTTATTCTTATACAACTAACTTAGGTACCACGAGTGGCTTATTTTTGTTTTTGTTTAGAAGTGACTATTGACTATATTAGAATAGAATAGAATAGAAATACTCTTTACCGCACACAAATACATAAAAGAAAAATAACAATTTTTGTTAGCCTATATAAAACAAGACAAGTTATTTAAACAAAAAAATATATTATGTTGTTCTTAGGTTTTATTTAAAAAACAATCGTTTTATCCCTGTTTTTGGGCATTAAAAAATACAAAAAATTACATTGAACGGGTGGTCTCTAGAAATGAAAATACCTAGGATCAAGCCCCACATACTTTTTTATTTTTATTCATAATTATTTTTCATAATTATTTTTTTCTTGTATTTTGAAAACATAATTTATTTTATTTTGTAAAAAATTACCGAGCAAGGCTCGGTCAACCAGGTACTATACTTTTATCCTCCTCTGATTGTTTCCCCAATAATGGGGGTCATGACCCCATGATTCAAGTCTTGGTCAAGGTCGGAGACTGTTGTATTGAGTGTGGTGCGGATCTAGTCTGACCAACGCATATAACTACGTCCTCTGGATCTCTTGCCATCGACCTTGCCTGTGACAATAAAATTCTGGTCGTCTCCCGGCTTGCGAGCAAAGTGCCCAATGAACTCAAAAATCCTCCGTAGGCATGTGCTGGAAAGCCTCGGTTTCTTGTCTATTTTGAGTTCTTCGATCTGATTGGTCCTATGCTCCGTCCATGGGATGGGAAACAATTTTCTCCAGCACCACATCTCAAATACATTAATGCGTCTGCCAGTTTAAGTGTCCATGTCTCTGCACCGTATAAGAAAAAGGAGAACACTAGGCTATTCACAAGTGCAACTTTCGTCTTATGCCTGATGTTGCGGTTCTTCCATATTCTTTCCATCTGTGACATGGCACTCTTTAACATTCCAATATGCCTACAGCTTTTTTTTTGCATGAACCGGTATTACTGATTTCGGAGCCCAGGTATATAAAGTTGTTAACTATTTCATATAAGTCATACCTCATACTTATACAGCGTGTTATAAAAAAAGTAATTTTTTCAGCTGTCAGATATCGACAACAGTGCCAGCGAAGTTTTAGACGAGTAAGTTCCACTTTACGCATTTAAATAAAATTTATGTTCCAGACATACCGCTACCAAGTTCCCCAAGCTAAAAATAATGGACGACGTATCAATGGAAAAACAATTTTTCTTCGAAAGATTTAAAACTTTTCTCAGTCGTAACAAATTCGATTTAGAAGTGGCTGTCACAATGCAATTTGTTACGGGAACCAACTTTGTTATAACTTTTTGTTTAAAGACAATGGCAACTGAAAGAGAACCGAAATCACCTGTCATATACAGGTGAATTAGTTTACAAATGTAGATTCTGTTAAAATGAGTAATTATATTATCTTCAAATAAAAATGTTATTAGGTTTTATTATTATAATTTATAGAATTAGGCGTTTGCGGAAGTCCATAATACAAAAGTAATTAGTATATTATTTTGCTATAATCGCAAAATCGCGAAGCTATGTCGTGGAGTCTATCTCCTGACGATGCTTCGGTTACGGGGCGAAACAATTGTTGAGATTGTGGTTGTGAATATGTGCAGTGCTTGTGCATGTGTTTTTACAAATCCTGCATGTATCAGGTATGGAAACGGATTGTCCACTCTACATTTAGCATTATATATATTTTCTATTTTACTTCATCGCGGATTATAGCAAAATAATTTTATTACTACTTTTGTATTATAGATCTCCGCATAGTAACGCCTAATTCTATAAATTAGTTATTCTGAGTTAACCATAACAGATAGAGATATGCTGTCACAGACTTTTTTGTAGAATTTATGTAGGTCTACAATTCTCCAGTACATTACTCTCGTGTATCTCTATTCGATTAAGCGGCGCAAGCGACAGAAGCTCCCAACAGGAGAGTTTTTTTTACAATTGTGATACCTCTTCAAAACAATTTACAGAAACCTTAATATACTCGTACTATTAATCTTGGGAGCTGTGGTAGCCCAGCGGTATGATCATTTGACTCTTTCGACCAGTCACGGGTTCAAACCCCGGGCGAACACCAATGAGTTTCTATTAATTAAAACTTATGTGTCTAATTGATCATTGTAATTTATCACATGCTTTTCAGTGAAGGAAAACATCGTGAGGAAACCTGCATACCTCTAGAGAATTCTGCGGATATGTGTAACCTACCAATCCGCATTGGAGAAGCGTGCTAAGTCTTAGCTCCAATCCTTCTCTCCAAATACGGATAGAGGAGGCCTATGCCCAGTAGTGGGATAGTAACAGGCCGTTACTTGCTTACTATTAACCTTAACCTTTCAGAAGACTTGCACTACCTTTTAGTAAAATCAATACAAAAATCTGTCGATTTTGAAAAAAAAAACGATCACATACATATACAACTTGTAGTGACTTTGTTGTTGTAGGGATTACAAAAATAAATAAATTAAAAATTTGTAATTAATTTATTTTCGCTGATTTTATTTTCGCTGCGCCTTACACTATAACAAAAAGATTTTTATTTTTTTTAAAAAACGGCATAAAATATTACTATAACTCAAAGGCACTCCCTTATTGAATATAAAAGATTTAACTTTTCCAAGTACTGAGTAGGTTTTGCGCCATACTTATTATATTATTTAAGATGTTTGCAAAACAATCTCGTTAGCGAAGTCAACAGAAGAAATCCTTTGTTTGAAATTATTCAAGTCAATGAATTTGTTTTCAGCTTGAACGAGTCCAATGAAGATCTTTATTCTGTAGGTAATCTATACCTAACAAAATTTACTATAATATTCTCCGCCGTGTAGTATCCGGCTTCGTAGAATAAACCCCTTCATTGCTTACCTAGTTGTCGTAAAAAGTGACTACGGTAAGTTGACCCACCCTGTGGTATCCGACTGAGAAGAATTGACCGCCCTCTTTCCTACAGAGGTCTCGCAAAAGGTGACTAAGGTAAGTTGACCCACCGTGTGGTTTCCGGATGAATAGAATAGACCACACTCATTTTTTACCGAAGAATAATAAAAGGCGACAAAGGTAAATTGACGCCAGGCAGGTGGCCGTAAAATACGTAGCCAAATCATGTAAAAACATGATTATACATGTTGTGCTGACCCCACTTAAAGTGGGATTAGGGCAGGAAAATGATGATTATAATATACATGTGCTTTAGTTTTTTTTATATGAATTAATATATGTAACTTACTATTTCCAATGATAACACTTATTACTAGTTACCTACGCGAAGAAAGAGCTACAAACCTAAAATAACCAGCAAGTACAGAGACCGTAGTTTTTTCACGGACACAGACACCATAGAGTCCTCATCTTCTGGTTCTTCAGACTACGAGAGGAACCCTGGGAACCCGCACACCGTTCACAAAGACAAATATAAACAGAATTGGTTGTGGAACCACTTTGTAAGTTTATACCGTATCACTATATTTCAGCCTTAGATCAAAAAAGGAAATAGAGTCCCTGCTAGATAATTCAATGAAACATTTTAAAATTACGAATTATTAGTGTTAGTAACTGAGTTATTCCTGAACAAAGAACCGATTTTTTTGTCGAAATTACTACGGTGTTAGCCGTAACGGCTTAGACAGTGTTGCGGATAGTAGAGCGCAGTAATTCCACTAATGAAACAAAAGAAGCTTAAAATCTATTGGGACTAGACCTTGGTATCCTAAGGAGCAGAAATGGTGACTAAGCATCGAAAAACTCTCCTATGAGAAAGATTTACCTCCTATAAGAAAGACCGACGGTCCCAAAAAAAGAAAATGTTCCAGTAAGAAAAATCTAATCTATGTTATAAATAATAATAATACTTGATTTCATAATAATGCGAGTACATTAAATAATGATAATTTCATAATAATACTTGATTACATAATAATGCGAGTACATTAAATGAAGATAATTTATAATAATACTTGATTTCATAATAAGCCGAGTACATTAAATGAAGATAATTTCATAATAATACTTCATTTCATAATAATGCGAGTACATTAAATAAAGATAATTTCATAATAATACTTCATTTCATAATAATGCGAGTACATTAAATAAAGATAATTTCATAATAATACTTCATTTCATAATAATGCGAGTACATTAAATAAAGATAATTTCATAATAATACTTCATTTCATAATAATGCGAGTACATTAAATAAAGATAATTTCATAATAATACTTGATTACATAATAATGCGAGTACATTAAATGAAGATTATTCATAGTAATACTTGATTTCATAATAATGCGAGTACATTAAATGACGATAATTTTATAATAATACTTGATCTTATAATAATGCGAATAAATTAAATGAAGATAATTCCATAATAATATTACTTACTTCTCTTTATCCATATTACTTGTCTTTGATGGCATGATAGCTACAATATGAGTTAAGTATCAATTATACTACCAATTTGAAAGTTTAATATTTATATTCCCTTAATAATATTTAAACGCGCGTAATGGGCTGTATAATTTCTCTGAAAAATGTCTCCCTCGCTTTATCATTGAAATCTTGGTGACAAAGTAATTAGTAAGAAAGATTGTGTTATTTTTCGAAATTTAACCACTGGGAAAAAAGCTTACGTATTTTGAAACTTACCTAAACTCAAAATTAGTTTTATTAAATGATAATTTATCAAGGCCTTTTGAGATCTTTTAACATCTTCCGCAAATTAAGAGGGGTGTTTCTATTAAAATGGATAAGCAAAATAAAACTCAGTGGATCTTTCAAAACATTTAACGTTAAAAATTATTTATATTGATACATCTTAATCTAAGCTTATAATAAAAAATAGAATGTTAGATCAGATTAAAAGCGAAATTAAAAAGTTGGTATATGCTTAGGTATGGGTTCTGTCAACTAAGAATGATGGATAAAGTGTCTGGAAATAATGCAGCAGTAAGTAAATTCTAAAAGACCGCCTTTTCCACTTTACTCTATGCTCCGACAAGAAACAATAAAATAAGGAGTAAACTACCAAAATCCGGTAATCGAAAAGCATAATAAGTAGCTGATGTTTGTGATAATATCTAATCTAGGCCAGACTTCGTTGTAGTTCTGTCTAATATTCGAAAAGTTCAAAGAAATAGGCATACTTACAGTAGCATCACAATATGTATATATAGTAATATTCTATTCGTACGAAAAACATCCATATGTATAAGAGAAATTCTATGTATATCATAGACATACGAGAGGTCACAAAAAGCTTGTGATACCTGTGTCGCGAGTTAGCAACTCTCTCGATGGTCTCAATATTTGCTTCTACAATAAAATTCAATAATCCATACTAGACCAGTCTACAGAAAGGTTTAAACTATATAGAGATATACTTATACATAAAGCATATTACAAAATTGAAGATTTTTTGGATGATAAAAAGCCTGTATTTGAAAATCCTTTCAGCTTCAGACAAGACTGCGGTTTAATAATATAAAATTGAAAATGTTTAAAAGATTGACTGCCGAGTTTGTTTCTGGTTCTGGTAAGAGCAACATTCCGAACCAGTTGTAGCTTCATTATTCATATTGATCCTTGACGATTCAAAAGTGCTTGAAAGAGCTCATTTGAATAAAGATTATTTTGATTTGATATTCATTAGTGACGATTTGTATCAGATGCCTTTCTTTTTAGATGGATGGCAGCCATATGAACGTAAACCCGTATGCACCGCAGTTTAACAGCCTCGGACCTTCGGGAGCCTCATTATTTTTTGGAAGAAAGTGGTGGTATTACAACCAGGTTAGTTGGAGTTATCAAATTATACTTTACATATCAAATTATACCCCTTCAATCTAATTATACCCTACCAATCCGCAGCGTGGTAGGTCTTAGCTTCAATTCTTCTCTCCAAAAACGGAGAGATGAGGCCTATGCCCAGCAGGGGGATAGTAACAGGCCGTTACTTACTTATTTATCAAATTATAATAACTATTACCGTTTACTGAGCGCACGCAATGAAAGCTTTAAATTATGCCGTTTTCGTACTATTTTTTATTAGTGCTCCTCCTCTATTCATCTTAACGTGATATTATATAACCTATAGCCTTTTTCAATAAATAGACTATCTTACACTGAAATAATTTTTCAAATCGGTCCAGTAGTTCCTGAGATTAGCGCGTTCAAACAATCAAACAAACAACAAACTCTTCAGCTTTATAAATTAGTATAGATTAGAAATAATTGAAAACAAGTTAAGTTAAAAATACTTTTGAGTTGTGCCATTATAGCTGCTTATGAGCAGCTATGATTGCACAACTCAAAAAATCATGTCTTGCGTTATTTTTATTGAGAGATAGATTGTTTTGAGGTTTAAAGTTTTGATTGCTTAGGAAAATGCATTAAACAATGCTTGAATTTAAATAAACGGACTAATATTGAATTATGAGTATCTGCTGGTATTGCTGTTAAAAAGAATGTGTATTTTAACTTTAACCTATTCCTAGTAACACATGTTTTTTGGCTTATTCCACTATTGCAGCCCATCAGCGATATATCTATGTTCAATTTTAGCGGAAATGATTTTACCTCCCCTGTGTATAACGGAGATAAATTTCAAACTGCTAGGTGAGATTGTCCAATGTTCGAAGTGTTAGTTTATTAGATTTATATTACAGCTAAGATCCTGATTTCAGTTTAACTCTATCTAGCTAAGTTACATTCGCTTATCTATACATTTGGCAAAACATTAAACTCATTTGTAATCTCCGTACCCTTCAGCTTCGTGGATCGTGGGTTCAATCCCACCAAGGACTACTATTTTCTAAACATTTGTTGCTTATTCGAAGCTGGGTGTATTTATGTATTTAAGTACGTATTTAAAAATGGCTGCCGTTATCTCACTACATGTGAGCTCGGCACAACATGTTATAAACATGTTTTCACATGATTTCGCTAGGTATTTTAGGACCGCCTGCCGTCAACTTATGTTAGCCGTATTTTACTACATTTCGGTAAGAAAGAGGGTGGCCTATTCTACTCATTCGGATACCACACGGCGAGTCACCTTTTACAACATCTCGGTAAGAAAGATGGTGGTCTATTCTACTAAACCGGATACCACACGGTGGGTCAACTTACCTTAGTCGCCTTTTACGACACCTCGGTAAGAAATGAAGGTGGTACTATTATATTCAGCCGGATACCACACAGCTTGTCCCATATATTTATATATTTATTTATTTATTTATGTTCATTTATTTGGAATATTCATTTTAATTTTGAAACTCGTTTTTATTACTTCGTTACGCAATTAGCCCTCGGCTTTTATGATATTATAACGAAACGTCGTATATTCTCTCAAAATAATTTAAACCATGAAATTTAATAATCTCACTCTTTTCAGGATGATTTTCAACCGTTAAATTAACTGTGCGGAGTGCAAACAAACAATGTAATAAATTTATGTCTTCTTACAATTTGTTGTTTTAATTAACAATTTCATTTTAATTGTCTTCACATTTTATATAATTTGGCATTACTGCAAATATAAACAGAATTAGTTGTGGAACCATTTTGTAAGTATATATCGCATTATTATATTTCAGACTTAGGTAAAAAAATGGAAATAGAGTACCTGCTAGATAATTGAATGAACATTTTTAAATTACAAAAGTAATAATAAAATTATTTTGCTATAATCCGCGACGCCGTATGGTATTCGGCTGAATAGAATCGTACCACCCTCATTTCTTACAGAGGTAAAAGGTGACTAAGGTAAGTCGATCTGCCGCGTAGTATCCGGCTGAGTAGAATTGACCAACCTCATTTTATACCGAGGTGTAGTAAAAGGCGACTAAGGTAAGTTATCCCACCGTGTGGTATCCGGTTTAGTAAAATAGACCACCCTCTTTCTTACCGAGGTGTCGTAAAATACGACTAGGGTAAGGCAGATCAGGCAGGCGGCCGGTCATAAAAACGTAGCCAAATCATGTGGCAGCATGTTTATAACATGTTGTGCCGACCCCACTTAGAGTGGGATAGAGGGCAGGAGGATGATTCTGCTATAATCCGCGATGAAGTAAATAGAAAATTTCCAAAAAATTCAAAATCTGGAATCAATTCCCATATGTCACCCGGATTTTTTTAATTGCATTTTTGTATAAAAAAATATCAAGCAAGGTTCGGTGACACAGGTACTCTTACTAATACATAGGAAAAAAATGCCGCATCTCCTTCGGAAACAAAAAAGTACATAAATGAGGGTATTTTATCTAAAGTTGACGCGAATGTAGTCAAGGATTTAACTAAACCTTTATATATAAAATGTTCAATGATCCCACGAATGACCATAGAACGCTTGATACTTTGTAAAAAACAACATTTATTTTCCAGGAATCATTTTACACGCCAAATATTTGGAAAGACGCCTCTCAAACTAGGGAACAAGATATTACAATCTATTCTCGTACTGCTATATTTGAAAAGCTATGAATATGAAATGCGAACCTTCCTAGTATCATCTAAGTGAGAGAAAATATTTATATCGTTAAATCGTTCCGATCCAATATGATCGTTATGATTAGACGATTTGAAAGTATTTGTAGAAGTAAGTGTTTGCCAATTTGAATAAAGAATATTTTGAATTTAAATCTTTCTTAAGTAACGGGCCATAATAAGTGGGCCATAGATATTGTATGTCTTACATCGTGTGGTATCCGACTGAATAAAATAGTACCACCTTCATTTCTTACCAAGGTGACGTTAAAGGCGACTAAGGTAAGTTGACCCGCCGTGTGGTATCCGGCTGAGTGGAATAGACCAACCTCATTTCTTACCGAGGTGTCGTAAAAGGCGACTAAGGTAAGTTGACCCACCGTGTGGTATCCGATTTAGTAGAATAGACCACCCTCTTTCTTACCGAGGTGTCGTAAAATACGACTGAGGTAAGTGGACGTCAGGCAGGCGGCCGGTCGTAAAAACGCAGCCCAATCATGTGGCAGCATGTTTATAACCTGTTGTGCCGACCCCACTTAGAGTGGGATAAGGGCAGGAAGATGATGAGGATCTTTCTTAAGTAATATCTCATTCTGCTGTTCCTTATTCTACTCTAAGAATGATCGGGTAAACATGTTTTTCGCAGAGAATAGAAATTCTCTCTTATTATTCGTCATCCCTAGCGCTGCTCCTTTTATATCCAGTGCAGTGACTGAGACTTAGTAATTTTTTTTGAATAAAAAAATCCATCCATCCGCCTATCGCAGTCCACTGCTGGACATAGCCATCCCCATGTCTACGCCAGACATCCCTTTTCTCCGCAATGCGCATCCACCTAACCCCTTACTGATGTCACCGGTCCAGCGAGACAGTGGACGCCCTACACTGCGTTTGCCAAGACGCGGTCTCCACTCCAGGACTCTTGTGCTCCAACGGCCATCAGTCCTGCGACAGACGTGACCAGTCGCCTGCCACTTCAGCTTGCTTATTCTGCTAGCTACGTCGGTTACTTTGGTTCTTTCGCGGATATTCTCATTTCTGATCTTATCCTTGAGAGACACTCCGAGCATAGCTCGCTCCATAGCACGCGACGACTTTAAACTTGTGTACTAGTCCCGCCGTCAGTGTCCACGTCTCGGCGCCATATGTTAACATAGGCAGGACGCATTGGTCGAAGACTTTGGTCTTCCGGCATTGCGGAATCTAAGAATGCAATAAATTTAAAAATGATTTTATCTGTAACCGATCCTATTCAAAATATTTAAAATTCAGGACCGTCCGTTACCCAATTGAGCTCTTATGACTTTGCAATTGACAGCGTAATTATCCTGTAAATCCTACATCATCAGGATGATAGGCTCCACGACGAAATCGTAATGGATTACGAATACATTACGATCTTATCGTGGAACCTATCCTCCTGATGATGCTTCGGTATTGGGGCGAAACGATCGTAGAGATTGTGGTAGTGTGTGTGTGTAGTGCTAGTATGGAGTGTTGGGGTTGACGGCGTTTTGTGATACGTGTGGTGACTTATCCTGCATGCATAAGGTACTCGTATGTGAAAGTTACCTGCTTCATGCACTTAGCATTACATATATTATCTTAACAAACGCGGATTACAGCAAAATAATTTTATTCTAACTACTGAAGATTTATACTTGATACTTCTTGATACAAGCAATATTTCGGGCCATTGGCATCAATATTACCTGCTAAAAACCATTGAAGTGTAAAATTGTATAGCAATATTGACTCACGATCGTATGAAACTCGCTTTCGCTGGATTTCTTGCTGAACTGAACACGCTCACCGAAAATACATAATTTTATTTCACGAACCGATTTTTATGAGCACTTACGAAGAAAGATGTGTCTATCGAATGCCGATAAAATGCTCCGTATAGATTCCGAGTGCATTTGACAGGGAATGAAACGAGTAACATTATGGTAGAGAAAAAAATGTGATGGATGGAATCTGCGAAGGAATTTTTTATACCTCACTAGTTGTGCCAGCGGCTTTATCTGCATCAAAATTATTGTCACAAAATTTTCCCTTATTTAAATTTTGAACTGGACTCTACCGGCTGAGTAGAATAGACCGCCGTCATTTCTTGTCGAGGTGTAAGTAAACGGCGACCAAGGTAAGTTGAACCGCCGTGTAGTATCCGGCTAGTAGAATAGACCAACCTCATTTCTTACCGAGGTGTCGTAAAAGGCGACTAAGGTAAGTCTAAATCTCCAGGGCACATTTTAGACTGCCTTTCTTACTCCCTTATAATAATTTTATAACCTTATCACCACAATCTGCACCCATTAAGGATTATTCATCATCATTCAATAAGTAAGCTACAGAGAATCAAAACCTTTCACAGATACAAAATTTGAATAAATAAAGTTAACGAGTCATATTCCCGACATTCGAAATTCAAATATTTAGATTGTAACCACAGAGTTATTATAGTAAAGTAGACTAACCATAGATAGGCCTGTAAAGAGTTTCACATTATATAATAAGAAGGAAGATTAAACTCGTATATTTATCGTATTTTAAAAAGAGAGATAGATATAGTCTCCATTAAACTCCATTATAGTAACTCTATGGCAGGAACTAAAGTGAGCAACTCTCTGGGCGCGGTTGGATCGATTCTAAAATTTAACATTTGACAGCTTGACAGTTTACTGTGCGCTCTTTGGAAATGTGTTTTAGAACGAAAGTCGTTTTATAATAATTTTTTAAACTTTTGCATTTTATATTTGTAAATATTAACGAACGCTTTAATATTATTTAACTGTTAAATCTATTAGCAATTCATATTAATGATAAAATAATTGATTCGTTTGATTGCGTCAAAAATTATTCAACGAATGAAGTTAAATAACTGATAGTCAATGTTTCTCTCTCGTAAAGCTGTGCTAGCCTAGTGGTGAGACCGTGCAACTCATTCGAAGTGGTCACGGGTTCAAATCCCAGGCAAGCACCAATGAGTTTTTCTGTTAAAATTTATGTATCTATTTGATTAGTGCAATTTATCATACGCTTTCGGTGAAGGGAGACATCGTGAGGAAACCTGCATATTTGTAAAAAATTCTGGTAATATGTGTAACCTACCAATTCACATTGGAGCAGCGTGGTGGGTTTAAGCTTATATACAAAAACGGATGAGGTCTATGCCCAGCAGTGGGAAAGTAACAGGCCGTTATCCGCGTCTTTCATTCGCGTAGACTACCTTTTTAAAATACCAATATTTATGATTTTTTTTCGTTTATTTAAAGAAAAAAGGGTTTTTTTTTTATATTCTTTATGTAAGCATTGTATATAAGCTTCAATTGTTACAAGTTTCATCGATATTGTTCCAGCTTATAAGCCGTGAAAGCGACAGACATACATTCGTTTTTTTATTCAGTGCCTAAAATAAAAGATAGAAAGTTTTTTTTAAAGAAGACATTTGTTTAATGAAACCTAGCTAGATTTTTCCCCCCAAAACCTCCTACATTCTGAATTTCACGAAAATCGATTAAGTCGTTTACAAAATTCAGAAAATATTGAATTAATACATTTTATGGGAAAAACCGAATACGGAATGGTTATTTCATGGTGTTTGACTCTTAATGGTTTTCGAAACAATATAGACATTTTAGTATGCATAAAGAATATGACGGTGTGAACACTACAAATTAGCAATGGACTTGTGTATAAAACTCTTAATTCTTTTCACCGTAAGTAATTTAACTTATTAAAGTTTAACTCAAGTAAATATATAAAATAGTTTTCTTTCCAGTCGACTTTAATGGAAACCAAATTTACTTAATGGCATTACATTGAATAAAGGTTAACTTTTTCTGTACTAAATTCAGTTTCTGTAAATGTAGAGCAAGAAATAAACCTTTTTTAGCATTTTACTTTTAAAGAATTTTATATTAGATTTAATGAAACTGTAAGGTTAGGAAAAAAAATTGTTTTAAACTTATGCTTTGCAGAATAGACATCACTCTTTATATAAATATAGGAAATCATTTTCATATTTACTTTAAGCCACAATATATAAAATCAAACAAATAGATTAAAATCCCGAATTTCGCTGACTTGATAATAGTAAAATAATAATTTATGAAAAAGAAAAAAAATCCTTTTTTCTGTTGTTCTTAACCCACTCTAACTACGGTTGGCATAACATATTTTAAACATGTTGTTAGATGATATGACTAGTTATTCTACGACCGGCTGCCTGCCTGACGTCAACTCTCCTCAATAGTCTTTTACGACACCACAGTAAAAAATGAGGGTGGTTTACTAAGCCGGATACCACACGGTTGGTGGTAGTTAAACCAACAAATGTAAATGACAAATTTCCTCGAAAATTAGTATGAAAAACAAGAAGCATTTTAATATTAAAATTTATAGAATATCCAATCGTGAATAGCTGCCTTATATTATCTAGTAAGAGAGGTCGATTTAAAGCGAATTTCAATTGGATGCATAAATTTGAATACCCTCACAGACTATAATTAGGAGCAAATTGTTACAGAGTATATTTCAAAGTAATGGAGTCAGCTGGCGGCGACAGCTAGAACATATCGCAGTAAGATTTACCCTTATATTAAGACTCTTGAAACAGTTGTAAACTAGCACTCGAGGTAAGGATAACTCTTAAATGATTCCTTCTAATATCGGAATTTATATTGTTAGGAATCCAGATTTTTAAGCTGTGTCTGCTTATATAAGACAACGGCTGACCTCATTTGTTCTAAAAGTCATTGTAGTTCATTTGGGGAACGGGCGGTCTAGAGAGGTGAAAATACCTAGGATCGAGCCCCACCTGCCCTATTATTCACTGGTTCGTGCGCAACGTCGATCTACATAGAGTTTAGGTCTTCCCTTCATAGCAAAGTTATTCAAAACTCTCTAAGAGATATTTTGAAAAAGCTGAGGTGCATCCAAACTCGCACGTCGCGGGGATGGCTAAATACACCTGCTATGATAAAAAGTTCAAGTCGAAAAATCATAGACGCCCTAAGAGCGTTCTCTATGATATTGACGACCACATTACGATCGCCAACGCCAGATACTGTACACATACACACAGCGTATTCGCCGGCGAAGACGAGGTCCCCGCTTCCTGACGTCTAGCGGCCGGGGCGTCCAACTCAGACCGTTATGACATTAGGACTTTTCCGCAAGTCCGATACAGTTCTCCACAACGCGTCGTTTTAAGCCGAGGTTCGGCCTCACAGGAGGCAGCTTTAAGGCGACGCTCCCAGGATGCTGCGAGTCTCGCTCGAAACTTGCTCTCCCAGTTTTTCACTCCGGCAATGCTTCTGCGCTCGCCCACTCTCTCGGTGACGCTGTCAAAGCCCCTAGCATGGGCTAACAGCATTAGTTAGTCCGAAAAAAAAATCATTCGTTCTCTTTTGGCGTGCGGCATTTGTAGGAGGTTGACGTGTTTGGGACACACACTAATTTTGGTAATTATTTATTGTTATTTAGAATAGATTTTTTTTAAATTTTATCAATAATCGCTTGATATAGATCCAGTTAATAGATTTTTTTACAAATTGTTTTATTTTTAAGTTAGAAAAATCGATTATTTATTAATCGATTTTTCTACTCCAGGCCACATCCCTATAACAAGGATTTTCTCTAATTGCGGATTACAGAAAACAAAATTCGTTTTATGGAACTCAACAAAGTAAGGCCTAATGCTTCTAAATTTAAGGTATTTCTCATTTACAGAGAGCTAGACTTGAGAGTCTAGGCATACCCAATGGTTTACAGTCAGTAAGTATTATTTCGATCGTAATTATAACATACACAAACGACTAACAAGAACAAATAATAAACGTACTACTCACGAAAATTATTAATCGTATGTAATATATAGAACACGCAAAATGCTTTTAGCAGAATCCTCTGAGCTTCACAGGGACTCCTATGCCTATAGGCTAACTGTTTAACTCAGTCCTCGCACGCGGGGTACAAGGGTGCTGAGGTAGGAGGTAGAGCGGTCATCTCTTGTATATCACGCTACAAGCGCTCTCCGCCCTCACCTTTCTCCTGTTCTCGTCCTTCGTCTGCGCCATTGTACGCGAGGACTGATTAAAACGGATAGCCTATAGTAACTTTGGTATTTAACTTTATATTATATAGCAGTTCTTAAGAACTGTTCAGTAGCACAGTATGTAAACGGTCTTCTTCCCCTACAAAAAAGCTCTATCATCGTTTTGGTACGGTTATATAACTTTTTATCATTTTATTTAAATATCTCAATATATAGAATCCGAGAAAAAAAACCCCCGGCTATTTCTAGCAAGATAACGTCATAGACGATAAGTTCATTTTTCAACGTTGCTATACAGTTTTGTCAGGCGCTACGTTGCTCCGTATTAATGTTGCATCGTAAATTTTTATCTCGCCTTTTTGACGTTTCTTATGAGAGAACCACAACAGTTCAGAAAGATGTTTTTTTATATTTAACCATAAATAACCTTTTTTATAATAGACATTAATATTGTAAGGAACTAGCATTTTAGCCTACTTTTAATATCATCCCTTTGTTTTGCTATTTTTCAAAAAACCATTATATTCTTTTTTTATATATATAAATCTTACAATACGCTGTAAGTTAGCGTCCACAAACAACGTCACCAGATAGGATGGTGTATCACAGAGTATCGCCAAGTGACTTGGACTTTTCTATATGAACCCAAAATAGGATTAGTCCAACCATACATTGTTCTGTTATGTCTAAAAGGGCTTAGGCAGAGTTTTCATAGACGTTCATTAGACTACTTTTTTCAACATTTTAACAATTCTCTACATAATTCAACCAATTCATATGAAATTCAAATATAATACACCTAAACTTTCCTCATCAATCACTACGTCTATTAGATTTTGAAACGATAGAGAATTTGCTGAACCAATATCAATGAAATTTGGCACAATTATTTCTTATACACCGGGGTAATATATAGACTATAAAAATTCTGTTAATTCTACAGGAATAGAATGACATTGAAAAGCGCCATCTATTATCAACCTATCACGTGACAACAGTCCACACAAACCTTGCGGGTAAAAGCTAGAGCTCTATAAATCTGATATACAGATTTTAAGTTTACAAAGACAAGGCAGAAATACAAACGCGACCAATGCCTTTGTTTTATAATAAGTAATATTTAAATCCAATATTCCAGAGAAGATTCTATCAATTCGACCCTCGTGAGTTATCATCTGTCCTTGGAGTACCATCACGTCCTAGTCACTTGCCAGAAGCGGAACCTATCCTGCCCGGCCACACTCTACTTAAGCCAACTTTAGGCATGTTGAAATCAGCAATCAAGTTCCCCCACAGAGAGTTGGAAGACGAGGCTGGTGTTTACGGGAATGTGGATAATTTGGGACTACGGTATGTTGCGATTACAACATCTTTCATATATTTCCTACTAGTTTTTACCCAAGAATTCGTTAGGGCGCAACGGTTGATAATAGATGGCGTGTTTCAGTTTCATCATATTCCTGTAGAATTAACAGGATTTTCATAGCCTATATGTTACCCCAATGTATAAGGAATAATAGTGCCAAATTTCGTCTATATTAGTTCGCGGATTCGCTGTGAAAGAGTAACAAACATCCATACTCAGAAACTTTCTCATTTATAATATCAGTGAAAAAGCTAGTGCGGGTAAAGCTAGTATGTAAACTAATTTTTAATTATCCCTATTATGCCTTTGATGTATAAAAACAAGGTTATTTCTTCAAGGTTAAAAATCTTAGTTTTAATAGAATAAAACTAGAAATAAAAAATGTTACAAATTTATAATAATAAACTTAATCTTTGTTCATAATTCAGATACGATTCGCGTAATGAACGACTTATGTATTCAGGCTTCAGAAGATTCCCCTCGGATTACATTATGGTAAGGGATATTACCATTTTTGTCGAGTATTTTTATTCTTATTATGCTGATTGAATAACGAGTGTTGAATAACGAGAGTTTATCATTAAGAATATTGTGTAGAAAACTTTTCAATTTTTTATTTTGTTTTATTTGAAAAACAGAATAACTTGTTAAAAAGAGGTAGTGCCTGAGTTACCGTACCTTACTCGGTGATTTTTATAAAGATAAAAAATAGATAATAAAATAAATAAATCTGCATCATCATCCTCCTGCCCTTTTCCCATCCTAAGTGTCGGCACAACATGTTATAAACATGCTGTCACATGATTTGGCTACGTTTTACGACCGGTCGCCTGCCTGACATTAACTTACCATAGTCGTATTTTACGACACCTCGGTAAGAAAGAGGTTGGTCTATTCTACTAAACCGGATACCACACGGTAGGTCAACTTACCTTGGTCGCCTTTTACGACACCTCGGTAAGAAATGAGGGTGGTACTATTCTATTCAGCCGGATACCACACGGCGGATAGTTAAATGAATATAAAAAATTCAATTAAAAATAAAAAAATAAGTGGCATTGATATGAAGTGGGAATTGATCCCAGGTTTTGCCTTTTTTGGTCAGCCCGCTACCATTAGGCTATCATACCTTTGCATTTGACAGCTCAAGTATCATTTGAATTCTACATTTAAGCATTTTTTTATTGCCCGAAAACACGTATAAAACGAATTTTTTATTTTAATGAAACCTAGGTAAATTGATTTCCCTCCCCAAAACCCACTACTTTTTGTGATTTCTACCCTGTCCTTTAATCTTAGGTTGCCTGGAAGAAATCGCTCTTTAGCGATACGGCCGCCACTTTTGTCTAATCATGTATATAAAAATGTTATATGTCCAAACTATTTTTCTTTTGTATAATAGGATTATGGTTTACAATAAAGTATATTTATATTCTATTCTAAAATTCAAATTCAATTCAAAATATTCTTTATTCAAATAAACTTGTAAACAAGTGCTTTTGAATCGTCAACTCTACTGCTGGTTCGGAAAGCTGTTCCTACCGAGAAGAGCCAGCAAGAACTCGGCGGTTGCTCTTTTTAAAAAATACAATTCTTAATGCTAGTTACATTTAATGTTTCTATCTTGTACAGGGTCGAACAATATTTATATCCACGCATTTTTATCGTCCAAATAATCCTCAACAGTATAGTAGGCTTTCTGTATCAGCCTCTCCTTAATAGTGTCTTTAAACTGCTGTAATGGCAAAGTTAAAATTGATTGTGGAATTTTATTATAGAATCTTATACCCGAACCCACAAACGACTTACGTACTTTTTCAAGGCGCAAAGCAGGAGCCGCAAGCTTATGTCGGTTCCTACTTTGTCTATTATATACATCGCCTATTGTTTTATAATTATTTATATTTTTATATACAAAAATTAAATTTAATTTAATTCTATTCTACTTTCTTTGTTTAATTTCTTTCAACTTTCTAGATAATACCCTCGCAGATGAAGTACAAGACGCCGAGGTAAAGTAATTACTCAACATTTATTTGAAATAATAAACGCATGTCTATTAAATTACTTTATATAATATAATAATTAAATATCCGCCGTGTGGTATCCGGCTGAGTAAATAGACCACCCTCATTTCTTACCGAGGTGTCGTAAAAGGCGACTAAGGTAAGTTGACGTCAGGCAGGTGGCCGGTCGTAAAATACGTAGCCAAATCATGTGTCAACAAGCTTATAAAATATTGTGCCGACATCACTTAGAGAGGGATAAGGGCAGGATGAGATTGATGTTAAAATAATTCTATATATTTAAATAAAATAATATTTTTAAATTTTTTAGATTCAAATTGCAATCTGCCGTTCTTGACTTGGTAAGAATAATTCATTATTGTATAATTATTTGATTATTATTATTTATTTAACAAGTGTCATCTTTAATATTTAAATGTTCGTTTTATTTCCGTTTTTGGGATTTTTGCATTAATACTAAAATTTATTTTAAATTGAATTTTTGCCACAAACTGTTGAATAAGCGTAGTTTATTCGGGGAACGGGCAGTCTCGAGAAATGTAAATACATAATTCTTTTAATTTTTTTTATTTTGGAAAAAATATCGAGCAAAGTTCGGTCCACTCTACATTTAGCATTATACATAATTTTTATTCACTCTATCGCGGATTGGTCAATCTAAAGATAAAAGTTTCATTAAAATCAGTCCAGCCGTTTCGGAGTCTATAAGGAACATATATATTCTCCCTATATATAGATTCTCATAATTCCAATTTTGTGACAGGACAGACAAACGGAAGCAAAAAATAAACCGCTAAAGATATTAAAGAAGTTCAACATCCCCGCGCTCAAAGGGTAAAGCTTAATTATTCACTTTGGATGCTATTTTCTTTTGAAATTCCTTCATTAGCCGGAGGAATGGCGGGTAAATAAGATAACGTCTTCATTTTGCAGCTTCAAAGTGCTCATTGCCGCTGAAGATGGAAATTATTCGGTAAGAATTTATATTTAAATAACTATTGTCAATTCGCCGTATCCAAAGAATATAGTCACATTTCTTATGCTTATACTTTGACTTGCCCGTTGGAGGGGTAGTGACCCTGCCTTCAGTTCCGCGGGTCGCGGGTTCGATTTCCGCCAGAGGTCAACATTTTCTATAAATGAATTTGTTAGTCTTTGAGCCTGGGTGTATATTTGTATTTAAGTATGTATTTAAAAAATATATAAGTATATATTCAGCAGTTTTCTATCTACCATAACACAAGTATTAAGATACTTACTTTGGGGACGGACGACAGTGTGTGTGTGTCCCATATATTTATTTTAGACATGGGGGACGTAATTAAATAATGTTATTATGTCAAATGAATAAAATAAATCATCAAAAAAATCATACATAAAGCCGTAACTTGGTATGAGTATATATAACATTGTTATTTTACATGTCGGTATATATGATTTTAAATCTGTGTGTAAGAGAGACAGAGTATAACTATGTATATGCAAAGTCTCTTTAAAAAGGACCAAACATTTGTGACGGTCTCGACCTTACATTCATATTAGTAGAGTTATGTACTGAATTGGTAGTATGTTATGGAAAGGTATATAAATAAAAATATCATGTTTGTCATGTAATACGGTTTTTTGTAATGAGTATTTGCTACTCGTTACATATATATATATATATATATATATATATATATATATATATATATATATATATATATATATATATATATATATATATATATATATACATTTTTCATAAAAATATTTTTATCAAAATTTTCCCCATACATTTTGGATTTTCCCTACTAAATTTTGATTAGCGCCGAACGTCACACACTGATCCTTCATCAGAATTCATCTGCTCTGTCAAAACCAATATGATAGTACCCTAAGGAAGGTGGTCTTAAAGTGAACAACTTATGTAACACTTGAAGTGTATAAAATTACAAACATAATACAAAAAATAATCATATAATTACAGAAAAAGATAAGCAGACCATCAAAAAAATATTATTCATTTTATCTGTAAGTATACAATAGTAACAACTTTTAACAATTTTCAGTTAACTTTATCGGTTTATGAATCTTATAACTAATTTCCTTCCTTTTATCAAATTCAAAATTTTCTTTATTCAAATAAGCTTGTAAAGAAGTCCTTTTGAATCGTCACCTCTACTGCTGGTTCGGAAAGCTGTTTCTACCGAGAAGAGCCAGCAAGAAACTCGGCGGTTGCTCTTTTCAACATATTTATAACTAGTTACATTAAGTCATTACTATCTTGTTTATCGGACGCTCGCTGGACTTAGGTTCCAGAGGCGGTCGATGCATCTGGTGCTCCCGATGCATCGTCCAGCGGAGGGAGGGGCCACTTTTAGAGAGACCCCGACCCAGAGGTGGCGCACTCTGGGGTACAGAATGGCTGCTGACGGGCATGGGGGTGATGTCTTCATAGGTACCCTATACCCGCCACCAGCACCGTGGTGGAGTACTGTCAGGTTTTTAGTCGGTGTGAGTCCGACATACCCGCCGCTCGTCCCCGTCGGGCGGTGACAACCCATAATGGGTTTTCCTGACATTTAAAAAAAAGTCATTACTATCTTGTACAGGGTCGGACAGTAGCTATATCCACGCATTCTTATCGTCTAAATAATCCTCAACAGTTATAGTAGGCTTTTTGTATCGGCTCTTTAATAGTGTTTTTAAAGTGCTGTAATGGCAAAGCTAAAATTGATTGTGGAATTGTATTATAGAATCTTAGACCCAAACTCTCAAACGACTTTTGTACCTTTGCAAGGCGCAAAGCAGGAGCAGCAAGCTTATATCGGTTCCTACTTTGTCTATTCAAATTCAAATTCAAATTCAAAATATTCTTTATTCAAATAAACTTGTAAACAAGTGCTTTTGAATCGTCAACTCTACTGCTGGTTCGGAAAGCTGTTCCTACCGAGAAGAGCCAGCAAGAAACTCGGCGGTTGTTTTTTTAAAAATATAATTCTTATACTGCGTCCATCATATTATCAGTCTTTTGACAGCTCACGCTCATTAAGTTTTGTATTGCTTACGTACAAATATCATACAAATAATATTTGTACTTTATGGATGGGTACCGCCCACTTAGTGATGTCACACATAATGGTTACTACGATTATGCCACAGATTAAAAATAATCGGTAGAAATCGATGTTACGAGTATTAAAAGACATTTAATAACATTATATAAAGTTTTACTTTCTTCTTAGTTAATACATGAATACAAATAAAACAATCAGGATATTTTAATTTATTTTATTAGCACGAGTCGTCGGAATGATAATCAACACTAGACTCCTCCGATGAGGAGTCTTCAGTAGCAGTTATTATTAGCTCTTGTGTAGATAATATATTATCAAACGCAATATCACGTTCCCAATCAGAGAATATTACTCTTTTAGTTCTTTCACAGTTACAGTTAGTATAACATTAATATAACATTAATAATATTTGCAATAAAATAAACAAATTCGTATATGTGTTAAGAAGGATTTCTAGAATAACTGACTTAAGAACAGCTTTAACAGCGTATCACGGATACGTAGCATCCGTCATTCGGTATGGTATAATACTATGGGGAAATGCTAGTGATGCCGATAGAGCATTTATAATTCAAAAAAAATGCATTCGTGCAATATGTAATAAAGCACCAACGCAGTCCTGTAGACCACTGTTTCGGAATCTTAAATTATTGCCGCTTCCGTGCATTTACATCTATGAGATAGCATGCTTTGTAAAACAATATAAGACGGAGTTCTTTGAAGTGTGCTCTAACATTGTTTCATTTAACACGCGATATCCCAACAAGTTGCATTACCCATTTTGTAAAACCGCTCTCAGCTCTAAGAGTTGCTATCATATGATGATTCGTATTTATAATAAATTGCCGCAATCCTTAAAAGATATGCCTTTGACTCAATTTAAAAATCAAATACATTGCTGGTTAATAGATAAATGTTTTTACTCCGTGGAAGATTTTTTTGAATTTAATAAATAAATAAAGAATAATTAAATAATAATAATATATAATAATAAGACAATTTCAATTAAATATCAAAATCTTTGACATAATTTCTAAATGTACCTATAATAATATTTGCATGTCAGCTAAATGACTAAACGTGTTGTTACTAATACTATTTTATTACACCTTTGTTACCATGTTTTTTGCAAATAAAGTAATTTGAATTTGAATTTGAAAAATTTCCACCACACTTGCCCAGTTCTCGGCCGTTACGTGGGTGCAAGCATTTTTTAGCAATTGCAACATTTTATTCGCTGTGAATGGGGGGCTTGTATTGCATCTCGCAGCATGCCCTTTTACTTGTGCCCATATAAGTTCTATTGCGTTGTACTGGCAGTGGTATGGAGGAATCCGAAGAACAGTATGGCCATATTCTGCTGCCATTTCATTGATTACATAGCGTTTTGCTCTCTTTTTGGTTTTTAATATTTTTATTAATTCAACTTTTAACATTGAGTCGTCCACATTTTCTCCATTGTCCCGAAGCCAATTAATTATTTCATGCTTTTTATTAGCCTGTGTTGGCATTTTGTCAATTTGACGGGAGTGGTAGGGCGCATTATCAATAAAAATTATTGATGGTTCTTCCAATGAAATGAGCATTTTTTTGAACCACTCTTCATACACATTTGCATTCATCTCTTCGTGGTAGTCATTTGATTTCTTCGATTTAAATGCCAACAGTGCGTCTTGTACTGTTGTGTAAATCCTTTTGCTGTACCTGCATGGCAAATGATTAGGCGCTCACCTTTTCCCATTGGTACTGAGGAAGTGGAATCAGCAGTATCATCAGTCCAGAAACGAGATAGTGTGTGGTTAGCGTTGAGCCATGTTTCATCCGTGAAAACAATATTTGCCCAATCTTGTATTTTCTTTGCCTCTCTTAAAAAATCACAACGTGCTATAGCTATATCTGTGCGTTCCATTAATAATTTTCTTTTATTTAACTTTTTATATGAAAAGCCAATTGTGTTCAAAACTTTGACCAAAGAAGATTTTTCACCATGAAATAGACCACTTCTTTTCAAAGAAACAATAAGTTTTCTCAAAGTTGGAATTTCTTTTCTCAAGTAGTAATCATATACATGACGACGAATAGCGTCAGCGTCAAAGTCATCAACAGCTGTCACCTTATGAGCCCGGCGCTTTCTTTTTGGTGTAGATGGTTTGTTTTGCTCCAAGCCGCTCCTGCCGTAGGCATCAGTAGTGATTTTAGTCACAGTTGATAGACTGATCCCCAACGCGGCTGCAACACGGTTTCGGACTTGCGTGATAGGTATAAGAGGTCCGCCATTTTGATTTTCTTGCTCAAAATACTCATGAAGTTTTAACACTAACTGTCTCGATTGTGCTTTCAACACACGTCATTTCGGCATTTTCACGATCAATTAATATAAGTTTCACAAAAGTTTTTCCGAGGAATAAAGCTACTTAACTCAAGGTGTAACAGATGCGAGAGAACACTCAGCGAACGTAAATGCGTGTGACTATCACGGGCGTTTCGTTGAGAGTGACAGATCACGTCAAAATGGCGGCCGAGCGGAAGGTCTGTTGATGTTGCCAGTTGATGTATAATATATTTTTTATGATTATAATAAATACACACGGATTAACATTTATTTTCAAAAAACTAAGGCAATATTAAATCAAAATGTTGATTTCTATATCTGTTATTAGTTTACGTAGGTTATCATTAATCGAATTACTTAGGTACGTAATTCGATTAATGATAGTAGGTACTATAATCGGAATGGTATCGCATACGAGAATCTTTAGGACATCACTAAATATGTAAATCGTCAATCTGTCAAAAGATGGTTAATATAATGGACAGTGTATAATATTATTTACATTAAGTTGTTACTGTCTTGTACAGGTTCAAAGAGAGCTATATCCACACATTCTTATCTTCTAAATAATCTTCAAGAGTATAGTAGGCTTTCTGTATCAGCCTCTTTTTAACAGTGTTTTGTAATGGCAGTGCTGAAATTGATTGCGGAATTTTATTATAGAATCTTATACCAAAACCCACAAACGAGTTAAGCACTTTTACAAGGCGCAAAGCAGGAGCCGCAAGCTTATGTCGGTTCCTGCTTTGTCTATTGTATACATCACCTATCGTTTTATAATTCTTTATATTTTTATGTACATAAATTAAATTGCTTAAAATATACTGTGAAGCAAATGTAAGAATACCTGTTTCCTTATACTTCTCTCGCAGGGAATCACGCGGTCTTAAATTATAAATGCCACGTATAGCTCTTTTTTCTATATTATTATATATTTTGTATATTATTATTATTATAAATAATCTATCGTTCTATCCACAATTAAATTTGGCGGTAGCATAATTTTTTAATTTATAATTATAGCAAACATATTTACAGGAATGGAAATAAAGTTCAAGTAAGTAATTTATATAATTAGGTGTTACTTTGCGGAGGTTAATGATACAAAATATGATGAAAAAATTATTATGCTATAGTCGCATATTTTAAAGCGGATTGTAGCAAAATAATATTGTCATAATTTTTTACTTTTAAGGTAATTAAAGTTATAATTTTTTAATTTCTGTGTTCCCTTTCTCGTGCTGTTTTTTGCAAATGGCACATTATTTTATTTACAGTTTATATCAATATAAAAAACTAATAGTCTTTTTGCTTGAGTACATTACTTTCCAATCCATTTACCCGTTCAAACCTGTAACACGGAGTTTCACAGCGTACGCTCGCAGAAATTTTATTTTAAATTTTCTTATATTTTAAGTCCTTCAAAGCGGAAGTTGGAAGTTGTTAAACTTTTTAATTCCCTCCTTTTATCTTTGAAGCTTGCTTCTTTGACTATACTTAAAATACTTTTTAAACTACTCTTTGGGTTTCACTTTTTCTCGTGGTCTGTGTTTATATTTCGCTGAAGAATACACTGTAAATTTATGGAATTTACTGGAAGATTATGTCTGTAAACATCTATAGTCTATAGTTATTATTAAAAAAAATCCTCAAAATATGTCTGTCTATGTGATCGATTTTCTCAAAGTCTACTGATTAAACAGATTTTCGTACAGCTTTTACTAAAAGATAGTGCAAATTTTTCGAAAGGTTTAGTTAAATAGTGCATATTCGTTTTATGATTTACATAAAACGAATATGCACTATTTAACTATTTGTGTTAAAAAACTCGCCTATTGGAAGCTTAACTCGCGTGCGCTGTGTAAATTCAAATTCAAAATATTATTTTTTTAAATAAACTTGTAAACAAGTGCTTTTGAATCGTCAACTCTACTGCTGGTTCGGAAAGATGTTATAACCGAGAAGAGCCAGCAAGAAATTCGGCGGTTGCTATTTTAAAAATGTAATTCTTAATACTAGTTACATTTCGACATCATGTCTTGTATAGATTTTAAGAAAGCTATATCCAGACATTGTTATCATCTAAATAATCCTCAATGTATAGGAGGCTATCTGTAGCAGCCTCTTTTTAACAGTGTGTTTAAACTTCTGTAATGGCAACGCTAAAATTGATTGCGGAATTTTATTATAGAATCTTATACCCAAACCCACAAACAACTTACGTACTTTTATACTGTATAGTGGATCAACTTACCTTAGTCGCCTCTTTAGACACCTCAGTAAGAAAGAGGGTGGTGTATTCTACTCAGCCTGACACCACACTGCTATATGTAGTTAAATAGTTTGTAGTTTGCATCATAAATAATTTAGTTTAAGGTCAAATGACTCAGGCCATTTTAATACGTTCATTTTAACGAAGGGAATACTTTTATCCAATTCCTTCAAGATTGCCGAGATTGCTGGAAAGTTATTTAGATAAGGGCAATTTAGGCTTGACGCAGACCAATTGAAAACGATCCGGTCGCAGATAAGTTGGCGTAAACTTTTTCCACTTAAATATAATATCAGATAAAATTTAAAGCTGATGGTATTATTTCTAGACATACAAGGTCTTACTAATTTCTTTTTGATAATTGATAAGTTATTTTAATTAAAAAAACTTAGTGACACGCGAAATAATAATAAAAACAGAATAGTTATAAATGTTGGGAAGCTGTGGTAGCCCAGCGGTAACACCGTGCTACCCTTTCAAGGGGTTCACGTGTTCAAACCCGGGCAGACACCAATGAGTTTTCTGTTAAAACTTATGTGTCTAATTGATAATTGCAATTTATCACACGCTTTACGGTGAAAGAAAACCTGAATATCTCTAGAAAATTCTGGAGATATGTGTAACCTTCCAATCCGCAGTGCAGCAGCGTGGTAGGTCTTAGCTCCCATCGTTCTTTCCAAAAACGGAGAGAAGAGGCCTATTCCCAGCTGTGGGAGAGTAACATTCCGCTAAATACTTACTTTGATGTTATAAATGCGAAAGTCAATATTTCTGTTACGCTTTTATAACTGCCCCGTTGGCGCTGTTGGCAGTGACCATACTTTCAGCTCCATGGCTCGTGAATTCGATTCCCGCCGGCGGCTAACATCTTCTATGGTATGGTAGATATTTACCAGTTGTCTGTCACCCGTAACACAAGTATTAAGTTACTTTGATATGACCATATATATTTTTTTATTATAATAAAACTTAAATGTAGGTAATGTACTATTTAAATGTTAGAATGTCACGCATGTTAACCTAAAAATTAATAATACCATATAATACCATAAAACCATAATTTTCCAAAGCGTTTGCCAAAGTTTCGAAACTAACGCAAATTTTCATTAGTTACATAGTTTAGAACTTGACGTTTATTTTCTTTTACCAACAGCACGTTTTAAATAAAGGAATATTACGAGACGAAGGGAATAATTATATAGACTTCAGCAACTCTCATAATAAAAATAAACAAGAAACACGCTCACTTGTAGACAACAATGTATCTGATGGTTTGGTAGAAGAGAAAATGAAGAAAATGGATTGGTTGATAGCCTCCAAGGTCTGTTAAGAGGAAGTTATTTAATATATATGTATATATAGGAAAAAAACACAGTCGTCCGTGAGCGAAGTAATTTATAAATGTGTTAATTTTTTACCGATATATTATATATATTATTTAATGATCACAAACACTCAATCAATCAATTTGAATATATTGACTTTTATTTAAATGATTCCATTGTATATGCACTACATAATAACTTAAGTTCACTTATGAACAATATAAACTAAAAAAGTTTTGTGAGTCTTAATACAATGTGACATATTTATTGCACATTTAATCTGTCAATAACACCATTATATTATGATTTTTATTTATAATTTTAAATAAATAATAAATAAAAATCATAATATAATGGAATACAGAACCGTCTGGTGTCTGGCTGAGTAGAATAGACCACCCTCTTGCTTACCGATGTGTCGTAAAATACGATTAAGGTAAGAAGTATGATGTTAATAACATCAATATTACGTAAAATAAATGCGATAGTACTTTTGGTTTATAACTCTGCAGATAGTAGTTTAAATAAATATTTTTATAATATATTTCAATTTTTTCATTTTTTATGTATTTCAATTATAGCACTCGTTCAATAATATCAAGATTATTCAGGAGGCACCAGAGATGAATGAGCTTATACCAAAAGACGAAGAGAAAATACGACAGTGGTGGTTTTATAATGCGGTAAACATATTATAGAATTTGTGTGTGTGTAACCTTGCGTATATGTGTGCGTGCGTGTGTGTGTTTTCTATAAGAAAAATCAGGGTCGCACATCGGACGATAGACCGTGTTATGCTTGGACTATCTCTTATGACTTCAACTTAACAAATCAAAGCTATATACATGTACGTATAAGGTGATTTGTAGAAGAACTAAAATGATCAGTATAGGTCCTCGTGACGCATAGCTAACGTGGTAGTGGTGAAGTCAAGGTCTCAAGGTGCTAGAGTAGTGACCCTTCACCGGAAAACGCAGCGTTAGTTAATCACCTACGAGCTAAATAGGTGACCTCAAAATACTACGTAGCATATCGCTTATCCCAAGAATAAAGTTACATGTACCATAAGCATAGAAACTGTGACTTCATTTTTTGATATATCCCCAGAACTCTCACGAGATATGCAAGTTTCGCAATATGTTTTCCTTAATCGTATGATAAATTGCAAATATCAATCTGATATATACGAGTAAGTTGTTATAGAATAAATAACAGGTTAAGTTAAGTTAGTTAGTTTAAGCTGTGATGGCCCAGCGGCAACACCGTGTGACTCTTTCGAGGAGTTCACGTGTTATGTGTCTAATTGATAATTGCAATTTATCACACGCTTTTCGGTGAAGGAAAACATCGTGAGGAAATCAGCATATCTCTAGAGATATTTGAAATCTGGGGATATGTGTAACCTACCAATCCGCATTGGAGACGCGTGGTAGGTCTTAGCTCCAACCCTTCTCTTCAGGAACGGAGAGAGGAGGCCTATGCCCAGTAGTGGGATTGTAACAGACCGTTACTTTAAGTAACAGGTTTTAAACTCTAGAAAGAGTCATGCGGTGGCAACGCGCTATCACAGTTTGATCGACTAGAATGTGCCAAAATAAATTTTTATTTTGGTTATAGTAAAATATCGACCAAACCATATTATACTAATTTTTAAATCTGTAATTAAAGGGCTTTTACACTACATGTGTAAGCCAGCCGTACACCCTAAAACTTAACTAAACAAACTTTTCTAAGGAGCTCATCAAGAAGAGTTTGAACAAATTGCACGATTCCTCCGAATCAGGTTTTGACAATATATTATGAAAGCCACCAACTTGCAGTTCGTTCAAGCTCACTAAATTTAACATACATTTCCTAGACGAGTCAGATCGGGAACATTCAACCAACGGTGTATGTTATCGATTAGATGACATATGACCGAAATACGATACAAATTTAATGACAAATAATATTTTTCCACAGGATGATTACCAACCGTTTTCAGGGGAAAGACACCAATAAATCATTTGTCATTCAAGATTTATAACAATGAGTTTTCTTTTTTGCAAATGTAGCTACCTCAATTTTCCGAGCTTCGAAAAAGATCTGGTGTTTCATTTGTTATTGGATTTATCAGAAAAGAAATGACACTTACCGTTAATGCATAATCACGGAGAAGAGCACATTATATTTTAAAAGAATTCCGTTCTTTTCTAGACCAACATGCCCTTTTTTATGTTAGGAATTTTTTTCTCCTATAAGTGAAGGAAAAACGGTATAAAATCTGGCCGGCTAAAAACTATCATAATACAATAAAATCCTAAAAATATATAACAGCGCCATCTATATAAAATTTATGTAACTACGATGAAAGAATTAATGGCGTCTATTATCTGTGTGAACCATAAACTGACATATTAATTCCTACAATTTACAACAGAGGATACTTCTTTAAGATAAATCACTTATTTACTTTCTTCCTTTCTCTGTTTTAATATTTATAATAATTCATTCAATTAAAATGAATTTTGTCTTTCATTACCTTTTGTTTACCAAAATATAAGCTGGCCGCGCTGTTTGTCTACGAAGAAAATCAATAAAATATCAACACTAGTAAATTTTTAATATTGTTCTTAAATTTATGATGGTCTTTGATAAGACTGTGAAACAATAAAGAAGGTTGGTCACTAAAATCCTGACAGCAAACAAAATAGACTCGACAAATAGTTAATATAGTTTTTACAAAAACGTATTATATGTTTTTCATTTACCGTTTTCTAATAAAAAAATCTATAACTCCATCCATACTCAAAAATTTATATAATATTAGTAGGATGAGTAGGATAGGATAGGATTGATATTGTGTTACATCAGATAATATAATATAATTACTATTGCCAGAATTACATATTAAAGTAGTTTAATAACATCTGCATCTGATGAATAGTTTTTGGTTCTAAAAAGATAGATAGTGACGGGGATCTTAACAATCATCATCCTCCTGCCCTTATCCCACTCTAAGTGGGGTCGGCACAACATGTTACCAACATGTTGTCACATGATTTGTCTATTCTAATTTCTCATTATTTGTCGGCCGCCTGCCTGACGTCAACTTGCCTTAGTCGTATTTTACGACTCCTCGGTAAGAGAGAGGGTGGTCTATTCTACTAAACCGGATACCACACGGTGGGTTAACTTACCTTAGTCGCATTTTACAGCGCCTCGGTAAGAAATAAAGGTGGTCTATTCTACTCAGCCGGATACCACACGGCGGGTCGACTTACCTTAGTCGCCTTTTACGACACGTCGGTAAGAAATGGGTACTATTCTATTCAGCGGGATACCACAGGCGTTGATGGGGATCTTAACAATATGTTAAGTTAAAAAATTTCTTCTAAGTCTATAAAAATAGATGGATCCATTTATCAGCTGAACTCCATCTTTATTTTTGTTGATCTGGGTTTTCATTTACTTAATGTGACGCCTGAATAAATAACCGAAATATTGTATGTGATTTTTTTATACTTCCTATTTACTTTAACTCAGAGTAATAACGTTATCAACAGTCTAGATACACTGATAACATAGTCATGAAAGATAAGTTTCAATGATAGTTTACTGTTAGCGAGGATGTGAAGATTGTAAGTAAATGTGAGTGTAAAAACTAACTAAAAATAAAACTGTGATTCTCGAGGGCGGTAAGAAATTTTAAAGAAGTGTGCTATTAATACGTAATTCTGATAACCAGAACAAAAGTAATATTTTGTTCATTCACATTATCAAGCGTTCACAACCTATTAATCTATAGCACTCCTTTTGTTGCCGCTAATATTTTTTTTATCTTTAATATTTATATGAGTTAATCTTGTATGTATATATATATTCGAAATCTCGGAAACAGCTTCAACGATTTTTCTGAAATTTAGAACATGAGGTTTTGGAGGGGAAAAATCGATCTAGCTAGGTTTATATAAAAAAAATCTTTTTTGTTGGGCACTAAAAAAACTACGAATATCGGAATAGATAGCAAATCATAATTTTAGCTGTTTAGTGTAAAGCTGCAACAGCCTAATGGTAAAGCGTGGACCAAAAAGGTTTAAAGCCTAGCTTCGATACAAATATGTCACGCGGCTTTTTAATTATTTTTTTTGCATTTTTTGTACTTTTAAAAAAATTACCGAGCAAAACTCGGTCACCCAGGTACTTATTATTATATATACCTTGGTCGCCTTTTACGACAACTCCGTAAGCAATGAAGGTGGTCTATTCTAATCAGCCGGATACTACACTCTGGCGGTGTATAAATTACTATGGTACAAAATTTGCTGGTCCAATGCGAATTGCTAGACTCCCCATAATTATCTAGAAATATGCAGGTTTCCTTACGATGTTTTCCCTAACTGAGAAGAATCTCACAAATTGCGAATAACAATTAGACACATAAGTTTCTTAACAAAAAATCTCATGATGCCTTGCCAAGATTTGAACCTGTTACCTTCTGGAGAGTGTCGCACGGTCTCATCGCAGGGCTATCATATCGCAACAAAGCCAATGTGTTAATTAAGGAAATAAATTCAGGAAAATATATAAAATGGACGTAACAGATAAAAGGGCTAATTTAATTCGGTTTATCGGTCAGCATAAGGTATAAACTGATAGTTTAATTAACCACAAAGTTATTTTTCGTAAAATAAATATTAAAATATTTTTTATTACTTTTGTATTATGGATTAGCATGTTTGTGACGACCCCACTTAGAGTGGGATAAGGGCAGGAGAGTGATGATAATATATCCATACCATCAAAATCTCGCACATCTTTTCTATTATATAATGAGCGCAACATTCAACCTACAAACAATACTTAGATATCATTAAAAGTGCTTAAAAAAGTGTGATCTCTGCGATAAAATTGTTTTGAATTGATGGTGATGATGACTTTTGTATTAGGTATGGATCTCTGCAAAGTCCCAATTGTATAAATTATTAATTTTGTATTAAGTACAACACATAAAGATATATTTTTGAATTACGAATCAATCGCTTTATGAAAAAAAAACTAAAATTAAGAAATTTAAAAATTTAAAAATATTTCTGGCTTACTAAAACTGCGTTATCACTATCGACGTATAATATACTTCGGCTATAACGCAGATTATAGCAAAGTTATGTCATAAGATTGTAGACATGTCTTTTTCAGAAATTTCAACAATTATTGTAGTATCATATTTCTTTTGCTCTTACCCTCACTAAGTGGGGTCGGCACAGCATGTATTGTCTTCCATTCTCTACTATCATTCGTCAACTATGGCGTTACTCGTTTTATAATCATGGCATACTTCACACAGTCCAACGATCTCTGTTTCGATCCTCTGGGCAAATATCCATCCACATTCATATTTAATAATAGTTTGATCAGATGATTTTCATACTCATAATAAGCCCATATGGCCTAACTACTAAAATTCAAGAGGATTGTATCGTACTTGTCGGAGAAAATGCAGCTGAGATCGAAAGCAAATTGATGAAATGGCATGAACAATTAAATAGAAGTGGTTTAAAAATCAATCGTAATAAAATCTAACACATGTACTGCTATTTTAGTTGGACTAAAACATCTGCTCTGATTTCCGGTACCTTGGTACGTATTTGCAGAACGACGGTGAAATAGATCGAAATGTGGGTAATAGAATAGAATAGAAGAATGAATGCAGGATGAAAGAAGTGGCGTTAGATCTCAGGTACTATATGTAATCCCAGAATGCCTCTTAAAGTTATGAGCAAGATGTATAAAACGGCTGACTTATTGTATGGGTCAGAATGTTGGGCAATGAAAATGAAGAATGCTTGAGAATGATAAGGTATTCACCTTATCAGTCTCATCTCATTGTGGTGTGACAAGACTGGATAACATACGAAACGAGTAGCGTATATAGGAAATCTGAAAGTTACGCCCATTATACTTGTAGAAAAGACAAAAAAAGCACGATTACGATAGTATGGACATATTATAAGGAGGGATGAAAATCATGTGACCAAAGGAGTGTTAAATATGAATGTTGATGGATATGTTTCTAAAGAAAGGCCGAAAAGGAGATGGATGGATTATGTGAAGTATGACTGATATAAAAAGAGTAGTACCAGAGATGACGAAAGACAGGAGAGAATATAAGCATGTGTGCTGATCCTACTTGGAGTGGGATAATTGCAGGAGAATAATGATAATATATCCATACCATCCTAATCTTGCACTTTTCTTTTATGTAATGAGCGCAACATTTAACCTACAAACAATGCTTAGATATCATTAAAAGTGCTTGAAAAAAATGTGATCTCTGCGATAAATAATGTTTAACGATAAATTAAACTCTCAATAGGGGCCGATAAAATAATACCACGTGACGAGTACAAGGAAAGAGAATTTGTTTTCAATGGCAGTATATAAGGAAGAATGCTCCGATGTTTCAAGTATATAACTGTTTCAACGATACCAGCGATGGTTGGATTGGTGTTTTTAGGCCTATTTCTGGTGTTCAGAGCGTAAGTATATAATATCGTTCTTTTTAATTTTAAGATTTTTATCGGGAATTGTATTTTCTGAACACGTTTAGGTGGTTTAATAGAGGTGATGTGTGTTTTACCTGTGGTTTTTCATTTTGTTTATAATATGTTTTGATATTTAGAAAAGAACTGATCCCGCTTTTATTGATGCATACAGACACTTGCATGGCATACAGAGCGCTTGTTCATATACGTTTGTAAGCAGTGAAAAGATTAGAATAGAATAGACCACCCTCATTTCTTATCGCGGTGTTGTAAAAGGCCACTAATGTAAGTCGACTTCCCATTTGGTATCTGGACGAGTAGAATAGACCACCCTCATTTCTTACTGAGGTATTGTAAGAGGCGACTGAAGTAAGTCTACGTCCGTCTTGTGGTATCCGGATAAGTAAAATAGACCACTCTCATTTTTTTACCGATGTGTCGTAGAAGGCGACTAAGGTAAGTTAGCCACTGTGTGGTATCCGGTTCTATAGAGTAGACAACCCTCTTTCTTACCTCAGTCGTCAGTTACGACTAAGGTCAGTTGACGTAAGGCATGCGGTCGTTCGTAAAATACGTAGCCAAATCATGTGACATGTTTATAACATGTTGTGCCGATCCCACTTAGAATGGGATAAGGGCAGGAGGATGGTGATATGTTTTATAATTTCAGCTCCGCAGAGGTAAATCATGAAATAAAACCAAAATTAGTAATAGACCACGATGGTGGAGCAGATGACGCGATGGCGATATTTATGGCTTTATTAAACGAAAAATATTTTGATGGGTAAGTAAATATATATTTTATGTAATTTTGTAGTAACCGCCGTGTGGTATCAGGCTGAACAGAATAGACTACCCTCATTTTTTATCGAGGTGTCGTAAAAGGCGACTCTGGTAAGTTGACCCGCCATATGGATTCCAGCTGAGTAGAATAAACCACCCTCAATTTATTACCAAGGTGTCGTAAGAGGCGACTAAGGGAACTTGACCCACCATATGCTATCAAGTTGCGTAGAATAGATCATCCTCATTTCATACCAAGGTGTTGTAAAAGGTGACTTAGTCGATCTGCCGTGTGGTAACTGGCTGATTAGAATAGATCACCCTCATTTCTTACCGAGGTTTCGTAAAAGGCGACTAAGGTAAGACTAAGGTAAGGCGAATAAGGTCATTCCAGCACATTAGGACCCCAACGCTCATCGGTTCTACCTACTACGCGCCACATCCATTGCCACTTCAAATTCGCGATACGATGATGTCGGTAACTCTGGTTCTTCTACGGATCTCCTTCCTCCTGATTTGATCGCGTAGAGATACACCAAGCCTGACTCTGAGCTTTCTTATGAGCCCCAAGAATTACTACATTGTTGCAAATTTCTTAATTTTCAGACCTAAAGTTATAGCTTTAACTACAACACACGGCAATGTTAATGAAGACCAAGTTTTTAATAATACTCAGAGGATACTCGATGTTGCTGACAGACGAGAGGTATAGATATATTAATTTTATATATACTTATTATAGAATAGAGTACTCAAAAACTCTCTGTCTGTATGTGTCTGTCTGTATATAGTAAATAGAAAATATATATAATGAATGGCCAGCACGCGTTAAATTTGGAGTAAAACAATTCTCCTTTCCCTATACCATGAAGATTTTCTGCTATCTTTGGAATATCTAAATTCATAAACTATATTTTTACTTATTTACTTTTAACATTTTTCCCTATGTTTTTTATTTCTACAATTAATTACAGAATGTCTTTATATACAATATTCACAGCTTTCTTGTCATTAGACAATTAAACATGTTTTCTTTTGACGTTTCTCTTGAAAAGGCCATGTTAATCTATTTTAAATCAAGAATTGAATGTTATTATACATATAAACCTTGCTCTATAATCACTCTATCTATTCAAAACCGCATCAAAATCTGTTGCGTAGTTTTAAAGATTTAAGCATACATAAGGATATAGGGACATAGGGACATGAGGCCAGACACAGAAAGTGACTTTGTTTTATACTATTTAGTGAAATGATATTTTTTTTCGATATGTCTAATTCCCTATTCTAACCATTTTTTCTGATGGAATTTCAGGTTCCAATTTATAGGGGCAGTACTAGGTCTTTAGTTGTTGAGTTTCTGTCAGAGGATTATTTCGGTCACGACGGTCTCGGGGATAACGTGAAAGAAACCTTTGAACCGATTGCAGCCCAAAAGGAGCATGCAGTGTTGCGTCTAATACAATTATCGAAAGAACATGAAGGTAATCATTGTTTTTAAATTTAGGTGATCATCATTTTTCTGTCCTAATCCCACTCTAAGTGGGGTCGGCACAACATTTTTTAAATTTAATGTTTTAGCTAGTTATTTTACTACCGGCCACTTACCTGACGTTTACTTACCTTTGTCGCCTTTTACGACACCTCGGTAAGTGACTACACTACTGAGCCAGACCACCCTCATTTTTTACCGATGTGTCGTGAAAGGCGACTAAGGTAAGTTGACCTGCCTTGCGGTATGCGGCTAGGCAGATTAGACCACCCTCACTTCTTCATGAGACGTCCTAAAAGAGGATTAAGGCCAGTTGACGTCAGACAGGCAACCGGTCGTAAAATACTTCAAAAACATTTAACAAAATGTTTAAAACATGTAGTTAAACATGTTGGCATGCAAAGCCATTTGCGAATTGCAAAGCTTTGCGATTTTGTAGTGAAGTCTATCTCCTGATTATGCTTCAGTATTAAGGCAAATTAAGGATAAGGATAAATAAAATTAAGGCAAAATAATGTTATTATTAAAAGCATATAAATTACTTTCTTCAAAGATTGAAATTTCTTTTGCCTATTATTATTTTCAGGTAATCTGAAGGTACTTGCATTGGGTTCTCTGACGAATATCGCTTTAGCAATTCGACTTGATCCTGACTTTATATCTAGACTTACACAGCTTTATGTTGCAGCCGGAAATATTTACGGTAAGTTTTATTTTCTTTTTTTTTTTACCCTCGACTTCGTTCTTGCTAACTTTAACGCTTAACTACCCACAATAATTCAATTTCTTTTTCATTATGTTTCCAAATGAAATTCTGGTTTTTTTCTTTCATTCTATGAGAATCTTGTGTATAAGCGTCAATTGTGGCCATTGACGAAGCCTCTATTGGTCCATCGGATTGGCCGCGAAAGCGTAAAATACAAACAAACATACAAGCTTGCACAATTATAATTAGTAAAGATTATAAAAAGATAGCAAAATACAAAAAAAGGCAAAAACACTGTGGGTTTCAGTATATTATTTCTTACCAAAAAGGCCTTTTCAATTTTAGCTTTAATAGTATCTTTATATTTAAATGAGTTAATCTTGTATATATATATATTTTCCGAATCTCGGAAACGGCTCCAACGATTTTCCTGAAATTCAGCATGTAGGAGGTTTTGGGGGAGAAAAATTGATCTAGCTAGGTTTTATGTAAAAAAATATTGTTTTATCCCTGTTTTTGGGCATTAAAAAACACTAACATTTATATTGAATTGAATTTTCGCCATTAACTGTCAAGTTGGCGTAGCCTTTTCGGGTAACGGGCAGCCTCGAGAAATGGGAATGCCAAGGATCGATCCCCAACTAAATAATTGTTTTTTCTGTTATTTTAAGTTTTTTATTTTTTTTTGTAAAAAATTCCC
This sequence comes from Morpho helenor, assembly GCA_029227775.1. Lineage (NCBI taxonomy): Eukaryota > Metazoa > Arthropoda > Insecta > Lepidoptera > Nymphalidae > Morpho > Morpho helenor. Next base: position 3,910,162 of record JARGCU010000008.1, read on the forward strand.
GCTCGAAGCTCGGTCACCCAGATATTTTTAATTTAACCATTATAAGAATTATGTAAAATACACAAATGCATTTAATATACTATGACATTGCACAAGATAGCAATGACCAAATTTTACTAGTTCTAGTTGTTAATTTACATTATATTACAGTTATTAGTTAGGTATATGTAAATTCGATAAATGATTTAGATAGTTTAGTTATTTTATTTTAGCTATAGTTAATCATTTAAGTCATGAAACGTTTATTATTATTCATGTTTATCTTTAAGATGACGCCACAATCGCTGTCGTCGAAGTAATGATGTCAAAAGAGCCACTTAATTACTGATTTAAATATGCAATAAATCATAACTATAGCACTTGATTTAAACATTATTATTATTATTATTGAATTATTCTGCGCCACTGGATGTGAGGTTCCTTAGTCTCCTATTATTCCTCCTATATACTTTAATAGACAGATTTTATTAATAAGCATTAATAATATTGATTTTTATTACATTTTAGATGACGATTCTAAAACTCCAGAGTTTAATGCTGCCACTGATGTTGAATCATATCGCATAGTAGCAGAAAGCGGATCAGCAGACAAATTAACTTTTATACCATTCTCACAAATTTTATTGGATCAGAAAATAATTAAGGTATAGTTTTAGTGTTCTAGTTTTAAATGGTGATGTTTTTGAATTTATTTGGTAATAATAAATATGGGACAATTACACACACGGTCTTACGTCCCCAAAGCAAGTAACTCAATACTTGTGTTATGGGTGACCGACGACTGGTAAATATATGCGTATATAATTTTAATAAATAAATCAATACATAGGTACACCTAGAATATAATATCAAAATTGTTTATAGAAAATGTTGGCTCACAGCGGGAATCGATCCCGTGATCCGCTGAGTTGAAGGTTATTGCCATCTTGCAATAACGGGCCAGTCTAAACTCCCTTTGTACCGAATGTTTTTTAGAAAATAAACACGATTTTTAGAAATCAATGACCGTACACGCTAACCTTGGCCTAAAAATTAAATACGATACAACTTAAGAGGTGTGAGAGACACAATACTATCATTGTTTTCTCCTGTTTTTTGAACAAGCGCGCCGCTTTAGGTCAGTCAACCATTACTAACAAAGTCAGATCTCAATAAAATTATATTTAATTTTTGTTGGAAAACACCATTTTAATAGGATATTTGAGAATATTGAATTATGCTAAAGTTTTCTTATAAGTTTAAGTTATCAGTGGATTCATTTAATGACGTATTGTCGATTGTACATTCACACTATTTAATGTAAATACAATTGGATTCTATCATCGCCGTGTGGTATCCGGCTAAATGGAATAGAACACCCTCATTTCTTACCGAGGTGTCGTAAAAGGCGACTAAGGTAAGTCGACCCAACGTGTGGTATCCGGCTGAGTAGAATAGACCACCCTCATTTCTTACCGAGGTGTCGTAAAAGGCGACTAAGATAAGTTGACTCACCGTGTGGTATCCGGTTAAGTAGAATAGACCACCCTATTTTCCTATCGAGGTGTCGTAAAATACGACTAAGATAAGTTGACGTCAGGCAGGCGGCCGGTCGTAAAATACGTAGCCAAATCATGTGTGATGTGACAGCATGTTTATAACATGTTGTACCGACCCCACTTATAGTGGGATAGGGGCAGGAAGATGATGATGATGATATTTGGATTCTATCAAATCAAATTTGTACTTACAGGAGTGGAGGGAGAATGTACTTGGTGCCATACCAACTAGAATTATGCAAGCTCAAAACGCTTTTGAGCGTGTAGCCTTAAACGCGAGTAGCTATTGGTGTCATCTCGATCCGTCAGCTATGGCCATAGTTTTAGCCGAGAGTGCTGTAGTTCAAGAAACTGTTTACTCAAATAACAGCATTATTTTGTGCGGTAAGTTCCACGATATTTATCCACATTAGGTAATCAATATACCAAGTACCAGAGTTAAATAGTAATCGCATTTCCCGAGTACATACGGCGTGGCGATGAACGTATCAAATTGCGGATGCCGTCACCTTTGACCTGTGATTAGTTTGGCCACAAGTTGGACGTTTCTCGTCAGTGCTACACAGAATCCCATACGGAGTAACATTGGAAATCGGAACAAAGAGAAACCTATATCAAGTACGTAAGGAACACAACCAGTGCACATCATTTCCACTCTGTTATTCGCAAACGTACTGTTTTTATGATGTACAGACTCGTGAGTAGCACCAACTCCCTCACATTTGCTTGCAAATGGGATTGTCAACTCTGGAGGACATGGAATGGAATCCAATGGAATAAATTTTGTAAATATATATTTTTAAGTACTAACCTAGGCTAAGTAATTTTGCAACTAACACTATAGCATATGCCATATAGCACACACAATGTCTGAATTAAAATAAATAATAAATATCAGTACCTGGACGACCAAATATGCATAATGCAAATATTTAAAAAATATGCAATTAAAAAAGGATCCCGGGTATTTTTACTTAGTCCACAAGTTCCCTATTGAGCCAGTACAACTGTGCAATTGACAGCAAAATGAACGTTTGTATTCTATTTATGTTTTAGAAGTTTTGCAATGCCTGAAAACAGGAATAAACGACATTTTTTTTAATAAAAGCTAGCTAGGTCGATTTATCGTCTCCAAAACTCACTGCATACAGGTTATGTATACTAAGGGATTGGTAGTGGACCTATCCTATAACGGAAGCGGCCGCCCATACATATTCTACGCAGCGTTTAAAATATCTGATTAAGAAGAACTTAAAATTAATAAAAAATCTATACCCTGGTATCCACGTTTCCAAATGTTATAAGATTTGATATAATTAAATGTTGCGATTGCAGATTCGCTGGATTTATTAGTTTTGTTTTCTTTCAGATAATTTAAGAGGTATCAATACAAATAAATATGTTTCCAGAGAAGAGGCAAACGCGCGTGTTATATACAAAGTGAAGAAGGAGCCTTATAAGGATTATTTAATCAAGTTATTTTCGGCGGACGTAGTAGTCAAAAATTAATATAAACATTGTATACTTAATAAATGTTTTTAATATATTACATGTTCATATTTATATTACATTAAATATGTATTTACAGCAAAAATGTACAAGTTATATCTATCTTAAATTACTTACACGCTAGGACTATACAAATCATCATCATCATTCATTTATATTTTAAATGCGATTGATAAAATTTATCGGGACAGCCTAATAAACAACTCGACTTTCAATTTCTCAACTTCATGTTGTAGCTATATTACAAGACCAACTGACTTCTGGGAGAGCTGATCACTCCCAAGTTAACTGAAACGAAAGGAAGCAACAATGACTCTTCGTGGTATCATGAGAAAGATCGTGTCAATACAAGTACTAGGTATCATGATAAACTTTATACAACAACAAGAACACAACGGACTAATATAAACTAATGTAATACTCCTAAAAAATTGTAGACGATTTTGGTATGTGCAAATAACGCATTTAAACCGGGCTAGAGTTTAAGATGGTAGCCATATAATGAAGCGCCCAACAATGAAGCGCCATTGAACTGCTTGATCATTATTGATGTAATTTAGCACAATTTAAACTTATTCACCGGGATAACATATTGGTTAAAAAAAACCCCGTTTTTCTTTGGGAAATACGGAAAAAATACTAAAAATAAATATATTGCATTATGTAACGTACTTAGTTATGTATGATTGGGTTTAGGGAAAAAGCTGAAGAATTTCATGGGGTACTTTTCATTATAAGTCCACACATAGAAAATCGCGTACAGAAACTAGTAGATTTTAAATTAGAGGTTTATTAACACTTAGATAATTATATAACTTATTTGCTTATCAATTTGTACACAGAACTGTATTTATCGCTTTGTTGTTTGTGCACCGTTTAGTATTTTAATATTTACAAGAATGAATGAATCAGATTATCTTTCTTATTCAATATATAATATCACTTAACTGTGCTCTCGGCTTTGCTCGTAGAAATCAGCGTGTCACAAATTTTTTTTTTAGATATACTATAAAATTATTTTAAACCTTCGTTAAAAATTGAATTATATTTTTAGAAAAACCGTACAAAAATGCATTGAATACTCAATGCATTTTTGTATTTTAAGAAAATCGATCACATACAGACAGACAGCTTTTGGGGAGTTTATTTTATAATATGTGTAGATACGCTAAGTTAAATAGCTTTAAAGCGTCTTCAGAGGGTATGGGCAAGTGCAGAAGCATTGTCAAGTGACAGCGCCCTTGTGTCGGAGCACGCAGCCTTTAGGACTAATGACGACTATATTCACTATAAATATTAAGTAATTTGAAAAATATTTATTTATTTAGGTTTACTAACAAATCGCTTACAATTCACTTAAAAGTAAAGTCCTTAAGCACAATATTTTTTTTTAATAAATAAAAATCAATACACACGTATTCACAGCGTAAATATAAATACACATTAAAGGTCATTAAAATTTCGTGCAAACGTATACAATCAATTTATTGACTGGCCCGTTGGCGCAGTGAGTAGTGACCCTGCCTTCAGCGCCGCGGGTCGCGGGTTCGATTCCAAGGGCCAACATTTTCTGTAAAAGAATTTGTTGACTCATCGAGCCTTGGTGTATATTTGTATTTAAGTATGTATTTAAAAATTATATATGTATATATTCACCAGTTGTGTCGCACCCATAACATAAGTATTAAGTTACTTACTCTGGGGACGGACGACCGTGTGTGTAAGTGTCCCATATATTTATTATATTTATTCATATATTTATTGTTAACAATTTTGTATACATACAAGGCATCGGCAATATATACTCGTATGTATTTGTAGTCGTGCCTTCAGTACGTACGCTAATGCTATTTATAGATACAAAGAGGGCATGCCGGCGATATCATGACTCAGGACGAGTCGTACTTAGTCCTCATTCATGTATGCCAGTGTGGCCATTTAAAGTAAATTAACTACTGCATTAGTAGAATTTTTGTTAATTATTTTTTACCTTTTATTTATTCTAGAACTGTGTTTTATCTGTACCAATAATATTAAAAATGAAATATATATGTGTATAAGATATAAACAAAAATTATCATTTTTTATCTCTGTCACACACATAAAAGGTGACATACCAATAGTCTCAATACTATTCTTTCCGAACTCTAAATGGATCGCGGATTATAGTAAAATAATTTTATTATTACTATTGTTCTCAATTTTATTTTAATAGATGAAAGAAGTTATTGATTTGGTAGTTTATGGATTTCTACGAATGGTCACACTTTACCTTTCAGTTAGTTCAGACTTAATATACAGTGACTATTTACGTAGATACAAAAATGAAACTAATACGGTAGTCTATGGATTTTTATCAGTACTTAGATACCTGGCATTCTTTAAATAAGTCTTTGTACAGATACTACGTTACATGCGAGCACTGAAATTGGTCGCAACTAACGGTGTTTATTAATAAAACAATTGCAATATACTTGAATATAAACAACACGACAGTAAAATGTAAGTATTGAAACAATTTTGATTACATTTCGGTTGAATAAGTATTTGAACTATTTAGTAATACTAATTACATTTTAGATTAAGATTGAATTAACCGAAACAATTCTTTTTATACTGCGTCCATCATATTATCAGTCTTTTGACAGCTCACGCTCATTAAGTTTTGTATTGCTTACGTACAAATATCATACAAATAATATTTGTACTTTATGGATGGGTACCGCCCACTTAGTGATGTCACACATAATGGGTTACTACGATTATGCCACAGATTAAAAATAATCGGTAGAAATCGATGTTACGAGTATTAAAAGACATTTAATAACATTATATAAAGTTTTACTTTCTTCTTAGTTAATACATGAATACAAATAAAACAATCAGGATATTTTAATTTATTTTATTAGCACGAGTCGTCGGAATGATAATCAACACTAGACTCCTCCGATGAGGAGTCTTCAGTAGCAGTTATTATTAGCTCTTGTGTAGATAATATATTATCAAACGCAATATCACGTTCTCAATCAGAGAATATTACTCTTTTAGTTCTTTCCACCACACTTGCCCAGTTCTCGGCCGTTACGTGGGTGCAAGCATTTTTTAGCAATTGCAACATTTTATTCGCTGTGAATGGGGGGCTTGTATTGCATCTCGCAGCATGCCCTTTTACTTGTGCCCATATAAGTTCTATTGCGTTGTACTGGCAGTGGTATGGAGGAATCCGAAGAACAGTATGGCCATATTCTGCTGCCATTTCATTGATTACATAGCGTTTTGCTCTCTTTTTGGTTTTTAATATTTTTATTAATTCAACTTTTAATATTGAGTCGTCCACATTTTCTCCATTGTCCCGAAGCCAATTAATTATTTCATGCTTTTTATTAGCCTGTGTTGGCATTTTGTCAATTTGACGGGAGTGGTAGGGCGCATTATCAATAAAAATTATTGATGGTTCTTCCAATGAAATGAGCATTTTTTTGAACCACTCTTCATACACATTTGCATTCATCTCTTCGTGGTAGTCATTTGATTTCTTCGATTTAAATGCCAACAGTGCGTCTTGTACAAATCCTTTTGCTGTACCTGCATGGCAAATGATTAGGCGCTCACCTTTTCCCATTGGTACTGAGGAAGTGGAATCAGCAGTATCATCAGTCCAGAAACGAGATAGTGTGTGGTTAGCGTTGAGCCATGTTTCATCCGTGAAAACAATATTTGCCCAATCTTGTATTTTCTTTGCCTCTCTTAAAAAATCACAACGTGCTATAGCTATATCTGTGCGTTCCATTAATAATTTTCTTTTATTTAACTTTTTATATGAAAAGCCAATTGTGTTCAAAACTTTGACCAAAGAAGATTTTTCACCATGAAATAGACCACTTCTTTTCAAAGAAACAATAAGTTTTCTCAAAGTTGGAATTTCTTTTCTCAAGTAGTAATCTAGTTTACGTAGGTTATCATTAATCGAATTACTTAGGTACGTAATTCGATTAATGATAGTAGGTACTATAATCGGAATGGTATCGCATACGAGAATCTTTAGGACATCACTATCGTCAATCTGTCAAAAGATGGTTAATATAATGGACAGTGTATAACTTTTTCTTTCTTCAAAATAATATCGCTTATCAAGTAATTAGTGATTCAAATATAAAACAAGAAATTTTTTAATTGAAATTTTTATTGGAACGGATTGGAAATTTTTAGCAACGGATTGGAAATTTTTAGCAACGGATTGGAAATTTTTAGAAGCAGATTCTTACTATTATACTAATAAGCATAGATCACCCCTGTTTTACAGAGGGTTTTGAGCTTTATGCATTTGCATGCGGATTTTTTCTTCATAAATATTCCGTACGATGTTTTCCTTCCGAAAATCGCGTGTTATTAACAGTACAATTTTATATAGTCAACTCGGAGGTGCCTACCCGGGATTCAAACCTACGACCGTCTTGTAACGGTCTTACCATACGCTATATTTGTTGCTTTGTTAGTTTTAAGATTTTTTTTAAAGTATAGATGCATACATAAGCAATAAAGATATACAAATACGAAACGAACAAGTAATTAAGTGACTTATTTAAATAAATTAATATGTAAAGTTTAGTATTAAAAGGTATTTACTCGTATACACGAAATTATCAAACGTGTTCTTAACTCTCATAGGTACATGTTTTAATTATGCTGATAATTTGTTTCGGTTTTTGAAACTCCTATAACCTTATCTAATTTCGGGGAGGTCTGTCGGTACAGGACAGGGTCAGCTTATATTCCGGACTTATCATCTTCCTACCCTTATCCCGTTCTAAGTGGGGTCGGGATAACATGTTATAAGCCTTTTTTATGTCAGAAAAACCCATTATGGGTCATCACCGCCCGACGGGGACGAGCGGTGGGTATATCGGACTAGCACCGAATAAAAACCTAACAGTGCTCCACCACGCTGCTGGTGGCGGGGACAGGGTACCGTTGTACACATTGCCCTCATTCCCGCCAGTAGCAACTCTGACCCCAGAGTGCGCCACCTCTGAGTCGGGGCCTCTCTAAAAGCGGCCCCTCCCTCCACTAATCGATGCATCGGGAGCACCAGATGCATCGACCGCCTCGGGGACCTAACTCCAGCTAGCGTCCGATAAAACTCCGTTCGGATCGCTCGGAGGTCCCCGTTAGGGCGGCATGCAACGGTCTTCGGCGCACCGCTCGCCAGCGGTGGATCGGATCCACGGACTCGACTTCCCGGATCCGCCCCGCCGCCTCCTTCCTCGAGATTACGTCCTCACAGAAGGAGGGCATCGCTGCCCACGATCTCTCCCTGTCCACCATGGCACGAACCGGGGTGGGGTTATAAGCCGCCTGCCTGTCGTCAACTTACCTATCTATTCTAATCTAATCAGCCGGATACCACAGGACGGGTCATCTTACCTAAGTCGCTTTTACTGCACCTCGGTAAGGAATAAGGATGGTCTATTCTACTCAGCCGGATGTCACTTATTATCTTATATGCAACGACTGTCTGCTCTAATTTGCAAGGCAAAATTATATAATATCATTGACAAGCTATAATACGGTGTCGTGTTGCTCAAAAAATTGTTAATAAATGCATATATAAAATACTTTCAAGTTACTGGCTTAGTGTAAGCAATCAATTGGTTGATAGTCCGAACAGTCATCTAATATCATTTAGTTTATCGTCTTATATGTAAGACGGCGATAAGACGTCCTATTGGAACTGCGAGATAAATATGAATATTTTATTTTTGTGTTTTGTGTACGTGTGTATGACTTTGGTTTTGGGCAACAGGGAAATGTAAGTTTTGGTGATTTGTAAGGGTATGAAGCTGTGGAATGATTTAGCAGTATCGCTCCGCTGATCCTTCCGTATCGGAGTTTAAGTCACATACTAAAAATACTTGTCTCAAATAATTATATAGTATCATCTTTAGTCATCTATTTAATTATATTAATTAATAATAATATTAATTTAAATAATTAATAATATTTATTTAATTTTTTTATCTCTTTATTTTATATTAATTTAGTTAAATTTACAATTACCTTTATTGCATCATTTATTTTTTAATTTTTTACTTTTTCCTTTTGTGTTATCTCGAGTGCAAATATTCATCTAGGTACAGTTGTTCGTTATATTTCTTTCTATATCAGCCGTATTTAATTTCTTACTTACTCAACTTTTTAGTTACTCAAAGGTTGACTGGAGGAGATCGCTTATAGGTATCCCTAGTTTCCCTCCCTCCTTTTACTTCGCCTTTGTATATGTGCTATTTTTTTCTTTTTTTCTAACAATAAATATATCAATCAAGAAAGAAATATATAAAAGAAAAATCTCTATTATATATAACTTGAATAAGGTTGGACTGTGTGAATAATGACATAAATATAAAAGGAGTAGCGCCAGAGTTGACGAATGATAGGAGAGAATGGAAGTGAAAAGCATGTCGTGCCAATCCCACTTATAGTGGGATACGGTTGAGAGAATGATGATATTTTATGCTAGCTTACCCGTTTAAGTATAAATACCTGGGTAACCGAGCCTCGCTCGGTAATTTTTAAATTATTATGTAAAAATAAAATTAAAAAAAATTGAAAAGAAAAATGAAAAAATAGGGCAGCTGGGGCTCGTTCCTAGGTATTTTCACCTCTCTAGACCGCCCGTTTCCCAAATGAACTACCATGACTTTACATTTGACAGCGAAAAATTGTGATTGTATTCAACGTAAATATTAAAAAAAAAAATTAAATAAAACTTATATTGATCGATTCTTCTCCCCCAAAATTCAGCATGCAGGGGGCATGCTGATTTTTCAGGAAAATCATTGGAGCCGTTTCCGAGATTCCGAAAAAATATATACATACAAGATTAACTCATTTAAATATTAAAGATACTTCAAATTTAAAATTTAAATTTATTTATTTATTTATATGATGGTATGACATTAGTAGAAAATAATTACTATAATATATTTTTTTTATATAGGAATAGCAATTCAAAAATAATTATTGATAACGACGCTGGCGGCGACGATGCGATGGCAATATTTTTGGCAATACTGTATGAGAAGCATTTTAATGGGTACGTATCATATAACGATTTTAGTGTAACATTGAATTATTCTATACTTATTATAAAAGAAAGTACCTAAAAGGTGTCTGTCTGTATGATCGATTTTCTTAAAATCTACTGAACTGATTCTTCTGGAAGGTTTAAGTTAATAGTACAGTAAAGTTTTATGTAAACTGTGCTAAAGAGGTGGCTCGGTTGTAAAAAAACTAACGGTAGCTTTAGTTGCATGCGCCGCGTAAACCAACAAAGATAAACTAAAGTTACGTACTAAAGAATTGTAGATCTACAAAGTACTTTAAAAAGTCCGCGACAATATGTCTCTATTTTTTATGGTTATTATGAAATTTGCTTTTGCTTATTATAAAACAACTTAGCAACAGATTAATTCAGAATAAAATAAAGGGAAAAACTTTTTGATAGACTGACTTACACGCGGGCAAGGCCGCAGGTACACTTAGTTAAAATAAAAGTTAAATTCTGAAATAAAATTTTTATTACTGGATTTGCATTATTTTAAAAACTGTATAACTGATATAATAATATGATTGATTTTTGAATCATGAATGATATGATTTTTTTTAAAACAAAGAATGTGATTTTAATATCTCTTAATTAAGGTTGCGAGTATGATATGTTTTCAACTAACAATTCACTATTGTTAACTTACCTAATTTATATTAATTACAACATATTATTTTTAGACCAAAAATAATCGGGCTTACAACTGGACTTGGGAATACAAACGAAGATAATGTGTGTAGAAACAATCAGCGAATTCTCAAAGTTGCAAATAGACAAGATGTGAGTTGTTAATTATTATTAAATTGATAGAGTAATTTATTAAAAATATCAGAGTGTCCGAGCCTTACACGGTATTTTTTTAAAGGTATAAAAAATGAAAATACAAGAAGTAAGAAAGGACTGGTGATATCTGGAATTTGATGCGGGGTATTTTCATTTATTTAGTCCGCCCATTTCCCACTGAGGTATTACAACTTGCGAATAACAGTCAAATTAATCTTTCTATTTAATTTATATTTTAGCAGTTTTTCAATGTCTTAAAAAATAAAACCTAGCTAGATCGATTTATCAACTCCGAAACCCCCAATACATACTGAGTTTCATGAAAATCGTTTGAGCCGTTTCCGAAATTCATATTTCGTAAATAAATAAGAAAAATAAAATAATTAATATTAAAGTTGTTTTTAAAGTTATCGCAGAATTTTACAAGCTGTTAACATAAAAGTACATGGGTGACCGAGTCAGGTAATTTGTTTAGAGATATAAAAAAAACAATTAAAAAAATAACATAGCGCCACTGATATGTTGGACTCAAACTCTCTTTTCGTCCCCCCGTTAACCATTATGCCAGGTTCACATTATTCCAGTCCAATAATCCAGCTAGTCAATCCAGTCCAGTGCTGGACTGGATTATATCATTTACATTAATCCAGTCATTAAAAACTGTCGAATAGGTTAACACTATAGTGAAAATGCTATCAAGAAAGAACTTTAGAAATTTCAGTTAACTTCATTGTTAAGAACTAGGTGCCAATAGAATTCCACAAATAAAACAATACGTGTTCACTGTTTAGCGTGGTAGTCAAGCACTGGATTCAACTGGATTGGCCGTTCACACTTTTCCAGTGGCACTGGAACGGGCGAGCTGGAAGAAAAATAGAACGCCAATCCAGTCGACTCGACTGGATTGATTACTGGATTGGTACATTCCAGTGCAGGTTCACATTATTCCCGTACTATTCCAGCGCTGGACTAGAATGGTTGACTGGAATAATCTGAACCGGGCATTAGGCATTTTACGCCGTTATCACAGCATTACATTTGACAGTTAAAATTTCATTTACTATCTATTCAAAATTTTAGCATTTTTTCATTACAACAAAACAGGGCTACAACGACCTTTTTTTATGACACCTAGCTCGATTTTTCTCCCCCAAAACCACCCATGCTGAATTTGATGAAAATCGTTTAACTCAAATTAATATTAAGGATAATAAAAATAATAAATATATTTTTATTTCCGTCTTTTCTCGCGTTATAAGTTCGATGATTTTAATACTTTGTTGCGCTCCAACTGTATTCCAAAGCAGGGCTTACGACTGATAGAACTTTGTATCATGTAAACAATGTGTCAACTTTTTCCGTTAGATTCCTATATACAGAGGAAGTAAAACATCAATGGCAGCAACAGACGACTCTGGCGATTATTATGGCAAAGATGGTATGGGTGATGCTAATGAAGAGGTAACAGGTTTAGTAGACGCCAACGAACTAGGAGCGGTTGATGCGTTGATCGAACTGTCAAAGACACACGAAGGTAAAACTTCACTAAAATATGTATGTAAGCATTCTGATTATTTTATCTTGTTGTGTAATAACTTATTAAATGACGATCATCATCTTCATGCCCTTATCCACTCTAAGTGGGGTCGGCACAACATGCTATAAACATGCTGTCACATGATTTGGCTGCGTTTTTATGACCGGCCGCCTGCCTGGCATCAACTTACCTCAGTCGTATTTTACGACACCTCGGTAAGAAAGAGGGTGGTCTATTCTACTAAACCGGATACCACACGGTGGGTCAACTTATCTTAGTCGCCTTTTACGATACCTCGGAAATAAATGAGGTTGGTCTATTCTACTCAGCCGGATAAAACACGGCTGGTCGACTTACCTTAGTCGCCTTTTACGACACCTCGGTAACAAATGAGGGTGGTACTATTCTATTCAGCCGGGTACCACACGGCGTAACTTATTAAATGACGATATTTTCTTTATCTCTTTACGATCGTTTTCTCATAAGTCAATTAAATTTCTTTTCCTTTTTTTTTTGACAATATAAGACCTTAGCGCTAGAATACATTAAAAAAAATTTTTTTAATGTATTCTAGCGCTAAGGTCTTATATTACATAATAGCGCTTCTCCGCACCTCTCCGCGCCACTCCTCACCTCACCTCGCCACTCCGCACCACACCCATCCCACCCCATCATTACTTCCGTTATAAACTAATCTAACCAATATTATAAATGTGAAAGTCTGTCTGACTGAGCGTTACAGATCATAGTTAAAGTGCTGGATCAATATTGGCAAAATTTTGCGCAATAAAAGCCGAGGTATAGGATTAGTAATATAATACTAGTTGTACTCGTTCACGGCAACTTAAAAGTTTATGTTCCCTCAATGGTGGAATATGAATTATTCCCCTGTTCGGAAATGAAAAATTTAAAATGTTTTTTATCGATATGTTACGTTGGCGTTTAAGCTTTAATTGACTCAAATTTGCTTCGTATTGGTTCAGCTGATTAGCCGTTAAAGCGTAACACACAGATAGACGGACTAATTGGTACAATAGGCACTTGACAGACCTTTAATGTTTTTTAAAAGAACCCTTTTTTATTTTATAGGTCTTTCAATATTTTATAGGTATTTAGGTCTTTTATATTTTCTAATTCAATTTTTCTATTTAAATGATTATTAATCTTGAAATTCAAAATATTTTTTATGTAAATAAACTTGTAAACAAGTGCTTTTGACTCGTCAATTTTACTGCTGATTCGAAAAGCTGTTCCTATCGGGCAAAGCCAGCAAGAAACTCGGCGGTTGCTCTTTTCGAAATATAATTCTTAATACTAGTTACATTCAGTCATTACTGTTTTTGCAGGTTCAAAGAGCTACTTTGTAGTAGCAGTATAACATCTAAAAATTGTTTATTCCTTTTTCTTTCCTTAATGTTTCAGGCAATTTGACAGTGATAACACTCGGCACCCTTACGAACGTAGCTACGGCTACGAAATTAGACCCAAATTTCTTGAACCGACTATCACAACTTTACATTGGAGCTGGACATATACAAGGTATATTTATATTTTGTAATATCTTAAAAAGTTTATGTTTCTAACATCTGCTCATTTTAGAAGCTTGAATTCAATGGTGAGGTTTTAGCTGGTTCTCTGTTTAGCGTAGGCAATAAAGCGATTTAAGTTTCATTTTTAGAAAATGTCTTTTTATCTCTGTTTTAAGACAATGAAAAACGGCAACAATATTATTAGAATACAAAGGTTAATTTCATCGTCGATTTTGAAGTTATAATAACTCAGCTGGGTAATAGGGTGGTCCCAAACTCCGATAAGCTCAGTTCGAGTTTAGATTGTTTTTTTTAGTTTTGTGAGTAAATTTTTTATATCAACGTTTCTGGGTGAACGCCACGCAATGGAACCGAAGGTGTTCAATGATATGACGTGATGAATAACAAATCTTTAATATTTAAATGAGTTAATCTTGTATGTATATATGTAAATATATTTTCGGAATCTCGGAAACGGTTCCGATTTTCCTGAAGTTCAGCATGTAGAGGGTTTTGGGGAAGAAAAATCGATCTAGCTAGGTAAAAAAAAAAATGATTTATTCCTGTTTTTGGGCATTAAAACATACTAAAATTTATATTGAATATAAAACACTATTTTTGCTATAAACTGTAAAGTCAGCGTAGCTTATCCGGGGATCGGGCAGTCTCGAGAAATGTAAATACCTAGGATCGATCTCCAACTACATAATTATTTTTTCCTTTTTTTTAAGTTTCTTTTTTTTATTTTGTAAAATATTAACCGAGCAAGGCCCTGTCAACCAGATACTGTATTTTTAATTGACTACATGCTAATAACAGGTTAGAGTAAGTGAGAGTAAAAGTAAAGGGTAAAAAGTAATAACAAAGGAAGATACCTTTGCCTATATACCTACTACATATATATACTACGGGAGGAGCGAAATACAGGAAATATATTGTCACGTACATTATATTTCCTATATAGTAAGTAAGTAAGTAAGTAACGGCCTGTTACTATCCCACTGCTGGGCATAGGCCTCCTCTCTCCATTTCTAGAGAGAAGGGTTGGAGCTAAGACCTACCACGCTGCTCCAATGCGGATTGGTAGGTTACACATATCCCTAGGATTCTCTAGAGATATGCAGGTTTCCTCACGATGTTTTCCTTCACCGAAAAGCGTGTGATAAATTGCAATTATCAATTAGACACATAAGTTTTAATAGAAAAACTCATTGGTGTCTGCCCGGGTTTGAACCCATGATCGTCTCTAGAGATTCACACGGTCGCACCGCTAGGCCATCACAGCTTGTTATATTCCTTTATTTATCCATTGCTCACGTACTAGTTATTTAAACCTATACATTATGTGAGCTATGGTCTGCTTGTGAATTTATTTGTGGCTGTACATCACATCAACGCATCTTATTCTTATCTAAGGACATTTATCTTAAAAAATCCAGATACTACGTATTAATAAACATTTAATTAGGTGAAGATGTCCCAAATGCAGAATTCAATGCTTACATGGATGTGGAGGCTTATCGTATAGTAGCAAAACATGCCACACCAGATAAAGTGACTGTGTTACCTTTCTCTCAAGTAAAGCGATACTTAAATTTTAGTCGGGTAAGTTTGTTTGAATAAAATAATAAATAAATATATGGGACACTTACACACACGGTCGCCCGTCCCCAAAGTAAGTAACTTAATACTTGTGTTATGGGTGACAGACAACTGGTGAATATATACTTATATATTTTTTAAATACATACTTAGATGCAAATATACACCCAGGCTCAAAGACCAACAAATTCATTCATTTAAAATGTTGGCCCTCGGCGGGAATCAAACCCGCGACCCGCGGAGCTGAAGGCAGGGTCACTACTCACTGCTCCAACGGGTCAGTCACACTTACGAAAACATTAGTAACGTTTGATAAAGCATGTCGATAGGAACCCGAGAGCAAAATATGATAATAATAATTATTAAAATATAAAATAATATAAAAATGGCTCGAAGAATGAGTGAAAAATATAAATTTTTAATTTTAATTTACAGGGATGGAGAGAAAACGTACTAGGAGCAATGAAGAACGATATAATTAAGGCACAAAATTTGTATGAGCAAGTTTCACTCAAAAGAACGGATCGCTGGACAGCTCTCGATCCAGCTGTTGTAGCGATTACCCTCAAACCAGACTTAGTAAAAGAGTATAGGTATTCTAAGAATGACATCATATTAGACGGTTAGTATTGCTAGTTTTAGATAATTTATAGAATTAGGCGTTACTTCGCGGAGATCCATAATACAAAAGTAATAATAAAATTATTTTTATAATCCGCGATGAAGTAAAATAGAAAATATATATAATGCTAAATGTAGAGTGGACAATCGGTTATCATACCTGATACATGCAGGATTCGTAAAAAATACATGCACAAACCTCCACAACCGCCACCACAATTTTCATAACTATAAAAATGGTTAGAGTGGGTTAACATCTACTCGTAACCTTAAAAGCTAGAAATATGCTGTCGCGGACTTTCATTTTACTTTTAGGGAGCTACAATTTTGTAATACATTATTTTTTAATAACTATTACCGTTAACTCAGCGTACGTAAGAAAAGCTTTAAATTTCGCCGTTTTCATCCTATTTTTTATTGCTGCTCCTCTCCTTTTCATCTTAGCGTGATGTTATATGTATAGCCTTCCTCGATTAATGGACTATCTTAAACTAAAAGAATTTTTAAAATCGGTCCAGTACTTCCTGAGATTAGCGCGTTCAAACAAACAAACAAACTCTTCACTTTTATGTATTAGTATACCTAATATTACGGTTTTAATCTTTCCACGCGGGTGGAGCCGCTAGCGATTGCTAGTATAGAAATAAAACCTTTTTTACACAAGATGAAAAAATACGTAATCACGAAAAAAAGCGGTACTCAATTGAAAGTATTTTAACATTTAAGTTGATACAGGATAAGTTACATAAATTATTTTTTAACAGGTGATGATAGAGGCAAAAACACTAACGACTTTGTTCAAAAAGACAGTGCTAATGTTAGAATAGCTTACTCTGTGAAAACTGAAGAATATAGAAAGTTTCTTGTGGATGTTTTTGCACAGGAATAGTTTTCTTTAAAAGTGAAAGAAACACGGCTGAGAATAAAATAATTACGATAAGTGATTGAAATCGCGTGCAAGGTTTTGTTATTTACAGACTGTTAATGTGTTATTTACAGACTGTTAATGTGTTATTTACAGACTGTTAATGTGTTATTTACAGACTGTTCATTTTGTTATTTACAGTCTGTTAATGTGTTGTTTGACAATTTGCATTAAATAAATAGAATCATACTGATTTTGGAGTTATTATTCAATTTTCTTCCTGCTTTTTATTCTTATTATATTAAAGTTTATTGTTACTATCTATTTTTATTATTTTGATCAGAGAATATATGACATTTTAAATCGTCACGTGCTAGTAAACGTTATTAAACAGTCAGTTTTATCCAGCTGAGTAGAATATACCACCCTCATTTCGTAAAAGGCGACTAAGGTAAGTCGACCCGCTGTGTGGTATCCGGCTGAGTAGAATAGACAACCCTCATTTCCTACTAAGGTGTCGTAAAAGGCGACTAAGGTAAGTCGACATCAGCTAGGCGGCCGGTCATATAATAAGTAGCTAAATCATCTAACAACATGATTAAAACATGATGTCCCGACCCCACTTAGAGTGGGATAAGGACAGAAGAATGATGATTCAAATACTGTTAGACATATTACAACATTTAAGATTTATAAAGGCGATTAATTGTTTTACCTCCAAATAATTCTAAATTGGATATTTTTACTTGTAGGATGTATAAAAAAGTAAAGAAATTAGTTAAAACTTAACGCCATCTTACAAAAACTTTAGTAACGTTTGATAACGTGTCATTGGGTACCAAACCGTCGTCTCGTGCGTGCGCGCTTAGCGAACGGACGCGTAATACTTTTGCGCACGTTATCGCTGCGCGTATCGTGGGAGACGCAATATTGTTCGCCAGTCTCGGTTATCGCCCCTGCACCCCTGCCCCCGACGCCAGTTGTACTCGCCGCGACCCGTGTCGCGGCTTGAGGAAACGGTCGGCAGCGCATAGTGTGCACCTGCTTCGCCGAAGCTGTCCGGACACAGCGATCTACACCGCCTTTCATTGGAAAAGGAGATTGTAGACGTGCCCACTGTGACACCGCCGTCCTTCCTTCCAACGCGTGTGTGGTTTCCGTTCCCGCTCGCGGGCGCTTAGCTGGGCCTCCCCTAGGGGTCTCACCCGGCTGGGTTGCACGCGCCGAGGGAGTGCGGAGCCATACTCGCAAAGAAGTAGGCACTGTACAGCACTCTGATCGCACGAATAATCGTGTACCATGTCCGGAAGGGGGGAGCCCCCCCCTAAGGACCAACGTATCAGGGGGGAGCGCCCCGCTTTCCCACACGCCGTCGTAAGGCGCGAGTTACGGGACAATGTCGTTCCGTTCGCGCCGATAGCGCCACCACTGGCGCAACCAGCACCCCGTCCTCGCTTCCGGTCAATAACCGGCGAGCGACAGTCGTCGGAGCCCGCCACTTCTCTAATCACGGCCGATGTATCTGAGTATACATCGGGCGTCGATGTCCCGAAGCGACCACGTGCTGACGACTCATCACCCGGGTCTCAAGAGGGTGAAGATAAGCGTCCGAAGACGGACCAATCACCGACGCCCCCACCAACGCCACCGCCACCACCTGTAGAACCTGCTGGACTAAGAACCTATGCCCGGCAATCGAAACCCCTGCCTCCCGCGCCACAGGAAGTAACAGGAGGGCAGTCTCACATTGCTGGTGAGATGCAGGAGTCAGGCAGCTGGCCTCAAGACTCCACCAGCTATGCTGGTCTGGCGTCACTATCCTCAATGGTGACGAGCCGCCCCCCTTCACCCCAGGCCGGTCCCTCCGGCTACGCCGCCGCCGCAGCCGCGCCGCCGTCGCCTCGAGCGCTGGAACAGCGCCAGGCTGAACAGCAGCGACAGCAACAACCAACAGCAGCAGGACTAAAGACGGCACGGTCCGAATATCCCCCCATCACGGTTGAGTGCTTCCCAAACTGGACGAAGCACTTCAGCGTCATTCGGGGCCAACTCGGACACGCACCTAACGCCCGCCCGATGGGGAAAGGAGTGCGTTTTCTACCGAAGTCTGCAGAGGAATTCAGGGTACTCCAAAGATACCTTATCGACGCCGCCAAACAGGACCCCGCCATATCGTGGTTCTGTTATAGCCCGGCGTCGACCCTGCCCACTAAGGTAGCCATCAGGGGGCTACCTCAGGACACCCCGCCAGAAGAAGTCGTCGTGGCGTTGCGTACCCTCGGTTACCCGGCGGACCGAGCGAGGGCCATTCCGGCGGTCAGAGGGCGACTCGGCTGCACGTTCTTCGTGCAGCTAGAACATTTATCACACGAAGAACTCGGTCACTTATACCGTGAGACCGAGTTGCTGTCGATGCCCGGCCTCATCATCGAGGCCTGGAAGGGTGGACGCGGGCCACCTCAGTGTCACCGCTGCCAGCAGTTTGGCCACTCATCGGCCAATTGTCATCGGCCGCCAAAATGTGTCCGATGCGCAGGCGGACACATCTCACAAGACTGTGACAGGGCCCCAGAAGAAGCCCCTAAGTGTGCCAATTGTGGGAGGGCGCACGTGGCGCGCGACCGGAAGTGCCCTGTCTTCCGGAGAGAGGCGCGAAGGCGCGGAATTGACATCGCACCGCCGCGTCCGAACGAGCCGGTGAAGAAGAGGGCAGGGGGAAGCGGGAAAGTCCCCCCCCCAACCACAGCACTCGCCGGCCCGACATCCGTCGCCGCCGCCACCACAACAACCGCCGCTCCCGCCGCACGTCCCGCACTCGCCGTACGTGCCACTGCCGCACCCACCGCACCCCGCACCGCCCCTCCAACGCCCGCGTTCTTACGGCCGAGGCCGGCGCACAAATCTATGTGACACGTCCGAAGGGCACGCGCGGAGTGTCGACGATACCGCCGCCAACGACGCTACAGCCGCCGGCGAACGTCCCGACAGCCAGGGGGGAACCGCTGGCCGGGAAAAGTAAAAAGAGGAACCGACGTAGGCGCAGGCAACCGAGGCCCGCCAATGTCGAGCCCGCCGCCGCGTCTACACCGCACCCCCGGCCGCCAACAGCAGCATCGTTGGCGCCTCAACCACAAACTGCCGAGGCGCCGAGAAGCCGCGGCCACGAAGTAGCCACGCAAGAGGCGGAGCCACGAGCGCCGCAATATCCATCTTTCCACCCGCCACCCTCCGCACAGGACTCGGGCATTAACCCTTAATAGGGCAGAGGTAAAAATTACTGAAATTTTTATTTTTATATCTTTATTTGTACTTCTAATAGGCGTCGTTTTAACATATATCATAAAAAAATAAAAATATTTAATCAGAAGTACGCGAAAATTCGGTGGTAACCATTTTACCATTGCCCGTTTATGTTTTGGTCTTGGTGGTAATTATTTGACCTTAGCCCGTTATGCTTAATGACTAAAGCTGCTACCGTACAAAGTCTCTCCTTCTTCTGGAGCAAAGTTAAAGCTTTTGAAGCACGGAGTGGGACATAAAGCTACGCTGCAGACATCGCAAATATTCGTAGATTATTTTTGAGTATCTTTCGTACTGCAAAATCGACCTCCACATGTTTACAGTATATAAGTATGTATAGGCAATAGCAGTAAGGATAGTTATCTTTTACTTAGAATCGTCTTTCTGTGTTCGTTTGATTTTTTTTTCGAATTGACTATGCTGTTAGTCTTTTTGGTGGCTTTTACAGCGTCAGCGGGACGGGCGAGCGCAGAAGCATCGTCGAAGTTGCGAAATGCGGTGAGTAGAACGCAGAAGCTCTACTAGCTATGGGGAACGTCGTCCTAAGGGTGCCTCCTGTGAGGCCGGACCGCGGCTTAGGGCGACGTGTAGTGGAGGGCTAATAAATGACGATTAGTCATCATGGCGTCGGCAATATGGCGAGAAGCCACGGCCGACCGATGTCAGAAAACTAGGACCTCATCTTTGCCGGCGAAGACGCTGTTTGCGTGTATTATGTCTGTGTTTGCGATCGTTCAGGGTCATACAGGACGCTTTTTGGAAGCCCATATTTTCGGTGAGTCGACCTAACAGGGATGTAAGTGGAAGCCACTGTTATAAGTGGGTTCTCGTGAACCTCGGCTTTCTCAAAGTAAGACTTCGAAAAGCGCTTAAAGAGATGAGCAATAGTGAGGAGGTCGAGGTCTCTATGGAGGTCAATATTCCGTATGAACCATGGACAACCAGTAGCTTTCCGCATGAATCGATTCTGCAGTCTTTGGAGCGTGTGTTCGTTTAACCATATATACAGATTTTGGGTAGAGAGCTGTTGTTAATTTTTTACAAGTTGAGTGTCCATCCACTGTATTGCAGAAACAGCTTTTGTTTTATACATGAACGTTTTGCAAATAGCTTTGCTAGATTTTTGGGCAGCAGTACGCCCTTGCCCAAAAGTAGTTCGCCTGAGACACTTTCGTCGCAAGTTTCGATAGCGGAAAGATCATCTTCAAGAATACAAGCTATCAGATAGCGTATTTTTCTTAGACAAGCTCCTAAAGTATCAAGTACCTACATGAACGAGTAAAGGTAACTATATTACCACCAAATCCTACCATCTTGATGTAGCTGAGCAATGGTAACAGTTTTACCACCAAGTTTGCGAAAAATTTTAATTAGTACGAGTTTTGATTTCAAAAGTATTTCTACGAGTCATGCACGATCATAATAATCAATTATCCTACCAAATATCACAAAAGCATTTACCGGAATCTTAGTAGAACAAAATTTCATTTTTTTCGCGACGAACACTCCAGATTACGAAAATTGGTCGTTATTTTTTTTTGAAAGTCGGTAGTAAGTAAACTTTTACAAATAGCGTAATTGCCAGTACTAAAAAAAGTTCAAGGGATCTTGATACATTAGAAATATTTAATGTTTTAAATAGTACATAGAACGGCTCATGATCTATGGTAAAAAAACTTAGGTGGTAAGCAATTGTCCCTTGCCCTATTAAAGGTTAATAATATTGTCCGGGGCCTGATAGAGGCGCTTATGGCGGCGCTCACTACCTACCTGGCTACCAGGGACGTCGTCAGCGCCATTACGGCGGCCATTACCCAATTCGGGCGGTCGTACCAATGACCACTCTAAGAATTATGTACTGGAATCCGGGCGGCATAAGAGGACATATCCGTGAGCTCACATTACTCGCCCAGTCGCAGGACGTCCATGTGATCCTCCTGGGCGAGACTAAGCTCACGAACAGCGTCGAGCTCCGCGTGCCCAACTACTTCGTATATCGACGCGATGAGATCTCTCCCCGGGGCCACCCGTACAGAGGTACGGCCGCTCTGGTGCGGAGGGATATCATACACGAGGAGTTGGAGCACATCCCGTTCACCAGCACTCGCACACAAGGAGTGCGAGTCAACGTGGGGAACGAGGAGCTCCGTATCTATGCCGCCTACAAACCACCCGGACTGACCTTTTGCAACACGGATGTCGGGACCATCTTCGCACAGCAGGGACCCGCAGTGATCATGGGCGATCTCAACGCGAAACATCACGCGTGGGGATCGCGAATCATCACTGCGGACGGGAGGCGCCTGCACGAAGATAGCGTGAGGAGCGGGTACGGTGTGGTGGGTCCAGGAGCGCCGACCCACATACCTACCGACCCGCGCGCCCAGCCGGACGTCATTGACATCGTGTTGCATCACAGACTCGACCACCCGTTTGATGTCGAGGTCCTCTACGATCTCGATACCCAACACCTACCGGTTTTGGTCACCCTAGCCACCCAGGGAGGCTTTCTAGTGCCCCGCCCGCCGCGGATGCGGACTAACTGGGAGCGCTACACCGCCGAGCTCGCCGGGCTTGAGCTAGCAGGCCCGATCACCACCCCTTCGGAAGTCGACGATGCTGCTGCACTCGTCACCGAGGCGATCATCGCCGCCAAGGCAGCAGCAACCACCACCACGTCGACTTCACCACACACCGACCGAAGGAAGGACCTGCCGAGCTCGCTCCGCTGCATGCTCAGACGGAAGCGCACCCTGCGCCGCCTTTGGGCCCGCACTCGCTGCCCCAGGGTGAAGGCTGACCTCAACCGGCTTGCAGAGAAGATCGCGCGTGCCATAGTCGCTCTCGACGAGGCGCGGTGGGAGTATACCGTCGATCGAGCGACGGAACATGACACAGCGCTGTACTCTCTCTGCAAGCAACTTACCGGACGTGACACCCCCGTTTACCCCTTGCTCGATGCATCGGGTAAACGCACCTATGCCGCCAAAGATCGTGCTGAGATCCTGGCAGCTCACCTGGAGATGACTTTCATGCCCAACGCCCCAAACACCTCCAACCTCCACGTCATCCGTCATCACGCGGCGGTCCAGGACAAACTGGAGAGGTTCCTGTCGGCCCCTACACCGCCGCTCCGGGGAGAGGACTTTATCTCCCTGTCAGAGCTGCGGTCGGTCGCTGCTCGCCTCGATAAGCGAAAAGCGCCAGGCCCCGACGGAATCACCAACGCCGCGCTGATGCTGCTGCCCCGAACGGGTCTCGTAGCGCTCACGAGCCTGTTCAACGGAATACTTCGCACCGGCCACTTCCCAGAGGCGTGGAAGACCGGGAAGATCATCGTTCTTCCCAAGCCGGGGAAGGACCGCCGCCTGCCTGGAAGCTACCGGCCGATCACCCTGCTCTCGCACATAGCCAAGCTGTTTGAGCGTCTGCTGCTGCGTCGAGTCACGCCCCATCTGCCCCTGCGCGAGGAGCAGTATGGATTCCGCAGCGGCCACTCGACGACGCTCCAGCTGGCGAGGGTCATTAACCAGCTGACCAGTGAGCTGAACAACGGGTGCTACACCGTTGGGGTCTTCCTCGATATCGAGAAAGCCTTCGATCGTGTGTGGCACGCCGGGCTCCTGGCCAAGATCCTGGATACCACCATGCCGCCTGCTTATGTGCGAGTGCTGGCGTCATTCCTCAGCGGCCGTAGCTTCTACGTGGCAGTGGATGGTGCCGAATCCCAACCACGCACCATCCAAGCCGGAGTACCTCAGGGCAGTTGTATATCGCCGCGCTTATACGCGGCATATACGGATGACATCCCCACCCTGCGCCACCATCTGCGGGAAGGGGAGGAGGACGTGCTGTTGTCGCTATTCGCTGACGACAGCGCGTATTTCGCGTCGTCTTATCACCAGATCGTTGCCACAAACCGCATGCAGCGTCTGCTGGACTTGTTGCCGGAATGGCTGGACAAGTGGAGGATGACCGTCAACGTCGGGAAGACGGCCGCTCTGCTGACCAGTCGCTCCAAGCCGCTACGTCAACTCACTCTGCGAGGTCAGGACGTAGAGTGGAAGACCACAGTGAGGTTCTTGGGGTGTGAGTTGGATCGCAGCCTGCGCATGGTCCCCATGGTCAATCGTGCCGTGGGCCAAGCTGCTGCTGCCAGGTCCCAGCTCCACACGCTGTTCACATCCCATCTACCTGTCAACACCAAACTGCGAGTCTACGGTGCCTACGTCCGCTCGCGCTTGACGTACGCGGCACCCGCCTGGTACGCGCTATGTTCGGCGTACCAGAGGCGAAGGCTTCAAGTCCAGCAGAACCGCTGCCTGCGACTGATCGTAGGAGCCCCGAGGTATGTGCGGAACGACGTCGTGCACAGAGACACCAAGATGCCGACCGTGGAGGAGTTCGTTCGTCGCCTTGCGCGCCGACTGTTCGCGCGAGCGGACAACAGCGTGCACGTTCACCTCCACGGCATCGCGCCACTCCACGCACGACCACCCGAGGGACGTTCCCTGCCTCGTGAGCTTCTGCGATCACCGTCACCGCGGCCCGACGCGGACGACGATGGTGACGATGAGGACGACGCGACGGGCGAAAGGGCGATACCATCGGATTTGACACCACTACCGGATTTGACACCACCACCGACGTTGATACCACCACTGGAGATGACACCACCCGAAAACAACATCGCGGTCTGGGAGCTAACATTCCCAGACCCCCCCGAACCAGAGATCCTGTAGGTCACCTAGGTGACCTGGGCCTACAGCCCGAATACAGTCCAGGCCACAAAGCCTGCGAGGACCAGCCCGGGCAAAGAGGTTCGCCTCGAGGCCCGTACCCCGCCTACCCCTCAAGGGTATGCGAGAAGACCCCCTGCGGGTACCAAACCGCAAAACAGTTTAACAATATTAGAAGAGATGGCGTTTAAGCATTACTACCTATCTTATCTTTATTACAATATTTAAATAATATTTAACGCCGTGTGGTATCCGGCTAAATAGAATAGTACCACCCACATTTCTTACCGCGGTGTCGTAAAAGGTGACTAAGGTAAGTCGACCCGCCGTGTGTTATCCGGCTGAGTAGAATAGACCAACCTCATTTCTTACCGAGGTGTCGTAAAAGGCGACTAAGGTAAGCTGACCCACCGTGTGGTTTCCGGTTAAGTAGAATAGACCACCCTCTGTCTTACCGAGGTGTCGTAAAATACGACTAAGGTAAGTTGACGCCAGGCAGGCGGCCGGTAAAAACGCAGCCAAATCGTGTAACAACATGTTTATAACATGTGCCGACCCCACTTAGAGTGGGATAAGGGCGGGAGGATGTGTTATGTGTTAGTGTGGTTGTTTGTGTTGGTATATGTGTAATGTATGTGCTTATATAATGTTACTAAACTACTTGTATTAATAAAAGAAGTATTCTAAATTAGTTTTATTCTTTTCATAAAAAATGCTAAAATGAAATCAAGGCAAACTCTCATTTGCTATTCGCGGGCTAGCTGCTAATGACAGCGGCTGTCACATCTCCCACGTCAAAATGGCGCGAAAAGCTGTGGCAAGCTGTGACGTCATGGCTTGCTTGCTTGCAATGCTTGCTTGCTTGCTTGCTTGCAGTAGCGACAAGGCGGCGTTGTTACATTCGGCCATCCTGTAAACATTGCTCCCGCAATGAAAATGCAAACACTTAATCACAAAACAAAATAAAACGAGTAATACGGTTTGCTAATAAGATTATTAAACCCGTGCAATTAATTAGTTCAACTCTCTAACAAATCAATTAAGTCTTCAGTCTCTTAATTGTTCATCTATACTACTCTCACTATCTGTCATGTGTGCTACGCTCCGGTAGGGACGGATGGAGTCTGCGGATACTAGACTGAAAAATAAAAAACATAAAATGTTAAACGTAACTTGTAAATGGAACGATTTTGTCTTATCATCCACACCATAGATGTCCCCTAAATGTTCAATTTTCTTCAGCCAGGCTGTTATAGTGCACTCCTCACTATCTGAATCAAATTCCGGGATCAATACTGCCGCTCGGTGCATTTTTAGTGGGGCCATAGTTCTTTATTATGCAAATTCCGGAATCCTTTTTCTGTTTGACGGAATAAAAGTTTTCAAAATTTTCCTTGCGGGCGTTTGATCATCTTCCACCTCATAGGAAGACTTTTGGTGTTCACTATTTAAAATTTTCATTGTCACATACAGCTCGTCTTTTAATTTTGCGCGGATTCACACTTCTGATATGTTACTAAACTACTTGTATTAATAAAAGAAGTATTCTAAATTAGTTTTATTCTTTTCATAAAAAATGCTAAAATGAAATCAAGGCAAACTCTCATTTGCTATTCGCGGGCTAGCTGCTAATGACAGCGGCTGTCACATCTCCCACGTCAAAATGGCGCGAAAAGCTGTGGCAAGATGTGACGTCATGGCTTGCTTGCTTGCAATGCTTGCTTGCTTGCAGTAGCGACAAGGCGGCGTTGTTACAATAACTTACATATTTCGCGCAAGTTGCAAGCGCGTATAATAATGCAAATGTCAGAGCAATTTGGTTGGTTAGGATATTAGTTAAGCGCTAACTCGACGACGGTCATCTCATCTCATAATCATATTCAATCATTACACCGTAACTGGGAAAAGTAGGGATGCTACATCACAAATTCGATATATATTTATTTTCTTTTCACATCTATAGAACTTATAAATTTACTTTTAATATCCCGCGGTTTCACCCGCGTACATACCGATCTCAGTGTAAAGTCTGCTAAGTCAGACTATAGATTTAGTTTTTGTTAAATATATTATCAATAGTTTCCGCAGCGCATGCGATGACAGATTTTTATGACTAATTTTTTACACCTATATTCTTATTACGGATAAAAAATACGCATTTTTTAATGTTATATAACCTATGTTGCTCAGTAAAGATGCAGCTTTCCAATGGTGAAAGAATTTTTGAAATCGATTTAGTAATTTTTGCGTGAAAGCATTGCAAATATACATACAAATGTTTCCTCTTTATAATATTAGTATAGATGATGTAGCACTTTTTACAAAAGTATTACTAACATTATTTTGCTATAATTTGCGATGAAGTAAAATAGAAAATATATATAGTGCTAAATGTAGAGTAGACTATCCGTTTTCATACCTGGTACATGCAGGATTCGTAAAAACATATGCACAAACCTCCACCACCGCCATCTACTGACCATTGTTTTAGCGCCACACAAATTGGCGACACGCTAACGCGATCGAGTAGGTTAAAAAACTTGCTACAAGCACACAAATTGATTAGATTATTAGCACTCTAGAATATAAGCTATTTTTAATTGCGGTATTAAAGATTACGCTCACAAACTCACGGGCAGAAGCTATTTATAACACCTAAAATATTGTAAGTATAATTTTCTCTATTCTGTTTTTGTGACATCCCTGACAGTTAACAGTGAATTTCATCAGCGAAGTTAATTTCGGGCAATTTCATGGAATTGCTTATGTGATATTGTTATGTATTACGTGTTAAAATAAAGCACCTGGGTAACCGAGGTAAATGAACTTTACAGGCAACCGTTTTTTTTTAATAAAAACCCTTATTTAGCGAATAGAACATAAGAGTACCATTTATTTTTGCTTGGAACATTACATACATGCATTACGAACTACAAACGGCTTTTAGACGTTTACATAATTCGGTTAGGTCTCGAGTCCATTTAAAGTTAATTGATCCCAACATAAATTAGGTCACGTTCTAAATTAAACCTATCAAAACACGATGAGATCGTTTACATGAAAACTTTACTAATTAACTAATCGTAATTTTGACTAATGCTTCTTGGGATTTCAACCTTCTTAATTTTAATTTGATGACGCGATAATACTTAACTGATATACAAAAATTATACATTTTAAGCCGTGTGGTATCCGACTGAATAGAATAGACCACCCTCATTTCTTATCGAGGTGTCGTAAAGGCGACTAAGGTAAGTTGACCCATCGTGTTGTATACGGTTAAGTAGAATAGACAACCCTCTTCCTTACCGAGGTGTCGTAAAAGGCGACTAAAGTAGATTAAAACACAGTGTGGTATCCGGTTGAGTAGAATAGGCAACCCTCTTCCTTACCGAGGTGTCGTAAAATACGACTAATGTAAGTTGATGTCAGGCAGGCGGCCAGTAGTGAAATACGTAGCCAAATCATGTGATAACATGTTTATAACATGTCGTGCCGACCCCCACTTAGAGTGGGATAATGGCAGGAAGATGATGAAAATTTTATGAATTTTCTCACAAAGTTCATACTTTAACAACGTTCCCTTATGTTGTTTATAGATGATAGTATCTGGGTAACCAAGTCTTGTTCGGTAATTTTTTAATGATATTGTAACTTAACTACTAGTATCAATAAAAGAGTATTCTAAATCAGTTTTATTCTTTTCATAAAAAATGCTAAAATGAAATCAAAGCAAACTCTCGTTCGCTATCCGCGGGCTAGCTGCTAATGACAGCGGCTGTCACATCTCCCACGTCAAAATGGCGCGAAAGGCTGTGGCAAGATGTGACGTCATGGCTTGCTTGCTTGCTTGCAATAGCGACACGTCGGCGTTGTTACAATATAAAAAAATGAAATTTAATAATTATAAGGTGGGGCCCGATTCAGAGTATTATCACTTCTTAGTCCACCCATTATGCGCTTGACTCTGACAACTTTATAATTGACAGCTAAAATATCATTTGCATTCTATTCTACATTTCAGAATTTTTCAGTGCCCGAAAACAGGGATAAAACGATATTTTGTTGAAACGAAACCTAGTTAGATCGATTCTCCCTTTTCTCCCCCAAAACCCCTACATGCTGAATTTCATGAAAATCATTGCAGCTGTTTTCGAGATTCAGAAAATATATGTACATATAGGATTAAATAAAAGATGCAACAGTATTATTAGACACTTTAATATGATACTTGATAGTTATTTGTGATCTTCGATTAATCGACGTGTAGTGGAGTGGCAGAGGTGGGAGTGACACCAGCGAACTGCATTAGCACCAGTTCATATGTAACTATTGTGCCTGCTATCTAAAAGAGGAAATTTCGTTAATATATATAGATAGCGCCTGGTTGTCCGAGCCTTGTTCGGTAATTTTTTACAAAATTAAAAAATAATTATGTAGTTGGGGATCGATCCTAGGTATTTACATTTCTCGAGACTGCCCGTGCCCCGAATAAACTACGCTGACTTGACAGCTTATGACAAAAATTCAATTCAATATAAATTTTAGTACCTTTTAATGCCCAAAAACAGGGATAAAACGAATATTTTTTACATAAAACCTTGCTAGATCGATTTTTCTCCCCCAAAATCCCCTACATACGTAATTTCAGGAAAATCTTTCGAGATTCCGACAAAAATATAAATACATACCAGATTAACGCATTTAATTAAATATTAAAGACAATATATATGTGTGTGTGTGTGTGTGTCTCCCAGGAGTGAAAAAAAGCAATAGACATGTTTACGTTCTAGTAGCGCCATCTGTTATCTTTGGGAATACTTTAGCCGAATCATGGAGTCAGTAGTTGAAGTCGAGGTTGTCTTAAAGCTGTTCCTTGTGATTGTGACGTTTGACGCATATGTAAAACCAATTGCAAGTTGGCGCTTGTAACAAAGCGACATGATAGATTTGACATCTATATATATGTATATATATATATATATATATAATGATGATGAGTTAATCTTGTATGTATATATATATTTGGAATCTGGAAACGGCTCCAACGATTCTGAAATTCAGCATGCAGCGCGTTTTGGGGGAGAATAAAATGTGGAGGTAAAGAATGAAGGAAGTTCTTACTGCTAAAACTATTCCACGCTTCACTTTGAAGAACTGCAAACCTGTTAATGCCACTGTATCGCCATGTATTTGCTCTATGAACCTTTGAACCTGTAGGTCATAAAAAACTTAATATAATTATCAATATAACCTATTTTCTGAAATTAAAATTAACCAATTTGTAAAGAATCACCTTTATCATACGAAAGATCATATTTTGAGATTTCTCATAGCAATATGGCCGCCTTTGCACATCTTAAATTATCCTATATAGTGTATTATCTATGTCTTAAATGTTAGAAATCGCTATGTTATTTCTCTTTTTTGCTATATTCTCTTTTATTGTTGGAATGTGTGATAAAGTTTTATAAATTAATTTATAAATAAAGATCACACTTTCATCATCTAATCATCCCAAACTATTTCAGTATTTTTGTGAAACAAGGTCTTAATTCAGTATTTTCTTATTTCAGTATTTTTGTGAAACAAGGGGGTCTGTGGTTGGCTGTCAAAGTGACAAGTCATAATTTAAGTTGCTCCTAATTTAAATTATTTATTTTAAGTTTAATTTAGTTTATTTACGTTTTTAATTTAAGTAAATGTTGAACTAATAATTACTGAAAGTTTTGTGATATAAATTTTCTTCTTTAGTTCTTAATACAGTAACTAAACAAACAGCTGTCAGGAGTCACCGGTTGGAATTCATATCTCAACGGACTAAAACCCGGGGAGTATTTCTTTTCATTTTATAGTTATAAGCTATTTATATATATCAAAAACAAAATAATAAACTTTTCCAGCACTTTATTAAAAAGTATAGAATAAAAGTTGAGTGAGCAGATTAAATATAATATTATAGTATAATAGATTTTGAACAAAGAAAACACCAGTGTTGTGGACGAATATAAATTTAATTATTTGAGATTGCTTATATCATTCTAAGAGAACACAACGATACTGAGTATTTTACTGACACAGCGCCATCTAGTTTCACTAGTAGTCAACAAAAAAAATAATTAAAGTTTAATTTTGTTTGCATTTGTACATTCCGCCCGCCATGGACACAATGTCCATCATTTTAGCCAACTAATGGCTTACCCCTTTCGACACGAAAATGGACTGTATGTTAGAAGTTAATGGATACATGATTACAATGATTTGACTACGGTGACAAGAAAACAGACATTTATATACTATACCTAAAACTCGATTTTTTAACTTGTTGTATATAATGGTATACTAAATTAGCAGATCAAAACAAAAAAAAACCATAAAAAACATTAGTTACAGTTATGACAGATAAAAAAAATAACAAGGACTAAATATAACTTAAATTACAGATTTTATTCTATTGTAGTACAATAAACACATCATAACATGTTATTTATTATTAGCACTGGTAACTGGTAGCACACATAATTTATTTATTGGTCGCTTAATGGTAACCCCTTTACATTTAAGACTTACAACTCTCGTAATGTTGTCTAAACCAGCATGTTTCTCAATAATTATTCCTAGTAACCATCGAGCTGGAGGCAAATCATCCTCCTTTACCAAGACCACATCTCCAATATTTGGTTCCTGAGTTTTATGTGCCCACTTGTAACGTTGCAAAAATTGAGTCAGATACTCCTGTGACCATTTTCGCCAAAATGTCTGCAACATTTTCTGTATCAGTTGCCATCGTTTAAGGGTTGAAATAGGTGAATTTTCATAATTGGATTCAGGAACGAGCATTAATGGTTCACCTATTAAAAAATGTCCCGGAGTGAGAGGCATTGGATCATGAGGATTAGTACTGATCTGAGATATAGGTCTAGAGTTTAAGCACGCCTCAATTTGGTATAGCAGAGTGGTTATTTCTTCAAAAGTGAGAGTAGCAGTACCGATTAAGCGTCGGAGATGATGTTTCGTAGATTTTATCCCAGCCTCCCACAAACCTCCGAAATTTGCAGCGTGAGGGGGGATAAAATGCCAGGTTGTGCCATTGTCTGCCAAAGATGCAGCAATTTCTGAGGTCAAGGTTGACTTTTCTTGCGCAAATAAAGTTTTGAGTTCACGCGAAGCCCCTACAAAATTTGTTGCATTATCGCTAAAGAGATCAGCACAATGGCCGCGCCGCGAAACAAACCGCTTAAAGGCTGCTATAAATCCTTGTGATGTTAGGTCACTCACAGCTTCCAAGTGTATAGCTCTTGTAGCCATACACACAAATAAACAAATATAACCCTTATATGCTCGATAACCTCTTCCTTTAGTGGTTCTGATCTGGATGGGTCCTGCATAATCAACACCACTTCGAAAAAATGGACGAATTGGTGTGCCTCGAGCAGGGGGTAACTGACCCATAAGTTGGTTCGTTATGCGTGCTGCATAACGTACGCATATCACACATTTACGTACGAACATTTTTGCTAAATTTTTTGCATTGATGATCCAGTATTTAGAGCGCAAAAAATTTACCATTATTTGAGGTCCACCATGTAACGTTTTTTCGTGAGCTTCGGCCATAACAAGATTGGTGAGATGCGATTTTGATGGCAAAATTAGTGGATGTTTTACGTCATTGTCAATACTGATTCTGTCAAGGCGACCTCCAACTCTCAAGACATCGGCATCATCGAGAAAAGGATTTAGTGAAGTAAGTTTACTTTGTTTATTTACTACACCGGCTTTTTTCAAATCTATAATTTCTTGTGAGAAATTCATTCTTTGAAACACTTTGATACAAATAAACAAAGCTTCCTCTAACTCTTCTCTAGTCAACCAAGTAGGAATCTTACTCCCATGCGATCCTTTCAACTTATTGATAAATCTTTTACAATAGGCTAAAACTCGAACTAATTTTCTTAAGGATGAAAATCGGGTCCATAAATCCAAGTGACTTTCTTCAATGATGTGATAAACCTTTTTCCCTTTTTCTTCCAAAATTGTATCTCGTAAAATAGTTTGATCATAAGTTATTGTTTCATCGCACAACCAAGCAGGTCCCGTTTTCCATACGTCGATCGATGAAAATTTTGATGGACTAACACCCCGAGACGCAAAATCTGCTGGATTATCAGAAGAAGACACATGTGCCCATTTTTCTCTATCCAAAATATTCAGAATTTCTGAGACTCGATTTGCAATAAAGGTTTTCCAACGGCTTGGATGACTACTTAGCCAAGCCAGCACGACCATAGAGTCCGTCCAAGCACGAACATTTTCCTTTGGTATATTCAATACTTCTGACACTTCTTGTAGTAACCTTGCTAATAATACCGCTCCACATAATTCTAGTCTCGGGATGGAGACTTGTTTTATAGGTGCTACTTTTGTTTTAGACGTTATAAGATGTACGTGATGGACTCCGGTATCATCTACTACACGTATATAAACTACGGCAGCATATGCGTCGTTTGAAGCATCGCTAAATCCATGGAGTCCCCTTGTAATGTTGTTATCCTTGATACCTATCCATCGCGGAAGTCGAAATTTGGTAAGTTCGGTAAGTTCATCCCGGTAAGTAATCCAATCCTCTAATAAGTTCGATGGTAATTCCTCATCCCATCCTATTCCCGTAAGCCATAACCTCTGTATGAATATTTTTGCCCTAACAATTACTGGTGCCATCCAACCCAACGGGTCAAATAATCTTGCAATATCTGATAAAACTTTTTTTTTTGTTACAGGTGTGTTTATTGGCGGTAGCTGCACGGAATATTCGAAGTCATCGGTCCTGCGGTTCCAGGTAAGGCCTAAGATTTTAATTATATCATTTTCTTTTAGTTCTAGGTTGCTTTCGACCATTTTGCTTTCTGAGCTTATTTTATTCAACAATTCTTCATTATTGCTAGACCATTTTTGCAGCTCAAATCCCCCTTTGCCGAGTAGACTATTTGCTTCTTCATAAATTTGTTTACCTTGACAGACTGTTTGACACCCAGTCAAAAGGTCATCCATATAAAAGTCTTGTAAGATTTTTTCAGATGTTATTGGGAATTGTTTTCCTTCGTCATATGCAACCTGATGCAGTGTCCTGACTGCTAGATATGGAGCTGAAGCAGTTCCAAACGTAAGACGCATCAGACGCAGATGTTGAAGTTCCTCTTCAGGTGTCGTCCGCCAAACTAAACGTTGGTAATCAATGACATCATCCGCTACTTTAACCTGTCGGTACATTTTAATTATGTCTGCTACTAGACATATAGGATGGGTTCTCCATCTCATGATGATGTGTCGTAATTCAAGTTGCAAGGTAGGACCCACCATTAAATCCCCGTTTAGAGAGGCTCCGTTGCGACCCTGACACGACGCATCAAAAACTACCCTGACCTTAGTGGTTTTATCATCTCTAACTACAGCGTGATGAGGTAAGTAAACGGCATCAGATTTATCAATTTCTTCTGGGGGTACTATTTCCATGTGGCCAAGCTTTAAATATTCTGAAATAACATCAGAATATTGAATTTGTAGTTCGCTTGATCGCAGTAAACGCTTTTCTAACATAAAAAATCTTTTTGTAGCTATTTCCCTAGAGTTACCATACTTACAACTCGGATCATCATCTCTGAAAGGTAGTTTAACAATATATCGACCAGAAAGATCCCGTGAAGTTGTTTCACGAAATAAATCTTCGCATCTTTGTTCTTCTACAGTAAACTGCTTTTTACCAAAAGAACAAAAGTCCGATTCAAGCTGCCAAAATTTTTTAAGATTGAATTCTTCATCATTTGTTTGAGTGTTACTAATTATGGTGCTATGGTAACTCAAAAAATGATCAGTTTCCTTTCCATCAGTAATATTTCCAGATAAAATCCAACCTAGCTTGGTATTCTGAGCCACGGGTGTCCCTGATGGGCCTCTGATTAAGCCCTCGGATACAACTTGACAATAGACTTCAGCACCCAGCAACATGTCTATTTTATTTGGAATGTTAAATTTTGGGTCAGCCAACTTCATTTTCGACATATCTGGCCACAGTCCAACAACAAATTTACTTTCAGGAAGAAATGCGGTAAGTTTGCTTAGCACATGAGCTTTAACGAAAATGGTATACGTAGGATGCTGAATTGATTGTAAGTTAACGTAAACCACATGCTTTGAATTAAGTAATGTGTTATCATTACTTCCCACTCCCGATATGGTACTGTTGTTACAAACTTTCTTTAAGCCTAGTAACTGAACTGCCGATTCCGTTATAAAAGAAGCCTGTGACCCTTGATCTAGTAATGCTCTCAGAGTGATAGAGGACCCAGTGCTAGTTTCAGCCTTCACTAAGGCTGTTGCTAATAAAACTTGATTCTTTGTATTAGAGAAGCAAGTGGTAATATTTTCTGTTTCGATATCGATTTGAGAAGTGGTTGTAGTCGCAACAACGTTGTTACTATCCTTAGATTGATTACATTCCTCTACATTACCGATTGATACTTCCGAATTATGCGAATGTAATAATGTGTGGTGTTTTCTTTTGCAAATTCTACATCTAGTTGGTAAACGACACGACGTTACTAAATGATTTGCTCCTAAACAATTAAAACATAAATGCGAGTTTTGAACAAAATTACGACGAGTTGGTAAGTCTTCGTTAGCGAACTTTTTACAATTTCCTAACTTATGACTACTATCGGAACAATAAGGACATAAAACAAAATGTTCCTTTTCAGTATTAGCAATTACATGATGTGATTGAGAAACTTTAACAGTTTTAGAACTTAAAAATTCCAATGCCCTAAATCTATGCTCTAAAAATTGTAGAAACTGTTTTAATGTCGGCAATTCATTGGTTAAATCACAAATTTTTGCTTCCCATTGTTTACGGGATTCATTATCTAGTTTTAAAGACAAAATATATATTATAATGACATCCCAGTTTGCAATATTTATTCCTACATTTACCAGAGCATTCAAACATTCATTTGTAGTATCGAAAAGTTGTTTTATAGCATTAGATGATTCATTCGTTATATTCTTTTGACCAAAAAATCGCTGCAAAATGCAATTAGTGATGAATTTTTTATTGTTGAATCTGTGTTCTAAAAGTTCCCAGCAAATTAAATAGTTCTCATTCGTAATAGGTAGATGACGCAGCAACTGTTCAGCTTCTCCAGTTAGGTAACTTTTTAAATAATGAAGCTTCTGCACATTTTGAAGTGATTTATTGTGATGTATAAGTGACAAAAAGAGATCCCGAAATGTAGTCCACTCTAAATAGCTCCCAGAGAAAGTAGGTATAGCAATTCTCGGCAATTTAACGTTAATCGATTCATTGTCATTCGACGATTCAGAATCATTCCTTCTATTCACATTTTTAGCCTTGAGCCTTGAGAGACGTTCCTTTAATTCAGTTTTGTACTCCATATATAAGTCTTCAGTAAGGCTATAAAAATCATTTAAGTAGTATTGCGATTCCTCAAAATCTTTCTTTTCGACTTGACAAATTATCTTCTGGTGAGTGTTATCAAAAGATGACCATTGCTTATCTAAACTCTCCATCCTAGTTTCTATATAACATTCTGTTACTCTTTCCTTTGGTGATTTTTTAAAGTTGATAAAACCTTTACTTATTTTTCTATAAGTATCCTCTTGAATTCTCAAGAAAGAGTCCATTTTTATAATTGCGTTAATAAATTTTCAAGATATTAAGTTGAATACGATGTGTTAAATCTTAGTGTCTTGATAAAGTGAAATATATCAACAAATAAAGTTCATAAATTTTTCTAAGTTCTAGAATTTTTCTAAGTGTTTCATGTGATACTTAGTCAAAATCGGGCATGGATTCCCCGTCTCAACCACAATTTGACTTAAAATATTACAAGTCCATGCAGTAGTGAAATTTGTTAAGTTTGACTGTCACTATTTCTTTAAGTTCACTTTACTTGAATATTTCCACTAAGTTCACTATTGCTTGGAGGATTATTAAATATGTTAAATGTACTTACAGTTTTTGCACCATACAAACGAGCACTCACACTTATACACTTTCTACGTATATCGTAATCGTTACCAATATCCGACCTCGAAGTACCATGAACAAAGAAAACACCAGTGTTGTGGACGAATATAAATTTAATTATTTGAGATTGCTTATATCATTCTAAGAGAACACAACGATACTGAGTATTTTACTGACACAGCGCCATCTAGTTTCACTAGTAGTCAACAAAAAAAATAATTAAAGTTTAATTTTGTTTGCATTTGTACAGATTTGATACAGTTTTAATTACTTCTTTGTTATTAAATACTTAATAATACTCATAAATCGGAGTAGGAACCTTTCTAATTAATCTTGTTTTATATAAAGTGTGTTAAAATCTCACACTTCACATAATTTCTCATTTATGAGAAACGTCACTTCTCATACATAGGCATTGCTTTATCTCTCTTTGCTTGACAAGTTGTGGAAGCAAAGTTGAAGAAGGCCCTACTGCCATACATACATCTTACTAATAAACACATATTCATTAAAACTTCAAACATACACTTAGTAAACACACTTCATTATCATTTTTATATTGGTAAATAAAGATTTCAAATTACTGCCAAAGTTAGTAATATATATAATATTGTGACCTGATTTACCGGGCAACTGGATGTTTAACTTGCATAAATATTTATAAACAATTTAATCAAGTGAACCATAAACCTTTGCACTATAATTTTATTTATCCTGCACATGTTTAATTATTTAGGATATTTTAAGTACATAATACTGTAAAATTTAATATAGCTGATTTAATTAATAGTGGGTCAACATTTTTATTATATACATAGGTACTGCTACTGTCTGGCTGACTAGTAGCTTCTTAACAAATTAACATATTTCTTTTTATAATTTCAGAAATCAATTTTATATAAAAATGATGACCCGTCAAGCTTCATACAAAGAGATGGAGTCAAAGCTTAAGCTGGCCCTCAATGAACTGAAATCTGTTAAGCAGCTCAACACTCAACTCTTGCAAGAGAGAGAGGAAAGTGAGGAGGAAATTAGTACAGTTATAAAGCAATCCTCACTATACAAGAAACAGCTAGCGGAGCTGCATACTAAGTATATGGACACCTTAGGTGAAAGGAACCAGCTTAAGGATACTGTAGACTCATTTTATCAATGTAGCCAGGTACATGAAAAGGCCCTGAGTCGCATTAGTGAATTAGAAACCAGTTTACATGAGACTCAGCAAACAATGTTTCAATTGGAACAGTTAAATCAATCTTATGAGGTTAATGCGACACAAAGCCTTTTCAAGGAATTGGTTGAGTGTGGTTCTGTTTGTGGTTCAGAGCGAAATCCACAAATAATTGATCTAACCTCTGAGAATGACTCACTAAAGACCGTACACTTTAGTAGTCATAGAAAATTAAAAAAATACATTAAAATTAACAAATTTATTAATAAAACTAAAAAGATTATTAAAACCAAGAACTGCATTCAACAGTTAGGGAAAAGTAGAAAAGAACGTATGAGCTTAATTAATAAGATTAAATCAATTAATCATAAATTACACCATAATAAATATATATATGATGGTGAAGTTTTGCAACTTGAAAAAAAAATAGAAAAATTAGAAAAATCTTTGAAACATATGACAGACTTGTATTCAAAATCTCAAATTCAAATTAATGAGCATATTGCATCCTTTGACGGTCTATTGGAAATTTGCAATGACAACATGGAACGATTCGTGTCATTGTCAAATAAGTATAAAGAGTATGAGGATAAGGAATGTCAATGCTCTTTGAGGAAGCACATTGAAAGTACTTCACCATCATATATTACTATTAATCCGTCAAATACTTTAAATATAAACAATGTTGTAAAATCAGAGAAAAAAACCATTATTTTCTCTGACAAGTTGGGCAAAGGTTTT
Organism: Morpho helenor; assembly: GCA_029227775.1. Lineage (NCBI taxonomy): Eukaryota > Metazoa > Arthropoda > Insecta > Lepidoptera > Nymphalidae > Morpho > Morpho helenor. The sequence continues at coordinate 3,949,242 of JARGCU010000008.1, forward strand.
GGAGCAATTATGAATATGTACTTAAGACATTCAGTAATTAATAAATGTTCACCCGGAGCAACTTATGATTATATAATGAATAACTGGAATTGTAATGATTTTGACTCTAATACTACAGTCATATTAATGTTTGGTGACAGCTTAAATGTAAAAAAACCACAGATTACAAAATGCATCGAAAAATTAATACTTTTAAATGAGAAATATAAATGTAAATTTGTTATGTGTGCTTTTCCCTACTCAGATATACTGACTAGTAGGCAGAATGAGCACATATATAATTTAAACTTAAAAATGTATAATTTGACATACCGTCATAGTGACGCTATATTTTATTTTGACATAAATAAATTTATTACCTCGTTTAAGTTGACTAGAGATACTATGTATCTGTCTAAAAAATGTTATCGGAGTCTAGCTTCACTGCTAGCGTATAATTTAAATGATACAGTTACATGTGATGTAACTAAGTCTATTGACTCATATACAAACTGTACATTAAGTACTAATTATTCATATATTGACATGTGTACTAGTAGTAGTACTAATAGTATATCAAGTAACATTTTAGGTACGGAAAATGTTACTTTAAACTAGATAATAAGACAATAGATAGACCTTGTAACTTGAATATTGTACACCAGAATCTGCAAGGTCTATCTGGCAAAGAATTTGAAATAGAACTGTTTATGAATAAATTTAGTATTGATATTTTATGTATAACCGAGCATTGGCTAAACAGTTCTAATTTCTTATTAAATATTAAAAATTATAAAGTGTCCAGTGCGTTCTTGAGGAAGACCGCCCAGCATGGGGGATCTTTGATATTAACTCATTCCAAAGTACATTGTAAAGAACGAAATGATATTGTCGGTCTTTCTGTTGAACGTACCATTGAACTGTCTTATGTGGAGTTAGAGCGCTATATTATAGTTTCTGTGTACCGCCCACCCTCCAGTGATTATATATTATTTGAGAGCGTCATGGAGGAAGTTCTTAAGAAGATCTTTAAATCTTCAAAACAAGTTTTAATATGTGGAGACTTTAATGTTGACATCTTAGTGGATACCTGTAATCGTTGTAGGTTACTTAATTTATTTCAATGTTTTGATATGATCAATGTATTTAACGAACCTACCAGGATAACTGCAACTTCAGCTACCGGTGTTGATAATATTTTTACTAACTACAGTTGTAATATCTTAGAAAAATCTATAATAAATCGCTTAAAGTCTGATCATAGTGGGCAAATTATATCTGTCCCTAACTATATGCAGGAAAAAAATTGTTATATCAAGTACAGGCCTTTCACTTCGAATAAAATAAAGCGATTTCAATCAAAAATATCATCAAAGATATTGCAATTCGACAAAAGTCGCGGTAGCTCAGATGAACTTTTTGATGCCCTCTTTGGAATGATTGGTTGTGAGTTCAATAAGACTTTTAATATTATAGAAAAAAAAGTGATCAAAAATCTTAGGTTTAGCGAATGGGCCACTAATGGCATTTATAAGAGTAGGAATAAGTTATTTGATCTGTATGCAGAAAAACAATATAATAAGTCCCCCACTTTTCTACAATATGTAAAAAAATATTCAAAAACGTTTAGAAGTGTCTGCACACAGGCCAAATCTCTTCATATTAAAAGTAAAATAATTAATTCTAAAAATAAAATAAAAACTACCTGGAATGTTATTGGAGATGAAACAGGTAGACGTAAAATGCATAATTCTGCCATAGAGCTTAAAATTGGGAATGAACTTATTAATTCTGATACAGCAGTAGCTAGTGCATTTGAGCATTTCTTTCAAAATATACCCATTTCTACCACTAGCTCAATAAACTCATCCCCAATGGAAGCTTTTAATGTTTTAAAGGACAGCGTCACGGAGTGCAGTGTTAATTTTAAATTTCAACACATTTCCCCATACGATATCGTCAAAATTTTTAAAACATTAAATATTAAAAAAACAACTGATCTATGGGGAATGTCCGTAAAATTAATTAATAATATTATTGATATTATCGCCCCGATTATGGCCAAGATCTTTAACAAATCTGTAGATACAGGGATATTTCCCAATTTAATGAAACATAGTAAATTGATCCCCCTTTTTAAGTCCGGTGATAAGAGCGACCCTCAGAACTATAGACCTATTTCGGTCTTGCCAACTCTAAGCAAGATTTTTGAGAAAATCATCCTAAAGCAGCTGCTCCAGCATTTTAATTTTAATAATTTACTTCATCCTGAGCAGTATGGGTTTACTAAGGGTCGGTCTACAACGGATGCGGGTGTGAGGTTGTTGAAGCATGTCTTTGATGCGTGGGAGAACTCACAAAATGCCATAGGGGTATTTTGTGACTTATCCAAAGCATTTGATTGCGTTCAACACGAAATTTTATTGTTAAAGCTTGGCTATTATGGCATTAAAAACAATGCACTTCGTCTCGTTGCATCGTACCTTCACAGCCGGATTCAAAGAGTGTGCATTAATGATGTGCAGTCATCCGGATCGGCCTTAGTTATGGGTGTGCCCCAAGGATCAATCCTTGGTCCCTTTCTGTTTTTAGTTTATATAAATGATTTACCGTATTTTATTCATAATATTTGCGATATTGTACTGTTTGCGGATGATACATCATTAATTTTTAAAGTAAATAGAAATGACGATAATATTGACGAAGTAAACAGGGGTTTATCGCAAGTAGCTCATTGGTTCAGGCTAAATAATTTGGTACTGAACTCAAATAAAACTAAATGTATTGAATTTGCATTACCTAATGCTGCAAAAACAGCAAATAGACTCTCTTTAAATAATGTACCACTAAAAACAGAAAATTCAACTGTATTTTTGGGAGTATCTTTGGATACAAAACTCCAATGGAGCACACACGTAACAACTCTTGCAGGGAAACTGAGTTCAGCGGCCTACGCTGTTCGAAAGATAAGACAATTCACAGACGTCGAAACAGCAAAACTCGTTTATTTTGCCTACTTCCATAGCATTATGTCTTATGGAATATTGCTGTGGGGTAAATGCGCGAATAGTGAAAAAATTTTTGTTTTACAAAAAAGAGCTATACGTGGCATTTATAATTTAAGACCGCGTGATTCCCTGCGAGAGAAGTTTAAGGAAACAGGTATTCTTACATTTGCTTCACAGTATATTTTAAGCAATCTAATTTATGTACATAAAAATATAAAGAATTATAAAACGATAGGTGATGTATACAATAGACAAAGCAGGAACCGACATAAGCTTGCGGCTCCTGCTTTGCGCCTTGCAAAAGTACGTAATTCGTTTGTGGGTTTTGGTATAAGATTCTATAATAAAATTCCGCAATCAATTTCAGCTTTGCCATTACATCAGTTTAAAAACACTGTTAAAAAGAGGCTGATACAGAAAGCCTACTATACTCTTGAGGATTATTTGGAAGATAAGACTGTGTGGATATAGCTCTCTTTGAACCTGTACAAGACAGTAACGACTTAATGTAAATAGTATTAAGAATTATATTTTTAAAAGAGCAACCGCCGAGTTTCTTGCTGGCTCTTCTCGGTAGGAACAGCTTTCCGAACCAGCAGTAGAGTTGACGATTCAAAAGCGCTTGTTTACAAGTTTATTTGAATAAAGAATATTTTGAATTTGAATTTGAATTTAAATAATGGCGCAATAATCTTTCACTTTCAGCTAAGTATGTCAATGTGTGCTTGTTTCAGTCTTCACGGTTTAGTATTCTTTAGTAATAGGCCGAAAAAATGCTTAGTATTGTTACAAGACTAGTAATTTTCACCTTTTTACCATTAAAAAACCCGATACAAACTTTTTCGTTAATACCTTATGCCTATGATAGCATGAATGTGATGTTAAGCTTAATTTAAGCAATATTTAATTCAATTTAAACCAATATTTAATTTAAAGATTATCTTTGGAATGGGTAACAATGTGTGCCTGTTAGAAATAATAAACATACACACACAAAAGTGTACAAGTGTACACCTTGTACACTTTTTTTACCAATAATGTTTTTTTCAACATTTTTTATGGTACATAAATAAGTGAAAAATTCAGTTTGAGATGGAGAACATTTATGTAGAAGAAGCCTATTCAGAATTAGTTTTAAAATAGCAAAACTAGATGCAATGAAATGGATAGATGGAAAGAATAGGTGTGCAGAAGATTAAATTTATTTTTGAATTTTGGAAGTTGTGAAAGAGAAAAGCTAATTTATCGAGATCTTATTATAGAAACGTGAGATTCATCATCGATATCCTCCTGCCCTTGTCCCACTCTAAGTAGGGTCGGAACAACATGTTTCACCATGTTGATGTGATTTGGCTAGGTATCTTACGACCGGTCGCCTGCCTGACGTCAAGCCATTTTAGTCGTGTTTTACGAAAGCTGAGTAAGAAATGAGGGTGGTATATTCCACTAAGTTGGCTACCATACAGCTGGCCAACTTACCTTAGTCGCCTTTACTTCAGTAAGAAATGAGGGTGGTCTAATCTACTCAGCCGGTTACAACGCAGCGGGTCAACTAACTAAGATAACTTAGTCTCCTTTTGCGACGTAAGAAATGAAGGTTGCCTATTCTACTCAGTCGGTTACCACACAGCGGGTCAACTTACTTTAGTTACCTTTTACGACGCCTCGGTAAGAAATGAGGGTGATCTATTCTACTAAGCCGAATACCACACGGCACATTAAAGAAACGAGTTGTCGCCAATAACTTCCGCTTTGTATTTTATAACAACACAGTAATAAAACTAGAGTATCGCGCCCTTTTTAATTGAAATGGTAGCAACACTGTGTCGTGTTGTTTCCGGTGGAGTCTTCCTATTGCTAAAACGTTTCAGTAGCATTCAGTCTTTGTTCGTTATTCAAGAGAAGTCTATATCTCAGCGAGAATAATGGTATCCTATTATATCGTGTTATTGTTAAAAAATTTATCTAAATCAAATAACTCACCTCAATAGAATAAACCGTAGATGGCACTTCGTATAAAGCATACACTTGTTCCCTACTGACAGTATGAACACGTGATGCTACGAGGGAAACGACTGTCGATCTCAAAATTAAAAATATCAGAGAAAAAGTGTAATACGCTGCGTGTTCATAACCGTTTAATAATCTGCAAGTTAAAGCAAAAGCTAGTAAAGTTGCGGCCAGTATTGAGTGAAGACATTCCTTATAAAAAGGGGGTTAAGAGTTTAAGAGTTCTGTATACTGCATATCTATACTAATACTAATAATATATAAAGCTGAAGAGTTTGTTTGTTTGAACGCCCTAATATCAGGAACTACTTGACCGATTTAAAAAAAATTTTCAGTGTAAGATAGTCCATTTATCGAGTAAAGCTATAGACTATATAGTAAGTAGCGGCCTGTTACTATCCCACTGCTGGGCATAGGCCTCTTCTCTCCGTTATTGGAGAGAAGGATTGGAGCTAGCTAAGACCTACCACGCTGCTCCAATGCGGATTGGTAGGTTACACATATCTCCAGAATTCTCTAGAGATATGCAGGTTTCCTCACGATGTTTTCCTTCACCGAAAAGCGTGTGATAAATTGCAATTATCAATTAGACACATAAGTTTTAATAGAAAAACTCATTGGTGTCTGCCCGGGTTTGAACCCATGATCGTCTCTAGAGATTCACACGGTCGCACCGCTAGGCCATCACAGCTTAGACTATATAACATCATAGACATAGACATAACAATATATAACAGCATAGACTATATAACATCACGCTAAAATGAGAATGATGAGAGATAAGAATGGGAGAGGAGCAGCAATAAAAAATAGTACAAAAACAGCAAAATTTATAACTTTCCGTCCGTGTACTAAGTAAACGGTAAAAGTTATTCAAAAATCTAATAATCTGGTAATTCTTATCTGTTTCAAAAGCCTATTTGATTTTTATGCGTTACTTATTTTAAATTTATATAAATGTATTTCGATAAATAAATACCTTCTGTCTGGTGTGCTGCAAGAAGGCGTTGCTTTGATACCATCTCTGAAATATATCAGAATGTTTAGTGAGACTACTATTTGTACTTGGCCAAAAATCTTTTTAAAATTAAAACTAACAAGAACACGAAATTTAAAAAAATAAATTTTTGTATACGCAGAAAACAGTAAAATATTAGGTATCGTATTTATCTGCTAACTTTGAAATCCATTCAGCATGATGGCCTGAAATTTCCTCAATGATTTCATAGAAATATTTTTTACTAGCTTTTATCCGCGACTTCATTCGCGTGATAGATTGATAATAGATTGCGCTTTTTAGAATTAAGAGGATTTTTATAGCCTATATGTTATTCTGGTGTATAAGGAATAATGGTGCCAAATTTCATAGATATTGATTTAGCGGATTCACCGTGAAAGAGTAACAAACATGTATCTATAGTCAAAACTTTCAGTTTTTTAGTATAAGTAGGATACAATAATCAATTAAGATACGAAAAAATAACTTAAAACATAAAGACCGTCTGAAATAGGAGAAAGGAAATTGCAATTTTGAAATAAAGCAAGTGAGCAATGCAAGTCTAATGAAATTAGAAATTAACATTTTATGTTCGTAACGAATCCATGGAAATGGACTAAAGTACATTCAAAACCTGCAATAATTCATCAAATGCTAGGCGGTCAATCTTGTTCGGGTCAGCACTACGAATATTTAGGCCGTCATTACTCATTAATTTAAATTACAGTGGGATTTCACCCTACAACCTCGAATTGGAATGTTAAAATTTACTATATCAAATTCAAATTTAAAATATTCTTCATTCAAATAAACATTACAACAAGTGCTTTTGAATCGTCAACTCTACTGCTGGTTCGAAAGCTGTTCCTACAGGAAAGAGCCAGCAAAAAGCTCGGCGGTTGCTCTTTTAAAAATATAATTCTTATCACTTACATATCTGTTGTATTTATACTTCATTGATTAAATTAAAAAAGACAGTTTTATAAATTATTATAAATAACCGCAAAAGTAAAGAATATTCAAACTAGTCGAGCAGACAAACCACACGGTGGGTCGACTTGCTTAAGTCGCCTTTTACACCTCGGTAAGAAATTAGGGTGGTCTACTCAGCCTAATACCACACAGCAAATTGACAAGAAATAAAGAGTTATAACATAAAATATAGAATAAAGAGTAATTTAAATAACAACCTATACTTACGCTAGTGTATGCAAAAGTTGTAAGCAGATAAAAAACAGATTGTTTGCAAAAGAGATGAATATAATGGGTCCAATTACTTCATCGACTCTCCTGACGAGGCTTGTAGCTCTATTGTAATCCTCACGGACGCTCTTCCAGAAGAATGATGATACTTGCTAAAAATAACAGTAGATAACCTTTGTAGAAACCATTGCTTCTAAAACATTGCACCATACTGAAAGATTTACCTTTCCTTTTAAATCGGTTACCCTTCTATTCACTTGTTCGAGCCTTGAAGTGAGATGAAGCTAATGCAAATAACAAATATATCTGCGTAATTCCAATTGAAAGTGCATTGTATATTCAAAATCTGAAAACATTGGATATTTTTGACCTTAACGAAACTGAATTTGAAGATTATACAACCATTAATTTAGTATATATTAGGAATGACAATCAAATATTCTCGATTACTAATAGATACCTATTTCGGATTTATCAATAATTTTGCCTTGAAAGGAGAAAGTTTCAAAAAGAAGTTTTACAGCAAAATACAACCAGTACACTGAATTTCCTACATCATTTTCCTTCTACAAGAAATAGCACCTGTATTTTAACTAACAACCCGGTAAAGCAAACTTCGTATTTGGCAACTAATAGAAACACAAAGTTCCTCCGATCAGATGACCTCGACTCAGGTATCTGAAATTGGAATTCTACTATTTCTATTTCTTTTCTTTTCTATTTTGGTCTTATCTATTCTTTCTATTCTATTCGATTTTGGTATCTACCTGCATTAGTACTCCAAGAGTTGTACTGTAGGGAAACACAGTGTCCACCCAAGGAAAGCTATGTTTGATGTAATTTTGATAAATACTTTCTGGATCACAATCTGCGGCTAACACGAACCCAGCAAGTTCAGATAGGCCATGTTCCACTAAAAAGTTGTATACAGGAAATCAATCTACTTTTAACTCTATAGTAATTTGCCTATATAGATATATAAAATAACGATATTTTCCTCTTTATACTTATGTAATAAAAAAAGTATTTTCTCAAACACATTTACACTTTCTCAACAAATCAATCACTCAATGACACATAATAACATCCACGATGTTTTTTTATAATATCGACCACCTATATGAAGGAGGTTGTTTTTAAAACATGTTGTAACAGATATTTATTAAATTCATTGACACAAAAAATCTGTTTACTAAGAATATTCAACGTTCCAGCAACTCCGGGCATTTTGACCATTGTATCTACCTTCTTCTACAGTATTTACAATGTTTCGAACTCCAGGACTTTAATCATGACAATCGGCTACCTCATGTAGAGAAGTGTTAAAAGCACAGATCAGTTTTTTTCATTGAGTCATAAAAGTAACTGGATAAATTATGAGAAATGAAAGACTTTTCAATCCTGATGACGTGTCAAATACAAATAAATATTAAATAGCGGGTGTTCTAATAAGGTAAAACTTAACAAGATGTAGAAAACCGATTTCATAAGGTTTGAGTACAGTCAGTAAATTCTTCATCATCATCCTTCTACCCCTATCCTACTCTAAGTGGGGTCGGCACATGTTAGAAACATGTTGTCACATGATTTGGCTACGTATTTTACAACCGGCCGTTAACAACTTATCTTAGTCTTAATTTACGTCACCTCTGTAAGAAAGACAGTGGTTTATTCTACTCAGCCGGATACCACACGGTGGGTCAACTTACCTTAGTTGCCTTTTACGTCACCTCGGTAAGAAATGAAGGTGTTCTATTATACTCAACCGGATACCACACGGTAGGTAAACTTACCTTAGTCGCCTTTTACGACACCTCGGTAAGAAATAAGGATGGTCTATTCTAGACAGCCGAATACCACATTGTGGGTTGACTTACCTTAGTCGCCTTTTACGTCACCTCGGTAAGAAATGAGGGTGGTATATTCTACTTAGCCGGATACCACACGGCGTACAGTAAATTCTTCATCATTCTGTTAAAATTATATGTCTAACTTACCACTTGCTAAGACAAGAATTAGTATGCATGACAAATTGCATTTTCTCACTAGGGTGTGATCGTATAATGGATCGGAAGCTTCGATTTTCGCTATGTACTGACAAAGTTTCGGCCATTTTGTAGCGATACGTAGAAAAAGGATTGTGGTTGTTGTATTGGATACATAAAATACGAGTGCAGCTGAAATTAAGACGAAACGATAGGTGATGTATCCAATAGACAAAGCAGGAACCGACATAAGCTTGCGGCTCCTGCTTTGCGCCTTGCAAAAGTGCGTAACTCGTTTGTGGGTTTTGTTATAAGTTTCTATTGCATTGCCATTACAGCAGTATAAAAAAACAGTTAAAAAGAGGCTGATACAGAAAGCCTTTTTTTTTTCATGAGGAAACCCTTCATGGGTACTACTATTCGCTGGGGGGCGAAAGCAGTTATGCCGGACTCTTACCGGCTAAAACCTCATGGTGTTCCACCTTGCTGCTCAGTGGCGAGGGCACAGGAATACTGGACGCATCACGTCTACACCCTCGTCAGCAGCCTACCTTTGCTACTCTTGTAGAGCCTGGACAGACTCTTGCACCATAAACCGACGCATTGGGAACACTTAATGCATCGGCCCTCTCGAGGAACCTCACTCAAGCCAGAGCGTCGAAACCCCCTATTCGACGCCCGGAGGTCCTCATCAGGGTGGTAGTCAACGGTCTTGGGCACGCCGTCTTTGTCTCGCTCGTCTACGACGGATTGGGTTGGAAGAAGTTGCCTCCCGAACTCTCTCTGCCGCCTCCTTCTGCGATATTACATATTCGCAGAAGTATGACATCGCCGCCCAAGATCTACTATTTTCTACCATAGATTTAATTACAGATGGTAGGGAGAGATCAGGTCCTACGTGCTCTAGCAGTCGCGTCCGCTGCTCCATCCATGCAGGACATTGAGCAAGAGTATGCTGAGCAGTGTCATTGAGAGCACCGCACTCATGACACACACTGGAAGGTTCTCGCTGAGCTACCCGACACAGGAAGCTTCCAAAGCAGCCGTGCCCTGAAAGGACCTGTGTCAAGCGGAAAGTTAGAACTCCATGCCCTCTCTTCGTCCAACTCTGCAGAATTGGGTTGATACAGAAAGCCTACTATACTCTTGAAGATTATTTAGAAGATAAGAATGTGTGGATATAGCTTTCTTTGATCCTGTACAAGACAGTAACAACTTAATGTAAATAGTATTAAGAATTATATTTTTAAAAGAGCAACCGCCGAGTTTCTTGCTGGCTCTTCTCGGTAGGAACAGCTTTCCGAACCAGCAGTAGAGTTGACGATTGAAAAGCACTTGTTTACAAGTTTATTTGAATAAGGAATATTTTATTGTTATAATTATAATTTGGTAAGGAATAATTATAATTTGGTACTATTTGTTTGGTAAGTTGTGATATCTAAACGGTGAGAACGTGTGGCTATCTTGAGATGGTCATGGGTTCAAACTTCAGGCCATTAATGGGTTTTTGTATTTAAACTTCTGTGCATAAATCGCCCTATCCGAAGAGCAAAGTCACATTTCCCATGCTTATATATGGGAGATGTGACCTTGTTCTTCGGATAAGTCGAAATGATATTGTCGATTAATGAAACCTGCGTATCTCTAAGTAATTTATCATTAAAATTTCTTACTGTTAGATGTCACTGAAGTGTCGTAATCTTTAAAATATCTTATAAGAAAGAATAAGTTCAAAAATATGACTTGGCTCGTTATCGTCAAAAAGGTGTAAGCACACCGTCCAGAGTAATATGTAAATCTGAAATTAAAAGCATAAAATTTAAATGCTTTATCGACATCACTAGCATTTTCCCATAGTATTATACGATTACCATATCGAATAACGAATGCTAGGTATCTTTGATACGCTGTTAGAGTTGTTCTTAATTCAGTTATTCTAGAAATCCTTCCTAATACATATAGGAAATTGTTTATTATATTGCAAATATTATTGTTAAAACTCCATGTGCATTATTCGTTTACAAGTTATACACAAGAATACTAATTGTTTGTACGTCTATAATTTCATTGAAACATATTTTTTTGAACATATTTCGCTGATTTTAAGAAGACTCTTATTTTTAAATGTAATATATTTCGTTTTATTTAACTTAACTTAACTTAACTTAGATTGTTATTAATTAGCCATTTCTATATCTTGAATATTTAACATAGGAACCAGAATTTACATTTACAGTAACCATTTTGCGATGATAGAAAATATTGTAATAACGCCGTGTGGTATCCGGCTGAATATAATAGTACCGCCCTCGTTTCTTACCGAGGTGTCGCAAAAGGCGACTAAGGTAAGTCGACCCGCCGTGGGGTATCCGGCTGAGTAGAATAGACCAACATCATTTCTTACCGAGGTGTCGTAAAAGGCCACTAAGGTAAGTTGACCTAGCGTGTGGTATCCGGTTTAGTAGAATAGACCACCCTCTTTCTTACCGAGGTGTTGTAAAATACGACTGAGGTAAGTTGACGTCAGGCAGGTGGCCGTAAAAACGCAGCCAAATCATGTGACAGCATGTTTATAACATGCTGGGCCGACCCCACTTAAGAGTGGGATAAGGGCAGGAAGATGATGAGAAAATATTGTAATAAAACCTAACTAAAACCTATCTTTGAAAGAACTTTTGGGATTTCGATGTAGCATAAGACTGAAACATCCTTCTAAAAAGAAAAGCCTTTTTCTTTACCAAATTTTTCATGGTTTATAATACATCATAGTTCATACCTTAGCTTAGATGAATCTATCCCACCGACTCCCATGACAGGATTCAAAGCAAATACCTGTCCAATACTGACGGTAAGTTTCATGGCGCCATGGAATGTTGTACGACCAGATTTAAGTTTCTGAGAAATGTAGCCAATTTTTTTTACTTTTAATGGAACTGAAAATTAAATACTTATAAATACTTAAGTATCATTTCTATTACTATACGTATATATTATACTCTGTTCAAGTGATTTATTTTCTACTAACTGGAAAAATATTTTAAGCAGTCACAAAATGAAAAATATCTTGTTATGTTTTTCTTTTATAAATATTACTAATTTCATTTATTTTCTTGTATTCTAGTTATCTATATCTACACTTATTATAAAACAAAAGCTGTCTGTCTGTATGTGATCGATTTTCTCGAAATTAACAAAATAGATTTTTGTATGGTTTTTACTGTAATAAAAGATAGTGTAATTCTTCTGAAAGGTTTATGTTAATACTACATAATCGTTTTATATAAATTGTGTGAAAAAGGTCGCGCGCTTGTTAAATAATAAATCAGATAAAAATGATTTTCGTTCTAAACTTTGGCAAAAATAAGGAACTTTTTATCAATCTTAACATAGTTCAATCTAAAATTCTATACTAATATATAAAGCTGAAGAGTTTGTTTGTTTGAATGCGCTAATCACTGGAACTACTAGACTTGACTAGATTTGAAAAATTCTTTGAATGTAAGATTCATTTATTGAGGAAAGCTATTGGCTATAACATTACGCTAAGATGAATAGAAGAGGAGCAGCAATAAAAAATATTATGAAAACTGCAAAATTTAAAGCTTCCCTTGCGTGCGCTAAGTAAACGTTGAAATAATTTATGGAATTAGGCGTTACTTTGCGGAGATCCATAATACAAAAGTAATAATAAAATTTTATTATTACTTTTGTAAACGTTGAAAGTTATTCAAAAATCATGTATTACCCAATTGTTCCACTCTAACATTTCAAAATAAAAGTCCGCGACAGCATATGTCTAGCTTTTAAGCTTAACCAACTTTAACCATTTTATGATTATCAAAATACTATATTACGGTTTTAATCTTTACATGCGGGTAGAGCTGCTGGCAATAGTAAAATGAACTCACAACTAGATTTCTGTTTTCCAGGTTTGTGAATAATCGGGAAATCCATATCACATTACTTTAGCAATTTCACCTTAAGCCCGATTTATATTAAACGAATGAATACTCTTCTTTCCAAACTCTATGAAATTCGCTTTCTGTAAACAGATAGAGAACATTGTACAAAATATTCTAATAATGCTCGCTCGCTTGATGTAAACGACACTAGAGCGCGAACGACTGATTGGAGCGTTCTTGCGTGTTCGTGCGCGCTCATTTCCCGTAGCAGTCTCTTCAAAGCATACGTTCAGCTGATCTGACGCATTAATTCTAGTAATAGGTTCTCATTGTTGTTCGTTAATATTTTGGTGTTAACGCAAAGAACTTTTGTTTACGCTTAACGATCGAGAAAGAATGCCCTTGCTCTAGCTATATATTCGTTTGGTTTAAACTTACCTTTATAGGTACGTTCTTAGTATCATTATCATTTAGATTATAATCAATATAGTGTAGGCGTTTACCTATCACATTCGATGTTTGTCGTATCTATAAAGTAATTAAGTACAGAAACACTGTTGTTGACATTGCAATAGATTAATTTAAAATTTAAGCTGTTCTTTCACCGGACAATTTAGTGTTTTCGTCGCGAACCTACTCGTTATATTACAGAAACATGAGGGATTAAATTTGACGAAAATTTTTGATAATGACATGAAAAACCAAGCCGCTTCATTTTACTCTCTTTTAAAACCTCTCGAAATTCATTTTACTCGAAATTTTTCTCGAAAACTCTTCTTTTGCTCGGATTTTTTTAGAAGATAGAAAAAAAGATGCAATACGTAAAAGAAGAAAGTCCTGGTGATATCTTACTTGATCCAGGGTATTTTTAATCCCTTAGACCACTCGTTCCCATGTAAGCTATACCAACTTTGCAAGTGACAGCGTAATTAACCTTTTCTTTTCTTAAAGTATTGTAGTTGTTTTTCAGTGCCTGAAAACAGGGATGAAACGTTATTTTTTTAAATGAAACAGCTAGATCGATTTATCGCACCCGAAACCCCATATATACCAAATTTCACGAAAATCGTTGCAGCCGGATTCAGATTATAAATTATAAAAGATTCATTAAAAGATGAAATATAATTTTTAATAATATATATGGATTCAAACTAATCGAATAAACCACAAATAACGTCAGCGTTGTAACCAGTTTTACTCTCTGTTTCTTTCCATATCTCTTGAAGAGAGAAGGAGATATAGACGGGTGTCTATCTCCTTCTCTGTTTCACTCTCTCTTTAACCAATTTTGTGATGAAAGTTATTTGAATTATTAAAAAAACAATACATTTACAGCCAGCTCCTACGTAACCCTAAAAACATTTTTGAAATATCAGATGATATACAGAGTTGATAGATGATGCTTTACAACGCCCCGTATTAATGTTTTCGTGAATGAAGACCACTCAGGCCTTTTATGAGCAAATGCTAATGGTTTTTAAATGTTCAACGAAAATTGCTTTTGTTTTTGTAATAAAAGTCCAGGTTATGAATTTAAAAAGATTAACGATGATAGTTTAGATTTTGTCAAGTCTTTAAAAAAAAACAAAAGAACAAGGGAAAAAGAGTATTGAAAGAGTCAATTAGATAACAATATATTATAATAAACGACGATATTTCTCCTTTATTCTTATTCAATAAATAAAAAGCAGTTTTCCCAGAGTCAACCCATTTACTCTTTCGCTACAACTCAATGAATGACACATAAAAATATGACAGCCACAATGCTTCTTCATATTAATCTTCTTACTTACTTACTATGAAGGAGGTTGTATTACAAACATGTTGTAACAATATTATTTCTATTTTGAGGTTTTGCATATTACTATTTTAAATCTTTAATATATTAATGAGTTAATTTTGTATGTACATATAAGAAAAAGAAAAGCAAGAAAAATAATTATATTTGTGCCAACACACAAGTATAATAAAACACATAATAATATATTAAAACAAAAAAAAAACAAAAACGCAGTACAGAATGTAACTTGTATAGTGTGATGCCCCAAATTGGAGTAACCTCTCAGCTTTTGTCGGTCGTAGGTATATATAAATATATTTTCTGAATCTCGGAAACGGATCCAACAATTTTCCTGAAATTCAGCATGTAGCGTGTTTTAGGGGAGATAAATCGATTTAGTTAGGTTTTATTTAAAAAAATATCGTGTTATCCCTATTTCGGCACTAAAAAAAATAGTATAATAGGAACATAAACCTATAGATAGAGCTGTCAAAAGCAAAGCTGTGATAGCTTAATGGTAAGGCTCGAACCAAAAAAGTTCCTCGAATTAAAAAAGACCTGGTATCGATTGCATAATGCAGTTTATTTATATCTTAAAAAAATTACCGAGCAAGGCCTAGTCATTCAGGTACTGTATAATATTATATATAGGTGCACAAGTTTTAAATGTCAAAGAAAAATAGTCCACACTTAAAATTCACAGACTGGTTAAATTTAATATACATTACCATCAAATTACCTTCAAAATTTAGCTGAAATGAATGATACTCAGAACAGCTATATAATCGCGTCGAGACAAACCCATTTATCTTCGCACAATTAAATTAAAATCCAACACCTGAGTGCTCCTCAAGGTGGAGGCATTACAAACTATTTACAGCATAGTTTACTACAGCCAGCACAGAAAACTACATAAGACACAAACCGTCAACGGAATTTAACCTTTAAGGTGTACTAGAATTTGACAAAGTAATAATCAATTTCCCGTGAATGCTAGTTTAATTTGGTGTGAATGTAGAAGAGGTTACACTAGAAAACTCATTGTGACACGTTTCATTAAAGTTGTTTTGGCAAGTCAGGAACATGTCGAATGATTTAATAGTTTGGAAGTGTTTTCATAAGTTACAATTTTAATTTAAAGTGACATTGAACAACATTGAAAATTATACGGTAACTATAGTTATACGTTCAAAATACCATAAAATGCAAGATATATTAGTAACTCCATAGTACATCCAGTTCCAGTTGTGATAGCCCAGCGGTGGGACCGTGCGACTTTTTCAAGGGGATCATGGGTTCAAACTCCAGGCAGGCATCAATGAGTTTTTCTCTTAAAACTTATAATAAAATAATACCCAATCCATGTTAATTCGTTTATAATTTCCAACAGACTCTTGGTTGCTCTTTACAATTTTTCATTAATTTTAAATATATCGAATTTTACACCATTGACAATATTTTATTTTTCTTAAATGCCAGCACATGTTAATCTTAATAAATACTTTTATACAATACAACCTTATTTTTCAAAATAATCCATTATACGAAAAAAAAATACAAAAGAAGAATATTTAACACTTATGTGTGTAATTGCAATTTATCACACGCTTTTCTGTGAAGAAAAACATCGTGAGAAAACCCGCATATCTCTAGATAACTCTAGATGTGTGTGACCTACCAATCCGCATTGGAGCAGCGAGGTAGGTTTCAGCTCTAGTCCTTCTTTACAAAAACGGAAAGAGATCTATGCCCACCGGTGGAATAATAACATGGGCATGCGAAACAAAAAAATGTATGCAGTTATAATTTCTTGCAATAAAACATGCATAACATTTTTTTTGCAGTAGGGAATTAAATAACAAAAAATAATAACTTAACGAATTCAGCGGCTTAGTTGAAACCAATTTAATATTAACTAATAATATCCCGCGGTTTCACTCGCGGACATACTCATCATGGCAGTGGAAAGTCTGCTAAGTCGGACTACGGATTTATTTTTGTTAAATATATCATAAATAGTTTCCGCAGCGCATGCGATGACGGATTTTTATGACTAATTTTTTTCATTTTATTACATTTTTATTACGGATCCCAATATGTAATAAAGCCTATGTTGCTCAGTAAAGATGCAGCTTGCCAATGGTGAAAGTATTTTTGAAATCGGTCCCGTAGTTTTTGTGTGAAAACATTACAAACATGCATACAAATTTTTCCTCTTTATAATATTAGTATAGATGACGCCGTGTGGTATCCGGCTGAATAGAATAGTACCACCCTCTTTTCTTACCGAGGTGTCGTAAAAGGCGACTAAGGTAAGTCGACCCGCCGTGTGGTATCCGGCTGAGTAGAATAGACCACCCTCATTTCTTACCGAGGTGTCGTAAAAGGCGACTAAGGTAAGTTGACTCACCGTGTGGTATCCGGTTAAGTAGAATAGACCACCCTCTTTCTTACCGAGGTGTCGTAAAATATGACAGAGGTAAGTTGGCGCCAGGCAGGCGGCCGGTCGTAAAAACGCAGCCAAATCATGTAACAGCATGTTTATAATATGTTGTGCCGACCCCACTTAGAGTGGGATAAGGGCAGGAAGATGATGATGAATATTAGTATAGATGAGACGAAGCTTATCCAAAATTGCGAAATCTAACAACTGTACATATAAAGGCTTAGTTTTAAGAAGGTAAAATATAACAAAACAGATATACTAAAAAAAAAACTATTTACTGCAATGAATTATTATTATACACATTAAGTATTTGTTGAAGTGATAAAATAAACAGACAAAAGATAAATGACTTTATTTGACAGAATAATTATACAATGAACCGTAGGATATATACACAAAAAAGTGATCACAGGGAATCTATTTCCCTGATTTATCTATTTCATCTATTAATTCGATCTATTTAACTGAATGAAGCCTAATTCAAATTCAAATTATTCTTTATCAAATAAACTTGAAAACAAGTGCTTTTGAATCGTCAACTCTACTGCTGGATCGGAAAGCTGTTCCTACCGAGATGAGCCAGCAAAAGTTTCCGCACTCCTTTATCATCATCCCCTAGCTCATATCCAACTCTAAGTGGGGTCAGCACAACATGCTATAAACATGTTGTCACATTTGGCTAAGTATTTTACGACCGGCCGCCTGCCTGACGTCGAATTACCTTAGTTGCCTTTTACGACACCACATTAAGAAAGAGAGTGGTCTATTCTGTTCAGCCGGATACCACACGGCGGGTCAACTTACATTCGCCGCCTACAAATACACGTTACAATACCTTGGTAATGAAGGTAAGTTTCCTTACTCCTTATATACAACAAATGCAATGAATTTTGCGTTTTTTTTTGTTAAATTTATTAATGGATTAAGCGCCTAGAAGGTACTTCTATATTGAATAGAAGTCAGCAAAACTTTAAGTTTTCAATGAAAACTTTTTAGCCACTTTGTAAATTATGTTAAAATAAATAAATATATGGGACACTTACACACACGGTCGTCCGTTCCCAAAGTAAGTAACTTAACACTTGTATTATGGGTGATAGACAACTGGTTAATATATACATATATAATTTTTAAATACATACTTAACTACAAATATACACCCAGACTCGAAGACCAACATAGAAAATATTAGGCCTCGGCAGGAATCGAACCCGCGACCCGCGAAGCTGACTGTAGGTTCACTATCAACTGCGCCAACGGACCAGTCAAAATAAATAAACTAATGCTTATTCTCTTTTACTGCATCAGCTCTGATGAATTCCGTATAGGAGCAGCTGCTGGGTTGGTGCCTGTAAATTGCATCAGAACCAATTCATAGGTTACTATTGTACCAGCTATCTGAAAATAAAGGTAAACATTAATACCACAGACGTATATGAAATATATCTAGATTGACTCTAATTATATAACATTTAATTGTTTGATTGTTTCAATTGAAAATGTTTAAAAAATTGACCGCCTAGTTTCTTACTGGTTCTTCTCGGTAAGAGCAACATTTGTAGCCATTAAATTTTTATTTATTTATTTATGTGCCATAAAAAGTTGGAAAAAACATTATTGGTAAAAAAAAGTGTACAAAGGTCAACTTATCCCTATGACAGAGATCTCTGCCAGCTAACCTACGAAGTGAGTGTTTATTTTATTTTTATTTATTAGGACAACCAACAAGACTTACATTATTAATACTATAAAATACTCTAAAAACTACTGAATTTAATGTAGTCTTAATCATAGGTTACCACGGCATGTAATAGGGACGCGTATATTATTTAAATATATTACAAACTAAAATATTATATCAAAATGTGTTATTGATCTTTGACGATTCAAAAATGCTTAAAAAGTTTGATTGATAGGAATTTTTCATTTGATTTGATTGTCTGGCTCTTAAATATAATAGAAAAAGAAGGTATATTCTCACTGCTAATAAGATTCCCCGTCTAACTTTGAAAAATTCAAGCCCAGTCAATGCTACTGTATCACCGTGTATCTGTTCAATCAATCTTTGTATCTGCAAAATTATAAATTATTTTATCTTTAATATTTAGGTAAATGAGTTAATCAACTATTTTCCTGAAATTCAGCATGTAGGGGGGGGAAGAACAGTCGATCGATAGATAAGTTTTATTTAAAAAAAGTTGGTAGTTCATTTGGGGAACGGGCGGTCTAGAGATTTGGAAATACCTAGGATCGAGCCCCACATGCCCTATTATTTTTTCATTTTTCTTTTCAATTTTTTTTACATCGATTTAAAAATTACCGAGCAAGGGTCACCCAGGTACTTTGCTTTAATAGCATTAAATATTACAATATATCATAGTTCACTATAACACGCCCTAATATTGAAAGTGAAAGTATAAATAAAAAAGTCAAGTGTCGTCGCGTTCATCAATAACATGTCAACTTACTTTAGTAGTATTTTACGATACCTGGGTCAGAAAGAGGGTGATTTATTCTACTCAACCGGATTCTACAAAGTGGGTCAATTTTCCTTAGTCACCTCTTGCATACTCTTGCATACTTGCACCTCGGTAAAAATGAGGATGGTCTATTCTACTCAGCCGTACACCACAGTACAGCCGGCATCATTTTCACCAACATTAACGGCATCAAACAACATGAAATAATCAAGCCTGGCTCAGACAATATCTAAATAAAATTAATTTTTGATGTGACAACGTCTTAAATTAGATTGCGGCTTGGAGTCACTCATGAAAAAGTGTAACGCCCGCTCACGTGAGTTACAATGCGTCACCGAACGAAAGAGAGGCCCGCCGGACTAGCGAATGCCTTGCGTCTCTCTCCCACTCCAATCCATCACATTTAAAAAGACGTTGTCACGTAAAATCTTTGCCCGTAAAACCGACTTTACAGGCAACCGTTTTGATAACCTACCTCAATACAATAAACTTTTGATGAAACGTCGTACAAAGCAGACGCGGGTTCCGTACTAGCTGTATTAACACGGCTTGCTATAAGGGACACTGCAGTTGCTCTTAATATAAGAAACACTAAAGAATACGTGTAATACACTGCATGTTCGTAGCCGTGAAGTATTCTGAAAAAAATCAGTTGTTTGAAAAGAATCTTGTTACCTTTTGAATTTTTTGCGTTTTTCAGTATCCCCCATAATATAATTCTAATTCTTAAAAGAATTCCAAAACATGACTTTCCATAAGCATAGCATGACCCCACTTAGTGTGGGATAAGGGCAGGAAGAAGAAGATATATATTGGAAACGGCACCAAAAATTTTTGGGAGTAGTGGAAATGATCAAAATATAAAAATGTCTTTTTAGCATTGTTTTCAATCACTGAAAAAATGCTAAAATGTAGAATATAATGCAAATTATATTTTGTCTGTCATTTTTAAAGTTGTAATAGCCCAGTGGATAATGGGTTCACTAAAGAAGTAATACACCCCAGATCGAGCCCCATCTCCTTGATTATTTTTTTCATTTTTTTTTTCAATTTTCATCTTTTTATATATTTCAAAAAATATACCGAGCAAGGCTCAGTCACTCTGGTACTTTTATTTTATATTATATGTGAATTAATATTAAACAATACTTCGTACGCGAAGAATTCAAATTCTTAAAATAATCCCAAACCATGTACATACACTAAATATATCTCTCTTCAACCAATAGAGATCCTCTCTAAATATCACAATGGAAAGTCATGCTAAATATTTATAAAGTCAACTTCATAATTTTACCTCGTATCTGGTTTGCTGCAAGATGGCGTAGCTTTCACACCGCCACTGAAACATGTAAACTTCGTTTTAATCATCTATATTAAAATTGTTTGTTATCTATGTTTGTTGTACATCCTCTTAGATCTGCAAGAAGCAATGGATCGATGTGTTTTTAGTATGGGGATAGTAAATATTGGAGTGAGTGATTGGACTAGTGATATGGATATCTGAAAGCAGTGGCCAGTGGGCTGGTCACATTGATCGCAGAAGCGACAATCGCTGGAATAGACATGTTCTGGAGTGGAGATTGCGCCTTGACAAATGTAGTGTTGGACGTCTTCCGGCTAGATGGAGTGACGATATCCGCAGAGTGGCTGGTATCGGTTGGAAACAAAGAGCTGCAGACCGAGCTCACTGGCATGCTAAAGGAGAGACCTATGTCCAACAGTGGACAGAGACCGGTTGATGATGATGATGACAGTATCACTTACGAAAGAGTGTGTAATAGTTGCAAGCAAACGAAAAATATATTATTCGCAAAAGACATGAATATTATCGTTCCAATGACGTCATTCATACGTTTAACCAAACTCGTTAATCTGTTATAATCTTCGCGGATGATTCTCCAAAATGATGCTGGGACACACTGAAACAAAGTAATAGGTTTTAATATTCCATTCCTCGACAAGATGTCTCTTAATAGAAGATTAGGACTTAGATTTATCACCCCTTCAAGAAAATCGCTGCAAAAATTTAAGTCCCCGCAGTTTTCCTTCAGAAAAAAGCGTATTTTGATATGTGAACATCGATTTTGCTTTAAAATGTCCTCAATCAATCCTTTAAATAATACCATTCAAATTGAAATTCAAAATATTCTTCATTCAAGTCAACTTGGAAACAAGTGCTTTTGAATCGTCAACTCTACTGCTGCTTCGGAAGCTGTTCCTACCGAGAAGAGCCAGCAAGAAACTGTATTAAAACAATTATAACTTGATGTTAAAATTGTATTTACTTAATATCATTAATTACTATTATTAAAATAATAATGTTCATACAATAATCTTAATAATAGTAATGATTACTTACTTTTCCTTTATTCGCTTTAATTTTTTTATTTATCTGTTCCAGACGCGAAGTTAGGTAGAAACTGATGCAAATGACAAACAAATCAGTAAAGTTCCAAGTAAAGGTGCATTGAATGTTGAGTAGCTGAAAAATAAATTAAAATAATATATCTATAATAATTTCATAACAGATTTCTTTCAAGGGTTCATCATTATCCTGCCCTTATCTCACTTAAAATGGGATCGGCAAAATATGCTTTTTTTTCGCTTCGATTTCTCTATTATCATTCATCAACTTTGGCGCTGGCGAACAGTTGTTTCATGGCAAACATGTTGTCAGATTTTCATCCCTACCCATTATACCTCCACATCAACTTAATCTTGCACTTCTCGTTTTTTCCATTAAGGGTGCAATTCTCATCTCATTTGCATGCAACTTTTCTTCAAGTTTGTTTCGTTCAAGCGTTATAAAATAAAAAAAGTATATGTGTATTATGGTATTTTATGGGAAACCACTCCCAGTTAATCTTCTCAATTACCAGTTGCGATTGTTCATTCAAATTCACATATTCTTTATTCAAATAAACTTGTAAACAAGTGCTTTTGAATCGTCAACTTTACTGCTGGTTCGGAAAGCTGTTCCTATCGAGAAGAGCAAGAATCTCGGCGGTTGCTCTTTTAAAAATATGATTCTTATTACTAGTTACATTTAGGTATCGTCTTGAATAGGGTCGAAGAGAAGCTACGTCCACGCATTCTTATCATCTAAGTGTTCCTCTATAGTATAGTAGGCTTTCTGTATTAGCCTTTTATTAATAGTTTTTAAACCACTTTAATGCACTACCAAACTGACTCTACTGACGAGCTAAGTAGCTTAAGAAGATTCGTACTAGCTTAAATATAGTAAACAGTACATCCCAAAAGTTTACAGTATTATAAATCAGACCAATGTTGGTTTTTAAATAATAGAAGAGTTTCACGTTGTCATATAGTTTTTGACTGAACTTTGGTCTGTGAAATATGAGTCAAAGAAAATACTAATTGCTGGTAAAATAATACCTGCATTAGCACCCCAACAGTATTGCTGTAGGAGAAAACTACATCTATCCAAGGGAATTTTTGGGTAATGTATTTCTGGTAAACTCTTTCTGGATCACAATCTACTGCAATGACATATCCTGCTATATTTGATACTATGTATTCCCCTGAAAATTTTCAAATTAAATATCTAAGAAGTATAGATCACATATGTCAAAGAACACAAATTGATCTTTTTTTAATTTTAAACTCTCTGTATCTTTATGAGTTTTAGATAATTCATAAAACTTGGTAAGCAAGCGAACGTCTGAATAAACGTTAGAAGAAATCCAAGCTTATGAGGCTCAAAAGCATAAATTTTGATTACATCCTTATTAATAATTTCAAGCGCATTTAAGCTGTTAAAGCGACAAAAGCTCAAGCTAGTCATAATTGAACATTCAAAGGTACTTGTAAGTTTTGTAATCTGTAGTATCGTTTGCTTAATTTCATTTATTTTATACAGAATTATATTATGATGTCATCATCTTCCTGCCCTTATCTTACTCTAAGTGGGATCGGCACAACATGTTATAAACATGCTGTCACATGATTTGGCTACGTATTTTACGACCGGCCGCCTGTCTGACATCAACTTACCTTAGTCGTATTTTACTAAACCGCGGTAAGAAAGAGGGTGGTCTATTCCACTAAACCGGATACCACACGATAGATCAACTTACCTTAGTCGCCTTTTACGACACCTCGGTAAGAAATGAGGGTGGTCTATTTTACTGACCACCCACCGGATACCTCATGGTGGTATTATATTACGGTGTATTAACTGAACAGTTCCTCAATTCCGTTGTATAATTTGTTTTTATAAAACTTACCTAAAGCCAAAACGAGAATCAATATGCACGATAAATTACATTTTGTTTTTAGAGTAGCATCATAAAGTGGATCTGCCGCCTCAGTTCTCGCTATATACTGTGACAGTTTCGGCCATTTTGTAGCGATATGCAGAAACAGAATTGTAGTAACTGTATTAGACGTATAGAATACGAGAGAAGCTAAAAACAATAAGAGATTATATAATCATTATAGTAATTTATAGAATTAGGCGTTACTTTGCGGAGGTCCATAATACAAAACTAATGAGAATATTATAGCATATTAATATTCTCATGGATGGATGGAGCGAGCTATGCTCGGAGTTTCTCTACGTGATCAAATCAGAAATGAGGAGATCCGTAGAAGAACCAGAGTCACCGACATAGCTCAGCGGGTCGCGAAGCTGAAGTGGCTATGGGCGGGGCACATAATGGGGAGAACCGATGGACGTTGGGGTCTCAAAGTGTTGAAATGGCGACCCCGCACCGGAAATCGCAGTGTGACCCCCTACTAGATGGACAGACGACCTCAAAAGGGTCGCGGGGAGCCGCTGGATACATGCGGCACAAAATCGTGTGTTCTGGAGATCCCATGAAGAGACCTATGTCCAGCAGTGGACGTCCATCGGTTGAAGAAAAAGAAGAATATTCTCATTACTTTTGAATCATTATAGAATAAAACATGCTACTGATTTATCAAACTGACGCCCTGTGGTATCCGGCTGAATAGAATAGTACCACCCGCATTTCTTACTGAGGTGTCGTAAAAGGCGACTAAGGTAAGTCGAACCGCCGTGTGGTATCCGGTTAAGCAGAATAGACCACCCTCTTTCTTATAACAAAAGTTCTTTCGTAAAATACGACTATGATAAGTTGACGTCAGGCAGGCGGCCGGTCGTAAATTACGTAGCCAAATCATATGACAACATGTTTGTGCCGACCCCACGTAGAGTGGAATATATATATAGAATAAATGAAAAGAGAAAAGATAGGTAAGTTACTAAACCTATGTGAATTATTCCAGTAAGAACTACAAACAAAATAATAAAAAAATAGTACTTTATCTTTTAGATCCTTACTTATAATAAGCTTAGTGTCTGAATCCTTGATTAATTTTATCACAAAAAATACATTTAAAAATATCACTTGACAAATAAATGTTATGACAGTGTAAGCACAGCGTCCAGAAAAATATGTGAACCTGCAAGTAAAAAATTTATATAAAACCGCGAAAATTTGTGTGTATGAATGTATGTTTGTTACTCTTTCAGAGTGAACCAGTTATACCAATATAGATAAAATTTGTCACAATTATTCCTTATACACCGGAATAATATATAGGCTATAGAAATCCTGTTAATTCTACAGGAATAGGATGAAATTGAAAAGCGCCATCTATTATCGATCTATCGCACGACAACAGTCCACGCGAATCTCTTATGGCGACGACGACGACGAAGAGGACGACGCGACGGGCGAAAGGGCGAATACACCGGATATGACACCACCGACTATGACACCACCCGACCAAGACCTACCTGAAGACAACTTTGAGGTTTGGGAGCTACCATTCTCAGACCTCCCCACTGAACAAGACATCCATTAGGTAGGTAATACCGACACCTTTGGGTGTTTGGTTAGGTGACCTCGGCCTACGGCCGGAACACATGCCGGGCTTAAGTGCCCGCGAGGAGATGCCCGGGTAGTGAGGATTTCCTCGGGGCCCGTACCCCACCTACCTCCCCACAAGGAGAGTATGTGAGAAGACCCTGCTGCTGATCTCTTATGGTTAACTCACAATAACTACTTTTATGTTCAAAATTTCAACTAAATACACCTAGGTCCCTGACCATTCGACCATTTCGAGGGGTCACGGGTTCTAACGGGTAGGCACCAATGAGTTTTTCAGTTAAAACTTATGTGTCTAAATAATAATCGCAAATTATCACATGCTTTTCGGTGAAGGAAAAACATCGTGAGGAAACCTGCATATCTTTTGAGAATTCTAGGGATATGTGTAAACTACCAATCCGCATTGGAGCAGCATGGTAGGTCCTAGCTCCAATCCTTCTCTCCAAAAGCGGAGAGAGGAGGCCTATATATATTCAAAAGCATTGTTTACAAGTTTATTTGAATAAAGAATATTTTGAATTTGAATTTGAATATGCCCAGCAGTGGGATAGTAACAGGCTGTTACTTTACTTTACTTTTACTACACCTAGGTCCGCGCGGGCGAATCTGCAGGAATAACTAACATTACACTTTAATTTAATTGTCATTTACTATGTATAGAAAAGGCTATTTCTGTGAAACTCACCTTAGTTTTGATGGATTTAAATTGCAGATACCTACTACAGGATTCAATGAAAAGAACTGCCCTAAAATGATTATGGGTTTCATAACAGTCTGAAACGTTGTAACGCGCCTTGCACTTTGATTGGGTAAGAAGAACCCATTTTTTTGTATTTCTATTGGATCTAGAAAAACATAAAACTTAATTATTATAAAATAATAATAATAAATTAAATATAACAGAATTTAATAATATAATACTAAAATATCTTACTAATATTATGAATGCGAAAGTTTGTGAGTATGGATGTATGTTTGTTACTCTTTCACGGCGAATCCGCTGAGCCAATATCGATGAAATTTGGCACAATTATTCCTTATATACCGGAATAACATATACCTAGGCTATAGAAATCCTGTTAATTCTACAGGAATAGGATGACATTGAAAAGCGCCATTTATTATCGACTTATCAAACGACAACAGTCAACGCGAACGACAGTAAAAGCTAGTTATTATATATGTGGTATCAGGCTGAGAAGAATAGACCACCCTCATTTCTTACCGAGGTGTCGTTAAAGGTGACTAAGGTAAGTTGACCCACCATGTGGTATCCGGTTTAGTAAAAAAGACCACCCTATTTCTTACCGAGGTGTCGTAATACGATTAAGGTAAGTTGACGTCAGGCAGGCCGGTCGTAAAATACGTGGCCAAATCATGTGACAGCATGTTTGTAACATGTTGTTCCGACCCCACTTAGAGTGGGATATATAGGAGGATAAATAAAAATAAACTTACGAAGAATTTGTTTTTGAGTTCCAATCATGTGGATATTCGTTAAATCCATTTAACCAACTCGTTACCTTTACAAATATCGTTACATTACTATTCATGTTAAAATCAACATTAGTGATGTTTATCTTCGACTATCATACTCGATGTTTGTTATTTCAGTCAAACGATTACTATGAAAACTCTGTTGTTGACCTTGCACTAAATCGATTTCAAATTCAACAGTTTTGCTGTTAAAGCTGATCGTTAATTGACCTTTTTATTAACTGGATATGTCCACCCAACTTTTCGGGTTTGTTTAAATATTTAATTGAGAGTTTAATTGAATTGAATCTTGTATGTATATGAGTTGACGATTCAAAAGCACTTGTTTACAAGTTTATTTGAATAAAGAATATTTTGAATTTGAATTTTGAATTTATGTATGTATGGAATCTAGGAAACGGCTACAACTATTTTACAGAAATTCAGCATGCACGAGCTTTTAGGGGGGAAAATCAATATAGTTAGGTTTTATTTTTTTTAAATCTTTTTATCCCTGTTTTAAGGCTTTAAAAAAATACGATTTAGTTAAAGTTTTAATTTCATCTATAAAACACTATTTTTGGCGAAAACTGTCAAGTTATCGTAGCTTATTCGGGGAACGGGTGGTCTCTAGAAATACCTAGGTTCGAGCCCCAACCAACCCAATTTTTTTTCTATTTTTTTTATTTATTTTTTTACTT
Source organism: Morpho helenor (assembly GCA_029227775.1). NCBI lineage: Eukaryota > Metazoa > Arthropoda > Insecta > Lepidoptera > Nymphalidae > Morpho > Morpho helenor. The sequence continues at coordinate 3,977,091 of JARGCU010000008.1, forward strand.
TAGGTACTAATACTACTACTACTAATTTTATTAAGTGATATAAAAACAGTATTTGCAGTTGTAAGTTAATAATAAATGAAATTTTGGCTGTAAAATGTACATATTCAATTAGAATGTCTTAGACATCCACCGTACTCTCCGGACCTTGCTCCAACAGATTACCATTTTTTTCGCAATTTGGATAACTACTTGCAAGGAAAAAAATTCAACTCCGATGGGGCAGTACAAACCGCCTTCAAAGATTTTATTGATTCCCGCCCGAATGGTTTTTTAGTAAGGGGATCAATGAACTACCTATGAGATGGCAAAAGTGCATACATAGCAATGGTACATACTTTGATTAATTAAATATATTTCTTTAAAAAAACGACTTTATGTTCCTTCCATAGAAAACGCCAATTTCATATGTAAGGACCTAATATGAGGTAAAAACAAAAAATATATTTTTATGTATCATCAGTAAAAAATATTACAAAAATATAAAGTTCTTGTCTGTTGCAACCGCACGATTCTCCGAATTATTATAAGAATGATATTTTTTATTAATATTTATTCAAGAAATAAAAAACAAATTCTCAAAAGTCAATGAATTTATTATTTTTTAACAACTTGTCAACTTTATGTCTTGCCAACATGTTGTCTTGTCAAATCACGAATACGTCAATTTGCGCTACTACTCTCCATTTCGCACCTCTCCTCACTGCACTTTTCCTCTCCGCGCCGCACCGCACGTCTCTACCGCATCACTAGCTCGCCACAGCTATCTTCACATCTTTACGCTACAACTTCCGCTCAAATAGAATAGACCACCCTCATTTCTTACCGACGTGTTGTAAAAGGCGACTAAGGTATATTATAGACCCCACTTATAGTGAGATAAAGGCAGGAGAATGATGAAAAGAGTATTTTAATCAGTTTCTATTTATTCTATCATTAATTTTAACAATAATTGTTATTGTTGTAAGGGGTAGCTTAAAAAAAAATTTCATCGTCTACGCGGTGGTTATTTCTTTTATTTATTTGGAACAACCAGTGGCAGTTGCATTTAAAAATTAGATTAAACTAAATATATGTTAACGCTCACTAAATACAATAACACGATATATTAGGAATACCACTATTCCCGTTCCGAGATGCACTTCTCTTGAATGACGAACTAAGACTAAATGTCACTGATACGTTTTATCAATAGGAAGACTCAACCGGAAATAACACGTCACAGCGTTGTCACCATTTTAATCAAAAAGGGCGCGATACTCTTGTTTCATGACTGTGTTGCTATAAAATACAAAGCGGAAGTCAATGGCGACAACATATATAACAAAAGGTATTAAATACACTCACTGCCTTTAAATGTCACAGCATGAACATAATTATATATAAGGACAACAATTAACTAAACTAAACTAAATGTAACACTAAAGCTTCAATAACTGGAGTTTCAGAATTATTTAGCGTCTATTGTATAGGCTCTGACGTATTGCTTAGGGGTATTGAGACTGTGGGTGTAGTACCAGCAAATTGCATGAGCACCAATTCATATGTCACTATTGTACCAGCTATCTGAAATTAAAAGAAAACAATGAGATTACGGGTATTAAAGCAGCGATAACTTATATATTTAATGTAAAACGTGTTTATCTTGAAAAGAAACAATAAAATTATTTTGCTATAATCCGCGATGACGTAAAATAGCAAATATATATAATACTAAATGTAGAGAGATGTATATATTTTCTATTTTACTTCATAGCGGATTGTAGCAAAATCATTTTACTTTTGTATTATGGATCTCCGCAAAGTAACGCCTAATTCTATAAAGTGTTTATCTTGCTTACTTCCATAGCATTAAGTCTTATGGAATATTGTTATGCGGTAAATGTACGGACATAAGCCATACATGACATTTACAATTTAAGTAAAAAATTATATTATTTATTGCAATAAAGAGATTACACACAAACAAACAAAACAAAAGGGTAAAACACAAAACTTGTAGAAAAACCGATGTCACTAACTGGTGCATCTAAGCATCAAAAAGTTATCAAGACCTATGTCCAACAGTGTATGTTTATAAGTGAAAATTTCTTTATTGACACCAAAAAAAATAAAACTATTAAATTCAACTTACTGCTAATAAAATTGTCCGTCTAATTTTAAAGAATTCTAGGCCACTCAAAGCTACTGTATCACCGTGTATTTGCTCAATCAATCTTTGTGTCTGCAAAAATGAAATATCATTTTTATTATCCTCTTGCCCTTATCCCACTCTAAGTGGGGTCGGCACAACATGGTATAAACATGTTACATGATTTGGCTGCGTTTTTACGACCGGCCGCCTGCCTGACGTCAACTTACCTTAGTCGTATTTTACAACACCTCGGTAAGATAGAGGGTGGTCTATTCTACTAAACCGGATACCACACGGTGGGTCAACTTACCTTAGTCGTCTTTTACGACACCTCGGTAAGAAATGAGGTTGGTCTATTCTACTCAGCCGGATACCACACGGCGGGTCGTCTTACCTTAGTCACCTTTTACGACACCTCGGTAAGAAATGAGAGTGGTACTATTCTATTCCGCCGGACACCACACGGCGTGCAAAAATGAAATATCATTGCATACAATTTAATGGAATTATCACAGTCTTAAAGTTCTTATTAGTTAACTAAGTAAACTCTTTTCCAATTGCACCATGCTATAACTTTATAATAATTATAAACTTATTATATAAATAATATAATTATTATATAATAAATGGTAGCCCAGCGGGTACACCGTGCGACTCTTAAGAGGAGGTCACGGGTACAAATCCGGGCAGACACCAATGAGTTTTCTGTTAAAACTTATGTGTCTTTTCGTTGAAGGAAAACATCATGAGGAAACCTGCATATCTCTAGAGAATTCTGGAGATATGTGTAACCTACCAATCCGCGTTGGAGCAGCGTGGTAGGTCTTAGCTCCAATCCCTCTCTCCAAAAACGGAGAGAAGAGGCCTATTCCCAGCAGTGGGAGATAAACAAGCCGCTATTTACTTACTTAACTTTATATATTGACTGGCCCGTTGGCGCAGTGGGTAGTGACCCTGCCTTAGGCTCCACGGGTCGCGGGTTCGATTCCCTCCGAGGGCCATCATTTTCTATAAATGAATTTGTTGGTCTTCCAATCTAGATGTATATTTGTATTTAAGTAGGTATTTCCAAAATCATATAAGTATATATTCACCAGTTGTCTGTCTACCATAACACAAGTATTAAGTTACTTACTTTGGGAACGGACGACCGTGTGTGTAAGTGTCCAATATATTTATTTATTATTATTTATTATTATTATATCTATACACCGATACCGTAAGAAAAATAAAGTAAAACAGTACTAGTAATCAAAAGTCTTTTGGATTTAATTTCTTGATTTTATTAATTACATTAAATTTTATAACCTACCTCAATGCAATAATCTTTAGATGACACTTCGTATAAAGTAGATACTGGTTCCCTGCTAGCTGTATTAACACGGCTTGCTATAAGGGACACCGCACTTGCTCTTAAGATAAGGAACACTAAGGAATACGTGTAGTAGACAGCATGTTCGTAACCATGAAGTATTCTGAAATAATATAACCAAAACATATATCGTTTCCAAAAAGCCGTGTGCTATCCAGCTGAGTACAACAGACGACCCACATTTCTTATCAAGGTGTCGTAAAAGGCGACTAAGGTAAGTCGATCCTCCGAGTGCGGCTGAGTAGATAAGACCACCCTCATTTCTTACCGAGGTGTCGTAAAACGGCGACTAGGTATGTTGACCCGCCGTGTAGCATCTGGCTGAGTAGAATAGACTACCGTCTTTCTTACCGAGGTGTTGTAAAAGACGACTGAGGTAAGTTGACGTAAGGCAGGCGGCCAGTCGTAAAATACTAAGTCAAATCATGTGACCACATGTTTATAAGGTGTTGTACTGAACCCACTTACCCATGACGATTTATTGTCTCCAAAGTACACAACTTAGTCAATAAATTCACGAATTTGGATTTCGAGATTTTTATTCATACAAGAAGTCAAAAAACAAAGTAAACATGAAATTTTTTAAATAGTCATTAATTCTAAGCGATTTGAATAATATATTAACAACCTAATTATTAGTAAAAAACAGATACTAGTAGAACCTGAGTTAGATTCTGCAGAAATTATTACCTTTTATCCGGTTTGCTACATGATGGCGTGACTTTGATACCGTCTCTAAAATACAGAAAAAATCATTATTAGTAGTACTATTAGAATAAAATAGATAAGAAGCGTAAAGAAAATTTAAGAAGAAATTTCTATCTCAAGAAACTACTAATCAAATGTTACAAAGTTCCAGTCATGTATATAAATTTTCATTCATGACATCATGACAATAAACAATTGTAGAATCTTGTTACAAATTTTCATAACAAATTTATAGGGTACAAATTTACCAGGTTAGGTTGTTCATTGTACCTTGATAAACCTCATCAGAAATATATTAGAGATATTTAATAATAATGATATTTGGTAATGCTATTTTTTTTATTTTATTAATTTGGTATTGATAAAAAAGTTTTTATTTGGAATATCACATGATGATGGATGGATGTACAACAAAAATTTAATCTATAATGAATGCAGAAATATAAACTGTGTGGCAGTGACCAGGAATTGATGGTCACTAATTGTCTGGCCTTTACAAAAACATTTACATTTTATTTATAATTCCATACATTTTATTTATATTTATAATTTATTGTTACTATATATGTATAAATTTTGCATTTGCGCGTCGTGTATTTAATACACACAGTATAGTAGCTTATACGGCAGATTTAAGAAGTTATGCTATAAATAGATTTTTAAAAACTTTTATTCTAATTGCATTGTATATGTATGTTATGGTGGAATCTTGCAAGTTAAATTTGACCCACTTTGTGGTGTCCGATTGAGCTGAAATTTTTTATACTAGTCCAATCTCGATGGCAATGCATTTTTATAACATTTTTAAACATGTCCTAATGCTGCTGCTAGGATTGGCTCCATACATTCGATATAAATTCAATATAAAATAAAAAAGTTTATTACATAAGACTCGTTATAAAAACCTCTAAAGGTATAAGCATAACGCAAATGATTATTATATTATACAGAATACGCATTATACAGAATACTAAACTGTCCCTTAATAATATAACTTGAACATATGTTTACATTTTTTTCGTTACTCATTAACTCATTTAGTATAAAGTCTGGCATTTTATTAAGAATATCAGCCAACATATATAGTTTATTTGAATAAAGAATATTTTGAATTTGGATTTTAGTTTGAATGTTAAAAGCTTTTTTAAAAGCATTTTTAACTTGACCTGCTACATTTAATAATAGTTATGGCTATATATTGCGTTAGTATACTAGCTAAAGCAGAACTAGGACATTACTAGATTGAACTGAAGTATATCCAGAATTGGATGCTCATCGTTTGAAATACTGAACTCTACAATGCATTCAATACTTACGTAAGAGTATGTAAAAGTTGCAAACAAACAAAAAATATATCATTCGCAAACGACATGAATATAATTGCACCTATGACGTCATTGACACGTTTAACAAGGTTCGTCAATCTGTTATAATCTTCACGGGCCACTGTCCAAAATGATGCTGGGACACACTGAAAAAAAAGTAACAGATTAAAATATTCCATTCCCCGACAAAGATGTCTCTTTAAGAAGGTAACGATTTAGATCTATGTCACTCACTTGTCCTTTGGCCATGATTATTTTTTTGTTTAATTGTTGTAGACGGGAAGTCAAGTACAAACTGATGCATATTACAAACAAATCAGCGAAATTCCACGTGAAAGTGCATTGAATGTTGAGTAACTGAAAAATAGTTATTTCATGACAGTAAGTTTCATAAAAAGCTTTATTTAAATTAAGAGAATGTTATAACTGAAAAACTCATATAATAATATTTTATAAGTTTTGTAGAAATTGTTATTATATCATTTACGTCATCATCATCTTCCTGCCCTTATCCACTCTAAGTGGGGTCGGCACAACATGTTATAAGCATGTTGTCATATGATTTGTAAAATGCGTAGCGTATTTTAGGACCGGCCGCCTACCTGACATCGACTTACCTCAGTTGTATTTTACGACAGCTCGGTAAAAAAGAGGTAGGTCTATTCTACTTAACCGCATACCACACGGTGGGTCAATTTACCTTTAGTCGTATTTTACGACACCTCGGTAAGAAAGAGGTTGGTATATTCTACTTCACCGCATACCACACGGTGGGTAAACTTACCTTAGTCGCCTTTTACGAAAGCTTGGTACGAAATGAGTGTGATACTATCCGGCCGGATACCACACGGCGTTGTTATATTATTTACGTCAATAAACATATTGTACATACTCAAGCGCACCACGTCAGTAGCACCAGAACCGTAGGCGAGAAAGGACGTGTAGTGACAAACTGTTACTGCATGTTTGAGGGTGTGCTAAATTCATACAAGTAAAATCATATATTGCAATGGTCGTTATAATTGTGGTTAATACATACCTGCATTAACACTCCAGCAGTGTGATTGTACGCAAATACCACGTCTACCCAAGGATAATTTTGGGTGATATATTTTTGATAAGGTCTCTCGGGTTCACAATCAGCTGCCACTACATATCTAGCTGTATGAGATAACATGAATTCCCCTGAAAAAATCTTTACCGTTATATAGTTAATTAAGGTTAATTTATAGAACAACGGTGTTATTTTGCGTATTGAATATACATATATAATGTTAAATGTTGATAGTAGTGGTAGAGTATCTGTTTTGTTACATGATACAGGCAGGATTCTTTAAAAAATAAACACACTCACTATTACAAATTAACAATCCTTCTCCCTGCAACCGAAAACAATTTATCGTGGAATACACATAATTATAAAATTAATCATTAAAAAGTAACAATAAAAAATATTGTTACTTTTGTAAATGATCATTTTTAATTTAACAATAAATTAATCATTTATTTGATGAACAAGTTAACTAGAATAAAATCGAACTCAGCTAACTAATAAAAAACTATTATATCCGTACTGTTTGCTTAGTGGAAATTTTAACATACCCGATCGAATGTTGTAATATTGTAGTTCTGAAGTGTTATTTGTTAATGAAATATAAATTGTCATGTGCACGATAGCGCAACGAATGAATATTTTATTTTACTTCTTAAATGATATTAATTTTATATAAATTATTCCCTAACAATTCCAAAATATCAAAATGCACAGCGTTTATATTCAAGTTTTCATATCTGCCGGCACTCCCGAAGTGCAACGCGTTTATTTATTTTAATATGAATATTATTGACTGAATGAAATAACCATCTCTATGTTGTATATATTAATGTTAAAAAAACTTACCAAAGGCCAAAACAAAAATCAATATGCACGATAAATTGCATTTCATTTTTACAGTAGAATCATATAAAGGATCTGCCACCTCAGTTTTTGTTATGTACTGGCATAGTTTCGGCCATTTATTCGCAACTTGTAGAAATAGAACTGTACTCATAGTATTCGACGTGTAAAATACAAGTTCTGCTAACAAAAATATTATTAAGATACTTAAATTATTGTAGCCGAGACTAATATAATAAATCATCATCTTCCTGCCCTTATCCCACTCTAAGTGGGGTCGGCACAAGTTGCCAAATGTTGGCAAATGTTGCCACATGATTTGGCTACGTATTTTACGACCTTTTACTTTTACGCCTGAAATCAACTTACCATAGTCGTATTTTACGACACCTCGGTAAGAAAAAGTGTGTTCTATTCTACTTAACCGGATGCCACACGGTAGGTCAATTTACCTTAATCGCCTTTTACAACACCTCGGTAAGGAAGAGGGTGGACTATTCTACTTAACCGGATACCACACGGTGGGTCAACTTACCTTAGTCGCCTTTTACGACACCTCGGTAAGAAATGAGGGTGTTACTATTCTATTCCGCCGGATACCACACGGCGTGAGAATGATGTAATAAATATCTGGGAAAATTTTCAAAAACGGTCGTCTTTAATATTTAAATGAGTTATACTGAATCTCGGAAACGGCTTCAACGATTTTCATGAAATTCAGCATGTAGAAAGTTTTAAGGGCGAAAAATCGATCTAGACAGATTTCATTAAAAAAAATGTTTTATACCTATATAAAAAAAATGTTTTTCGGGCATTAAAAAAATTCTAAAATGTAAAATTGAATCCAAATGATATTTCAGCTGTCAAATACAAAGCTGTATTAGCATAATGGTAACGGGTGGACTAAAAAAGTTAAAAACCTGGGGTCGATTCCCATATGTCACCCGACGCTTTCGTTCTTTTATTATCTTTAAAAAAATTAAAATTTTAATTCTTTTGTATCTTTTAACTAGCGGCCCCCTCCAGCCTCGCACAGGTATAAAATATAAATATAAATAAATATAGCCCATGTCACTCAGTGAAAAAAAATTATTAAAATCGATCCAGTAGTTTTGATTCGAAACTTTGTTTTGAAAGAGCGACATACAGTTGGCCATGTAAAAACAAACGCGTCCGACGCTGCTAAATTCGAAGTGCAATAGGGCGAAGCGCGGCCTTCTCGCGGCCTTTTTAATTCGTAATATCTTCGAAAATGTTGAATGAATACTAAAAATTAACAATTAACCGTGAAACTTACTTAAAATAAGTTTAGCGTCTGAATCCTTAAATAATTTGATCAGAAAAAATACGTTTAAAAATATCAATTGACATATAAGTGTTAAGATGGTGTAGGCACAGCGTCCAGAACAAAATGTGAACCTGTAAGTAGAAGATTGGGTTTCAGACTATTATCCAATTACATATATCCTCCTGCTCTTATCCCACTCTAAGTGGGATCGACACAACATGTTATAAACATGCTGTAACATTTGGCTGCGTTTTTACGACCGGCCGCCTGCCTCACGTCAACTTACCTTAGTTGTATTTTACGCCACCTCGGTAGGAAGGAGGGTTGTCTATTCTACTAAACCGGATACCACACGGTGGTTCAACTTACCTTAGTCGTCTTTTGTGACACCTCGGTAAGAAATGAGAGTGGTCTATTCTACTCAGCCGGATACCACACGGCGGATCGACTTACCTTAGTCTTTTACGACACCTCGGTAAGAAATGAGAGTGGTCTATTCTACTCAGCCGGATACCACAGGGCTGACTATAATCCAATTATAATATCAATTTACTCCTTAATTAATACATGTAATGATACATACTATCGAAAATTAGATAATTAATTTATAGAAATAGACCTTAGTTCGTGGAATGTCATAGTACAAAAGTTTATTAAGAAAATCTATGAAATGCTAAACGTATGTAACTAACTTTGCCTGTAAGGTATCAGATTGTATTTTGCTTCCTACATTAAGGACATAATGTTTATAATATATATTTTCTTAACAAACGCAGATTATATATAAAAATCTATAATTACTTTTGAAATTTATTAGTATAGAAATTTATAGCTATACAGTTTTTAGAGTTAGTAAAGGTAACTCTACGTCTATAAGAAAATAAGACGACGGCAAAGTTGGAACCAAATTTACAAGAAATAACTGATAAAGCTTTTCTGCTAACACTTTGAGCGGAGCATCGTTATTACACGTAAAATTTGAACGTTCAATCACGTCACCAAAAAAATCTTCTATCTTCTGTTGTCTTTCTTTAAACAAAGTGTATGAACGGCTGTAGCTTGTACCAATGATTTCAAGCTACGTCATTGTGCCGTATTACTTTAAATTTTTGTACTAATAGCGTCGCTCCATGTTACTTCTTTTGTACACTTGTGTCAAAAACAAAATGTTTATTAATCATAATGTATTTTGTATGAAATTATGTAGTACCGTGTAAAACATTTAAAATCCCATATGCTTCACTCATTGTTAATAATGGTATAATTTAATTAATCGAATATACAAATTTTAGGACTATTACCTGAGTTTAGATGTATCTAAATTACTAATTCCCACGACAGGCATCAAAGCAAATAACTGCCCTGAAATTACTATGGGCTTCATAATAGCGTTAAACGTTATGTCACACTTGTTGTGATTGGGTAAAAAGTAACCATTTTTTTGGACTTTTATTGGATCTTAAAAAAAAATTGATTATTAGCTAATCAAATAATTGATTTATTGAAACGTTTTTGCCTTTTTTCATGTATAATTCGATTAAGTGTATTTAGACATAATCATTTCTAGAACAGACGTTTCTTCAAAGTTATCAGATTCTACTAGATTAGATGCAGAAACATTAAGAAATGAAAGGCAAAGTTATCTTATACTAAACATTGGTTTTTACTTTCGTTAAATTACATGATATATTTAATTTTGTACTAAGAAATAGTATTAAATTCAAATGAATGCTTTAAAACTTCTTATTTTTTGTTCTTCTTTTGACTTTTTAGGAATAAAAGGGACGTAAAAAAGATATTTTTTTATACATGCACTACATTAACTTCTTTAATTTTTCCGAATCTGTGGAAAATCTTTGCATAGTCGTGCTGTTGTGTTCGTTCTTGTAATTTTGAAAAAAGAACTTACGCGGTATTTGTTTCTGAGGCCTTAAATTATGGATTTTCGGGAGATACATTTTACGTTAAATTACGATTCTTATTAAAATCAACGTATGTTGTCTTTAGCTTTGATTATCACGCCCGATGTCCATCGAACGATTACTATCAAAATTATGTTGTTGACACTACCAAAGGTCGATTTAACACCTATGCAGTTAAAGCTGATCGTTAACTGACTTGTTTATTACGTCCTACATAATATTTCACGTTTGTTAATATAACTTCCAATGGGACTAAAAAAAAATTAAAAATATAAAGAATTATAGAACGATAGGTGATGTATATAATAGACAAAGTAGGAACCGACATAGGCTTGCGGCTCCTGCTTTGCGCCTTGCAAAGGTACGAAATTAGTTTGTGGGTTTTGGTTGGTGGTGGTTGGTATAAGATTGTATAATAAAATTCCGCAATCAATTTAAGCTTTAGTTTAAAAACACTATTTAAGAGTGGCTGATATAAAAAGCCTACTATACTGGGCTTTAATTATTTGGACGATAAGAACGCGTGGATATAGCTAATGTCCGACCCTGTACAAAATAGAAATGACTTAATATAACTAGTTATAAGTATTATGTAAAAAAGAGCAACCACCGAGTTTCTTGCTGGCTCTTCTCGGTAGGAACAGCTTTCCGAACCAGCAGTAGAATTGACGATTCAAAATCACTTGTTTACAAGTATACTTGAATAAAATATAATTTGAATTTTTATATATTAAATGTTAAAATACAGATAAATTATACAACTTTATATATTTAAAATTACACAAACTACTGAATATATTTAAATCTAAACAAAACGATTTATCGTATTTGTATATCATCCTTAAAGGGAGAAAACCCGCATAAATTAAACATAAATCATAAACAACTTAGCGTGCATTTTGTTTATCTGTCAAATCGAATGATATATAAGTATTACATTAATGTTCAGACGTTTTACTTTTTTTTCCGAACGTTTTGTCAATAGTAATATTTCATTGGTATTTGGAAATATAAAAAAGTAAGTTACGGCCTTTTAGGGGATAGTTGGGCATACTGCTGGGCTTAGGCCTCCTCTCTCCGTTATTCGAGAGATTTGAAATAAGACCCACAACGCTGCTCCAATGCGGATTGGTGGGTTACAAATATTTCCCCAGAATTCTCTAGAGATATACAGGTTTTTTCATGTTTTCCTTCACCGATCAATTGCAATTATCAATTAAAAACATAAGTTTCAACAGAAAAACTAATTTGTTCTATATCCAAGTTAGAACCCGTAATCTTCTCTCGAGAGTCTCTCGGACTCATCGTCAGGCTGTCACAACTTAGAATATATTTGAGAATAATTTTAAAGGTCCCGTTTATCTTAATTCATCCTTGAAAATATGAAACAAACAAAATAAATGTAAATAATACTCATCATGGAAGGAAAACAAAACGCAAATTAGCGTTTCGTTTTCACAACAAAACTTATTTGGTTTTTAATAGGCCTTGAATAATTAGTCTGAAAATATGGCTTGTTGTTTGTGTAATCTGTATTATAAAAAATTAATATTTCCACCAGGTTTCAAGCAATTATTTTTTACCAAATATGTTATTTACATAAAGCTTTCTACTTGTGATACTGATTGTTAAATCAAACATTTATAATATGGTTTTATATTCTCATGCGTGTTTCAAACTAGATTCAGGGCTTGTTAAATAAATCATCATCCTCCTGCCCTTATCCCACTCTAAGTGGCGTCGGCACAACATGTTATAAACATGTCACATGATTTGGCTACGTATTTTACGACCGGCCTGCCTGATGTCAACTTACGTCGTATTTTACTACACGTTGGTAAGAAAGAGGGTAGTCTATTCTACTCAGCCGAATACCACACGACGGATCGACTTACCTTAGTCGCCTTTTACGACACCTCGGTAAGAAATGAAAGTGGTCTATTCTATTCAGCCGGATACCACACGGCGTGGCTTGTTAAATGAATATTTAATCTAATATTAAATTTGTAACTGAGCTTTCTATATATAAGAATATAATAAATGCGAAATTGTGTTTATTATCGAATGTGGGTATAATTAAAGGGCTAGAAAATACTATAAGCTATTTTCTATTTCAGCATAAAATTTAACGTTGACGTATTCTCGGGTCAATATCAAACTTTTGTTAGCTTGCGAGAAATAATGAGATAATATTTAAGTTTACAAAGACTGTATTCACTGTTTCTCCGTCCACTGTCACACAAAAACTAACTTTTAACACGCCCGGAACGTCACCTGTCAAAAATGTTTCCCGCTCTTTTGCTGTTCGAAACGCACACTAAAACTACTAATACATAAATTGGCAACACTGTCTAATCCCTAACACTTTGTTGGTAAGTAGAAAATCAATGTAAATCAACCAATTCATTTATATTTAACAATGCCAAGATACCTATGAATAAATGATGAAGTTTTGAGTAATAGCTGAATTAGACAAAAGTATAAGGATATACATTTTATTATCTCATGATACAAACAAAGTCGGCGCTTTCTCTTTGCGAATGATGAAATGTTACACGTGTAACACAAAGTAAAGTATTGTAAGAAATATTACTTGGGTATTATTTATTGAGTTTTACAGCTAATTCATACAAATAGGCGTTACTTTGCGGAGGTCCATAATAAATAAAAAAAAACAAATTATTTTGATATCATCATCCTCCTGGCCTTATCCCACTAAGTAGGATCGGCATAACATATTATAAACATGTTGTCACATGATTTGGCTACGTATTTTACGACCGGCCGCCTGCCTGACGTCAACTTACTTTAGTTGTATTTTACGACACCTCGGTAAGAAAGTGGGTGGTCTATTTTACTCAACCGGATACCACACGGTGGGTCAAATTACCTTAGTCGTCTTTTACGACACCTCGGTATGATATGAGTAGAAGACGTAGAAAAGATCACAAGGTCTTTTTTACTCAGCCGAATACCACATGGCGGGTCGACTTGGCTTAGTTGCCTTTTACAAAACCTCGGTAAGAAGTGAACGTGGTACTATTCTATTTAGCCGGATACCACACGGCATCTAAAGATAAAGCTTTGAAAAGCAAAAATTGAAGATCTTTTTAAAATTTTATTATTTGGATATATTATAATCCATGCCAACGGAACCCCGAGTTTTTCCATGATTATAATATACTGTTAAGGTGCGTACAGACATCGCGAGGCGTGCGTTGCGAATGGTTCGTCTCGATCTGTGTGCTCACAGTGAGCATTTCATACGATCATTGCGAACGCTGCATCAGTGCGGGCATGCGCTCCATTTATACAGACGTTTTGTTTGCGTTGCACGCTCATGAGTCATGGAGCCCATGTATTCTCATAATGTAATCGGTTTTTAAAAAATATTTTTGTCCACATGCGTTATTTCTCTTTTTTTATGAACTATTACTATATAGGACGCACCTGCAATCTGCACTTCTCGACTTGTTAGAGCCATTTTTCTACTGACGAATACCATATGTGGTTGTTTGTGTGCTCAGCTTGAGCATGTGTCCTTAGGGACGTACAAGTATGTATAAATGTACCATCATATGTCTCAGGTTAAGGCATGTGTGACTAACTATTCGCGAGTGCACGCCTCGTGATGTCTGTACGCGGCCTTAAGTCAATAATCAATCACTAAAAGCGTAGTCAAGGCCAAATACGATTGAACAGAAATATAAAACTCAAGAACCAACAGTATATTATTTATATATAATATAAACGCTTTAAGTGAGCTGTGACTTTTAGTAACAGTTTCTGCCACACACTTTAAAAACATGTCTTTGGAACCAATGAAGTCCGGTTTTAAGGATACAAGTATTTTTTATATATTACGAATATAATCTCACGCTTAGTATTAAATAGACCGAATTCAAAATTAGGCTTAATTGAGTTAGATTGTAATCCTTATTTGAATGTCATCTATGATATCATGCTACAAACTATTAATCAACCTAATGTTTTCTTGCACTCACCAGCGCTACGCTTTAGTGCAATTTGACACAAAACAACTTTTTGGAATTCAGTCACTTTAATACTAAGCGTGCATTTTGTGAAATTGACCATTACTGTTGTCGGAACAGTAAAATTACTTTTTTCATCATTGACAGGGCGTCCCGTTTTCAAATATTCGATATTTTTTTAATTGGATTTATTAAAATAATCACGAAGCTAAGCTTAGAGTTTTTTGATCGAATTTGATTTCAAAATTGAATATTTGTAGGATATAGGAATAATATCCAGACAGGAAATATTTATAATTTTGTATTAAATATAAATTAACAAATTGTTTTATTTCCCATTTTAGTAACATTATATTTGAGAAGATTTTTTGCTACAAAGGTGTTTTATGAAACTCAAAATGAAGCCTTCGTCGGTTCAATGAAAACCCTCCTAAATATTGGAAAGATCATTGGTGTTTTTCCCATACAAGATATGACGAGCCAACATAAATCGAAAGCTATGTAAGTCAAGTACACAATATAGTCAAATAACAACTAAAAAGTATAGTCAAATAATAAGTACACAATATACTCAATTAAAAACCTAACAGTACAGTCAAATAACAACTAAACAGTATAATCAAATGACAACTAGATAGTATAGTTAAATAACAACTAAGCAATATAATCAATTAAAAACTAAACAGTACAGTCAAATAACAACTAAACAGTATAATCAAATAACAACTAAATAGTATAGTCGAATAACAACTAAGCACTATAGTCAATTAAAAACCTAACAGTACAGTCAAATAATAACGAAACAGTATAATTAAATAACAACTAAACAGTATAATCAAAAATAAACTAAACTGTATAGTCAAATAACAACTTAACAATATAATCAATGAAAAACTCAGCAGTATAGGCAAATAACAACTAAACAGTATAGTCAAAAAACAATATCCACACTAAAGTCAAATAACATCCATCGTCAATGCAGCTATGTTAGGCTATGTTAGGTTATACTTCTTTGAAAATAAATAAATAAAAATCTATTCATTTTGGAATTCGATCTCGGTATTTTACCTAGAAAGCAAAGTTTTTCCCATCTCATTTTTTTTTTTATATATTCGTTTGTTTTAATAATTTATTCCACTGTATTTACTTACTTCTGTAATTTAAAATGCAGATTTCATTACCTATCTTTAATAAACGTATATTTAACATTGAAATTTGCTTTACAGATTTCGAATAATCTCTTGGAGATATATTGTTTGCCTTGTTATGTGCATATGGCAATTATTAGCATCTGTATTGTGTTTTCACAATTTAATGAATTCCACTGTAACTATTACTAAGTTTGGTAAGTTTACTTGAAGCCAATTTGTGTTATAATATATTACTTTGCAAATTTCTATTGCTTATGCAAATTATAGTTCAATAATCTACTATTTTGCTATAATCTAGGGTAACAGAAAATATATGTAATGCTGAATGTAGAGTGTACTATTGGTTTTCATATCATTTCCTCGATTTATATAAATCATGGATAGATTTCCATCTTTTGATGATACTAGTTACTGAGCGTGATCGTTGAAACTGTAGTAGTGAATTAGTGGAATTCAAGTGTAATGTAGTGTTGATGGTAGTTTTTAGTGCATGTGTTTTACGAATCTCCATCGAAATTCATAAGGTATAAAAGCAGACAGTAACCTCTTATCACGTATTATAGCAAAATGCTTTATTACTTTTTTAATTTGTTGTGTAAAATATATTTTTAGTACTTTAATATGTTCTGTTTTGCAGCAATATTCCTATTCTACTTAACAACGTTCATAACAAGCTTACTGTTCATGCGGTTAGCTAGAAACTGGCCTTATCTTGCAGAACAACTTGGGGTCGCAAAACTCAATGAATACACGGACCCCTTTATCAAGTTAAAATGCGATTTCGTGGCAATTATTATAGTCGGGCTCGCTTTAGGTATTTATGAGAATTAAAATGTTTGCTTTTGAAATAATAATTTGAAAACATTTCAGATTAGAGCTCTGATCATATATAAAAATTGTCCTTTAAACTAAAAATAAACTATGTACATACATAGTTTTCATATTTTCTTAAGGTATAAAGTTTGTATGTGATGTTTTTTAAAGTTTTATTATAACATTATTTATAATAACGGTAATCTCCATGAGACATATGTTCTGTCGTAGTATCGTTACAATAGCGCAACGGATAACAATGTGATACTTGGCAAGTACGTCGTGTGTAGCAGTGAGCACGTAGCGAGAAAGTCACGTATCGTAGCGGGGTCATACCAAATACGATACACGTCGCTGCGGGCGCGCAACAAGGATGTTGCGTATCGTAGCGGGCGTGCAACGAGTACGTCGTGAGCCGTTCGCAGTGAGCGCGCATCGAGTACGTCACGTTTCGTAGCGCGTTCGCAATAAATACGTTACATGTCGCTACGAACGCGCAGCAAGTACATCACGTATCGTAGCGAGCACGCACCAAATACGACGTTACACGTCGTAGCGGGCACGCAGCAAGGATATCGTGTGTCACAGCGGCCGCGCATCGATTACGTGGCGTGTCGTACCGGGTTCGGACCAAATATATTACATGTCGCAGCAGTCACGCAGTAAATACGACGCGTGTCGCAGCGAGCGTGCAACGACATGTCACAACGAAAGTACAAAGCACAGTAATTAACGTTTTACTCGTTACTTCGCTAATATATCTACTACTGCCGTATTGAAAGTTCTCAGTTTATGTGTACAAATACATGGCAGGACGATAGTTTGTTGCGATACACTTACCCGTTGCTTGTAACTAATTGCTTGGCTGGACTATTTGTATAATTGGTAAATTCGCATTCCTTATCCCAGACCTTACCAGAAGCTTACCTTATTAAGGGGTATAAACCAATAGTAATTAAATGCGTATTATTGAGTATTTAAGAACGTTACCTACTTGGAGGAAAATTTACAAAAATTACATACGTAGACATAATTAATTTTTATCCATTATAAACATTTCATTGTTCTCTTCTTAATTATTCATCTTCATTTACATCTTATCGTATTTTTAACTCAGATTTTGTTTTTCCATTTCAGTGGAACATGCTTTAGCTATATTAGTGAACTGGGTAATTTATGAGAGTTGTTTGTCTGATTGTAATAATACGTTTGAACAATACGTATTGACAAATTTCTATTGGCTGTTCGAATTTAATGTACCGTATTCAATGGTTTTTGGAATATTTTTACTGGTGAGAATATTTCAAACTTCTTTAAAAGATCTTATATTTATACAAGTTCAAATATTTATAGAAATTATGGAAAGAAACCAGTATGATAGTTTCAAAGTTAGGGCTCGAAGATTTGTACAGATAAGGCCTCAAGATTACATATATACCTAAGTTAAGTAAACCGACCTATTACTATCCCATTACTTGAAAAAATCTTCCTCTTTCTTTCGCGAAGAAAATATATAAGTTAGACCCGCCATTATACGTCTTTACTAATATATAAAGCTGAAGAGTTTGTTTGTTTGTTTGAACGCGCTAAATATCAGTAACTACTGGACCAATTTGCAAAATTCTTTGGTGTAAGATACCATTCATCGAAGAAGGCTATAGGCTATATATAACATCACGCTAAGACAAATACGAGAGGAGCAGCAATAAAAACTATAACGACAACTGCAAAATTGAGAGATGAATTAAGATTGAAACTGAGAGAAACGGAGAAAGTTATTCAAAAATCATATATTACAAAATTGTTCCCCCGTAAAAGGTCTAAATAAAAGTCCGAGACATTATATGTCTAGCTTTTAAGGTTAACCCACTCTAACCATTTTTATGGTTATTAAAATACTTTATTAAGGTTTAAATTACCACGCGGGCGGTTGATAGTATCACAATAAAAATCTTTGTTTTCGGGGCGTTTTACTTTACTGAAATGTGAATTTTATTATAATTTTTTTATTATTTTTTATGCTCAGGTTATCAGGCTTCTGTCGTGCAGTCCCTGAGCAGTGGTTTTAGAGGTTTTATCCTTAACCTCTTAGTACGGATCTATTCTTATAATACTAATTCGACATAGTGTCACAAGATTAAAGTTTAATTTTATCTCCTTCTTCATCAGGTCATAAATATTTTGTGTACATTAAATTGGAGTTACCTACACCTCTTTGTTATATGTATAAGCTTATATCTATCATCGATTTTGGAACAGTTAAATAAGGCCATAGTATCTCTTCAAGGGCAGGTTAGTATATATCATTTATGTATCACTACATATTATAAAACAAAGTCGCATTCTTTGTCCATATATCCCTATGTACGCATAAAACTTTAAAACTACGCAACAGATTTTGATGCAGTTTTTTTTAATGGATAGAGTGATTCCAGAGAAAGGTTTGTACGTATAATAACATTCAATACGGAGTAGAGAAATACTGTAATTTTTGAGGTTTCTGTAAATAATTACATTTTTTTCCGCTTAATTGCAAACGCAGGCTAAAGATTTACGAGATTTATCAACATAATGAACTAAGAATTTGTACACCTTGAAAAGGTCTACGGAAAAGTCCGCGATGGTATATGTCTATCTCTTATGGATAACCCACTATAGCATTTTTTGTCATTTACTTTTTAAGAAAAATAATGCCATATTTTTGAAGCAATTTTTATACAATACAGCATTAATCCTTATCCAATTAAGTACCTTAAATAAATAGTTGATTTAATATAGATCAATATGGCCGTTTACAGCATGTAATTTAAGTGAACATTTTCGGAGATATTACAGATTTAAAATGCCGTGAGGACGCCGCGCTTTGCCCTATAACACTTCGACTTTAGCAGCTATGTCGCTCTTTCAAGAGTTTGTTTAAAGACATTCTGTAATTAATTGTAAAAATAAAATACATAGGGAAAATGTAAAAGTAAATAAGTAAAAATGTACTATATGAGGTTAGATATTCCAAAGATAGCAGAAAATCGTCTTGGTATAGGAAGAGGAAATTGTTTTTCTCCAAATTTAACGCTTGCAAGCCACGGGCAGTAATAAATAAAAAATGAATAAATCAAAACTACTGGATCGATTTTAATCATTTTTTTTACACTGACTGACATGGGATATATATTTTATACCCATGCGAAGCAGGGGCAGGCCGCTAGTAATAACATAAAATAATTAATTATGTAATAGGTCATTTTAGTGGGTAATAATCTATTTATAAACTCTCTTCTCTTCTTGATCATATCTTCACTGACAAAGGTCGTGCCTAGACATAATTCTCCTGCCCTTATCCCTCTCTAAACGGGGTCGGCACAAAATGTTATAAACATTTTGTCACATGATTTGATTTGAGTATTTTACGACCGGCCGCCTTCCTAACGTTAACTAACTTTAGTCGCCTTTTGCGACACCTCGGTAAGGTCTATTCTATTCAGCCGAATTTCACACGGCTGGTCAACTTATCTTAGTCAGCTTTTACGTCACATCATCTTTTATAAACTCATCAATATATTATATAAAAAAAAAATTATATTTCAGTATGTACCACCACAGCATTGGCGGAAATTACGCGAAGACTATAACCGCGCCTCGCGACTTGTCCGTTATTTCGATGACACCATCAACAGTATTTTCTTTCTGTCTTTCGCGACTAATTTATTCTTTGTGTGCCTACAGCTTTACTACGTTCTGGCGTATGTATTAATTGTATTTATTTTATTTTACGATCCATTATACAAAAGTAATAAAAAATAATATTTATATATAATCTGTAATAAAACAAAAGTACATGAGAGACCTATATATAAAAAAATGCAATAGAAAAGTGCTGGCGATATCTGAGACTAGATCATTTCTTTAGTCCGCCCATTTCCAACTGAGCTATTCCAACATTACAAATAACAGAAAAATTAAGTTTTGTATTCTATTTATATTTAAACAGTTTTCAATGCCTGAAAACAGGAACAAATCGACATTTTTATCAAAACCGTGATAGATTGATTTATCCCCAAACGAAACTCCTTACATACTGTTGTAATGTTCAAAAATCAGGAGATAACAATAACATTATAGTTTTGTCTCCTTTACACTTGTTATTCTTCACACTTTAGTCTCTCGGTCAAGATTATGCATTATATACGAAATGGAATAGAATGGGGTACGGTCATTCACTCTTCTGTATCATGTATATTTTATTCAAAACATAAAATACTAACTTCAGTGTTGTAATATTTCATAACGACAGTATAATATCAAAATTATCATTTACAGAAATGGTATTAAAGTACAGCGGTGTAAATATTTTGTTAACGTCAATGAGAATTCTAACAACGAAAGCGGGTCAGTATAAAGTTACTTTTTTTGCATACATGAACATGTTTTGGTAAGTTTAGATAAGTTTGGTAAGTTGATAAAAAACTTAAAGAATTTGTTTACAAAAATGGACCAAAAATAACAATACAAGTCAAGTTAAAAATTCTTTTAAAAAAGCTTTTAGATTATAGCTTTTCTCTTTTATGTAGATAAACAGTTTAAACTGCAGGCGTTGATAAATTCTTGAGTTGAAAAATATTTTTTTATTTGTTTTTGAATTTAAACTATCGTGAGGGGTATTCATAATTAATGTATAGAAACCGGCTATATTTTACCAGCCGTCTTATTTTAACGGATGAGTCCTACTAGTTTCAAGCCCACACAGGGCTCTTATTCGTATATCGTAAAGAGCTCATGAATAAGTATGAACTTGAAACTAGTCGGGCTCATCCGATAAAATAAGACGTGAGTATAGCCGGTTTGTGTACATTAATGTTTATTTCTAGTAAATTTAATTATATTTATATATAAATTGTGATTCTAGAATGTTCTTCGGATACTTATATATTGTACTCGCTATATATTCCCTGGCATTTGTTTTGGTACGATCTTTTGCTGTCGCCCTCATCGCAGCGAGAGTTCACACCGCGTCTTTGGCACCAACACCATCACTATATAGCGTACCACCACCTACTTATTGTACTGAGGTTAGTGAAAGTGAATTATACATTATCATATTTCTGAATTCATACACTTGTGATAAACTATTTCGATTGAATAAAGAAACTGTGGTTCAAAGCTACTGGAATAGGCTTAGGAATACGACAGGTAATCTTCTTCTTCTCCGTCTTCGATTGACGTCCACTGCTGGACATAGGTATCTCTGATAATCTGTAAAGGAAAACATCGTAAGGAAACCTACATATCTCTAGAGAATTCTGGAAATATGTGTAACCTAACAATCCTCATTGGAGCAGCGTGGTAGGTCTTAGCTCCAAACCTTCTCACCGAAAACGGAGAGAAGAGGCCTATTCTCAGCGGTGTGATAGTAACACTATCTTACGTAGAGATATTCCGATATTCCATAGCTCGCTCCATCGCCTGCTGAGTAATTCTGAGTTTTCTTATGGGGTTCATACTCGTCGTATGTCGTCATTGGAAACACGCACTGCTCGAAGAAGCTGTGATGGCCTAGCGGTGCGACCGTGTAAGCTGTGATGGCCTAGCGGTGCGACCGTGTGAATCTCTAGAGACGATCATGGGTTCAAACCCGGGCAGACACCAATGAGTTTTTCTATTAAAACTTATGTGTCTAATTGATAATTGCAATTTATCACACGCTTTTCGGTGAAGGAAAACATCGTGAGGAAACCTGCATATCTCTAGAGAATTTTGGAGATATGTGTAACCTACCAATCCGCATTGGAGCAGCGTGGTAGGTCTTAGCTCCAATCCTTCTCTCCAATAACGGAGAGAAGAGGCCTATGCCCAGCAGTGGGATAGTAACAGGCCGCTACTTACTTACTTACTGCTCGAAGACTGTTTGAAGAATTGAAAAGTATATTCGTCATATCTTATAACGCAAATAGGCAAAATATCTTTAGTAGTGTGGTTTGGTAGTATTGCCCAATAAACAAATATTCCTATTCCAGTTCTACCATAGTTCCAGAAGAATCTTTTATTTTACGATGTCTATGTATAGAGAGTTTGCAACAACTTTATACGTTCAAAACAGTAATGAGGTAAAAACGATAAGAAAATCAAATCACTCCAAGAACTCTGAAGTATTGGAATAGCGTCCTCCTTTTCTTAAATTACTGATTACGTTAAATAATTTCAGTATTACTAGTGTAGTAATGTTACAGGTTCAAAGATTTATCGATCAAATTCACGGGAATACTGTTGCTCTGACTGGACTGAATTTTTTTTATATCACAAAAGAATTGATTTTATCTGTAAGTATTGCATAATAAAGATATTTTCTATCGCCGATTGGAAACAAAATAGTATTAGCGATTTTACTCAGTTTAAAATTAAATCAAACTGTTTACCGAAACGTTTAAATGTTCTAATTTAAATTAATTTATAACTTAGAGGACCAATGTATACATAAACTAGACATGGCAGAAAACATAATATAAGACTACCTATATTACAGAGTCAGTTATATATAATATTCAAATTTTATTGATATTAGCAGAGATAATGTTTCTAAATTTTAACTAACGTTCTTAGATTAAATTTATTAAAAATATATATAAAAGCTTAAAAAAGCTAATAATATCATCATGTCATCATCAACACTACTGTTAACCATTGAAGTGTTTCCTTCTTAAGGAGTCAATCCTAGACGCAACTTCAGGTCATGCTTATCATAAACATACATTGTCATCGGAACTGGACCAGTATGTAAAATTACAGCTCAATTGGACACCGGGAAGTGGGTCATATGTAATTTTCAAATCTTATTTACTGAGGTGTCATAAAATACGACTAAGGTAATTTCACGTCAGGTAGGTAGCTGGTCGTAAAATACCAAGGCAATCATGTGCCATGTTTATAACATGTTGTGCCGACCCCACTTAGATTGATATAAGGACAGGAGAATGATGATGTTATGCTAAAGACATCAAGACAAGTAACCAAAAACTCATGTTTCCAGGTTGTAGCGTCCATTGTGACTTATGAGCTTGTAATGCTGCAGTTGGAATCATCATAAAATATACCTCTAATCACTATAATATAACATACTACATTGATTTAAGTAACTAAACAAAAACATTTCAAGTCGTTGGACCAAGAATGTATGTGTGTCTCCGAGGTTGTCTGGTAGAAATCGCTGCTAAGCGATAAGACCGCCTCTTTGTACATGTGTTCTAGGCATAAGTTTTTTTTGTACTCTGTAATTTTGGTGTGCAATAAAGTATATTAAAAATAAAAAATAAATGTATTACGTAAGAATTAAATGAGTGCTTATACAAAAATTTGTCTTATTGAAAAAGTAGCGAAAGTGTTCTTGTACGCTTTTAGATAAAATTGAAGGCTAACTTGACAGTGAGAAACGAAATAGTACTCTCCTTCTCCATAAAGATCCCAAAGGAGACGAAATGGATTATTTATATCTGCATGTAAAAGCATTTTCTAGTAGAAAAATTGAGAATAATTTGCTTGATGTTATATCGATCTAAAAGAGGGTATTACCTAGTGGCGTGTAAAATCTTATCAATAATGTATTTCACATTAAAAAATATACTATTTTTAATATATTTGATATTGAAATGTGTTAATCTTGTTTATATATAAATATTTGGAATCTCGGAAACGGCTCCAACGATTTTCCTGAAATTCAGCATGTAGAAGGGAGCTGGAGGAGGAAGATATCCCTGAAAAAAATATCCCTGTTTTTGTTTATAATTTAGAATTGAAATCAAGGTATTTTTTAGCTGTCAAACGTAATGTTGCGATAGAAAATGATCACAACCCGGATTTGAATCCCACATATCATCAGCGCCTTCCTTCATTTTTTAAATATTTTTTTCATATCTTAAAAAAATTACCGAGCTCGGTCGAGGTACTTTTAATGGAGCAATTCTGTATATGTGTCAACCATTGCTTTTAACATTTAAAAATGCATTATATTTTAAAATTCGAACCAATGCGTAATTTTTAATCAAGACCTCTTATCGCATCTTCGTCGTGTCGGGATATATAGAGATACCATACCAATACTATTCAATTTTCGTCGCCACAAGGCCGTCAAAGGAGCTCATTGATTAGAATCCTGGATTAGTTCATAACTATGTCCTAAAACTCTACTATCGTTAACCGATAATATGAACAATATTAAATAACAAGAACACAAGGCCTTGGGTACTAGTTTATGTTCTTATATATAAGGCAACAACACCATAAAATAGTTTCATAACTTAGAACCCTACATGGGTTTGGTCTAGTCTTATAAAGCCGGTATTTACTTAGAGTAGATCCGGTTAAGTTGTCTACCAATATTTATATATATTATAGAACAAAGTCCTCATAAGTCTGTATGTGATCGATTTTCTCAAAATCTTCTGACCAAAATTTAGTACGGTGTATGCTCTAAGATTTATGCAATTCTATCGATAGATTTGGGTTAATAGTTTTAGCGCACTCTTTCTATAATAACACGATATAATAGACATACGACAATTCCCGCTCAGAGATACATTTCTCTTGAATAACGAACAAAGAATGAATGCCACTGTAACGTTTTAGCAATAGGAAGATTGTACCGGAAACAACACGACACAGTGGTGCCACAATTTCAGTTAAAAGGTCGTGATGCTCTTGTTTAATGACTCTGTTGCTATAAAATACAAAACGAAAGTCATTGGCGACAACAATAGTACACTACGGTTTCATGTAAATTGTGTGGAAGTGGTCACGCAGTTGTAAACTAACAGAGATACGCTAAAGTAATGTATTACAAAATTGTAGATCTACTAAAATACTATAAAAAAATCCGCAAGAGCATGTCTCTATCTCTTATGGTCAATTCACAATAATGATTTTCACTGGAAGGAGGAGATTTTGGAGCAAAATATAGACTTTTATCCTAGAACTCCCACAAGTTCGAGATTTACACTAAAACTATTGACACACTGATTTCCACACGGCCGAAGTTAGTATGGTATAAAACTCATGAGAAGAAAGAGATGAAACATACTTTCAATTGAAGAAACTTCCACTTACAAGTATATTAAAAAAACTGGGTCAAATTTATATGTGTAAGTGTCATTTACACTTATGGGGTTCGGGAAACTCGTTTACTAAGTTTTACATACTCAACTCCGGCCCAGTGAAGTTGAGTAATGGATTTTTAAATTAACTTTCTATGTATAAAAGTACTATGGAATGATTTCTGAAATGAGTCTGAAATAAGTGAAACTGAATGCCACGCATTATACGGACGATATTTGTGAACCGTAAGTAATCTATACAAATATATAAAGCTGAAGAGTTTGTTTGTTTGTTTGAACACGCTAATCTCAGGAACTACTAGACCGATTTGAAAAATTCTTTGAGTGTAAGATAATCTATTTATCGAGGAAGGCTAAGACAAGACATTACTTTAAGACGAATAGAAGAGGAGCAGCAATAAAAAATATTACGAAAACGGCAAATTTTAAAGCTTTCCTTGCGTGCGCTAAGTAAACGGTGAAAGTTATTCAAAAATCATGTATTTTAAAATTGTTCCTCTCTGAAAGTTCTAAATAATCAATCAATAATCAACACCCTACTAAGTAGCTTATCATAAGGCTTACAAAAGAGCCGCTATATTCTAGCCACAGAAGCAGCATGCCTTTAAAACCTTACGTTAAACACCACCTTACGTTATCGAAAAAACTGTAGACAAGACAGGAAAAAAGAAAGGGAAAAAAAGTGAAGACGAATATCAACTTAACATTTACACACACGGTCGTCCGTCCACAAAGTAAGTAACTTAATACTTGTGTTATGGGTGACAGACAACTGATGAAAATATACCTATATATATTTTTAAATCCATACTTAAATACAAGACTCAAAGACCAACAAATTTATTTATAGAAAATGATGGCCCTCGGCGGGAATCAAACCCGCGACCAGCGGAGCTGTCACTACCCACTGCGCCAACGGACCAGTCAAATGAAATTTCTTTTATTATAGTAATAAAAAATCTTTGTGACCACTGTGAAGTATTAGGGTGACTTAATCGGTCATCACCTTATCCAAATCATAACATAAGATTTGAGTCGCAAACCGCTACGTGCTAGATAAGATTGTTAGGTTTTTGTTTTTTTTTAATAATTATATATCTCATAAAAAATATATAATATCTACTCGTATGATAATAATTTATATAAAATCTACCCGTATGACAATAATTTATATATAATGTTGACTTAGTTAAGAATTTCCTGATCTCCCATACTAATATTTTAGTTAAGTTAGTTTAAATGTTTTAGAACATTTATTTACCGACATGTAAATTTATCCAAGACAAAGCAATACAGAAGTCGACGCCCGTCTTATAATACGAGACTGTTATCAAATTCTAAGGAAAACCCTAGACATTTATGGCTACAAAGCAATAAAGCTAACATTCAAAACAGATAGAAAGCTTATAGCGTGTCTGATCCATTACTAACGTTCATTGCACTTATGATGAATTATTGCAGCCACTTTATTCAAAAGGTTTTAAATTTAAAAGGTTTTCAAAAGTAAGTCTGCATATCGGATTTAGGGAGTCAAAGAACTGTATTTAAAAAAATTGTTTTCTTTTCTAAACATACTGGATTTATTTATATTTTGCTATAATCCACGATGAAGTAAAATAGAAAATATATATAATGTTAAATGTAGAGTGGACGTTTTCATACATGCAGGATTCGTAAAAACACATGCACAAACCTCCACCTTTAGTTTGTGATAGTGAACGTGTGTAGTGCTTGTGTATTGTGGAGGTGGATTGTGCATGTGTTTTACGAACCCTACATATATCAGGTATGAAAACAGATAGTCTCTATATTTAGCATTATATATATTTACTATTACTTCATCGCAGATTATAGCAAAATAATTTTATTATTACTTTTGTATTATGGATCTCCGCAAAGTAACGCCTAATTATATAAAATAATATATACTCCGTAGGTTTAGGTTTAGCTCCGTACTTTGTTTAAGAACCTAAGCAAAGTTAAACATCTCAAAAAAGGTTTCTTTTTAGTACACAGGTTACAACGATTTACCTTAATATTATTCTTATTTATTTTGTTCTAAGCATTTAAAATTTACGATTGTATTGACAATATTTTATATGGCACGATTACTATCAATAATTTTACAAGGTTTGAAACAGTTAAATTTGAATATTATTTAATGTTATATATTTAATCTAATTTAAGGTACCTTTTTTGACATGTGACATGACAAACACACAATTTTAAACCTTTTCTAAAAGTAATTTTTATAAAAAATATACACTAAACAATTGCAATAGTGAAATATTCATTCATTCATTGTAATAGTGAAATAACGTGAAGAAAATCCCAGTGGAAGGTTAAATAGAGAGGTCTTTAAAGCAAAGTCTGTTTATAAAAAGGAACGTATTTCTTTTGCACCTTCGGATTATTGCTAACTGGATAGCAATTCACCTTTAGCTAAACGTTGTCGTTTTCTAAGAGACCCTGTTTTCTTCGATGGCTCGGGGCCTCGACGGTGACATTTAGTAAATTGTTCGCTCCGTTTTGCGATGAACGTGCTCTATTGTTTTGGAGACCGTTTTTATGACGTCGATGCGACAGTTTATTTTTTCAGTGGCACTTTAAGACATAAACAAGGCTTAAAGATTTTAGAATTATTAAACAAGTGACAAAAAGTCATACTGTATATGTGTAACATGACTAGCATCGTAAAAATTAATGTGAGATCTTAAAGATTTTCACTATTATGTATGTTCATATATATAAAATATACCACACAGGGTTCATCTAGGGTTGAAAACCATAAACACCAACACTCAAAATATTGTGAATCCGTGTAAGACTAATGCCAATAATAAACGCACTTAGATAATCTATTGATAATTCCAGAGGCTGGAAGGAGAATAGAAGAGAATATCATTATATAGTATTACGAGTGAATCCAATAGATTAAATCAAATTTTACTCACACTCAAGTTATTCGTTAAATATATAACGTTATTTCACTGTGATACAAAGATTTATTTATTTCTTTACTGTACATACATGTTGTTAGAAAAGAAAAAGATAAATAGCACATGTACAAAGGCGGACTTATCCCAAAAAGGGATCTTTTCTAGTCAAAGTGTCTCATCAAAAATAATACCTTAATTTTTTTCTGAATTAGAGTATGGTATGATGGCTCCAGATAGATTCATTTCGTATATTTTAAGTGTTACTTAAAATGACAGTAAACTGACTTGAAAAATATATTTTTAAACTTTTGAGCGTGTACTAATTAAAGCTGGATTGCCTTAACATTAACTCTGTGGTGTCATTGATGGTCAAAGATATGAGCTTGTTAATCACAGCTTTTGTTCTATTCAATGAAAGTACTAGTTACTTCTAATGTTTTGTATTTTTTTCTTTTTTTTTCTAATCTTTAAATTATGTTGCATAAAACTTGAACGTTTCGACGATATGTAAACGGGTTCTTTTAGATCTCGATCGTGCATTTAACAGTTAATACAACTAAAATCCCATTTGCTGGAGTAAAGGCATATTTATTGGAGTTGAACTTTATTAAACTGAATAACGTAAATACTTATTAGCTTTCAGGACAATCAACAGTAGAGGTTTATGCGGGTACGGCCAGTATCTCCAAAGGTCCTGACAACCAAGTAACGATCAAAAAAATTCAGTTTAAATAATTATTTAAAGGAGCAGAAAGCCTACTAATAAATCTTTCTTACTAATATTATAAATGCGAAAATTTGTGAGTATGGAAGTATGTATGTTCGTTACTCTTTCAAGGCGAATCCGCAGAGCCAATATTAATGAAATTTGGTACAATTATTCCTTATACACCGGAATTACATTTAGGCTAGAAATCCCGGTAATTCTATAGGAATAGAAGGATGACAAGAAGTCGCGTGTAAAAGCTAGTCATAAATGATAATGATACAATAATGACCTTCGACCTTGCACAATATAGCAATTATGTAATGTACTATGCATTTATAATATTAGTAGGATTGTTATAAAATTTATTTAATTATTAAATTTAAAGAGCAACCGCTTAATTTCTTGTTGTCTCTTTTCGGTAGAAGCAATTTTCCTAACTACCAGAGTTGGCGATTTAAAACCACTTGTTTAAAATTTCACTCGTATCTATACTTATTATAAAACTAAGTCCCTAAAAGCCTGTCTGTATGTGATAAATTTTCTCAAAATCTACTGAACGGATTTTTGTACGGTTTTTATTAAGCGGTGCAAATCTCCCGGAAGGTTTAGATTAACAGTGCATGACCGTTTTATGTAATTTGTGTTGAAGAGATCGCTAGGTTGTAAAAAAACTCGCCTGCTTTGAGCTTTACTCGCGTACGCCGCGTGAGCTATCCGAGATGCGCTAAAGTACTGTACCAGAGAATTGTAGATCTTTAAAAGCACTACAAAAAAGTCTCAAATAATATGTCTCTATCTGTAATGGTTAACTCACAATAACTCAACTACAACATTAATAACAATGTTCAAAATTTCTATTGGGGAAATTTTTATGGCACAGCTACTAAAGAAAAATTTGAATTTAAATCTGAATGCCAAAGTTACATTATGGTATTAATGGGAAAATACACTATTGGGTATCAGTTTTACCTATACGTAACAGTCGTAATGATTTCCGACTAAGTTATGAAAAGTTACGTAATGCGTAGTAATAAAAATATACTAAAACTTTTTTATTATGACCATATGAGATTTTATTGTTTACGAGCTGCAGTAAATGATTTGTTTTGTTGGTGCAGATATGTTTAAATGATTTTGCTTACGGAACCTTTATTAAAACCCAGAATGGATACATATCTATGACACAAATTTTTGATACTATTAAAATATTAATTAAATATTAAATACATGAACCTCAGGTGTATGTTTTTTACATTTATATTCCGTAAGTCTTTGATATACATATTCGTATATAAATATTTACGATTTTGAACTCGGGTTTGTTTATTGTCTTTTTTTAATATGTAAATGAGTTAATCTTGTATGTATATATGTATATAAATAAATTTTTTGAATCTCGGAAACGGCTCCAACGATTTTCCTGAAATTCAGCAAGTAGGGGTTTTGGGGAAAAAAATCGATTTAGCTAGGTTTTATGTAAAAAAAAAATCATATTATCCCTGTTTTTGGGCATTAAAAAATATATATCACTACATATTATAAAACAAAGTCGCATTCTCCGTATGTACGCATAAAACTTTAAAACTACGCAACAGATTTTGATGCGGTTTTTTTTAATAGATAGAGTGATTCCAGAGGAAGGTTTGTACGTATAATAACATTCAATACGGAGTAGAGAAATACTGTAATTTTTGAGATTTCTGTAAATAATTACATTTTTTTCCGCTTACATTGCAAACGCAGGCTAAACCCTACGAGATTTATCAAAATAATGTACTAAGTATTTGTACACCTTGAAAAGGTCTACAGAAAAGTCCGCGATGGTATATGTCTATCTCTTATGGATGACCCACAATAGCATTTTTTGTCATTTACTTTTTACGAAAAATAA
This sequence comes from Morpho helenor, assembly GCA_029227775.1. Classification (NCBI taxonomy): domain Eukaryota; kingdom Metazoa; phylum Arthropoda; class Insecta; order Lepidoptera; family Nymphalidae; genus Morpho; species Morpho helenor. The sequence goes on from JARGCU010000008.1 coordinate 4,008,327, forward strand.
TGCCTTATTTTTGAAGCAATTTTTATACAATACAGCATTAATCCTTATCCATTTAAGTACCTTAAATAAATTGTTGATTTAATATAGATCAATATGGCCGTTTACAGCATGTAATTTAAGTGAACATTTTCGGAGATATTACAGATTTAAAATGCCGTGAGGACGCCGCGCTTCGCGCCTATGACACTTCGACTGTAGCAGCTAAGTCGCTGTTTCAAGAGTTTCTTTAAAGACATTCCGTAATTAATTGTAAAAATAAAATACATAGGGAAAATGTAAAAGTAAATAAGTAAAAATGTATTATATGAATTTAGATATTCCAAAGATAGCAGGAAATCTTCTTGGTATAGGGAAAGGAAATTGTTTTTCTCCAAATTTAACGCGTGCGGGCCACGGGCAGTAATGAATAAATCAAAACTACTAGATCGATATAAATCATTTTTTTTAAACTGACTGGCATGGGATATATATTTTATACCCGTGCGAAGCAGGGGCAGGTCGCTAGTTGAATATAAAACACTATTTTTGCCGTAAATTGTCAAGTCAGCGTAGCGTACTCGGGGAAGGGGCGGTTCAAGAAATGAAAATACCTAAGATCGAGCCCCGCCTATCTTATATTTTTTTCCGTTTTTTTTTAAGTTTCTTTTTTTATTTTGTAAAAAATTACCGGGCAAAGCTCGGTCAACCAAGTACTTACTCTTAAGATTAATTTATACTTGCCTTTTTTAAGATTTTAACTTGAATATAGTTGACCACTTCAAATTTGCACATACCGAAATGCTTCCCTACTATATTGAGGCAATATTATTTTCTTATTACAGTAACGCTTGCAAAATTTATCGATACTGAAGGAATATCGGATGATGCATGCAGCAATGTATGTAAGGATCTTCCTGATGATGACTTCCAGCCAGTCTGCATGATGTTCAGTAGATACAAACGAGGATATCAGTTCTTTGTTAACCTATGCCACGCAAGAAGATCTATTTGTAGAGATAATTTAGGTAATTATTGAGAGCGGTTTGGTTTTAATCAGGGATTATCAAATTCTCAACTCAAATCAGATCAAAATAATCTTTATTCAAATAAGCTCTTACAAGCACTTTTGAATCGTCGAGGATCAATATGATTAATGAAGCTACAACTGGTTCGGAATGTTGCTCTTACCGAGAAGAACCAGAAAGAAACTCGGCGGTCAATCTTTTAAACATTTTCAATTTTACATAATGAAACCGCAGTCCTGTATGACGCTGAAAGGATTTTCAAATCCAGGCTTTTTTATCAATCTTTATTTTTGTAATATGCTTTACTCACAAGTACTTATCTTATTAAATATATCTCTTATACTCCTTATGGGTACTGTCGTCTAACGTGATAGTGATTCATAACGTTGCTCTGGGGGCGAAGATAGGATAAGGTTTGTAGTCATTACCTCCGATCAGCCTAGCAATAGCTTTGAATCCTGAAGAGCTCCACCAGTAGAAACCTACTAACCAGTAGCCTCTTTCTCAGTCGCTACTCGTTCTACTACTTGTTCTCGTTGCATCGATAAGCGTATCGATGCAACAAGCATCGATTTGCAATGCAATTTTGGATAGCTGTGGTGTTATTATTCATTGTCCGCTCTGCACGATGTTTGAATGCAACCCAGGTTGTTCTCACATCGAATTAGTCGATAACCAGAACATATGTGTCGAAAAGCATACACTTCTAATAATTGGTATAATGACTTTTAAATTTGAAACAATAACAACGCGACTTAAAGTAACGGTCTGATATCCCACTTCTGAGCATAAGTCGTTTTTGGAGGGACAAATTGGATCACATTTCTCCGTTTTGGTATTGATCGTTGTGTGGACACATATCTTCAGAACTCTATAGAGATATACAGGTATCCTCACGATGTTTTCCTTCACTGAAAAGCGTGTGCAAGCAATAATGCTTATATAAATAAGACATAAGTTTTAAAAGAAAACTTCATTGATGCTTGACTCGAATTTGATTCTCTTGTAGGAGTCTGCGAACAACGTAACTTATTTTTGCATTAATTTACTTGCTTAAAGTACATGAAACAATTTATAAATTAACATTAACTTAATTTATGGCTTCCAGTGTTACAAATGGTACACCCAACGAGATGTCTGAAGAGCAAACAGTTTTATATGCCCATTAATTGAACAGAAGGCGTTAGGTAAAGATAACAATAAATACCTATAGATTGAAAATAGGATTGTTTAAATTGTTTCTATAGACATCAAGAAATATGTGAACATTTTAGAAAAAATACATGTTAATATAGAAAAACATCTATTTTTATTATTTTTTATTTGTTTATACATTCAAACCCGGGCAGACACCAATGAGTTTTTCTATTAAAACTTATGTGTCTAATTGATAATTGCAATTTATCACACGCTTTTCGGTGAAGGAAAACATCGTGAGGAAACCTGCATATCTCTAGAGAATCCTAGGGATATGTTTTACCTACCAATCCGCATTGGAGCAGCGTGGTAGGTCTTAGCTCCAACCCTTCTCTCCAAAAAATGGAGAGAGGAGGCCTATGCCCAGCAGTTGGATAGTAAGAGGCCGTTACTTACTTACTTTACTTATTTGTTTATACAATTTACATGAATCAATACTAATAGTCAGTAAACTCATCGTTCCACTGTCCTTATCCCACTCTCTCATGATTTGTCTATACCCCGGTAAGAAATGAGGTTTGCCTATTCTACTCAACCGGATATCATACGGCCGACTTTTAGTACAAAACTGTTTAAACAAAGAAAAATAAATATTAACAAAGTTAAAGCCAATCTCATTTAAAACCTTTGTATTTATTTATAACTTACAATAGCTGCACACAAAAATAAGTATATCACGTGCTTATATTGAACATTTTTGTGGCGGATCCATTTATCTTCTAAATCCATTAAATTGAAACACCTGGGTACTGAAAATGGAGTGTATTGAAGAATTAACACGCGACATTATTGTCAATGTGAGAACTATTTAGCTTGCTGGTAGTCAAATGGCGTTTAATGGCATATTTTTGGCCTAGTGGAATATTTATTTATATTACAAGCAAATCATGATGGCTAACAAATTAAGTAATAATAAATAAATAAATATATGAGACACTTACACACATGAACGTCCGTCCCCAAAGAAAGTAATTTAAAACTTGTGTGTGTGTGACAGACAACTGGTGAATATGTTCTAATATAATTTTAAATCCATACGTAAATACATATATACACTGAGGCCGCAAAACCAAGATTTTTGTTAGAAAATGTTGGCCCTCGGTAATTGAACCCACAAACCGCGGAGCTGAAGGCAGTGTTACTACCCCCTGCGACAACGAGTTAATTAAAGTCTTATTAGTTAAAGTAAATATAAATATACAGAAAAAACATACAGAAAACTAATATATCTATCATTTTTTATTAAGTTCTCGAACTATTATTCATATAACTTTGTTTAAGCAGACGATAATGTTGTAATGTTGTATGAAAATGGCGCCAAAGTTGTCGATAATTCGGACGGCTGTCCATTAAACTGGAACATCACTAGCTCGTACGTCACTATGGTACCGGCAACCTGCAAAAAATAGGAAAGTTTTCAGTTGTCTACAACCACAAAGCTATATTACAATTAATGAAAGTCTGTTACGTTTTCACAACTAATCTGTGTGCTTAATGCTAGATGTTTAATCTACTCGATTACGTTAGCGTAAGGTCAATTCGTATAACGCTGCAGCGATATTTAGTGACCCCTTTTTTTTAATACAGGAAAAAACCCCTTATGGGTACCGCCGCCCGACGGTGACAGGCGGTGGTTATGTCGGACTCGCACCAACTAAAACGACGTGTGTGCTCCACCACGCTGCCGATGGCAAGGACAGGGTATCATTGTACATATTGCCCCCATCCCCGCCGACAGCTCTAATCCCAGAGAACAAACACCTTCTCCGGGTAGGGGCCCCTCGAAAGAGAAGCCCCCCTCCGCTAACCGGTGCATCGGGAGCACCAAATGCACCGACCGCCTCGGGCACCTGTAAGCCAGACGTCCGATATACCCCGTTCGGAACGCCCGAAAGTCCCCTGACAGGGCGGCAGATGATGGACTTAGGCAAGTCGCTACCACCTGGACTCGCCAGCAGTAGATTGGATCCAGAACAAAAGTTCTCGGAACCGCTCCACCGCCCCCCTCCGCCCCATCTAGTGACCCCTGTTCCAATGCCATAACAAAATTTCGTCACACTAACGCGATAGAGTAGTTTAAAAAACTTGCACCAAACACTCTATTAGAGGAAAATTGATGTAATCGATGTAAATAAAAAATAAACATATAACATACTACTAGGTGTGACTACATGTTAAACCAGAGAGTTATAAATTAATCAGCAAATTAAATGTCATAACTATACAAGACTCTAGTATAATAAAATTAAAAATATACGACGATACTATTTATTTATTTGACTGACCCGTTGGCGCAGTGGGTAGTGATCCTGCATTCAGCTCCGCGGGTCGCGGGTTCAATTCCCGCCGAGGGCCAACATTTTCTATAAATGAATTTGTTGGTCTTCGAGTCTGGGTGTATATTTGTATTTAAGTATGTATTTAAAAAACATATAAGTATATATTCACCAGTTTTCTGTCTACCATAACACAAGTATTAAGTTACTTACTTTGGGGATAGACGACCGTGTGTGTAAGTGTCCCATATATTTATATTTATTATATTTATTATTATTAAAAAAGATTTATTAATAGTATAGTCTTGTGACTATGCTTAACTATGGTTAGCTAGAGATGTATTGCATGTTGTTTTAGTGAAGCCATTTAGTGACTTGCGGATTAATATATCATAATAGAGGTGAAAGAATATGATTTAATTATTGGAATTAACTTTATTAATAAGTAACACAAATTTTTCCCTGAATTGAAATTTTGAACATACAAGCAGTTATCACGAGTTAATTATAAGAGAATTTTGAATTACTTTCACAGTTTACTTAGCGCACGCAAGAAAAGCTTTAAATTTTGCAGTTTTCGGAATATTTTTCATTGCTGCTTCTCTTCTATTCATCTTACCGTGATGTTATTTAGCCTTCTATAGCCTTCCTGAACTCTCTTACACTTGAAGAATTTTTCAAATCGGTCCAGTAGTTCCTTAGATTAGCGCGTTCAGACAATTAAATTAATATATATACTCACAGTAAGAAGCAAGCCCCGAGTAACGCTGAAGAATTGTAAGCCGCTTAACGCCACATTATCGCCGTTTACTTGATCGAGAAACCTTTGAACCTATAAGTGTATTTACTATAGTATTCCTTAAGTTTAAAACGCGGATCATAAAATTAAGGTGAAGAATTCCGTCTCTTAGGCATCGTTAGAAAGGAAAATATACTAAACCATTACTTAGAGAAGATTCAAAAAGATAAATGAAAAAAAGGCGTAATGGCTGAAGTGATGATGACATATAATAAACAGACCATTGGACTTTGGTTTTCCAAGATGAGAGAATACCTATCTATAATCTATATATATCTAGATAGACAGAATTTATAAAGGTCACAGAAAAGCTCAAGATTCAAATGACACAAGACCAGTTTAAAAAATTCTGTACAAGACCACCCGCGTGGAAAGATTAAAACCGTCATATAGTCTTTTGATAACCATAAAAATGGTTACAGTGTTTCAACCTTAAAAGCTAGATATATACTCTCGCAAACTTTTATTTAGAACTTTTAGAGGGAACAATTTTGGTATACATTTTTTGAATAAGCATTACCGTTTATTCAGCACACGCAAGGAAAGCTCTAAATTTTGCCGTATTCGTACAATTTTTTATTGCTGCTCCTCTCCTATTCATCTTGGCGTGATGTTATATAGCCTATAGCCTTCCTCTATAAATGGACTATCTTACACTGAAAAACATTCTTCATATCGGTCCAGTAGTTCCTAAGATTAGCGCGTTCAACAATCAATGAATCAAACAATCAAACAAATAAACAAATAAACAAACAAACAAACAAACAAACAAACAAACAAACAAACAAACAAACAAATCAAACAAGCAAACTCTTCAGCTTTATATATTAGTATAGATTGCAACTTACCTCAACACAATACACAGGTGAGGGCACGTCATATAAAACAGTAGCCGGTACATTAGATGCAGTGTTTACTTGCGATGCAATTAGAGATACAGCTACTGATCGTGTTATCAGATATATGAGAGAGAATAAGAAATACGTAGCTGCTTCATAGCCACTTAATAGACTGTGCTTTCTGTAATAATTTATTCAAAACAACTATATTATTACAACGCGGTTCTAGTAAAAGTATTTATTTTACCAAAATTATTTAATAGATTAATTAAAAAGTTAAATTTATATAAACTTTTTCTTTTTCTCCATATGACCCGTACTCTCTTTCTTCTTCAATTTTTGTCCTTTTACTTTTATTACTCAAAGCTTGACTGGAAGAGATCCTTTTTAGGGATAAGTCCGCCTTTATACATGAGCTTTTTTAATTTTTCTTTCTCTTTTCTAAATATATGTATAAAAGTAAATCTTGATATGGCATATCAATTAAAACGGTAGATACATAGTCCTATGGCCCTCCTGCCCTTATTCCACTTTAAGTGTCGGCACAACATGTTATAAACATGTTGTCACATGATTTGGCTACGTAATTTACGACCAGCCACCAACCTGACATCAAATTACCTTAGTCATATTTGACCAAGGTGTCGTATTTTACGACACCTTGGTAAGAAAGAGGGTGATCTATTATACTCAACAAGATACCACACGGCGGGCGACTTACCTTAGTCGCCTTTTACGACACCTCGGTAAGAAATGAAGGTGGTACTATTCTATTCAGCTGGATACCACACGGCGTAAGACAAGCATCGATCTATGGCCAACCCGATGGCAAACCGAAAAGATTTTTAAATAATTTATAGAATTAGGCTTTGCGGATTTTTAGAATTACTTTGCCTATGTCCATAATACGAAAGTAATGAAAATATTACTTTCCTATAATCCGCGATAAAAGATAATATATGTAATGCTAAATGTAGAGTGTACTATCCGTTTTCATACCTGATACACGCAGAATTAGTAAAAACTCATGCACTACCCGCTACAAATACTACAACAATACACAAGCACTGCTCACATTCACCACTATAGTCTCAACAATCATTTCGCCCCCTAACCGGAGATAGTACAATCTTGTTTTACTCCACGAGAATTGCGATTTTGTCGTGGAGTCGTCGTGTATAAAATATTGTATGCACTGCATTCTAAGTTAGTTGAACGTGACAAATATGTTTCAAAATATATCTGGCTTACCCTTTCGCCCTGCTTGTACATTCATTTAATCCTTTGATACCGTCTCTGCAAAAATTAGACCCGTATAGAACAAACTCTCAACTATTAATGTAAATAAATTAATAAAAGTTAAAACATGATTAAAGATTGCTTTTGAATTACAAAACAAGTTATACAGAGGCGAAAGAAATTTATATAATCATAATGTTGGAAACATAGAATAATAAAAATAATAATCGTTTATTTCGCTTGAAATAAGGTACATTAGGTAGATAATGATAACCGTCTCTCTTATTTCGCAAAAAACTTGCATTCACAACTTAAAATTTTAATCGATTATTCTCCTCCAAGGTCCCTACATACTGAATTTCAGGAAAATCATTGGAGCCCTTTTCGTACAAGATTAACTCATTCAAAAATTAAAGATATTTATAAACACTATAAGTCAATTGCTATGTACTTTAATAAATATGTATAAAAGAAAATGATATGCGCATATCTAACACAGAAATCGTAATCGAATATTTTTTTTGAAAAATTTGAAATATCTTGGGATGCAAGAGTATATGGATGCAATCCAAATATTATAAAATTTATTTCATTCAGTTACGACAAGATAAAATTTTAAAAAAAAACACCAATTAATGTCGTGTAGTAATAAACACCTAAATACAAAAATTAATAAAGCTAATAAAAAAATCAGATCTTTTAAAATATAGATGGAATACAAGAAATATTGTTTATAATTACTCTAAAGTGTTGAACAGTTGAAGACAGATGAAGAAGAGATTATTAGCAAAAGATATGAAAACTATTCCACTAATAACGTCATCTACCCTTCGAACCAGCTGCACAGCACGACCATAGTCCTCTCGACTTGTACGCCAGAATATCTCTGGAAAATACTATGAAACAACACAATTAAAGTTTATTTCTATTTCTCCTTGAACAGATGATAACTCAGTAATTGATACCGGGGACCCGAGGAACGATGAAAATAAAATGGTAAGGAAACTAATATAAATCAATCAAGTTTTTTTGACCACAAAAAAAAAAAACAAAAATTCAAAAGTAAAATAAAATAACGTACAAATAAACAACGTGGTCAAATGGCAGCCACCTTAGCAATAAGTTGCAGATAGAATTTACTAATATAAAACAATACAATAATAATAATAAAACAATATTAATATACCCTTAACTAAAAATAACAAAACTCATACCACATACTTTACTAAATTTATCGTTCCTACCAATAAGCATAGAACAAGACAAATAAATATCTATCACTCCGCTATTTTAAAAATAAAGTTTTTTTTAGGTTTGCGTTACTGGGTTGCCAGTAAGTGAGCTTTATAATGAGTATTTATGGGGGTGGCATTTTCCTTGAGAAAAAACCCCCCAAAAAAAGATTTAAAAAAAATAATATTTAGAACTCACATCCATGAAAGAGGCGCCAATTATTTTTTTTTAAAACGTTTGCTGGATTTATCATTAAACATATGATAACTTATTCAATAATTGATTTTGTAAATTGTTATCCTCAAACAGCAATGAAAATAAATATGTTATATATTTTTGTAATATTAGGTAATGGTTTTTAATTTTGTATTGCAATTTTGTATTTTTTTTTTAAATGTATTCGTATTTTCTAGATGTCCAATGAACAAACGATAACTCAGTGATTGAAATGTTTGTACTCAAGTAGCAAGAAAATAAATTTGATCGTAATTAATACTTCAAGCTTTAATTTAAAAAAGGGGACACCATCATTATCATTAATTCAAAGAGATGTGTACGCTAGACTATTTTATGTCATTTGCTCACATAGCTTTTCCACAATCAAGTATAACAAGCTTAACAGAATTCGACTTGCACCGATTGAATATCACTTGATTTTGTCACCCGTCAGCAATTTGCGACATTATTTCCTAATATTTCAAACGTATTTCAACGTCTTATCTTTTTGTGAAATTATCATCATTAAACACAATGTAAAACCCACTAAGAAATCAACAGAAAAAGGGTTATATATACAAAATTTAAAATTTAAATCGAAAGGAAGACTGACATTGTAAATAATCAAAATTAATAAAGATTTAGTAACTGAATAACCAAGTAACGATATTCTAATTTCTCAAGCTTAATTAAAATGAGAAATTCTGCGTTAAATTTATAAGATATAGTTCAGTATAATATCAAAGAAACCATAATTATTAATTAGTTAACAAATTAATTTGGAACATTTACAAGTCTTCTTCGCTGAACGATAATTCTCACCTTTCCTTGAGCAGATAATATTTTTCTATTGACGTGATTCAATCTTGAAGTTAAATAATAGCTCATGCTAATAACAAATAAATCTGAAAAGTTCCAGACGAATGTAGATTGAAAATGGAGAAACTAAAACAAAATTGAAATTGCCATTACAACATAGAATTATATAAAATCGTATTGATTCTATGAAAGAATTTACCGATATTTAAATAATTCCTATGTAATCAAGTTAAGTACAAAATACACAATGATTCACAAAGTTACTCCCACGTAAATCTTGACTCTGCGGAAATTCTAATGCAATATATTTAACCTTAACCTTGCACAAAAACTGCAATTTCTTGTAGTTAAATCCGTACAAAAATGCCTTCAGCAAATTTAGAGAAAATTAATCACTGAAAATATGTGGATTTAATAATAGTAATAACTTGCAAAAAATACAATAACGAAATATTACTATTATAGGTATAAAAACTATATTTTGAAACAAGCATCCGTTCTTTCTTATTCTTCTCGGCAGAAGTAATTTACCAACACAGCAGCAGAGTTATCGTTTCCAAAGAACTTCGCAAAATTTAAAGTGAAATAAAGAATATTTTGAGTTTGACTACATCATTAACGACGTAGAATTAACATGACGTATGCATTCGAAAAAGAATCCAATGTTTCCATTCAATCAATCCAATTCCAATCCTTTGGATCAAAAAGGAAGAGGAATTTCCTTGAATAATTTCCTTTACGAAGTACTTTTAATCAAAGAATGAAGGAAAAAATTAAATACCGTTATAAAATATAGGTTTACTCTTTTTTTCACCAATTTAATGCAAGACGTTATACAAATTAAAGATGTTATCAGAAAGGTTTATAAAACTGCTATATCCCTGCAAAGTCACAGTTTAATATTACCTAAGTAATAAAAACTGCTTTTTAGGACTGTCACATCATCACTTCAGCAATATTTAAGTCGTGACGGAATTTGGTTTACGAGATCATAAAATATTTATATTCCAGATTGATCTGTCGTTATTTGTTTGAATAGTATAAGCCTTATTCTTTCGCTTTTATATTCGATTCTTATATAAAATTCCACAATCCATATAAGACTTGTCTACAGAAATGTTTAAATTAAGTATAATATGTTTATACGTGAAGCATACTATTACACTATTGAAGATTATGTAAATGATAAAAGAACTTGGACTTGAAAATCCTATCAGATTCATACAAGTGCACGGTTTACATTAAAAATAAAATAAAAATTTTAAATGTTTAAAAGATTGACCGCCGTGCTTTTTGCTTGTTCGTCTCTGTAAGTGCACCTTTCTGAAATAGTTGTAGCTTCATTGTAATTTGAAGATTCAAAAAAATTGCATAGGGATTATTTGAATTTATGATACAAACTTCGTTTGGTACATATGAATATTTATCCATACGAATAGAATATGTCATTACACGTTAAATTTGGCTTATTGAAAAGTAATAATAAAATTATTTTGTATTACTTTTGTATTATGGATCTCCGCAAAGTAACGCCTAATTCTATAAATTATTGGCTTATTAACGCAACGTTTATACAAGTCGGCAAAAAATATGCCTTTCTTTAAACATAAACAAGCATAAACGGCTCGCTTGTACCAATTCCTTCAAGCTTTTTGGACTGAAAGAACAGCTCTACATTAGTTTTCTATCATATTTATCCACTCAAACAAATTTAAAATTTGTACAATACAAAACAACATAAAAATACAATAGTATTGTTCAATCAGTTGGTAAGGACGATTGAGTAATTTTTTGTTAAATTAGTTTAATTTTGCGGAATGCGCGAGAAGCCGGACGTCTTGTTTCATACAATAAGCCAGCGCTACTTCATATAGAGAGCGTTGCCAGATTTATCACGCGACTAGTCGACCAAGACGTTTACAAGCAAATCTTAAACTTAACAACTTAAGTTGATAACTCTCACAGAGATAAAATGTCATTATAAATATTAGTACTCACACATTTATATCAACTACTTTAGGAGTGGGGTACAACATTTGAAAACCCATATGCGCTGCTCACAGTGTTAAAGATACATAAATATTACCTGTGTGCAAATTCCCAACCAGACAGAATATGGTAGATAATTAAACACCCATGGGTAGAATTGTTTTACAAAACCTTTATATGTCGATTCGTGTCCGTGACACACTGTTGCAGCTGTAACAGCTGATAGAAGCGACAGTAGATGTTCCACTGCAAAAAATGAAATAAAACAGTTTTCTTTTGATAATATGAATTTAGTTGTCCTCAACGCTCTTAACTGAGGTTGACACTTGTGATGGATAGTCGTAGTGACGTTTGAAACTGTGAACTTAGTTGCTTTTCAACTTCAAAAAATTTCTACCTAGATGTATAAAAAAACCTTAACCTTAAGCCGCGTACAGACATCGCGAGGCGTGCGTCACTGTACATTTATACTTTCGTCCCGTTCACATGCTTAAGCTGCGCATACAAACAACCACGCAAGGTATTTGTCAGTAGCAAAATGGCTCCGACAAGGCGACACGTGCAAATTGCAGATCTTTAGATTAATTCATAAAATATTAAAATAGAGAAAATACCCTATTGAACAAACCTATTTTTTATGAACCGATTACATTATGGGAATTATAACGCCAATTTTCTTTAGAATTTTTAATTAATGGCTAAAATTAGCAATCAATCCAAGTTCCATAAAAGTTTTTTATGACATGAGCGCCACATGCTTTATAACTTATGGAACACCGTCATAAATTCTTAGATGAGATATTGGAAGACTAAAATTCCTCTATAACGTATTAAAACTGTTTTATGAGGCTGTGACGTTCGCGAACACAACAGAGCTTCCATTATTAAAAGCCGACAGCGGAAAGAAAAAGTAATTATATTCTATAATCCACGTAATATTGTTGTTGACGAAGATGTTAAAGCGATACCACAGACCATAAACCTCGAAAAACATATTAATATAATCGTTCAAGTTTTATTTGTTTCATGTCATAATTTTTCTTATTTTTTTTTTATTAATTTGCACTTCAGCACTATATTGCATAATCTGTGGTTAATATTGTTGTGAATGAAGATGTAAAAGCGATATATATCACAGACCATAAACTCGAAAAGCATATTAATATATCCAAGTTTTCTTTGTTTAATTTCCTACTGTGTCTTGAATTCTATATTCCTTGGTACTCCAATATAGATATATCTATTTATTATTTATGTGCGTTTTTATGTACATCGGTACAACAATTTTTAATGAGGGTACAAAATATAGAACCTAAATTATGTGCTTTGAGGTTTACTGGAGAAATTATATCGGTTTAAGTTGTCAGAGAGCCAATCTCCGAGACTCCGACGAGAATTAGATGCCTTGGTGTATTGCTTGGTCGTATGCTAAGCTAATGTAAGGTAATGTGTGCTCAGTGATGGCATGTATCCTGCTGAAAATAGATGCTTCCATGACCACTAATCGATACAAAATATACATATAATGAAACTTACATTTAGAATTTATTTGTTGAATATGTTAATGGTAAAAATTAGGAAAAAGTTAGTCACCAAATTAGATTTTAAAAAATCGACTTAAAATTAGAATGATGAAGAAAGAACATGAGTTATTTAAATCATTATTTTTAATCAGAATAGAGTGAATAAGTAAAAAGATGTAATTACCGAATGCTAATGATAACACGACAGCGCACGTAGTATTACACTTGAATGCTAGATTTTTATCAGTGTTTGGGTCCATCTCCTCAATACGGACAATATGCTGTACAAGGCCTGGCCAGGAGATAGCGACGCGAAGGAACATAACCATGGTAATACACGATGTCCCGTAGAAAATTACTGGTGCTGAAAAATTTGAAATTTTTATTAATTAAAAAAGCCTTAAAATATTTTTATTATATAATAATTTAAGGAAGGTCAGTCAACTGTACACATATTTCTAATTACAGTTGTTCTGGGTACAAAATTAATTTCAAATATGTAAGAACTTCAAATATGTAATGGACAAATCCATATTTAAAATTATTTAAAATTTTATCCTGATTAAATTGATACAACACGTGTTTCTGATATAGCGAAAGAAAATCTATTAAACTATTTTTGAAACAAGAATACTAAAGCTATAAGATTATAGCTTATAATATTTTAATATTTAATATTGGTAATAGACGATGAACAAAAAATGTCTCTTAACTCTTAACCTTAAGTTTAACTATGAATGAATAAGTAAAACAGAAGAAACAGGTTGTTTCTTTAAACTGTCGTCATTCGAAAGACAATATGTTAACTTTTTTTGAATTTTCAACCACAAAATGTATTTGCTTTAGGCGAATACTAAATTAGATAAGTTTAAATTCACTACAGTATGCAAAGTTGGGGCCCAAGTTTCTCACAAATTTAAGATGCATTCTAAACTATTTCCTTAACAAGATTAGACCACAACTGTGGAACTTTAACTATCAATTCTCAGTATAGTTGTTGCTGATATTTAACAACAAACTAACATAAACCTTACGCTGATTTTCGTAGTATGAGAAATGGTTCGAAACTCATTAGAAGTTTTCAAGTATTATTCATTAAATATTTACATATCTATGAATAGCATAGGTAAAATCTTCGGACCATTGGCATATTTTGTAGAAAAATGAATCACGAACTTAACTGATTCATAAAGAAAAGATTGTCAGATATTGCAAAGCACAAAGGCTTGGATAGGCAAAACACCTAGAATGCATGGACGATATTACAGCTGCTAAATCCATTTCCAAGTTGACCTCGCAATAAAAAAGATCCACAGGTAGATTCAGGAAGCGATAGAGATATTATGTCGAGGAGGACCTCAGATGCATGGGCAAAGTCAGATCTTGGAGACGGGAGGTCAGGGACGGAGCAAAATGAAAAAGTTTAGATGATAGAGCCAGGAACCATAATAAGTTGTAGTGCTTCATAAAAAAGAAGAAGATAGCATAGGAGATCGTCATGCAATAAATTAAAGATAACTGGTATGGACTGAAATGAAATTGATTTCAGTCAAAGTTTCGACCAGCCAAGTCATATCTGCCTTATTATGCTAATTCTATGAAACAACAAACTGAAATCATTATAATCACTCATTAATAAGTCAATAATGGTCAGACAGATACCGGAATACAAGACTCTTAAAGAAACAAAAGCAATAAGTGTATTTCAATGCAAGTATGCGTAGAATTTGCCGTTAGTTTTCCTTACTTAAATAAACTTTTTTTTTATCGAATATAATAGAATACTAAAGAGGGGCTACACTATTAATTTTATCAGTTCATATAAAGCATTAAGCTAGTATTTAACAAACTCCAAAAGTATAAAATTATTTCTTTGCGTTTATGTTTTTGATAATAATTAATTTTCTAGACGCAGATAACGATAACATTTGTATACATAGGTTTTATAAATGCTTTCTTTCTTGCAATACTGTTAAAATGACTAGTTTTCAATAATGAAATTTTAAATTGAATTGAATTTTTCTAGCACTGTACAACTTGAAGATTTGTACCAATAAATATCCACATTTTCATTTAATTTATAGATTAGGCGTTATTTTGCGGATATCCATAATACAAAAGTCATAATGAATTTTTAATAAACGTTTTTAAAAGATCCAATAGAAGCTTCCTCAAATGACACTAAAATTTTGCAGGTTAACCTTGCTACAGTTAAAACCTTAAATTGTATAAAAATAAGTACTTACATATACCATTTAAAGATCCCGTCGAATTGATCACTTTATGGATACACATAATTGTGATGAAAAATTGGCCCAGTAAAGAAATGAATAAATAGAAACATTTCCATGATAACCATGTAAATCTAAAAGATTAAATATATCATGTACAAAATTTTATATTACTTATATTATATTATATCGCTAACAAGTGTTATGTGTGCAAAAGTAAAAATACTCAAGTATAGATGTCTAGATTACCAATCAAATTACTCGAATTTATATCAAACATACTCCAAATAAAGTTTTAAATTCAAGTACTTGTTCAAAACAACGAACGCTCCATCTTAATAACTATAAACTAGACACCTGCTCTCGATTCAAATATTATAATCTACTTACTTTACGTTAGATGCTTGTTTACTGTACAGGCCCTGTACAGGTAATAGTGAAAATACCTGTCCAATTACCAAAACCATTCGCAATGATTCTTGAAACGTGCCACGTTGTGTACATGTCTTAACGTTTGAGGCGCCCACTTTATTTTCTAAAATTAAATATAGTTATAAATCTAATTATAATGGTTATTCAAGCCCTACGTTATATAAAAAGAGCAGTCTTAGATGTGGCCAGTTGGTCAATGTCATCATATTGTCGTAAGTTATCAAATTTTATCACACTAAATGTTCCACGCACGCAGATTTGTTTCTAGTCTCAACGCTAATAGCCTTAAGTCAGTGACTCTTGTTAAGTGTTTATTTATATAAAATCTAATATCTGTCCTTGATATCTTACTTCTGCAACCCAATTCCAGGTCATCTATAAATCCAATATCCTAGATACATATTGACTTATAGTCAACAAGATTTCTGCTTCTATAGGAAGGACTGGAAGGAAGGAAGTGACTGCTACTTTTATTTATGAATTGAGGTGTTTAATATGGCACCATTTTTTCAGGCGAATGCGATCGTTTCGTTACATTGCAGATGGTTTTTCGGAGCCTTTAGATGGATTTCTTTAATCACTACGTTTTCTGTAAAACATTAAAAGAAGGTCCCTAGTTGAGATAAATAATCAGCCTATTCCGGACCATGCATACTCTACAGAATGGGAGATAATATACCTCCTAGTAGTCAACTCTTGTTGCAGTAACAATCAAGTTATTTTTCAGCAGGAGGAATAAAAAAAATCGATTTAGCATCATAAATATTATATTTTGTTAGTAAATTAATGTCTTAATTTTAAATATTAATCTTAAATTAAAAATATATTGCAATAACTTACTTTTCAAAGGTAGCCAGAGTGAAAAGTTGTTGCTTTTCAATCGTTTAGCCATGTTTAGTTTTTCGATAAATCGTTTAATTATGAAATTTGTTTCCTCCACGACGATCATAAACCATATGAATATTCAATGAAAGTTAACTCGTTAATAATTCTTTACTGTGTTACTGTGCTGTGAAAAATAAATAATGGTGTTATTTTAGGTAACTAAGTTGTTGTGACTAACCACGCATTTGTATAAATGGTGAATAAATAAAGTTGACAGCGTTTTACGCAATAAAATGATAATATCAGATCGCCACTATCATACGGCTGTGTGCATAATTGAACACGTATCCAAATTCATTGAAAATCCAAAATCCTAGAAAACAGACGATTTTTACCTTTATATAGGTATCTAACTTCTTATACCGCGGGTGAAACCAAGGCAAAGCTACAATGTAATGAATGTTAAAAAATAATATAAACGTGCTAAATATTTTGTCATATACGCGTATATTTAAATATTTAGTCATCGAACTTTAATACTTGTGCTATGTTGATAATCTTGCGCAAATAATTTTGCTTATTGACAAAAATTAATAAAAACTTAATAATAATGCTGATAGCAAAATAATTCATTACATTGCTTTGAAATGCGAGATCATACGTTTATATTAAATTAAACCTCCTTAACAAACCCTTAAGTTAAAATGGACGTATTAAATATTGGAAGTCCGTGATTAACGATACGACGACGATACGAATCTCAAAGAAAATGACCTAAATTTCAAACCTATGGTCGCATGTATAATTCGTAATATTAAATTTCACTTCAATCTGACGACACGTCAATCTGAGACTTAATACTCGTTTTATTCGATGATAAAATTAAATTTCATGTTCAAGCCCTACACAAAATAAAATGGAACCAGACGATTAATGTTATAGTAATTTGTTAAAATTAACATCAATTTTGATAGATGTAAGTCACAATTCCCCGATGGTGTACTATTAACGACCGCCCTATACCCAGAAAAAAAGTGGAATAGTTCGCGTGGGTTGTTTAGGGCTACCAAAATTAAAAACAGGGTTTTCTTTCTACAGAAATTACTTATTAGCAACTTTTGTATGTTTTTCAGACAACAGGTAATACAAAATAAAACTTATAACACAAAACAGATGAACCAAGTATATATGGTTTACAGCAATTCTTGAATAATATTATCAAAGGCCCAGAATTTGTTCAATTATAGCATCATTCTTCTGCCTTTATCTCACTCTAAGGGGATGGCCTTTTCTATTTAACCGGATACCACACGGCGGGTCAATTTACCTTAGTCGCCCTTCACGACACCTCAGTAAGAAATGAGGGTGGTCTATTCTATTCAGCTGGATACCACATGGTGGAGGAGTAGTTCGGTTATGATTGGTAGAATTATCAGAACAGTTCTTCTACTATTGCAGAATGCATCCACCCAGAAGAATTTTTAAGCTAACGGGAGCTATAATCGGTAACAGAAAATGAATCTGAGCAGTGAAGCATAAAAAATTATGATAATTTCATCACTTACCATCTGTTATGACTTTTTCTTTTCTCCTTGATCATAATTAGATATAGGATTTTTTAATAATAACTTGCACTGATAACTTTTCAGAAATAAGCCATTTACAGCACATTTTTATAATTTCTCACAACCATGGCATTCTGTTTCATAAAACACCTACACACAATGCACACTCACAATACATACGCCCACACGCATACACACACTCACGGGACAGTTTTTACCTCAGTGTTGATCAAACCCTACTAAATTGTTTTTCTTATATAGTCATTATTTGTTTCTTGCTTTCTTGTTTCTTTTTGCTGTAAATATATTTTACATGGTTAAATTTATGTAAATTTATGTATTTTTGTATAAATAAATAAATAAAATTATACTTTAGCTAGCTATCTTGAAAAATACGTTGCAGAATTAAGTAGAAATTATAAATAAAACATTTCATACTAGGAATATTTTATATCGTAAAAGAAATACTATATTTTGACAACCCTAAAGCCACGAGCGCCCTCAAAACGTTTGATGTTTATCGCCCATCGACTTTCCAATTACTTTCTAATGTATACAAACAAAATTGACCTGTTGATTATAGCCTTCTAGTAGTTCAGTGATATAATGATTTCATGAAATTAATGATGTTTCATTCTACGACAACAAGCAAATACATTTGATAGTATAAATGTTTTTGGCGTAATTACACTATACTTCACTATCACTACATATTATAAAACAAAGTCGACATATTCCTATGTACGCATAAAACTTTAAAACTACGCAACAGATTTTGATGCGGTTTTTTTTAATAGATAGAGTGATTCCAGAGGAAGGTTTGTACGTATAATAACATTCAATACGGAGTAGAGAAATACTGTAATTTTCGAGGTTGCTGTAAATAATTACATTTTTTTCCGCTTACATTGCAAACGCTGGCTAAACCCTAAGAGATTTATCAAAATGATGTACTAAGTATTTGTACACCTTGAAAAGGTCTACAGAAAAGTCCGCGATGGTGTATGTCTATCTCTTATGGATAACCCACAATAGCATTTTGTCATTTACTTTTTACGAAAAATAATGCCTTATGTTCAAAGCAATTTTATACAATACAGCATTAATCCTTATCCAATTAAGTACCTTCAATAAATTGTTGATTTAATATAGATCAATATGGCCGTTTACAGCATGTTATTTAAGTGAACATTTTCGGAGATATTATGCCGTGCCGTGCCGTATATATATGCCGTGAGGACGCCGCGCTTCGCTCTATAACACTTCGACTTTAGCAGCTATGTCGCTCTTTCAAGAGTTTAAAGACATTCTGTAATTAATTGTAAAAATAAAATACATAGGGAAAATATAAAAGTAAATAAGTAAAAATGTACTATATGAATTTAGGTATTCCAAAGATAGCAGGAAATCTTCTTGGTATAGGGAAAGTAAATTGTTTTTCTCCAAATTTAACGCTTTTTACACTGAGTGACATGGGATATATATTTTATACCCGTGCGAAGCAGGGGCAGGCCGCTAGTAAATAATAAATAAATAAGTACATAACTTTAATACTTGTGTTATGGGTGAGAGACAACTGGTGAATTTATACATATATAATTATTAAATACATACTTAAATACAAATATACACCCAGAATCGACGAACCAACAAATTCGTTTAATAGAAAATTTTGGCCCTCGGCGGGAAACGAACTTGTTATAACAAAGTTTTTAGCTTTTTGTTATTTTCCGAACATAAAACTTATTATTGTGAGTTAACCATAAAAGATAGACACATGCTATCGCAGACGTTTTTGTAGTATTTTTGTAGATCTATTATTCTCTAGTACTCTACTTTTATGTATATCTGTTAGTTTACATTGCTCACTCGACTAAAGCTTCCAGCAGGCGAGTTTTTATTTACAACCGACCTACAAAAGTAATAATAAAATTATTTTGCTGATGATGATGATGCTTCGGTTGCGGGGCGAAACGATTGTTGAGTTTGTGATAGTGAACGTATATAGTGCTTGTGTATCGTCAATCACATATCACAAACCTCCACCACCGCCACGGTGGAGGTTTGTGCATGTGTTTTTTTACGACTCCTGCATGTATCAGGTATGATAACCGATTGTCCACTCTACATTTAGCATTATATATATTTTCTATTTTACTTCATCGCGGATTATAGCAAAATAATTTTATTATTACTTTTGTATTATGGATCTCCGCAAAGTAACGCCTAATTCTATAAATTATTTACAACCGACCTTTTAAACACAATCTACATAAAACGGCACTATTAACAAATGCACTATTAGACTAAAACTTTCGGGGAATTACACTACCTTTGCGAAAATACCGTACAAAAATCCATTCTGTAGGTTTTGAGAAAATCGATCAAATAATGAACACTTATAACGCACTTAATTCCCATGATATAGACATCTTCCACGACCCTCTATTCAAATATCAAATATAAAAATAAACTTGCTCGCCTGCTTTGTTAAGTTTAAGTAATAGTTTTTATTAAAATATCTCTCCTTTTAGTAATATAAATAATTTTTGTACCTACGATAACGCTGTACTCTCCTTAAGAAGTGTTTTACCTAAAACTTGCCTTATGAAAAATTGTATTAATAAGTATGTGTAAAATGCTATTGGCTTGTCATAATAAATAAATAAATATAGACAGACAGACAGCTTTGGGGACTTAGTTTAATAATAAGTAATCTTCGTGTTTAACTTAAACGAAACCAAAACATTTAGCTTGTTCAGCAATTGTTCTAGACGCTGTATCATAAATGTTCAAAATCGGGTAATAGTACCAAAAATAAAACAATAGAAGCGTGGTTTATAGTACCATAAAAAATTTTACTCGATACAATATACTGCGAGCAATATAAAAAATTTATTCGATGTAACGCAAGGAATTTCGTAAACTATATCAAAATGTGGATAACATAAAATGTTTTTCTAACTCGCGACTGATATGCTTTACGAAATTTGTCTATTACATATTCTTATAATACACTGTTCTTGTTATAAATCTAATTCATTAGTTAATAATTTACGTAGAAGACAAATTGTCCCACTACATGAGATCAACCGAAGAAGCTATGGTACTGGTTATAATTATCGGCGAACCAAAGATATACGCGATGAATTATTTGACCGGAATTATGAAGTGAGTTTATTAAACTTTAAAAAATTATTACAATTAAAATATCACATGCTTAGTATTAGGTCGAAATCAAAATAAGGTTTAATTGAGTAAGATACTTTGCTTCTTCCTGCCCTTGTCCCACTCTTAGTGGGGTCGTTATTGTTATTAACACAACATGTTATTAACATATTGTCACATGATTTGGCTACGTAATTTACGGCCAGCCGCCTGCCTAACGTCAACTTACCTTAGTCGTATTTTACGACACCTCGGTAAGAAAGAGGGTTTATTTTACTCAACCGTCACCTTAGTCGCCTTATACGACAACTCTGTAAAAAATGAGGGTGGTACTATTCTATTCAGCCGGATACCACACGGCGTTAAAATATATGGCTTAGTATTAGACCGAATATAAAATAAGGATTAACTGAGTATAACTCAATTTATTAATATTTAATTGACTTAATATTCGGCCATAGAGCATAGACCACAAATAAATTACCAAAATCATTTTTTTGGTTTATATTAAATACAGATACAAACTAAAAAGAGTGTACTGAAGTGTATATAATATGTTGAAATGTATAGTGAATTTGAAGATTAATTATATTATATTCTATTGTTTATATTATTATGATATTATATTTTAAGATATTATATGAAGATTGTTGTGTCATTAAAACAAGTGTTGGATGACAACTGCTTTATATATATGATATTACTAGCGGTCTGCCCCTGCTTCGCACGGGTATAAAATATGTATCCCATGTCAGTCAGTGTAAAAAAAATGATTAAAATTGATCCAGTAGTTTTGATATGGCGCTGTATTTAAAAAATGATTTTCCCTATTTTCCCGCTTTTCTATTGAAATTTTTCCTAGATTTTCGTTGCTATAAACCTCACGGAGCCCGAGACCTTTCCAACGAATGCAAAACCGTGGAAATCGGTTCGTGCGTTCTGGAGTTATATCGTCAGGAAGGAAAACCCGACTTATTTTTATATAGTAGATGTTGCAAATATATCTCCTAATATAGCCTATATATCTCTTCAGTATCGGAATAAGATTCTTCATGTTAGATTATTTTTTTAATCTAGTCTATTTTTTATTCTCAGATTTTGGAAATCAAGAATGCGCTTCTTAGAGATAGAGACAGAATGAGCGATAGAACGAGACAGCGTGATCCGAGATTGACTTTTGATCCAGAAAAATGGCTTGCTATTGAAAATTGAAAATAATATTTAGTAATACATAAATATTTATACAAACTTCATAATAAATTTGTTTTAATTTACTTTTTTAATTCTAAAGTACTTATAATTTATTTAAAACTAAAATTTACAAGTTATCATTATTCTGCCACTATCCTAATCTAAGCGGGGTCAACATGTTAACCATGTTGTTACATGATTTGGTTATTTTACGACCGGCAGCCTGCCTGACGTCAACTTACCTTAGTCGATCTTTACGATACCTCGGTAAGAAATGAGGGTGGTCTATTCTACTCAGCCGGATATCACACGGCGGGTCAACTTAACTTAGTCGCCTTTTACGACACTTCTGTAAGAAAATGAGGTAGGTCTATTTTACTCAGCTGGATATCACACGGTGGGTCAAATTATCTTAGTCGCCTTTTACGATACTTTTGTAAGAAAATGAGGTTAGTCTATTCTACTCAGTCTAGCCTAGTAGTCTATTCTAGTCGCCTATTACGACACTTCTGTAAGAAAATGAGGGTGGAATTCTACTGCAGGATGATACCACATAGCAAAATATACAAGTTATATTTATGCTAATTTGCTGACATGCTAGAACTCTATATAGATAATGATTGGTTCAAAATATAGCTACTGGAAGAGTTTTTACGATTGATCACTAAGGTGATTCTTTGTGTGAAAAATAAACCCTCTTGTTACTTAAGTAGCGATTAACTGCGGTGTAATTGTATATTTTTGTAGCTTTTATAGCCCAGCGGTGATATCGTACAACTCTTTTGAGGTAAGGTTACGTATTCAAACCTTAAAGAGGCAACAATGAACTTTTCTATTAAAACTAATGATTTTCGATGAAGGAAAACATCGTGAGGTAACCTGCATATCTCTAGAGAATTCTGGGGATATGTGTAACCTACCAATTCGCATTGAAGTAACGTGGTAGGTGTTTGCTCCAACCCTTTCCTCCCCCAAAAAAAGGAGGCTTTTGCCTAGCATTGAAATAGGAACAGTCTGTTACTTTAACCATTCCTATTTAATATATTTATTTTGTTTCCACTTTAAATATACAAAACATTTATTTGAATACAAAATATGTTTTCCATTGTTATTTAAAACTTTGATACGCTACCCTCGTCCCATATAATGGTATTAAAAGCCGGAGTTTCGTCGGAAATGGCTAAATCCGGAAAACGGTCGAAAGTTAACATATACATTGAAATAGGATCAATCAATATAATTGATCAATTAGCATGATTGATATAGGATTTGAGAGTTCTAATTTTTACATCAGAAGTCGTGATGACCGAATTTTTTTTTTTTCAAATTCAAAATATTCTTTATTCAAGTGGACTGTTTACAGTACTTTTGAATCGTCAAATGTTTTAAAGAAGCTACCACTGATTCGGAAGTTTGCTCCTACCGAGAAGAATCAGCAAGAAACTCGGCGCCTAATCATTTAAAAAATTATTACAATTTGATGGTTACAAGATAATCGTTGCAACTGGATGCGTAGCTGACTGCAGTTAAGATAAGCTTTCAGTCAAATAATCCTAAATAGTATAGTAAGCTTTATGTAGCAACATCGTTTTGAGATAATTTCTAAACTTGTGTAAAGGCAAGTCTAGATAATGTTGAGGAATTTTGTTATAAAAACGTGTACCGAGACCGACAAATGATTTTCGGACCATTTGGAGGCGTAATCTAGGCGTCATTAGTTTATGTCTGTTTCTTGTATGTCTGTCATACCTATCACTATTTTTACTATACAAGTGAATATTTTTACGTACAAATAGAATCACAAGACCGCGTAATTTTTACTGAAGGTTCGATTCTCAGTTTTAAAAGCTTTTATTAAACTTGACGTGTATGTATGTGAAGGTGGAATCTTGCAAGTTAAATTTGACCTACTTTCCAAAATCAATATATATATATTAATATATAAAATATGAATTTCGGAAACGGCTCCAGAGATTTTCATAAAACTTAGTATATAGGGTATTTCGGGGACGGTAAATCTAGCTAGCTTTTGTTTTAAACAATGATTTTAGTCTTGTTTTCAGGCACAGACTGGTACAATATTGTTAGAAAACAAAAGGTTAATTTTGCTGTCATTCGTAAAGTTTTTATAGGTCTGTTAGGAACTGGCGCACTAAAGAAAAGAAAATATCCGGGATCGAGTACCAGATATCACCACCCGTTTCTTTCTTTTTTGTTTTTTGTTTGCATTTTCTTTTGTCTTTTAAAAAGGTTACAGAGAAATGCTTCTATTATCATATAAGTCATTGTCTCACTTCGTAGGTTAGCTGTCAGAGATCTCTGTCATAGGGATAAGTTGCTTCTGTCATAGGGGTAAGACCTTTGTACACTTTTTTTTATCAATACTTTGTTTTTTTCTAACATACGTAAGTACTATTTATTTATTGTAATTCACCAACAAACGTTACACTACAACCACAGTTTATAATGCAATTTGTAATGTTAATTTGATTTCTAGGATATCATCGGCTAAAGTCGTCAAAAGACATGATCCTTTACTAAGGATTAAGTATATGTTCATCGAAGGTCACAAAAAGGGAGGATCTGAAGTGTTAACTTTACTAGCCTTTTGCTTTCGAAAACTTTCTTAACAAAGAGAGAAATATGTCTTTGTAACTAAGTAAATTGTTGCGAATAGAATAAAAACAAGTTTACGCCGTGTGGTATCCAGCTGAGTAGAATAGACCACACTCATTTCTTACCTAAGTGTCGTAAAAGGCGACTAAGGTAAGTTGACCCGCCGTTTGGTATCCGGTTGAGTAGAATAGACCACCCCCTTTCTTACCGAGGCACCGTAAAATATGACTACGGTAAGTTGACGTCAGGCTGGCGGCCGGTCGTAAAATATAGCATGTGACAGCATCCGACTGAGTAGAAAAGATTAAAGTAAGAAGATTTGTATCGAGGTGTCGTAAAAGGCGACTTAGGTAAGTTTACGTCGGGCAGGCGGCCGGTTGTAAAATAACTTGTAACAACATGTTTAAAACATGTCCATGACCCTACTTAAAGTGGGAAAGAGCAGGAGAACGATGATGACAATAAAGACAAGTTTATATCGGAGTAGATACATTACGGAATTGAAGCGAAAAACAAAACTTCAATATTCGTAGATTGTGGTAAGTCGTTGGCTTGTAATAAAGACGCAAAAATATTTCATACACCATCGAATTTTATGCAAGTTTATGTGTCTGACTGTACCTTTAAAGGTACTTCAATTTGTCTCAAAATTTACATGTACTTATTCCTTTCCGCTCATTTGCCGGTCTAGAGTATGAGACGAAAAATCTGAAATTGTTTTGACCATTGATTCTAGAGATATGTGTTACCTACCAATCCGCATCAGAGCAACGTGGTTAGTGTTAGCTTACCTTCTTTCCAACTTAAAAGAAATGAAATTGGACTGGTGGAGCTTGATCTGGGGTATTTTAACTCCTCTAGACCGCCCTATTACCTCACTGAGCTATTAAAACTTCACAAATCACAGTCTAATTAGCCTATGTTTTTAAATAATATTATAGTAGTTTTTCAGCGCCAACAAGGTACTGTAAGTATAATCTATATTTAAATGAGTTAATAATATATATATATATATATATATATATATATATATATATATATATATATATATATATATACAGAATCTCGGAAACGGCTCGAATGATTTTCTTAAAATTCAGTATGTAGGGAGTTTTGGGGGAGAAAAATGGATCTGGCTAGGTTTTATTAAAAAAAAAATCGTTTTATTCCTGTTTTTGAGCATAAACAAAAGATTACTTCTAACTATTACTTAAGATTAAGATTACACGTCAGCGTAGCTTATTCGGGGTACGGGTGGTCGCGAGAAATGAAAATACCTTGGATCGCGCCCCACCTACCCTATAAAGTATTGTTAGAAATCTTTTAAGGTGTAATGGCCTAAATAAGGCAACGCCTAACTTCATTCGTTGTCTTTTGGCGTACGGCATTCGTAGGAGGTAGACGTGTTTGGGCGACCTCTTTTGTATTTCGTGTCATTAGAAACTAATTTCAAATAATTGCTATTCGTGTTAAGAGTGACTGAGTTTCTTGCCAGTTCTGATCAAGTGGATTAGTGTTCCAAACTGGTGGAAGAATCATCCTGTCATTGGATTATGTAGTGAAAAGTGTTGGTGTACAGTAGCCCGGCGTTATTCCCTAAAAGCATTCGTTTATGTTTTTATTATTTATTTTAAATTTAATTTAGACTTATTTCTAACAGAATTTAGACTTATTTATAACCCAATGGCTTAAAACATTCACTGTTTTATATCACAAATATTTTTAGTATCAATTTACGTGTGTTTGCTACGCCATATTTATTTGCATAGAAGCAAAACGAAAATAACTTTCCAGTGTCTGGATCTGTTTGAATAACATTGTAATGTAAATCTGCTTACAAAAAGCAAAACAATGAAATAATGAATAAGGTTTAACGATCTACATAAGCTGATTATGAAAATCGTAACAAAGGTTTAAATTTAAAACGTTGCAAATTGTAACATAAATAACAATTTCCTGTGTTGTTACCAAATTAGTTGCTTTGGATTCCTTTCATATTGTTTATCTTTGTTAGTCTGAAAGGCTAGTCTGGGAGGCTGGGAAGATACATCGCCTAATTTGCCCGGAATTCAGTATGCGAGATTAAAGAGCATTATATTTTGTTAATAAATTAGGGTTTAAGGCGCTTTAATTTTAAGTTATAAATTTACATAACGAGAGTAAACTACTACTGTGTGGTATCCGGCTGAATAGAATAGTACCACTATCATTCCTTACCGAGGTGTCGTAGAAGGCGACTAAGATAAGTCAACCCGCCGTGTGGCTTCCGGCAGGTTAAATTCAAATTCAAATTCAAAATATTGTTTATTCAAATAAACTTGATAACAAGTGCTTTTGAATCGTCAACTCTACTGCTGGTTCGGAAAGCTGTTCCTACCGAGAAGAGCCAGCAAGAAACTCGGCGGTTGCTCTTTTAAAAATAGAACTCTTAATACTATTTACATTCAGTCGTTACTGTCTTGTACAGGTTCAAAGAGAGCTATATCCACATATTCTTATCTTCTAAATAATGTTCAATAGTATAGTAGGCTTTCTGTATCAGCCTATTTTTAACAGTG
The DNA here is from genome assembly GCA_029227775.1 of Morpho helenor. NCBI lineage: Eukaryota > Metazoa > Arthropoda > Insecta > Lepidoptera > Nymphalidae > Morpho > Morpho helenor. Next base: position 4,036,047 of record JARGCU010000008.1, read on the forward strand.
TTTTTAAACTGCTGTAATGGCAAAGCTGAAATTGATTGCGGAATTTTATTATAGAATCTTATACCAAAACCCATAAACGACTTACGTACTTTTGCAAGGCGCAAAGCAGGAGCCGCAAGCTTATGTCGGTTCCTGCTTTGTCTATTGTATACATCACCTATAGTTTTATAATTCCTTATATAGCTCATATAGCTTATAATAGACCATCCCCTTTCTTACTGAGGTGTCGTAAGATACGACTAAGGTAAATTGACGTCAGGCAGGCGAGCGGTCGTAAAATACCTAGCTGTATCATGTAGCAACCTGTTTATAACATGTTTATAATATGTTGTGCCGACCCCATCTAGAGTGGGATAAGGACAAGAGGATGATGATATTTTGTTTAATAAATAATTAATTTATCAACGGTAGGGAATTCTGTTTATATTCATTAGAAAATATTCACATTCATATGTTTAACATTATTCCGAAAGATTCTAATAGTTTCATAAAATAGCTTTAACTACCTACATAATATTAAACCTTTATTTTTACATATCTAACATGATATGTCTGACAATCTGACGTGATAACCAAGTGCTAAATTTTTAGTCGCTCTTAATAAAAATCTATAAAAATGTTATGTTTAATTGACTCAGCATTACAGTTATTTCTCAGTCTAAATAATAAGAAAAATAATAAAAACAAAAGTATGTGTTTATTTATCGTACTGTATTAAAATGAGCTCATACTTCACAATGGCTGCAGCAACCTGTAACAGAAAAAAAAACAAAAAATAATCAGAATTAAGTCCTCAATCAATAAAAAAGATTAAAATTTATAAAGTCAATAGGTTCCGTATTGCGGACTTTGTTTTATAATAATCGATAATATATATATATCCTTCCCATAATATCTAATCATATATGTATTATTAAAGCTTAAAACAAACCTGAAGAAGCTTCTGACGGTTTAAATTAAAGAAACTCTTCGCGCTTAATGCTATATCATCATGAAGTAACTGATATTTCAGACGTTTTATCTGTGAACAATAATATTTGTCACATTATCATATGCATTTTTTTTTGCATTGCCGACCCTGTTAGTCTGAGTGGCTATCCCTTTCTTCGTCACACCGCTGCACATTTTCACCTTGTTATAATTAAGTTGTTTTGCACAAAGTTTTTTCAAATGTATTTTTACGACATTTGACAAATGATCCTTTTTATTATTTGTATTGGTTGCTTGATGTTTTTTTTTTGTTTTTTGTAATTCTTTTAATGTTATTGTGTTAAGGTGTGTTGAAGAATAAAGATTTATAAATAAATAAATAAATAAATAAATATGGTAAAGGTGTAAAAACTTCGGGAAAATTGCTTTTTATTTATTGAACTAGCGGCCTACCCTGCTTCGCACGGGTATAAAATATATAGCCTATGTCACTCAGTGAAAAAAATTATTAAAATCGATCCAGTAGTTTTAATTTATTCATTACTGCCCGTGGCCCGCACGCGTTAAATTTGAAGAAAAACAATTCCCCTCTCCCTATACCAAGAAGATTTCCTGCTATATCTAACATCAAAGTAATTATTAATTATAAAGAAAAAAAAGTAATTATTTACGACATCACATTAGAAACATTACAGTATTTCTCTACTCCATATTGAATGTTATTATACATTCCTCTTGAATCACTCTATCTATTAAAAAAACCGCATCAAAATCTGTTGCGTAGTTTTAAAGATTTAAGCAGTCATAGGGACATAGGGACAAACAAAGAATGTGACTTTGTTTTATACTATGTAGTGATAATCCCTATAGCATGATTCAGTATTCAAGCGCGATGGCTTATTATTAGCGTATTTCATGTATAACTTTGGTGTTTCTATACCGATTTCAATGATTCTTTTTTTATACAATGGTTAATACTATTCACTTTTTTATTTAGGGATGACTGAGAGTGATATAAACGTAGGAGTAGACAAATATAACCAGAAAGCTTCGAACTGCTAAGCTATCGGGAGTTACACGTCTTATTGTGAGTCAACCATAAAAGATAGACATATGCTGTCGTGGGATATTTTTTATATAATTTTAAGGAGAACATTTCCGTCATACATGATTTCTGTGTAGCTTTAACCATCAAGGTTGCACACGCGACGGAAGCTTAAAAAATGGAGTAACTTCTCCCGTTTTCCCGACATTTCCCTTCACTGCTCTGCTCCTATTGATTGTAGCGTGATGAAAAGTATACTATAACCAGCTCAGGAGTATGAAAAATAATTGTACCGAGTTTCGTTAAAATCCGTCGAGTAGTTTTTGTTTCTATAACGGTTATACAGACAGACAGACAGACAGACAGACAGACAGACAGACAGACAGACAGACAAAATTTTTACTGATTGCATTTTTGGCATCAGTATCGATCCCTAATCACCCCCTGATAGTTATTTTGGAAATATATTCCAGTTACAGAATTGACCTCTCTACAGATTTATTATAAGTATAGATAAGTATAAAGGAGAAATATCGTTGTTAGTTATACATTATGATTGGACGAAAATTTCTATAAGAAAGTCAAGCATTAATGATAGAAAACGAGACGATGATGATTTACTTTATCATCCTCTTAGTATTTTTATATACTCGTAGCTGTGTGGTATCTTGCTGAGTAAAATAGACCACCCGTATTTCTTACAAAAACAAACTCTCTCAAACTCTTACAAAGGTGATGCAAAATATGACTAAGGTAAGTTGACGTCAAACTGGCGGCCGATCGTAAAATACGTAGCCAAATTATGTGAAAACATGCTTATAACATGTTGTGCCGACCCCACTTAGAGTGGGATAAGGGCAGGAAGATGATGATAGTGTACTGGCGGTTAATCCTATTTAGTAAACATGCGTGAATGAGATAGAAACCAAGGAAGCTTTAGTTATGACCTCAGATGAAAGTCTAATTATTTTATACCATTAGTATTTCAAAGCAAGCTGTAGCCCAGCGGTAACACCGTGCAACCGTACCGTGCACCGTGCACGGGTTCAAACCCGGACAGACACCAATGAGTTTTTCTGATAAAATTTATGTGTCTTATTGATAATTGCAATTTATCACTCGTTTTTCGGTGAAGGAAAACATCGTGAGGAAACCTGCATATCTCTAGAGAATCCTGGAGATATGTGTAACCTACCAATCCGCATTGGAGCAGCGTGGTAGGTCTTGGCTCCAAACCTTCTCTCTAAAAACGGAGAGAAGAGACCTATTCTCAGATAGTAACAGGCCGCTACTACTTTAGTATTTCTACAGTGTGGTGACATTTAATTAATCTTAGAAAACATGCATAAATAATATAAAAAAAAGGTCGCCGTGACCTTTAAAATTGCATTGATTTAGTTTAATCTCTGGCATCGTCTGACATATTTTTATACTAAGGGTATATGGTGTCACAACACTTAACTCTAAAAAGAATTGAATTGAGTTAAGCTCCTATATACAGAGTGGTACCAACGAGATGACGTTAAATAACTTCACTGCTCACTTGGAAGTATTACATTACTTTGGTATAATTCAATGTATTTAAATATAGAGTTTAAGAAAAATATAGATTCTAATAAACTAAATACGTTTAAATTGCGAAACACGCTCATTCATTAGGGTTCACTCACCTTGTAGTGCGCGCGTACGGCGCTCGGTGTAGATATGACGATCGCCGCGAAGATCAAACGGAGCGGTGAAATACAAAGGTCGCGGCGCGGTTACCGCAACGCCATTTATATATTTTTGATACAGAGGAGTATAATACTGTTTATAGGGTTTATTTTTGTATGGCATGCTGCCATCGGTCATTGGACCATATACATCATGAAGTTTAATTTCGAAATGAAAAATAATATTCTGTGGCTAAAGTACTTCATTGAATTAACTGAATTTTTTTATGTAGGCTGTTAAAGTACGTAGCTATCTAGGATTAAAATTAATGTCGTATCGTCGGTACCACTCTGTATAGCTCCTATTATAAAGAGTAACCATAAAGATTTAACACTTATAATTACACTAACCTCAACATTATAACCAGAGCTAGGACAGTCATATAAGTATGGTAGAGCCCTTTTGGAGTGTAAATTAATATCAGCTGCTGCTAAGACGACGCTGCACGCTCGGAACAAAAGCCAACCCAGTGAGAAGAAATAGTATATATGGTGTATCAGTGTCCCGTCTATTTTTCTATAAAAAAAAACTGGATGAATTTTTTGCTTGAGAAGTGTCTACGTTGTCTAAATCTATAAATAAATATATTTATTATACGATGTTCGAACGATATTCGAACGATATTTACAAATATTCGTAATTTATACTTTCATAGCTCACGATCTTTTTCCCGCGTAAATCCAGACCAGGCGGAAATTCTAATATAAATAATTATATGTTCCTCTATCTTCCAGTAAAAGTCCTATTAAAATCCTTTTAGCCATTTCGAAGAATGTAGCATTAACTGAACCTTCATCAAAAATATTTTAGAAAATTGTAGTAGATTTTAAGAAACTCGATGACATAAAAATAAACTGCTTTTGGGGACTATATTTTATAATAAATGTAGATAAAGATTTTTACATTAATAGTTTTCAATGACTATATTCCAAATTGATTTAGAAACTTTCCATACACGACTTTTAAAAAATGAATTGTTAATAACACTTCCTTAATGGTTTATTATTTCTAATAACAAACCTACGCAAATAATTTCGAGTTTATAGGCTTTTGTGTGAGCTGTGATAGCCCAGCGGTAACACCGTGCGACTCTTTCGAGGAGGTCACGGGTTCGAAAACGGGCAGATACCAATGAGTTTTTCTGTAAAAACTTATGTGTCTAATTGATAATTGCAGTTTAGCACACTTTTTTCGGTGAAGGAAAACATCGTGATGAAACCTGTATATCTCTAGAGAATTCTGGAGATATATGTAACCTACCAATCCGTATTAGAGCAGCGTGGTAGGTCTTAGCTCCAATCCATCTCTCCAAACACGGAGAGAAGAGGCCTATTTCCAGCAGCGGGAGAAGCTTTTGTGATTTATGACGATTATATTTCGCTTGGAGATGAATAGATTTACCTTATCCCTAAAAACAGTTGCAAGCAGATAAAGAATAGGTTGGTGAAGTTGGACAACAGGATCAAAGCTCCCAGTTCCTCATCAAACTTCCGCACCAGAGCCGACTGGTGTACATAGGCCTCCCTGATCCGTCGCCAGACGTTCAACTGGTAATAGATTTCGGTTCCGCACTAATAAATGAATACATTATTAGCGATAGCAAGCTATAACTCTTCTTCACTTTTGGATAGAAGTTTTGGTGCTACGACCTTATATTTCATGAGGAAATCCTTAATGGCCCGTTGGAGCAGCCCATGGGTAGTGACCCTGCCTTCAGCTCCACGGGTCGCGGGTTCGATTCCCGCCGAGGGCAAACATTTTCTATAAATGAATTTGTTGGTCTTTGAGCCTGGGTGTATATTTGTATTTAAGTATGTATTTAAAAATATATAAGTATATATTCACCAGTTGTCTGTCTACCATAACACAAGTATTAAGTTACTTACTTTGGAGACGGACGACCGTGTGTGTAATTGTCCCATATATTTATTTATTTATTTTATTTAATGTATACTGCTGTTTGCGAGGTCTAATGCCGTTAGGTCTTAGATCTAGGAACACCCACGCAGCTTTACAACTCCAACAGAGCTTAGACCCATCATGCTGCTCTAATGGGGTTCGGTAGGCCACACATATCCCAGGAACTCTCAAAAGATATGCATTTTTCTCACAATGCGCAAGCTCAAAGCGCATAATTAATCGTAACTATCAATTAAGCTAGATCATAACAGTTTTTGTAAGAATTAATTGATGAGGTCTTCATTTATTCGTGCTCTTATACTACCTTAAGTGGGGTCGGCACAACATGTTTTAACTAGTAATTTTACGACCGGCCCCCTGCTGAAGTAATCTCACCTTACTCGCCTTTTACGACACCTCGGTAAGAAATGTAGGTGGTCTATCCTACTCAGCTGGATACCACACGGCAGGATTTAATTGACTAGGATGTTAAACTTAATTATGTAATTTCCCTTTTTTGTCTTCCGAACATTTTGTTAAATTAAGAATAACACAAATATAACTTTCTAAGACATCAAAATCTACATTACCAGTGATAAATATAATACACCAACCCTCGCTCCTGTGAAATAAATCTCTAGAAAGGTTCTGTAAGAGATTGCTACTAGCAATAAGGCCGCCTATTCACGCTTCAAATATCAAAACAAATCAGTAATATTGGTTTTCTTTTTACATTTTGTATTTTCGTGGAAAGCCAAATATATTTACAGTACCTGGGTGGCCGAGCCTTGCTTGGTAATTTTTTGAAAGATATAAAATGAAACTTTAAAAAAAAAATTAAGCAAGTTGGGCTCAATACGGGCTATTTTCACTTATTTAGTGCGCCCGCTATCCACTAGGCTATTACAACTTTACAAATGATGGCTAAAATAATAGGAAATATAACACCACGCTAAGATGAATAAGAGAGGAGCAGCAATAAAAAACATTGCGAAAACAGCAAAATTTAAAGCTTTCCTTGCGTGCGCTAAGTAAATGGTGAAAGTTATTCACAAATCGTGTATTACAAATAATTTGTATAACAAAACAACGTTGGCCCGGTTGTGCGAGTAGCTAGTGCTAGTAGCTAGTGGAAAATAAAGTTATATGTTAAGTTAAAGTTATATAAAACTAGCTTTCGCCGGCTCCGCCCGCGTGAAAAGATTAAAACCGTAATATAGAATTTTGATACCCATTAAAGTGGTTAAATTGGGTTAACCCTTAAAGCTAGACATATGCTGTAGTAGACTTTTATTTAAAACTTTTAGAGGTGAACAATTTTGTAGAACATGATTTTTGAATAACTTTTACCATTTACTCAGTGCACGCAAGGAAAGGTTTAAATTTTGCCGTTATCGTACTATCTTTTATTGCTGCTCCTCTCCTATTCAGCTTAGTGTGATATTATACAATCTAGCTTTCCTCAATAAATGGATTATCTTACATTTTAAAAAAATATTAAATCGGTCCAGTAGTTCCTGAGATTAGCGCAAACAATCAATCAATCAAACAAACTCTTCAAATTTATATATTTATATATTAGTATAGATACCTTTTCGACGCCCCTGTCACGTTTCTCATATCTTACAACAAGTTTAACAAAACGATTCAGTCTGTGATAACGCGACGCTAATCCCATGCTTATAACAATGATGAGCAAGTCTTGAAAGTTCCAAAGTATGGTTGCAACTTTGCTTAGTATAAATATTGGTATCGCTAGCCATAGAGTGTACTCGTCTGGAAACAGATAAAGACTACGTTATTATTCTGATCCTTTGTCTGGCACTGACAGCAACAGAGGTTGTAATAAATACATAGAGAAAATTTCGATTCCTTTTATTACATAATCTTAAAAGCTGACCCGCTAGCTTAAAGTGTATATATGATATTCTAAATGTATATAATAAAGTATATATACCTAATATTCTAAAGTAATAAATTAATATTCTAAGTGTATATAATATTCTAAACTACGTAATAGTTGTTCCTATTCCTGAAGGAAAAATAGATTCTCTAAATTATTTTATTATGATAACCCAATATATAAGCCCGTTATAAAACGGTCATAAGACCTGAGGTATTGTATGGATCAGAATGTTGGGTTATGAAAAAGACGGATGAAAGAAGATTCCATGCGAATGAGATGATTAAGGTGGGTGTGTGGTGTGACAAAACTGGATGAAATACTAAATGAGTATATAAGAAGAAGTCTGAAAGTTGATTACAATGATATGAGTAGGAAAGAAAATCATGTGACCAAAGGAGTGATAAATATGAATGGAGATGAAGATGTCACGAAAGGGATACTTAAAAGGAGACGGTTGAGTTGTGTGAAGAAAAATATGCGTATAAAAGCATTATCAGCAAAGTTGACAAATGAGAATTAAGAGATGTTGTGCCGACCCCACTTAGAGTAGAATAACGGCAGATGAATGAATGAGCCCAATATATTGTACCAAATTTCATTATAATAACTCAGCGAATTAACCGTAAATCTGCCTATTTGTTACCATTTTGAAGCAATTAAACCAATTGAAACCTGTTGTACTTACAATTTTGTATTAAAAATCCATGCGACGATAATATATATCTCTTGACAAACTCTTCAGGGGGACAATCAAAGCCTATAGCTGATATCATGCTGAGTATATGCTCCACTTAAATATAAATAATTAACATTAATTATCCATTATAACACCTGAGTTTCCAGAAAGATCCAGCACTCTTCAAGTGAGAAAAGGGCTGGATCTTTTTTCGCATAAATAATCAACTAAGCGATTCAACGCGGAAACGCTGCTACCACTCTTGGGACCATTCTGATTTGTATTTAGTACTATACTTGATTATTTTTGTTGAAAATAATAATAAATAATTAAGATTAAATTGTAATGCCATGAAGGTATTGCCGGTAAAGGGCCTCATAAGAAGGCTCAGAGTCGCTCAGCGGGCGACGGAGCGAGCTATGCTCGGAGTATCTCTACGTGATCAAATAGAAATGAGGAGATCCGTAGAAGAACCAGAGTTACCGACATAGCTTAGCGTGTCCCGAAGCTGAAGTGGCGATGGGCGGGGCACATAGTGCGTAAAACCAATGGGTGTTGGAGTCTCAAGGTGCTGGAATGGCACTAACAATTTAAGGTACTCGTAAGTAAAGGTACGGTACGAAGCAGTAACATTTGAAGTGATCCTATGATTAAACTGATGACGTAATCTTACCAACAGCACATATTGTAACAAAACTAACGATGAAGATAATTCTCCTTTTAATGCTGACATCAGGGGACAAGAGGAGGTCTTTTGTTTCCATACGTAACCAATTGATGGAAAGCCTTTTCCATGTGTTAACAGCCCTCCAGCATAGAATAAGCGATAGTAATGCATTGCCATAGAAAATTGATCCTGACAATCGACCTATAAGATTGCCTGAAAATGTAAGAATGTGTGAAACATTTATATGGGTTTTCTAAAGTAAGAATAGTTGTAGAAACAAGAGGCGATATTGCAAAAAAGCGGGTTAATTGGTTTTTAGGACGACAAAGGGAATGATTTTTATTGCAATCGGATATAGCAACAGTATCTTTTTTATCTATCTAGTCAGGAAAATCCATTATGGGTCATCACTGCCCGACGGGGACGGGCAGCGGATATGTCGTACCGACTAAAAGCCTGACAGTGCTCCACCACGCTGCTGGTGGCGGGGACAGGGTACCGGTAGCAACAGCTAATAAGATCTAAAGTCTGATTAGATCTAAAATAACGTTGAGATGAAAGAGGGAATATTGTAATCAATGAAAAATACATATAATAAAGTATAGCAAGAGTTTCATTATCTTATCGGGTTGTTCTTATCGGGAATGTCAAATTTCCAAAATTGAAATTCGATTACGGTTGTTAAATTGGATTTTTTGCAATAATAATTGCTCTTTGCAGAAAAAGATTTAAACTTTGATCCTGGTTGATCTAAGTTAGGAAACTTCAATATAAACACAGTTCCTCACGAAGTTTTCCTTCACCGAAAAATGTATTATGAATTGAAATTAAACGGGTTTTGGACAATTTTGTTTCTTAAAGTTTGAATATGCGACCCCTTGGTAACGGTTTAAACGCTGGTACTATTAGATTTAGAAAGGTCGATTTGTGTAAATGTTAGTGCTATAGTGATTCAATTCTCTATTCAAATTGGCTTTTACAATTATTAGAGAATCGTCAAAAGCAGTGATAGCCATTAACTGCGTTAGCATACTGATCATGACAGTCGGCTTATTGCTTGCTGAGTTTGCGAATTTTATTTCATACGAAAAAAATTACCATTTGAGTTCAAAGCACATCCAGTTATAAGACGAATTATTTTCCAAATAGCAGCAAATTCGATTGTACCTAGCATAATTAATAAGATAACTGTCCAACACAAGGCTAAATTACTGCTGTAAGTTGGAATACCGAACCATTTCGCCATTGTGAACACTTTTGTTATGGTTTGCAGAAAATCCTAAAAAGGACGTCACACTTAAAGATTAATATCTGGGTGGCCGAGCCTTGCTCGGTAATTTTTTACAAAATAAAAAAAAGAAACTTCAAAAAAATAATAGGGTAGGTGGGGCTCCATTCTAGGTATTTTCATTTCTCGCGACCACCCCGTTCCCCGAATAAGCTACGCTAACTTGAGAGTTAATGGCAATAATTCAATTCAATAGAAATTTTAGTATTTTTTAATGTCTTCTATAGACAGAAGTAATGTTATATATCCGTACCAGGCGTGAATAACTTAACAAGTCCAAAACGAACACTTTTCTAGGAAGATATAAATAGGTTTACGTTAAGTATACATTTAAGAGAGTTATTTAAATAAAAACAAGTTTGCGTGATCGATAAATAAGACTAATAGTAGTAGGGAATAGCCGGTTCTAACTCACTCCCAGCACCTTGAAATCCTTGAAATAGGCTAACTTAGCGGATTCTAAAAAAAGCTCGCCAAAGCAGATTCCAATCAGACTAAATTCCAATTGACCGTCGGAGGTCTCTTCGGATTTTCCAATTGGATCCTGGGTTGCAAAAGGAATTTCCTTACTTACCCTCGTAACGAATCGTTTTTTCTCGTATTTTATTAGATTAACTTAGCGGACTCCTTGACCAATTGGATTTTCCATTTGATCCACGACTTTCCTTTCCTTGATTAATTAATCAAATTAACTGAATTCTCATTACAGTATGAATGTCTGATATTTAATGGCCGATTCTGGCACATTGGCTTGGTTTTATCAAACTTGATTAGGTTTCCAATCTAAGATTTTTCTTAATAAATAACATTAATCGTTCAATTTTGTTTTTATCATTAATTTGATATCAAACTGATAATAATTGAATAGGATGTGTGTCAGATATAAATTCAATATGAAAATGTAAATAAAAAAAAAGTCTCGTACAAATAACTCAAAGAATTTATTTTTTCGAAGAAACGCTTTGACTTTTTGCTGCTATTTCAAAGAAAGTGTCTCATAAAATAATATTTTAAATTAGACAGGGTCGTAGTAATTTATTATAATAGACCCTAATAAATCAATGGAAATAATGGGCATCGACCATCCGCCCTCTTCCTTATAGTATTCTTTTATCCAGCCTAAACGTTGTATTCTGTGACGACAAGTTTAGACACGATCTCGCAAAAAGCAGATGTAAAAGGATCACATGGCATCATGTATATCATAATTTATTATAATAGACCTTAATAAATCAATGGAAATAATGGGCATCGAACATCCGCTCCTTTTTTATAATATCCTTTTATCCAACCTAAACGTTGTATTTTGTGGCGACACGTTCAGACACGATCTCAAAAAGCAGATATAAAAGGATCACATGCATCATGTATATCACAAGATATTTTAATACCACGCGGCTAGTATCCAGGCTGACGTAGTGTTCAAGTGAAGGCAGTAACTAGGCAATTATTAATCATGGAGGTAAGATTACGTACTTATATAGTATAATTTCATGATATATATGAATATTCGTATTAAATTTTAATCCCTGTTGACCAAGTGACAAGAATACGTGTTACAACGATATCTTTGTTACTAGTAAAGTTAAATTAATAAGACCAAGAGTAATATTTTTTATAATTAAAATCTTATGTTTCTAACCTAACCTAACCTATAACGGTCACAAAAATCTATAGATTCATTCTGCAATAAAAATAATATTAATGTATTAGATTTTAATAATAATAAAGGTTCTTACTGTATATGAAACTGTGATTATATTTACTTATTTCTAATTTTTTTTTTTCAGATCTCACCGAATCTCGATGAATACAATGTAAAAAACTATTATTATCCTATTAACTTAAGCGATGACGAAAATGCAAGCAATTCTTGCATATTGAAAAATAAAAAAATCGCAACGAAAAGAGCTGGTAACAATATCGACATATTCTTTGAAAAGCCTAAGAAAAAGAAAAAAACCATTCCGTCTTCATGTGTGGCTCAAGCGTGTGATGGAGGTGTATCATTTATTTCTTCCAATGATAATGACGGAGCGAATGCTTCATACCTCATGAAAATAGAAATTTATGACATGAAGAATCTGAAAGAGGTTTCGCCTGTAGACTATTGGAAACATGCAGACTTGCGATTAAAGTACTACATACAATCCAATACTGATAAACATTATCAGAACACACGAGATATAATATACAACATTACAAAGCAGATCGCCTGCAAGGAAGACTGTAAAAAATATTTCATTGATAGAGACAGTAAGAAACAATAGAACTTTCTCTAACTCATCACAAATCAAACCCATAATATAACTTTACTTACAAAAACCTTTTAAAAAAATACAACCCCCACTGCCGCTCTCGCCTCGCAAACAAATTATAAAGAGATCAGTCATTCGCTACAAGCGTTCATACTAAGCGCAACGAAACACAATGGCTGAGCTTGACAACTCTGTATACGACGAAGAAATGGTCGCGATATGTGAAGAAATTGAAGACAACTTTTTGCACCTATGTAAAAAAATTGAAAAGGACCATGCAGAGATGTGAGTGATCTATCTTGTTTAAACTTGACTTTTATGGAGGGGTTGATTTTGTATATAAATATACGGACATCTAGAACGTTTTATTCAGTCACGAGTACGCAGTGAATATATAAAAGTTACTATGGAATTCTTAACCAGTGATGATATTAGTTCATTTACAAAACAGTTTTTGATCGATAAGATGCATAAATTCATACGTTTGTGGTATATCAGTGATAGACTTCCAGGATGGATGTTACAGGATCCTGATATAAAACCCTATTTTACTCCTTGTAGTGGACATTTTCAAACGTGTTCTGTATTTGATGATATATATGATGAAATTGATGGAGTATTCCCGATGGAAGCTTATTGTATTTTATGCAAAAAGTCTGAAAAATAAATAGTTTATGTAAGTTGAATATTTATTAACATCAACTTAAAACGTAACACGGAATATTATTTGAATTTTATATATTTATTGGTTTACTTCATTCCAGTACGGATCAGTTTGGAGCAGGAGTGAGACAAGTTGGAGAAGCAGTCAAAAGAAATGCCACAGAACATGGAACTCCTCAATATTCAAGGAAGCGTTTATACGCACAAAAGTCTACATCACCTGGGAAGGCAACAGCTTCACCACCGAACCCAGAAACAGAGCCATCTGTAAGTTCTGCAAACTTAAATAGCATTAAATGCCCAACTTGTGAAATATTTGTTAACAAAAGGTACTTCACCAATCATCTTAAAAGTAATAGGCATAAAAATAATGTTTTCACGTTGATACCGAACTTAAATAATGTTCAGTTAATAGAAAAAGCGTTCGGTCAGAGATTAGTAACATACAGAGTATTCTCTAACTCTGCTACAACTGATACCGACTTTAAAACTCCTGAATCATTTCTTGGTTCAATTCGAAGCACTGTTCAAACATTACTGGAAAAAGTCTTGAAAGAAAATACCACAGTTAAAGTTAATTTTATTTTAAATGGGGATTTTGTTCAGGCAACGAAAAATTTAGAAAACTCCTTTGACTTTCAAACTTTTAATTACATGTTCTGTTTAGGTGATGAATTTGATGATATTTACTCAAATATAAGTTCTGAAATTTCAAACAAAATAAGTAATTTTGAAAAGAAAGATAGTGGTTGGAGTCTTAAAGAAATGAGATATGTCGATCTTAACATTAACAAATTTAACCCATTAAAAGGATCTTCATACATAGACCTACCGATAGATATCAAACGTAAACGAGCAGTAGTTAATGTTAAAAACAATGATTATCAATGTTTTCTATGGGCTGTTCTATCCGCTTTATATCCTGTGAATAGAAATGCAGACAGAGTTTCCTCATATTTATCTAAACAAAACTTGCTAAATTTCAAGGGTATTGCTTTTCCAGTAAGACTAAAAGATATTATAAAATTTGAACGCTTAAATAATATTAGTATTAACGTTTTTGGAATAGAAAAATCTAATAATAAATCTACGAAGATAATTGGGCCTCTCCATTTTACCAAATGTCGTAAATTAGTTCATGTAAATTTATTATATTTAGATAATGGTTCTAACGGTCATTATTGTTATATTAAAAACCTTTCTAGACTAGTCAGTCGTCAATTAACTTCACATGAACATGCAGTCTACATCTGTGATGGCTGCTTGCTTTATTTTCAAACATATGATAAATTGATTTCTCATAGACAATTTGATTGTAATCACGTTAGAACAGATTTGCCTGATATCAGTAAGGCAAAAATTTCATTTAACAAATTTGAACGTGAACTGAGAGTACCTTTTGTGATATACGCAGATTTTGAAGCATTTTTAAAGCCAATACAAGGGTGTGATAATAATCCATCTCTATCGTATACCAGTAATTTTCAAAAACATGATGTGTATAGTTTTGGATATTATATCAAATGTGCGTATAACGATAGCCTCTCCAAATATATAACTTACACAGGTAGTGATTGTGCAAAAGTGTTTATGGAAAGTTTGAATGAAGATTTAAAATATATATCTAAAGAGTATTATGTCAAAGTTGATCCTCATCCGCTTACAGATGAAGCTAGGAGAAGAATATCTTTGACAACTACTTGTTGCATATGCAAAGACACTCTGAAATTAGATAGTAGCTTAAATTTTGATAAATATACTGGAATCTTTACAGGTGTTAGTCATAAAGCTTGTTGTAAAAAGTTAGAAACCCCTCGATTTATACCGATTATTTTGCATAATCTTAGTAATTATGATGCTCATTTCGTAGTGCGCGCATTAAATTTTGCTGAAGGTGACATTAAAGTTATACCACAGAATAAAGAACGTTACATTTCCTTCTCAAAGATATTAAAAATCGAGAATCAAAATTTTGAGTTAAGATTTATTGACTCTTTTAAATTTTTATCATGTAGCTTGGAATCTTTATCAAATAATTTGAATGATGAGGATTTTATCGAGCTGCGTAAAAATTTTCAGCACCCTGACGATTTTTATTTTTTAAAACGCAAAGGCATTTATCCATATGATTACATGACCTCATTTGAGTCATTAAAGTTAACTTCACTTCCCACACAAGATCAGTTTTACAATATACTAACTAATAGCGATGTTACAAATGAAAATTATAACCACGCTAAAGATGTGTGGCATCATTTTAAGTGTCGCAATATGGCTGATTATTCTGATTTATACCTGAAAACTGACGTGTTACTTCTAACTGATATCTTTGAAAATTTTAGAAACGTTTGTATCAAAACTTACGATTTAGATCCTGCACAATATTACACTGCACCTGGCCTAAGTTGGGATGCAATGTTGAAGCACACAAAAATAACATTAGATCTATTGACAGATTTTGATAAAATTGCTTTCATAAAGTCTGGTATACGTGGTGGTATTTCTCAATGCAGTAACCGTTATGCTCATGCTAATAATAAATATATGTTCAATTTTAGTGAGAAAACTCCTACATCTTACCTTACTTACTTAGACGCGAATAATTTGTATGGCTGGGCTATGTCTCAATATCTTCCTACGGGTGAATTTCAATGGGTAAATTGTGACACAAATTTTATGGTTCCAATTGACTCAGAAATAGGTTATATTCTTGAAGTGGATTTAGAATATCCACAAACTTTGCATGAATCACATTCAGACTTTCCACTATGCCCAGAAAATATATGTATTGGTGGTAGCAGAGAAACAAAATTAGTTCCAAATTTATATGATAAAACTAAATACGTTATTCACTACAGAAACCTCATACAGTGCATAGAAATGGGATTAAAGTTGAAAAAAGTTCATAGGATTTTAAAATTTCGTCAAAGTCCATGGTTACAAAAATATATAGATTTAAATACACAATTACGTATGTCTGCAACATCTGATTTTGAAAAGGATTTTTATAAATTAATGAATAATTCAATATTTGGGAAGACTATGGAAAATGTAGAAAAACGTGTGGATGTCAAACTTTGTACTCATTGGGAAAATAGGGGTAAATGTCAAGGTGCTCAAAATCTAGTAGCACGACCTGAATTTCATAGTCTGTCTATATTTTCAGAAAACTTAGTGGCCGTTCAACTTAAAAAAACAAAAATACTCTATAATAAACCCATCTATCTAGGACTTTGCATATTAGACATATCCAAAACGCTCATGTACGATTTTCACTATAATTATATGAAAAATAAATACGGTTCACGCTGTAAAATGATGTATACCGACACTGACAGCTTCATATATCAGATTTTTACTGATGATTTCTATGAAGATATTAAACCGGACTTGAACAAATACTTTGATACCTCTGACTATCCTTTTGATAATCTTTTTGGTTACCCTCAGATAAACAAAAAAAAGATTGGTTTTTTCAAAGATGAAAATAACGGTAAGATCTTTACAGAATTTGTCGGTTTAAGGTCAAAAATGTATGCGATGAACGTACAGAATAAATTTATAGCTAAAGCAAAGGGAGTTAATAAGTCCGCTACAAAAAAGTTTAATATGCGAAATTACAAAAACGTCTTATTTAAGAAAAATAATCAAATATGTGAAATGTACAGATTTAGATCGATAAAGCATGTTATTTTTACTCAAAAGGCTAACAAAATTTCTTTATCGCATTCTGATACTAAACGATTTTTAATTAGTAACTGTACTGATACTCTGGCTTGGGGTCATTATAAAATAAAGTCATATAAAAGTGATGAATAAACTAACATACACTATTAAAATGACTTTATGTTTAAGAATTGCTAAGTATTATTATTATTTCGTCAATAGTACCTAAGAATGTAAATATGTAATTATAATATAAAATACGAACTTGTTGAGTTTTTTTTAATTGGATTCCTACCACTTCCAAAAACACACGTATTCAAAAATGTATCACTTTCTTCATCCATTTACTGCAATCGTGGCAGGTCCGAGTGGTTGTGGTAAATCAAACTTTGTTACTAATTTTCTAAAATATTGTAATGATATATGTAATACAAGTTTTGCACAAATTTTATGGTGCTATGACGAAATGCAGCCACTCTACAACCTAGAAAATGTATCTTATGTTCAAGGGTTACCAGATATGAGTATGTTCGACGGCATACAGCCACGATTAGTTATAATTGATGATCTTATGAGAGAGTCCGATGGTCGTATTGTTGACATTTTTACTAAAGGTAGTCACCACAGAAATTTAAGTGTGTTTTATATTACGCAGAACTTGTTTCACCAAGGTAGAGGACAACGAGATATATCTCTCAATACAAGCTATATAATTTACTTCAAAAATCCTCGAGATCGAACACAAATACGTTACTTAGCACGTCAAGTGTTTCCAGATAATTGTAAATTTGTTGAAGAAGCTTATAAAGATGCTACTGTCGAACCACATGGTTATCTAATGATCGACTTAAAGCAGAATACACATGATCTCTGTCGCTTTAAAACCAAAATCGATCCAATAAAAAACCTATGTGTTGTCTATGTACCAAAGAAGGGACTTAAATACAATATACATCAACCAATTATAGTTAGTGATAAATAATGGTCGAAGATAGCACAACGTTAGATGAAAAATCGTTAAGGTGTGCATTACAAACTTTCAAACCAAAATATCGTAAAATATTGCTAAAATCGCTTAGTAAAAAAGAGATAGATCTGGTTTGTAAATATATTCAAGAAATTTTCAAAGATAAAACCCCAACAGAAAGAGTTAAACGATCTTCTATTGTTAAATTGAACTGTTTTCTTTCAACTAATATTATATAAATATTAAGTTATTTTAAAAATCGCTATCAGTCGGATATAATGCCTGGACGAGTGACAACTCATAAGGATTTATTAAAATCGTTACACACTCTCAAACCTAAATACCGCACAGCTTTATTAAAAGCTTGTAACGAGGAAGAAATAAATTGTATTTGCGAATGCATTTATAACACCTTAAATGGTAAAGTGGTTTTAAAAGAAAACGAGAAATCAAAATTAAGAAAACATAAAAATATTCTCAGAAAACTAATAGGTAAAGGTAAAAATAAAATAAGAAAAAGAATTATCATTCAAAAAGGAGGAGCATTTCTGCCTATCATTCTAGGAGCTGTGTTGAGCGGATTATTAAAAAAATTTTTATGATCAATTATTTTAATCAAAAAAAATGGATAATACTAAGAAAATGATTCTCATTGAACAAGATGTTATTGATAGACTTAAATCAAGAGACACAACGCCTGAAAGTAATTTATCTAGATTAGATAAAGAAATGCAAAATATATTAAATAGTAAAATGGACGATCGCGAAAAATGGTCACTGTACATGCAAATCTTACAAAGATATCTCCATTTCGCTAATGAAAATCGAAAACCAATAAAACTACCCGTGACCGTTGAAGGTGAGCATAAATATTCAGAAGATTTGACTCCTCATAAAAAGACAATTAAAGACGAGGACGCACCAGTTAACGAAAACTCCGTACATGATAAGGACGCACGAGATGTATCAAATGAAACATTGTATACACCTATTTACATAAATAAATTCATTCCAAAGACGTATCGGAGAAGAAGTGAATTATTATTGGACACTATTCTCAATCATAAAGATAAAATTAGTTGGAACGAGGAGGGGTTGGTGTTCATCGATAATGAAGTTGTAGACGACAGCAACATTGTTGATCTCGTGAATTATACTCTTAGGCCTTTAAAGCGCCCGAAACCTAATGGATGGAAAAAGTTTACAGAAACTATTAAAGATATAAGGGTTCCTCTCACTTGTATTGGTAATCCGCAAACTCTTGAGTATATTAATAATCTTTCTCTGAAAGGACAACAACATCTAACACCAAGTGATGATAGTAATCCAAAAATCAAAACATCATATAAACTGAGAAAGAGAAAAGACATTTGGGAAAGATGGAATCCGTACTAGACATTAAAGATATATATTACGACGTATCGAATCCAGCGGGATACAGCAGTGTTGACAAGTTAACTCGAGCGTTAAAAGGTAAAATGAACAAAAAACAAGTAAAGGACTGGTTGCAATCCCAGGAAACTTATACACTACATAAACCGGTACATAGAAAATTTCAACGAAATAGATACATATTGTCAAATTTTAATGAACTGTGGCAAGCTGATTTGAGTGATATGCGGACTTATTCTCAATATAATGATGGTTTTAAATATATACTTTGTGTTATTGATGTTTTTAGTAAATACGCTTTCGCTAGACCGTTAAAAAAGAAAAATTCAGAAAGTATAAAGGAAGCGTTTGAAAGTATATTTACTGAAGCTAACGCGACCCCCACACACATACAATCGGATAAAGGAACAGAGTTCGTATCAAAGGATGTTGCACAATATTTTAAAACTAAAAATGTAAACTACTATACTACAAATAACCCAGATATTAAAGCTAGTATTGTCGAGAGATTTCAACGAACTCTAAAAACTAAAATGTGGCGTTATTTTACACATAAAAATACATACACTTATATCGATATTTTGGATGATTTGCTTTATTCTTATAACCATAGTTTTCATTCAAGCATTAAGATGTGTCCATTTGAAGTTAGTTCTAGTAACATCATGAACGTTTGGAATAATTTATATGAGAATAAAAAATATAGATTGGATGTTATACAAAAAAATAAGTTTGAAGTTGGTGATTACGTAAGAATAACTAGACATAAGCATATTTTTCAAAAAGGCTATGAAACTAATTGGAGTGATGAAATTTTTATCATAACAGCTATAAAAAATAACATGCCTAAAGTAGTCTATACACTCAAAGATCTTCAGCATGAGCCCATTATAGGAACATTTTACGAGAATGAATTACAAAAAGTAATTTATAACCCCACTACTCATTATAAAATAGATAAAATACTGCGTTCTCGTAACTCAGGAAACAGAAAAGAGGTTCTTGTTAAGTGGAGAGGTTATCCCAACAAGTTTAATAGTTGGATCTCTGTATCAGAACTTGAAAAAATATGAGAGAAGACAGCTTTTATCTCACTTTGCTAAGTAACAGTTCCATGACATACTTTGCTGAAAACACTACAGCAAATTTTTTTACCAAGTTACCAAAGACTATGAAATTAGAAGGCGAATGGGAAGTCGCTATTGTGGAATTTCATTACCCATGTAGTATGTTTAATCTGGAAGAAAATGAAAATATTATTTACATCACGTCTAAAGGCGATAAATCGCAGTTATTCACGCATCTGGAATACATGACACCAACCAACTATATTAGTGTGGATCAATTCGTTATCGATTTTAATGAAAAATTAAAGGATAAAGTTAAGCTTAGATATGATACATTATCGAAACTCGTTACAGTGAGTAGTTGGGCAATCGACGTTACATCTGTGGTATGTAGTCCTAGACTGAGTGTGCAGTTAGGCTTTGCACCATTTACTAATTTAATAAAACATAACTTCGGAAAATATCCCGCTAATCTAAACTTGGGTCTACCTTCACAACTTTTAATATATTGTGATATAGTAGAACCACAAGTAGTGGGTGATGTCATGACACCTTTATTGAGAATTGTTTCGTTGGATCCCACCAAATATGTATATGGCGCTTCTAAAATAAATATCTTTTCGTCCCCTCATTATGTACCTGTTATGCGCAGGGAATTTGACGTTATAGAAATAGATATAAGAACAAGTACAGGTCAAAGAGTACCATTCCAGTTTGGAACTACGTGTATAAAGGTACATTTTAAAAAAGTCAAGTGAAAATATCAATCATGTCGTGTCCATATTTACATTATTATACTCATCAAGCTGGTTCTGGTATGGGGGTAATTTACAAAGGTGCACCACATCAGCGAGGTCATGGTATAGGGAGCTTTTTGGGGGGTTTGTTCCGCTCGGTTCTTCCACTTTTAAAAAATGGTGCGAGATTTGTAGGCAAAGAAGCTTTAAATGCAGGTGTAGGTCTTCTATCTGACATGTTAAATGTTCAACCAATGGGTGAATCTGTCAAATCACGCTTGAAAACGGCAACTTCAAATTTGAAAAGGAAAGCTGATGAAAAAATAGATTCAGTAATGTCTGGATCCGGATATAAAATAAGAAAGCTAAAGAGGAAGATCATCACTTCTAAAAAACCTTCCAAACGGAACGGTACTAAAAGAAATAAACGACAAAATATTCAAGATATATTTTCTTAAATTACTTCTCGTAATTCAAAAATGGCGTTTTTACATCATCATTCCTGTGAATGCGTAAAATCAGAGTTAGATTTATTTGCTCTACCATCTACGCAAACGAGTATTGAGAGTGGTCAATGGATACATTACAATCCCATTTCATCATTGACTGACGATGGACCGATTGAGTTTTTAGTACCGGGCAATGGAGACGATTACATTGACTTGTCCCACACCTTACTTCATATAAAAGCTAAAATACAGAATGGTGATTCGAGCAAACTTTTAGCAGGAATTCATGTCGCTCCAGTTAATAATTGGTTGCATTCTCTTTTTAGTCAGTGTGATATTTATCTTAATCAAAAGTTAGTGTCTCCTCCAAATAATACCTATGGATATCGCGCATACATTGAAACGTTACTCAATTATGGAAAAGCTGCTAAGGAAAGCCATCTTACTTGTGGACTTTGGTACAAAGACACTGCTTCGAGCATGGATTCATGTGATGTTTCAAATAGAGGATACGTTCAAAGAGAAGAACTGGCAAAGGAAAGTCACACTATTGAAATGATAGGTCACATACATGCTGATATTTTCAATCAAGATAAGTTTTTAATCAATGGTGTTGAAATGCGCTTAAAACTAGTTCGTTCAAAAGATACTTTTAATTTAATGTGTTCATCTGTAGATAAAAAATTCAAAGTCCATATTTCAAGTGCTAGTCTCATTATGCGTAAAGTTCGTATCAATCCTTCAGTATTAATTGCTCATGAAAAAGTATTAGCAACCACTCCTGCAAAATATCCAGTTACGCGTGCCGAGGTTAAGGTTTTAACTATCCCATCAGGAATCCAGGGTAAAATGCTCGACAATGTATTTTTAGGTCAAATACCTAAAAGATGTATTGTTGGGTTCGTTAGTAATGCTGCATTTAATGGTGCTCTTAATGTGAATCCGTTTAATTTTGGTAACTATGGTCTCAACTTATTTGGTTTGTATGTCGACGGTCAATCTATACCATCGAAAACGTTGGTTCCATCTTTTCATGATAATACATATATAAGTGCATATCATACCTTGTTTTCGGGAACGGGAATTCATTTCCTGAACGAAGGAAACGATATTTCCAAGGCAGAGTACAGTCATGGTTATTGCTTGTATGCATTTGATTTAACTCCAGATCTATCCGCTAACTCAAACTCTCATTGGAATCTTATAAAGCGGGGTAGTGTAAGGTTTGAAGTTCGATTCGATAAAGCTCTAACTACAACACTTAATTGCATTGTGTATGCAGAGTTTGATAATGTAATTGAAGTCAATAAAAATCGAGAAGTCAGCTTAGATTATAATAGTTAAGATAAATATAAGTGGAGATTTCTAATGTTTAAGTCATTCTCTGTTAGGTCATGCTATTACAAAGATATGGATACAAAAGAGATAGAAAATTATTTAAAACAAATAGATAAAAATATTGAGTTCAATGTGTTTGCGGCGAATCAAATGCCTGTGTATTTTACTAAGCCAGTATATCTCATTTCAAATTTAGATCCTGATACAAGACCGGGATCACATTGGGTTGCTATATATGTAGATATTTACGGATTTGGAGAATATTTTGATTCGTTTGGCCGTAAACCAGAAGGATATCATGAAATGTTTTTAAAAACCAACTGTAAAAAGTGGATTTCTAATAATAAAATACTTCAAAATTATTTCAGTGCGCAATGTGGACTCTATTGTTTAGTTTATATTTATTTTAAGTATAATCATGTTTCAATGTCTAACTTTATTGATTTTTTTTCTAATGACACTGTAACAAACGATAAACTTGTACAACAAATGTTTATTTCTTTATTTAAAACTTGAATAAACAATAACTATGTGAAATGAGTTTGTTTTATTTATTTCAATTATCTATTAAATTCTAAGCGTAATAAATAAAAACTTAATATAAATTTAAAGAAATTTATTACAAAAACTTAAAGTAAAAGAACATATTTGACTTAAAATTATAACACAATTATTATTTAATCTCCCATCGATTCCCAATCTATCTCCAGAGTATTCGATAGATTCTCCTGAAGAATCACGAATGGAATTGGGACTTCGTAATCTCTGTAGTCAGACACATGGAATGAATCAGGGCTATATAAACTTGGACTTGGAGACAGGATCACTAGTTCATCCGTTTCGTCTTCTTCAAATAATGGTTGAGACATTGGTTGGTACTCAACCATGTACTCGAAGTTTAATGGAGCTATTGGATTGGAATAACCCCTTTTAATTTGGTCCTCCACGTCCTCACATATTAACACTAATTGTTCTTCAATATCACTCTCTTCGTTCTTATCCAGGACACGACACATATCATTTTCTAATTCAAGTTCTTCACATATCGCGACCATTTCTTCGTCGTATACAGAGTTGTCAAGCTCAGCCATTGTGTTTCGTTGCGCTTAGTATGAACGCTTGTAGCGAATGACTGATCTCTTTATAATTTGTTTGCGAGGCGAGAGCGGCAGTGGGGGTTGTATTTTTTTAAAAGGTTTTTGTAAGTAAAGTTATATTATGGGTTTGATTTGTGATGAGTTAGAGAAAGTTCTATTGTTTCTTACTGTCTCTATCAATGAAATATTTTTTACAGTCTTCCTTGCAGGCGATCTGCTTTGTAATGTTGTATATTATATCTCGTGTGTTCTGATAATGTTTATCAGTATTGGATTGTATGTAGTACTTTAATCGCAAGTCTGCATGTTTCCAATAGTCTACAGGCGAAACCTCTTTCAGATTCTTCATGTCATAAATTTCTATTTTCATGAGGTATGAAGCATTCGCTCCGTCATTATCATTGGAAGAAATAAATGATACACCTCCATCACACGCTTGAGCCACACATGAAGACGGAATGGTTTTTTTCTTTTTCTTAGGCTTTTCAAAGAATATGTCGATATTGTTACCAGCTCTTTTCGTTGCGATTTTTTTATTTTTCAATATGCAAGAATTGCTTGCATTTTCGTCATCGCTTAAGTTAATAGGATAATAATAGTTTTTTACATTGTATTCATCGAGATTCGGTGAGATCTGAAAAAAAAAAATTAGAAATAAGTAAATATAATCACAGTTTCATATACAGTAAGAACCTTTATTATTATTAAAATCTAATACATTAATATTATTTTTATTGCAGAATGAATCTATAGATTTTTGTGACCGTTATAGGTTAGGTTAGGTTAGAAACATAAGATTTTAATTATAAAAAATATTACTCTTGGTCTTATTAATTTAACTTTACTAGTAACAAAGATATCGTTGTAACACGTATTCTTGTCACTTGGTCAACAGGGATTAAAATTTAATACGAATATTCATATATATCATGAAATTATACTATATAAGTACGTAATCTTACCTCCATGATTAATAATTGCCTAGTTACTGCCTTCACTTGAACACTACGTCAGCCTGGATACTAGCCGCGTGGTATTAAAATATCTTGTGATATACATGATGCATGTGATCCTTTTATATCTGCTTTTTGAGATCGTGTCTGAACGTGTCGCCACAAAATACAACGTTTAGGTTGGATAAAAGGATATTATAAAAAAGGAGCGGATGTTCGATGCCCATTATTTCCATTGATTTATTAAGGTCTATTATAATAAATTATGATATACATGATGCCATGTGATCCTTTTACATCTGCTTTTTGCGAGATCGTGTCTAAACTTGTCGTCACAGAATACAACGTTTAGGCTGGATAAAAGAATACTATAAGGAAGAGGGCGGATGGTCGATGCCCATTATTTCCATTGATTTATTAGGGTCTATTATAATAAATTACTACGACCCTGTCTAATTTAAAATATTATTTTATGAGACACTTTCTTTGAAATAGCAGCAAAAAGTCAAAGCGTTTCTTCGAAAAAATAAATTCTTTGAGTTATTTGTACGAGACTTTTTTTTTATTTACATTTTCATATTGAATTTATATCTGACACACATCCTATTCAATTATTATCAGTTTGATATCAAATTAATGATAAAAACAAAATTGAACGATTAATGTTATTTATTAAGAAAAATCTTAGATTGGAAACCTAATCAAGTTTGATAAAACCAAGCCAATGTGCCAGAATCGGCCATTAAATATCAGACATTCATACTGTAATGAGAATTCAGTTAATTTGATTAATTAATCAAGGAAAGGAAAGTCGTGGATCAAATGGAAAATCCAATTGGTCAAGGAGTCCGCTAAGTTAATCTAATAAAATACGAGAAAAAACGATTCGTTACGAGGGTAAGTAAGGAAATTCCTTTTGCAACCCAGGATCCAATTGGAAAATCCGAAGAGACCTCCGACGGTCAATTGGAATTTAGTCTGATTGGAATCTGCTTTGGCGAGCTTTTTTTAGAATCCGCTAAGTTAGCCTATTTCAAGGATTTCAAGGTGCTGGGAGTGAGTTAGAACCGGCTATTCCCTACTACTACTAATCGACTTCACTCAAATATTATTTATTTATTCATAAATGAGGCAACTCTAATGCCTATTATGATTGAACATATAAAAGGACATAAGTCGACTTATCATCATCCTATTGCCCTTATCCCACTCTAAGTGGGATCGGCACAACATGTTACAAACATATTGTCACATGATTTGGCTTCGTATTTTACGACCGGCCTGACGTTAACTTACGTTAATAATATTTTACGACACCTCGGTAAGAAAGAGGATGGTCTATTTTACTCAACCGGATACCACACGGTGGGCTAACTTACCTTAGTTGCCTTTTACGGCACCTCGGTAAGAAAGAGTGTGGTCTATTTCACGCAACCGGATACCACACGGTGGGCTAACTTACCTTAGTTGCCTTTTACGGCACCTCGGTAAGAAAGAGTGTGGTCTATTTCACGCAACCGGATACCACACGGTGGGCTAACTTACCTTAATCACCTTTTACGACACCTCAGTAAGAAATGAGGGTGGTACTATTCTATTAGCCGGATACCAGACGGCGTGTAAGTCGACTTAAAATACATATCATATTCACGCCTGGAATTGATATATCTATAACCATAGGAGAATCATAGAAGATCTTTAGAAGAATATAAAAGTCTTATCAACTCCGTGCCGTACATCATGCTTAGATTTATTGTTTCTTGAAATATTTCCTTTTCCGCTTGTAGTAGTTTTCAGGTTCATCGTTACTATTTACCACTTTATTACTGTATCCTGTTATATAGCAAATTTCAGGATTCACATCTGAAAACTATCTCAAATATTAAATTTTGTAATATTAAATTTTTTTAAAGAGAATATGGAAAAATACACTTCGTTAATGTGACAAATTTCAAAAAAGCAATTCACGAGTAAATTTATTCGAAACATATTTTCGTTCTTACTTATTGTATTATATCACATAATTAAAGATTTTATTAATTATAACAATGCTTTGACTTAAAAATCTTTGCAGCTTCGTATAGGACTGGAGCTTACTCGCTACTTCTTCAACTTACATTAGTCGTATTTTACAACACCTCGGTAAGGAATCCGGATACCACACGGTGGGTCAACCGTGTGGTGTCCGGTGTGTCGATATCGAGGTGTCGTAAAAGGCGAATATGGTAAGCCTTGTCGCCTTTTACGACACCAAGATAAGAAATGAGAGTGGTAACATTATATCCAGCCGGATACCACAGGACGTATTAGTGAACAATGTCATATCTGATAATCTATTTTTTATTCATTTTTTTTTTATTTTACACTTTTATTTCACAAGTTATATCTATCTTAATTTACTTACACTTAAGTACTCTACAAATCATGCCCACTCGATGGTCCCAAGAATGCTGCTAGTGTCAATAAAATCAAATCCCAGTATAAATACATACAGAATACAAGTACCCAATAAACTTTTTGTATACTAATAGTTAAACACAACAAAATACATCAAATATTCATAAAATTAATAGCTATTAGAGACGTTAATATTTAAGTGAACGCGTGCTATAAATATTATATACACACCATTAATGTTTTAGTATGGAAATTGGTCTTTTATAAATTACAAATGGTACCCGTGACTTTGTCTCTTAATTAAATTTAAAATATCCTCAATTACGAACTAAGTGCTATTTCATTACCGAAGGAAAAACAGATTTTGTAAATTTATTTGTTAGCTCGGTATCATCATTCTCCTTCCCTTATCCCACTTTAGGTGGGGTCGGCCCAATATGTTATAAACATGTCACATGATTTGGCTACGTATTTTACAACCAGCTGCCTGCCTGATGTCAACTTACCTTAGACATTCTACGAAAACTCAGTAAGAAAAAGTGTTGTCTATTCTACGCTACGCGATACCACACTGTGAGCTAACTTACCTTAGTCGCCTTTTACGACACCTGGATAAGAAATACGGGTGTATTCTACTCAGCCGGATAGTATATATCGGGCTATAAACGTTAGCTCGGTATATAAAAATTAATTGTAATTTAGTCGATATTGCCATGAAATAATACATACAGATTACCACCCTTACCCGTTATTATAATAAAGTAGGGGAAATGGTGTAACCGGGTTCAGCTAATTGTGTCCCATTTCTGTGGAATCTTTATAATAATGCCACTCTTATGTCACACTAGTATGTCCAGACCGCTTCACCGGGATTAATCTAAAGTAATAATTACAGTTATAAAAAAATGCTCACATCGCCACTAAGTTTTACAGGAACATCCGCTGGGTCAATCTAAAATTTATACTAGAAAATTTCATTTAAATCTGTGCTGCCGTTTCTGAGTCTATAAGGGACATACAGACAAATATTCATTTTTATATATAGATGATTATAATATTGCCTTTATTTATAGTGTTCTATAGTTCTATAGTTATGTTTTAATTTCACTTTATTCTCAGTTATATTAGCGCTACTAAGTTTTCGTAGGTAGCTGTTTCTTCCGAATTGCAAAAAAAGTGTAATGCATAGTATTTAATTTTATCTGAAATGAAAATCTTCTTATAGAATAATATATGAATATATATTCATATATCTTTAATATTTAAATGAGTTAATCTTGTATCTATATATAAAAGAAAGTGGTGTTAGTTACACTATTCATAACACAAGAACGGATGAACCAATTTGGCTGAAAATAGGTGGAGAGGTTGCTTAGACATTTTATCCTGGATCAAGTCACTATAAAATGTGGTATAACAAAAAAACGACTATGATATGGAATAAAAAAATATGGACAATATGGCAAATGACAGTGGAATAAGAAACATAACATAAATGACAGCAAACGTAATTTTGTGTTTAGTTAAGTATGGTAAAAAAATTGACAATTATCAAAATAATAGCTAAATGCCTCTACATAGTATAAAACAAAGTCGCCTTCACTGTCTGTCCCTATGTCCCTATATCCCTATGTATGCTTAAATATTAAAACTACACAATAGATTTTGATGCGGTTTTTTTAAATAAATAGAGTGAATTAAAGGCGAAGTGCGCAATCGCTATGCACCTGCATTTTAAATCTGTAATGTCTTCCAAAATGTTTATTTAAATTACATGCTATAAACGGCCATATTGAAAATCTTATCTCAAAAATGATCTTTTTAGAGATAAGGTTTTCATCCAGCTTTAGCTGTAGAATATTTAAACATGAAAAATTCTATCGCATGCTAGCCACAGTTAAATTACTGCAGTGGAATGCATTTACATATATCAACTATGTAATTACGTATGATAGGTAAAGGTTAATTAAAGCAAACATTATAATAACAATCAACACGAATGCTTGTTATTATCATCATCCTCCTGCCCTTATTTCACTCTAAGTGGGGTCGGCACAACATGTTACAAACATGTAGTCATATGATTTGGCTACCTATTTTACGACCGGCCGCCTGCCTGACGTCAACTAACCTTATTCGTATATTACGACACCTCGGTAAGAAATGAGGTTGGTATATTTTTTTTTTTTTTTTTACAAAGAAAGGCTAGCGCCTGGCTGCAATCTCGCCTAATGGTAAGCGAAGATGCAGCCTAAGGTGGACTGCGCTTGCCACTATAGTGCCTATTCACTCTTTTTTTGAAATTTTGCAGATCGTAAGAGACTGGAAAGATAGATGCAGGGAGGGAATTCCACATTTTGGCCGTGCGCATGAGAAATGAGGAGCCAAAGCGTTTAGTGCGTATTTTGGGGATATTAATTGTGTAGCGATGGAGCCCCTCGTGGCGTCTGCTTGTCCGGTAGTAGAATGGTGACGGAGGGATCAGATCAAACAGATCTGTGGCACACTCTCCGAAATATATTCTGTAAAAAACAGAAAGTGATGCAACTGCGCGCCGGTGTTTAAGTGTCGCGAGCCTTCTTTGAGCCAGCTTACTATTGCCTATAATTCTTCTGGCGCGTCGATCTACTGAGTCGAGTGCCTCAAGCTGATACTTAGCGGACCCATCCCAAAGATGACTGCAGTACTCCATACAGGAACGAACCTGTGCCTGGTATAAGGTTAAGATTTGTTCCGGTGTGAAGTACTGCTTCACTTTGTTTAGGATACCGAGTTTTTTAGCGGCTGTTTTGGCTTTTTTTTCAATAGATCGTCCAAAGTTCAAGGCGGGAGTAAGCTGCATGCCTAGGAGCTCTAAACAGTCAGTTATTTGCAGAGATATATTTCGAAAAGTAGGATGCAGATGGAAAGCACTCCGTTTAGCGGTGAATAGACACGCCTGTGTCTTGCTGGGATTAAACTCAACTAGATTAGCAAAGCCCCAATCAGATACTGCCTGCAGAGTTGAATTTAATCGTCCAACCATGGCCTCCCTCTGCTGGTTGATTTCAGTATTACTTGCTCTGGGATTGGATAAGTATCTCTCTACAACAGTGCTGTCATCGGCATAACTAAAGATACCTGGCTGAAGCAAATCATTGATATGCAGCAGAAATAGTGTTGCAGAGAGAACCGATCCCTGAGGTACTCCGGCGTTAATAGTCATTAGATCTGACGAGCAACCATCAACAACCACTCGTATCGATCGGTTCCTCAGAAAATCCGATATCCATGAGCAAAAGTTGGAAGGTATTCCATACGCTGGAAGCTTACCAAGTAGACTGTCATGCCAAACCCTGTCGAAAGCCTTCGAGATGTCCAATGAGACCGCAAGAGCCTCACCGTGCTTCTCAATGGCCTCGCCCCAAAAATGCGTGACAAACGCAAGAAGGTCACCGGTAGATCGTTGTCTTCTAAACCCGTATTGCTGGTCTGAAAGAAGAGCGTTACCTTCGAGGTATGCCAGAAGTTTTCTATTCAAAATACGCTCCATAGTCTTGCAAAGCATGGAGGTGATAGCAATTGGTCTATAATTTGAGGGGTCGGCACGGCTGCCCTTTTTGGGCACTGGCTGAACGTTTGCAAGCTTCCACGATTCTGGAACTTGGGTCTTATGCAAAGAGAGACGGTACAGGCGTGTTAAACAAGAGAGGAGTTGTACAGGAGACAATTCCGGTGCGCATGTGCGCAAGACAATTGCCGGTATTCCATCAGGGCCGTTAGCCTTGTTACAGTCTAGGCTGCGAAGAACTTTAAGCACCTCTTTTTGACGGATGCAGATCTCTGGCATTTTAGAGGCGCATTGATCTATCGATGGTGGGGTTTTTGAACCAGCAAAAAGAGTGGAGTTGTTCGCAAAGATGGAGGCGAGAAGATTTGCCTTGTCAGTAGATGTAAAGGCTAAGGATCCGTCAGGCTTAATTAATGGCGGCAGTGATGGACGGCAAAAGTTCGCCTCAATAGACTTAGAGAGGGACCAAAAGGCCTTACTACCTGTAGGATATGAGGCTAGTTTGGCTCCCATCCGGCGAATGTGGTCATAGCGAGCACTTTGGAGTACCTTTTTAAAGGATTTGGCGGCAACGTTAAAGGCTTTCTTCTTTAAGCACAAGTCCAATGAGTTATTTTTTCGAGCATTGACCCAAGCCAAATATGCTAGCTGCTTTTGTTCTTCAGCTTTAGCGCAGCTATCATTATACCAGCGGGGGGCTCGGACATCTGAAGATACGTCTGAGTATGGGATGAAATATTCCATAGCTCGATGGATTACTTCAGATATGGACTTTTCGCAAGTTGTGGGGCTATCAGATGAGAAGCATGTCTGCCGCCAAGGATAAGATGCTAGGAAGTGACGCATTTCATCCCAGTCTGCTGAACGATATCGCCACACCCGACGTGTGCCCTTAGGACTAGAATCAGGTGGGTGAAAGGTACTAGTAGACCGAATCATGCGGTGGTCAGATGTGCCCAATGGGGCACCAACCAAAACATTGATTCGATCTAGGTCAGTGGTCAACAAAAGATCCAGGCAATTGGGTGTGTGGTCTACAACATCAGGTATCCGTGTAGCTTCATGAACCAGTTGGGTAAGGTTAGATGATAATGCAAACTTGCGCGCTTCTCTCCCGGCGTGGTCAGTAGTTTTATACGGAAATAACCATTCTCGATGGTGCGCGTTAAAATCACCCAGTAATACTAGATTAGAATTTGGATACCGATGCTGGACCACGTCCAAAGTCTCGCTAAGATATTCAAAGAGTTTGGATGTCTCCTTGTCACCGCTGTGCGAACGATAGACACAGGAGTAAACGGTTTTTTCCGATCCTGTGTCCATCAGACACCATAAAACTGAAAATCTAGGGGTTTCTAAGTTCCTGAGACGCCGATAGCAGATGTCATTGCGGGCGTACATGCAAACTCCCGCATTTGGTGCAAATTTTCCCTCCAAGGAATACCCAGGATATAATAAGTATGTTGTATCTACAGGATTTACGATCTGCGTTTCAGTTAAGAAGAGAAAATGCGGCTTTTCAGTCTCAAGGTGATAGTGGACTGCATTGAGGTTAGAGTGCAAGCCTCGGATGTTGGTGAGGTGCACTTTTAGAGAGAGGAAGTGCAACCGCTGTGAAAACTTATTTCTTTTTCTTTTTCCAGTCATGTTTCGAGTGTGAATAGGCGGGAAAATAGCAGTTGTACGAGATGTTGTATTGTAGACTCCGCGACTGAAATGCAGTTATGCGAAAAAGAGACTCGACTGGAGACTGCGGGGACGCCCGAACCCCCCTGGGATTTGCCATTGGGTCCTCTCTCCGGTCACCAACCGGCACAATGAAGCTATCCCAGGATTTTTCGCAAGGCGGCGGGGCAGCCTTTCATGGGTGGTTAACCCACTAGTTGGGCCCCCTACAACCTGCGGTCGGCCAACGGAACCACCGTGCTTCGGATCCCGCTACCCTCCATGTCGAGTCACCCGGCACAAATTGCACAATCAGTCGGATCCTGTCACATCAATACAACACAACTGTACATACCTACTCTCCCTAACGAGGTTTCTACGAGCATCATTCCGGAACACTTAAACGCTTGGCGGAACGGCTTTGCTCGCAGGGTGGTCACTATCCTCGACCGAAGTCTACCACCAGAATGCTCATTTGGCACCACCCAGGGGTCACGTGTAGGGATATAAGGTTGAAGAACCTATATGGTCAAGCCTACGGACGCGAGCAGAGTTAACCCCCTAATATTCTACTCAGCCGGATACCACAGGGCGGATCGACTTACCTTAGTCGCCTTTAACGACACCTCGGTAAAAAATGTGGTGGTACTATTCTATTCAGCCGGATACCACACGGCGTGAATGCTTGTTAATATCTAAGTGTTAAATTAACGACCTGTTACTATCCCACTGCTGGGCATAAACCTTTTCTATCCGTTTTTGTGGAGAAGTGTTGAGACCAAGATCCACCACGCTCTACGGATTGTTGGGTTACACATATCGCCAATAATTTTTAGTGATATGCAGGTTTCCTCACGATGATTTTACGGAAAATCGTGTGATACAGTGAACTATCAATTTCATACATAAGTTTTAACAAAATAACTAATTGGTGCCTGCTTGGGGTTTGAACACATGACCCTCTCAAGAGAGTTGCACGGTCTTACCGCTAGGCTATCACAAGCAACACATATGAATAAATTTAAAAATATATGGGACACTCAGACATACGGTCGTCCGTCCCCAAAGTATGCAACTTAATACTTGTGTTATGGTTGACAGACAACTGATGAATATATACTTATATAATTTTTAAATACATACTTAAATAGAAATATACATCCAAGCTTGAAGAACCAACAAATTGTTTATAGAAAATGTTGGCTCTCGGCGGTAATTGAACCCGCGACCCGCAGAGCTGAAGGCAGGATCACTACCCACTGCGCGAACGGGCCAGTCGTACATATACTTTAATATAAGCGAGTGAAAGAGTTTCAGGATAAGTTCTCCCAAAAACTTGCTAAAAATACCAAAATGCAATGGTCTTCACGATTTCTTATTTATGTATAACATTAAAAAAAATTGCATGGCAAAACCTCTCTTTTAATCAGATATACTTATATGGAGCTTAGAAGCATATTTTTCTCTCCAACCATCTTATAGAAATACTTTTTTACGCCTAAGTTACAGCGTGCAGTTAAGAATGAGAAAACGCTTACATTAATCTTCCTTTTTGGATTTGCCATTGTCACGTAAAAAATACCCAAAGTGTCAACGGACTTGCGCCATTAATCCGCACTTGGCGTGATATTATGAAAAATATAATATTCATTTACCAAGCAATCATTGATTCACAAACATTTCATAGAACTAATACAACCGATAGATTCAGTGTCCCTCAACCTATTCTGTGTCATGCCCTACCTTAGCCTTCCTTAAATTTATGCCCCCATATATAAGACATTAACTTTGAATATTAAAAACTTTATTTATGTTTCACCAGTGATTGTTACATATATTTTATACTAAGATTAATATAATAATACAAGACTATGTACAATTGCAGGCACGCACACAAGTCTAAAAATAAATACATACAAAATTCTAAAACCTATTACAAAATCTTACCCAGAAACAAAGAAAAAAAAAACAAACAGAAAAAATCTAAAATTTAAATAGTAAATAAGTAAGTCAGATGTTAGGGAGAAGAATTTGCTTTATCGTTAAATTTGTCCCTGAAATCTAGTATTGCATTTGAATGGCCCGGAGCGAAAGGTTTAAACTCGATTTTAGTCCATTTCTGAATTGCCCCCTATTAACAATCAAATACCTTTTGTTAGGCGTGGGCGCCACTTTGGGAAACACTGGATTGTTTCGTGCACTGATATTGTATGCTGTTAATATAATTTCAATGCAAACGTTAACTGTCTTTGGAAACGTTAAGTTTAAAATGCTTACGCTGGTTAAAATCTGAGCAGTTGATATAACTATATCATATTATATGTAATAAATAAATAAATAAAAATTATGTATTAAATTACCACGTATTAAGGTTGTATTAGTAGAAAAACTTTCAGATGATATCGAACACGGGAAAGATAGAAAAATATGAATTCTGTAATGATCCAATACTGAACCAAACGTCACGAAAATGTCACGATGTAAGTATATGGTGGCTTATACTACGTCTGTAACTCTGGTTCTTGTAGAAGAATCTTCTCATTTCTGATTTGATCACATAGAGATACTTCGAGCATAGCTCGCTCTATCGCCCGCTGAGCGACTCTGAGCCTTCTAATGAGGTCCATAGTCAGCGACTCGTGCTGCTTGGATATGCATATTTAAGGGTTTTTTTGCTTTATGCTTATGCGGGCCTAACAATACTACGATTTCTGGTATTCTTAATATTTTTACGATAAAGTACCTGAGTGAGCGAGTCTTGCTTGGTATTTTTTGAAATACTTATATAAAAAAAGAAAAAGAAAGGACTGATCTGGAACTTGATCCCTGGTATTTCCACTTATTTCGTCTGCCACCCAACTGAGATATTACACCTTTATTCGTTGCATTCTATTTATATTTTAGCAGTTTTTAAATGCCTTAAAACAGTGATAAAACGACTTTTTTTAAATAAAACCTAGCTAGATCAATCCCCCGAAACCCTATAACTACTGAATTGCATAAAATTGTTGTAGTCGTTTCCGAATTCAGACTATATATTGTAGACAGCAACATTTTTAATCAGAGTTTTAATTTATTATTGCTAGCAAAACTTCATAATTACCTCTCATCTAGCGTATAAAATGGTCAGGTCAAGAACAGAGGTCTCTTTTACGATCGGTACTTGCGTGCGAAAGCTCTGTTAGTTAATCTGTTCACGTCAGCCATTTTGTTTGTTTGGTTACAAATGTATTAATTTTGTTCTCTTTTTATAAATCCTACTTTGGATCCTAACAATATATATATACAAGATTAGCTCATTTAAAGATTTTATTTAACTATCTACTCTTTTGCCATTAAGGAATTAGTTTCTTTGTAACCTTTCTTATTGGTTTTTTAATTAGAACTACTCAAAAATAACTAACTAACAAAATAAACATCATATTGACTATTCGATAAGAGATAAAATAAATTTAACCTTAAGTCTGTTGTATTTGTTTATGTTGTTTAGCATATTAGCATTAACGCCTAAACTGAATACAAGATAAATTTTAGCATTTACTATCACAATGTTAATGCAAATGTAATCTTCAACACAAGATATTATAATCACAATATACAAGACCAAGAATATTAAAAAGGAATTTGCAATATTTATATGAAAATATTGTAGATTTTGATGTCTGTAGCAATTACTCGTTTCCTAGTACTACTCGACATCACAAGGGTTTACATTCCCGAGTAATTCAATTTCCCTCTGCTAATTTACTTTCCACGGAATAACACTGCCTTATTGAATTAATAACACTGGTCGACAAAATTTAATTTTTTTTTTGTCACACGAAATCTGATGTCAAATTTTAAATATACTAGGGCCTCCAAGCAATAATATATCAAGGGAAAAAAAATGACACAGGTATCCTTGTGATAGTGATAGACATATTTATTAATTTGTATATGTAAATAGAAAAATTAGCTACACTTAAAGAAGTTACTGTTTAATGTACAATAGATAAATTTATTTTTTGGGAATATTTAGCTTCTGGTAGATCTCTTTTAAGATTCCAACAATAAATTACTGGCATTCGTGGACTCCATTTCCCTTGGTAGTGCTTCTCCATTAAGAAAATGTCCTGATGAAACTTCTCGCCTTTTTCATCACTCACAAGTTCCCAAGTTTGCAGGAAAGAAATCCGAATAAGAGTGCAGCATGTGTATTTTTAAGGACACATGATATCCCAAAGCTTTATATGACATTAGGATTTCATTTATTAAATCTTTGTAATTTTTCACTCTATAGTTTCCTAAAAAAATTTGGACAACTTTCACAAAACTTTTGCAGGCAACTTTTTTTTAGATCATTCAATTTCTTTTCAAAATCTTAATCCTTTATCAGTTTCCGTATAATTAAATTGTATATTATAATATAATTTACAAAACATAAAAGTTACGAGAAGTTAATTTTGCCTCGCTGAGTTTGGGGAATTTTTGTTTTAGGTATTAAAATCCATTGCCGTCTTTAGGCCATAACCTTTACAAAATTTTTCATTAAGTCAAGTTTTATATGCATCGGTGGTGAAAGTATGTCATTAGGGTTCACTGAAGGATCATTTTTGACATTTTTATGGCGTGTAAGTAATTCACGCGTGGGCCACACTGTCTTTATGTTGTGGCTATTTTAGACTCGTAAGAAATGCATTTATAGCTGTCACTAAAAAACTGGACGTGACTGGAACGAAACTATAGGTTTTTATTAATGAAGGGTTGCCAACCTAAACAAAAATGACCACCAAGTTCATGTGACAAAAACAGTGTTGACCAGTGTAATTTAATATTGTTTTTTTATTTAAATTATTCAAAGTGGTATAGGGTGCTATTACATTTTTTTTCATATCTTTACATCTGGGCGTGTTGTATCCGGCGGAATAGAATAGACCATCCTCATTTCTTACCGAGTTGTCATAAAATACGACTAAGGTAAGTTGAGTCACACAGGCGGCTGGTTGTAAAATACTAAGCTAAATCATGTGACAACATGTTTATAACATGTTCTTTCAGCATTTTGCAACTTCTACGATGTTTCTGCGCTCGCCCGTCTCACTCAAACTCACGCTGTAAAAGCCGTTAAAAAACGTCGTTTCTAAAAGCATTTATCTATAAAAAAATACAAAGAAATTAATCTTGTATTCAATATTGCAAAACAATTTAGGACAATATTATATGTATTGAATTTTGAGAACAATCAAAGCAAATCAAATCAAAAACTGATTAGCTTCAAGGGCATTTACATAAAAAAATAAAGTAGTAAATGTTTTCTGAGTACCTACAAATCTCATAAACTTTTATAAGAACTCATTAGTAACACCAATTAATTCCTTAATTAATATTATAACAGGAATTTATTCAAACAATGACGAATGTAGCCGGAGCGAAAGGTTTAAACTCGTTTTGAGTCCATTGCTGAATTGCCCCCCCTTAACAATAAAATACCCCTTGTGTGGAGTGGGCCCCGCTTTGGGAAACACTGGATTGGTCTTTAATATTTAAATAAGTTAATCTTGTATGTATATATATTTTTCAGAATCTCGGAAACGGCTTCAACGATTTTCCTGAAATTCAGCATGTAGGGGTTTTGGAGGAGAAAAATCGATCTAGCTAGGTTTTATTTAAAAAAAAAAACATTTTATCCCTGTTTTTGAGCATTAAAAAATACTAAAGTTGATATTGAATTGGTTGGAAATTGCCATTAACTGTCAAGTCAGCGTAGCTTATTCGGGGAACGGGTGGTCGCGAGAAATGAAAATACCTAGGATCGAGCCCCACCTACCATATTATTAAATCTTTTTTGTAAGTTTTTTTATTTTTATTTTGTAAAAAATTACGGAGCCACTCGATCACCCAGATATTATATATAAAATCTCATAAACTTTTAAAAGGACTCATTAGTTACACCAATTAATTCCTTAATTAATAATATAACAGGAATTTATTCAAACAATGAGGAATGTATTCCGTTGGTCAAAATGGGTAGGCATCGTTGGCTTGGAGCGTTTTGCGTGGAAGATCTGGGGCTTACTCGTGCTTTGCCTTTTTATTATAATAGAGAGTGAAGCAATTTGGAAAGTTATTAAAGCACTTGGAGGATTCGCTATCGATGTTTCTGCACACAGTAAGTATAACCGATAAAATAAATATTTAAGATTGGTAGATAATCCTATTTAAATTCAAAATATTCTTTATTCAAATAAACTTGTAAACATGTGCTTTTGAATCGTCAACTCTACTGCTGGTTTGGAAAGCTGTTGCTACCGAGAAGAGCCAGCAAGAAACTCGGCGGTTGCTCTTTTAAAAATATAATTCTTAATACTATTTACATTAAGTCGTTACTGTCTTGTACAGGTTCAAAGAGAGCTATATCCACACATTCTTATCTTCTAAGTAATCTTCAAGAGTATAGTAGGCTTTCTGTGTCAGCCTCTTTTTAACAGTGTTTTTAAACTGCTGTAATGCAAAATGGTATCCTACTAATATAATAAATGCTAAAGTTTGTGAGTATGGATGTTACTCTTTCATGCAAAACTATTGGATGGATTTAGATGGTGTTACACTAATATAGGTTATACATCGAAATAACATATAAGCTACAATTTGAAATGATTTTATGTAATACTAGCAATCGCCAGAGGCTCCGCCAGCGTGGAAAGATTAAAACCGTAATATAGTATTCTGACAACCAGAAAAATGGTTAGCGTGGTTAGTTAACCTTAAAAGCTATACATAATAATTAATTCTATTAATCGTTCATGAGCGATAAATTATATTTGTACTGGCTTTTGGATATTCTGAAAACAATATATAATAATTTATTAACGCTTAAATTAAGTACTTATAAGCATATTATTAAATGTTTTTTTACAGGAAGTGTGACTTCAAGGATATCTGGAGCCATGTTTTACACGGCGTCTCTTCTAGGACTGGTACAGTGTTGGCGATTCTCTTGTTCTTGGAAAGAATTATCTAAGTATTGGACATCGGTAGAGCTGGTTTTGAACAACAACTATATTCCCATAGACACTGCTTTGAAAAAGAGAATGTATCAAACTATAGGATTCGTAGCTCTTTGTACTATCTGTGAGTGTCAATTTGATTTTATTTTGTAACAATAATTCACCATCATTCCCCCTTATATTATCGGCAAACTTAAGGAACTAAATAAATCACTACTACACGGCTCAAAAATCAAATTCAAATTCAGAATATTATTTATTCAAATAAACTTGTAAACAAGTGGTTTTGAATTGTCAACTCTATTGCTGGGTTGGAAAGCTGTTCCTACCGAGAGGAGCTAGCAAGAAACTCAGCGGTTGCAATTTTAAAAATATAATTCTTATTACTAGTTACATTTAGTAATTACTGTCTTGTATAGGGTCGAAAAGTAGCTGTATCTACGTATTCTTATCTTAGAAATAATCCTCATCAATATAGTAGGCTTTCTGTATCAGCCTCTTTTTACCAGTGTTTTAAACTGATGAAATGGTAAGCTGTGGTAGCCCAGCGGTAACACCATGCGACTCTTTCGAGGAGGTCACGGGTTCAACCCAATGAGTTTTTCTGTTAAAACTTATGTGTCTAATTGATAATTGCAATTTATCACACGCTTTTCGGTGAAGGAAAACATCGTGAGGAAACCTGCATATCTCTAGAGAATTCTCAAAATATGTGTAACCTACCAATCCGCACTGGAGCAGCGTGGTAGGTCTTAGCTCCAAACCTTCTCTCCAAAAAAAAACGGAGAGAAGAGGCCTATTCTCAGCAGTTTGATAGTAACAGGCCGCTACTTACTAATGGCAAAGCTAAAATTGAATGCGAAATTTTATTATAAAATCTTATACCCAAACTTTAGTTTAAGGCACACGATTTAAGTACTTTTGCAAAGCAGGAGCCTCAAGCTTATGTCGGTTCCTACTTTGTCTATTATATACATCACCTAGACAACATAGTTACCTATTGAGGGGTCAACTTTCATACCACACGGTGGGTCAACTTAACATAGTCGCCCTTCACGACACCTTTGTAAGAAATGAGGTGATGTATTGTATTCTACTTAGCCGGACACCACACAGCGGAAAAGAATAAATTAAACAGTTTGCTATTAAATGAAACATGTACTCAAGTAACTATCTTTTGATCATCTCTGGAAGTTGTTACTCGAGCCAATGCGGTCGTTTAATACGAGAGGCCATAAACTTTATTTCTGTCGGACATTGAGTAGTCTATGGAATGATGTTAGAACTTTATAGTGGGTATTTGCTGGAAACCGGAATTAAAAGCCTTCCGGGAATACAAAGGTTCAGTATTTCACTTAACGTTCGTTCCAATTAAGATTAAACATCATGACCAACTTTATGACCTAGAATAGAATGAAATAGACCAGTTATAATTAATGAAAATAAATGTTTATTAACCTAAGAAACGCTATCAATAATATTTTAATTCAATAAAATAATTAACGACTATCATTTCAATATGGCTTCCCGCGCAAAGCGCCATTTTTATACTCCACCTTCTTTAGTGTTGCCCACGTATAATATTTAATAATTAGTAATTTATTTAACAACCGTTAACCTAACACTAATATATTTATTTTGTATGACAATTGTCTTTGTGTATTGTTTATTAATAATACATTTTCGATAAAATTGAATTATTTGTAAGTTATAACTTAAAAACCTGTTTTTAATTTATCTTATAACAAATTAAAACGAAACCTACCTTTTAGGTAGTTAACATCAATTCATAGATAAAAAGATTTTAAATAGATAATGATTTGTTTTAGAATTTACATTGAGTTTTGTTTTATATATCAAAGATGTAAAATTATTTGAAGTCTGAAATAGTAACTTTTTTTTTTGTGTATAATAAAGTAACATTAAAATAAATTATGTTTCAGGTGAGCACATTTTGAATATTTTATCATTTGTGGATTTTCATTGTCAACCATCGTCGTGTTTACGAAAGTATATTCTGTTATCGCACGGCTTTTTGCTACTAGAGTGTAAGTTTTTTAATAGATTTGTATATATGTATCTGTCAGCTACATATCTGTCTGTATATGATCGATTTTGTCAATATCTACTGAACGGATTTTTGTATGGTTTTTACTAAAAGGTGCACTTTTTCCGAAAGTTTTAAGTTAATGGCGTATTATGGTTTTATGTAAATTGTGTTCAAGAGGTCGCGCAGTTTTAAACAAGCTCGCATACTGGGAGCGTTTTTCGAGTACTGTGCGTATACCAATAATGATTTACTAAAGTAAAGATATTAGGGAATTAGAAATTAGAACTTATACAAAAAGAAACCGAAATTTCATTTAAAGTTTTATGAAATAAAATATGAGTATTTTCCTTAAGTACTGGTGACAGAGGGTAGAGTAAAGTTTTACTATCATCCTCACACTTACTAGCAAAAGCTCTGTGATCTTGAGTGAATCAGTTTTGAGTCTCTTAAAACTGGGTAGCTATTTATGAAGGTTATCCCTAAAAATTTAAATGTCGTGCGGTATCCGGTAAAGCGGTAAAAGCTGTGATGGCCTAGCGGTGCGACCGTGTGAATCTCTAGAGATGATCATGGGTTCAAACCCGGGCAGACACCAATGAGTTTTTCTATTAAAACTTATGTGTCTAATTGATAATTGCAATTTATCACACGCTTTTCGGTGAAGGAAAACATCGTGAGGAAACCTGCATATCTCTAGAGAAACCTAGGGATATGTGAAACTACCAATCCGCATCGGAGCAGTGTGGTAGGTCTTAGCTCCAACCCTTCTCTCCAAAAATGGAGAGAGGAGGCCTATGCCCAGCTGTGGGATAGTAACAGGCCGTTACTTACTTACTTACTTACTGCGGTATCCGGGTGAGTAGAATAGACCACTCTCATTTCTGACCAAATGTTGTAAAAGGCGAGTACGGTAATTCCCGCAGTGTGGAATCCGGTTTTGAGTAGAATGGACTACCCTCTTTCTTACCGAAGTGTCGTAAAATATGAGTAAGGTAAGTTGACATCAGACAGGCGACTGGTCGTAAAAAACGTAGCCAAATCATTTTACAACATATTGTTCCGATCCCTCTTAGAGTGGGATAAGGGCAGAAGAGCAGGATAATCCCTAAAAATTACAACACTGGGTAGAAAAATTGATCATTAAAGTGCTAACGATACTGCACCAATAACATTGTCAGTCTTCATTTTGATGCTATTTTGATAAAAAATATGTTTTATTCATGCTCGAACAAGTTATGTATCTGACTTGGATGAGGTGGACACTTAAAGATCGGATTATATTTTCAGATGAATACTCTGATTTGTTAGCATTTCCTTTGTTATTCATGAGTATAACAGCAACGATTCTGTGGAATCTACAGGACTTGATTATAATTTTGATCAGCATGGGCTTAGCGTCGAGATATCGGCGTCTCAATAAATGTGTTGAAATCGTTGTTTCAAGGAATAATCAAGAAGAATACAATACAGTAAGTAAATTTTTTATATACATAAAGTAACGGCCTGTTACTAGCCTGCTGAGCATAACATTTATTTATTTATTTATAAAAAAACTTCACCCACAAAGAATTACATCACAAAATGTTTATAACGTGTTGTGTCGACCCCACTTAGAGTTGGATACGGGCAAGCATAATAATGAATGATGATAATTCATAGAATTAGGCGTTACTTTGCGGAGGTCCATAATACAAAACTAATGAGAATATTATTTTGCTATAAAATAATATTCTCACCACTTTTGTATTATGAATGATGATGTAAAAAAACTCAACTCAGGTT
This sequence comes from Morpho helenor, assembly GCA_029227775.1. Lineage (NCBI taxonomy): Eukaryota > Metazoa > Arthropoda > Insecta > Lepidoptera > Nymphalidae > Morpho > Morpho helenor. The sequence continues at coordinate 4,079,188 of JARGCU010000008.1, forward strand.
GGAACGATTCCGGTATTGGATTAGTCCATCTGAATTTTAATCATTTTGGCAACAAGCCATTGTTGGTTAACGATAACTATAAACATCTAAATCAGTAAATTATTTAGCTTTGTCCGTAGATAGGCTGTAACAGTCTGCAATCTAAACCGTCCAAAGCCTAGCCTAAATAAGGAAAAAAAAGTGGATTGCATGTCATTATTATAAGTACATACTTTAATAAGTGCCCCTTAATGTCTCCAAATAAGGTCGTCTAACAACTTTATTGTATTTACTTGTTAAGATCATAAGATTTCTGGTTACGTCACCACATAAATTAGTTAAACTATGTCACTGAAATTCAAACAAAGGCAAGTGCGAACTGTCGTCTGAACAGGCACTTAATCAAAGTTGTATGTTGGATATATTAGTGATAATCTCTTTTGTAACCGTCTCCTTAATTTGTAAGTACTGTAAAATAACTGAGGCCTGTTACTATCGCACTGCTGAAAATAGGCCTCTTCTTTCCGTTTTTGGAGAGAAGGTTTGGAGCTAAGACCTACCACGCTGCTCCAGTGCGGATTGGTAGGTTACACATATCTCCAGAGATCTCTAGAGATATGCAGGTTTCCTCACGATGTTTTCCTTCACCGAAAAGCGTGTGATAAATTGCAATTATCAATTAGACACATAAGTTTTAACAGAAAAACTCATTGGTGTCTGCCCGGGTTTGAACCCGTGACCTCCTCGAAAGAGTCGCACGGTGTTACCGCTGGGCTACCACAGCTTGATGAGTAAAATAACTGAGTATTACTCAACAAAATGTAAACTTCTATTGGAAGAAATTCCGAACAATTTGCGACTTTGATCAAGGCTCGCCGAAGCTTCAAATGTCAGCTGTTTTTATTGGTGTCCTCAATAAATAAAGGACCTTTAAATTCTTGCCTTTATTTAGGCGATTCGTCTACATCAGAAACTAACTCATGACTTTGTCTATTACTTTATTTTGATTTTTCTAAATATAATTTATAGAATTAGGCGTTACTTTGCGGAGATCCATAATACAAAAGTAATAATAAAATTATTTTTCTATAATCCGCGATAAGGAAAAATAGAATATATATATAATTCTAAATGTAGAGTGGAAAATCCGTTTTCATACCTGATACATGCATGATTCATAAAAACACAAGCACAAACCTCCACCACCGCCACTACAATATACTGCACTACACACGTTCACTATCACAAACTCAATAATCGTTTCGCCCCGCAAGCGAAGCGTCATAAAGAGATACAGAAGAGACTACAAAATCCCAAAGCGATTTTGACGACGAGTCCACAGAAGATTGTCCACTCTACATTTAGCATTATATATATTATTTATTTTACTTCAACGGGGATTATAGCAAAATAATTTTATTATTACTTTTGTTTGATTTTGCTTTAACATTGGCATGTTTTACATTGTAATATTGTATAATGATTTATTTTATGTATATTAATAATTAATTAAAGCCGTTTGACTGATTTTATTTGTTAAAAGTTAATATAACTCACAATTTAGATAAAAGTAGCACCCATAGACAATACACTAATAATAATAAATAACCCATCTAACCTAACCTAAATGTTATCCGTCGATACTTAGACGTCAGAACGTTTTTTGAGTATATTATTTATATTAAAATAAAGTTTTGTATGTGTGCGTGTTTCTGCCGCTTAATGATTAAAAATTTCATTTGTAATCTATGTCTCTGATCCGTACAATAATTAGTACAAATACCATAGACTTTTTATTATATCTTTTAATTTACTATCAAGGTATTCTTTTCGATAGCTGTGATAGCCCAGCGGTGCGTCCATGTGAATCTCTAGAGACGATCATGGGTTTAACCGCGGGTAGACACCAATGAGGTTTTCTATTAAAAACTTATGTGTCTAATTGATAATTGCAATTTATCACACGATTTTCAGTGAAGGATAACATCGTGAGGAAACCTGCATATCTTTAGAGAATTCTGGAGATATGTGAAACCTACCAACCCGCATTGGCCTATGCCCAGCAGTGGGATAGTAACAGGCCGTTACTTACTTACTCTTTCCGAACGCTTTAATTCAAACGCCCATTTCAAACAGTACAGAACAGTCGCTAGCTGCGATGTAATTTTGTACATAACATTCGAATAAATTTTCTATCCAATAGGTTTAATTCTATTCAATTCAGCCTCAAACAAGCTAATTTTGTATCTAACACATGCCAAATACAACGGAATTAGATAATAAAGACGATGTATATTGCATCAAATAAGCAATCCTTTGTTAAAGTTCCCGCATAGTCTCTAATAATCGGAAAAACTATCGATTTGTCTGCTTAAGTACGTGTCGATTGAGATATTTCATTTAAATACATCATCATTCTCCTGCCCTTATCCCACTCTAATTGGCGTTGACACAACACGTTTTAAACATATTGTTACAACATGTATCAAATACAAACTTCTTCATAGAGTTGGTTATTAATATGAAAAAGCATTGTGGCTGTCATATACATAGATAATACACTATATAGGATGTCATATATGTATCATTGAGTTGTTGAGAAGGAGTAAATGAGTTGACTTTGGGAAAATTGATTTTTATGTATTGAATAAGTATAAAGGAGAAATATCGTTGTTTTTATAATATTGTTACATGATTTGGCTAAATATTTTACGACCGGTCGTATGCCTGACGTCAACTTACCTTAGTCGTTTTTTACGATAAGAAATGAGGCTGGCCTATTCTAATCAGCAAGATACTCACGGTGCGTCAACTTATCTTAGTCGCCTTTTATGACACTTTATTTTATGGTTAAGAAATGAAGTTGCTCTATTCCACTTACCCGCATACCACACGGCGGTACCTTTAAATATATTTTAAAATATATATCAGTAATGTGTTCTCTATTTTAGGACACAGATTTATTAAACGTCCATTTATGGCGTAAGATACGTGAAGCATACGTAAGGCAGTCTATGTTGGTACGGAGGGTCGACAAGTCATTGGGCGGGCTTATTCTTCTGTCCACATTCTTTAATTTCTACTTCATTTGTTTACAACTATTCTTAGGAATCACGTAAGTATTAAAATGCTGATCTTCAATTTAGGATATTCAATAAAAAATTCAATATATGGGACACTTACACACACGGTCGTCCAGCCCCGAAGTAAGTAACTAAATACTTGTGTTATGGTAGACAGACAACTGGTGAATATATACTTATATATTTTTAAATACATACTTAGATACAAATGTACACCCAGACTCGAAGACCAACAAATTCATTTATAGAAAATGTTGGCCCTCGGTGGAAAACGAACCCGCGACCCGCAGAGCTGAAGGCAGTGTCACTACCCACTGCGCCAACGGGCCAGTCACAATTTCCCAGCTAGTGTCACTTATCCCATTGCTGGGCATAAGCCTCCTCTCCTCGAAGCTAAGCTAAGACTAAGAGCTAAGACCTACCACGCTACTCCAACGGGGATTGGTAGGATACACATATCCCTAGAATTCTCTAGAGATATATAGGTTTCCTCGCGATATTTAAGTCCACCGAAAAGCGTGTGATAAACTGCAATTATCATTTAGACACATGAGTTATAACAGAAAAACTCATTGGTGCCTGTCCGGGGTTCGTACCTGCGACCTTAACAAACAAAACGCTTATTCTTTAAAATTTCATACAAAACGGTCAACTAGTAATAAATACATGGTCAATTTCTAGTGCAATTACCTTATAGAATGTTAGTGGCTATCATTATTGAATACATTTTCAGTCAAGACACAGGAAATACGCCACTTCAGGACACGTATCACACAGTTTCCATGATCTGGCTGTCAGTCAGGACAGCCTTTACAGTCGTTGCAGCTGCTGATGTGAGCAAACATTCAACGCTCGCTTTGCCATATTTATACGAATGCCGGGGCCAGTTTTATAACATTGAGGTAATAAACTTCCTTTGCGACTAAGGTAAGTCGATCCGTGTGTATCCGGCTGAGTAGAATAGACCACCCTCATGTCTTACCGAGGTGTCGTAAAAGGCGACTAAGGAAAGTTGACTCACCGTGTTGTATCCGGTTAAGTAGAATAGACCACCCTCTTTCTTATCGAGGTGTCGTAAAATACGACTAAGATAAGTTGACGTCAGGCAGGCGGCCGGTCGTAAAATACGTAGCCAAATCATGTGACAACATTTTTATAACATGTTGTGCCGACCCCACTTAGAGTGGGATAAAGGCAGGAAGATGATGATGAAGTAATAAACTTCCTTTCAGTTTATGTCTTTTACTTGTATTTAAAAAAGGGAGAAGTGTACGTAACTAAAAATTATGCAATTTCTCTTTCGAATCTAATCCGGATCTTTCCGATTAATATAAATAATGAAATTATTGATACACAAGACTAAGCAGACGCCATCGTTAATGAGAATTCAAAAGCATTGCTTGTTTTTTTTAAAATTATTTATAAAGTTCATGATCCCAGATATAGCAACGCACGTACACGTTTAGAATAAAGTATTTAAAAAATGCTTTTCTTAATTGAAGATTCCGTCTTTCTCCTTTTTTTTGAGATATACGCTTTTTTCTATACTAATATTATATAAAGCCGATAAAGCTGAAGAGCGTACAGCATATGCTGTCGGGGACTTTTATTTAGAACTTTTAAAGGGGATAAATTATGTATACATGATTTTCGAATAACTAAGACGTTTACTCAGCGCACGCGAAGAAAGCTTTAAATGTTGCCGTTTTCGTAATATTTTTAGTGCTGCGCCTCTCCTATTCATCTTAGCGTGATTTTATATAGCCTTCCTCAATAAATAGACTATCTTGTACTCAAACAATTTTTCAAATCGGTCCAGAGATAAGCGCATTCAAACAATCAAACAAACAAACTCTTCAGCTTTATATATTAGTATAGATGAATTTTAATTAAACTTTGTTTTTAATTGAAAACTCATTTAAGTTACAGTCGTTTAAGCTGATTAATTAGTTAGTTTAAATGATACTATAGTAGCCTTTACTATAGAGTAAAATATATATCTTTTTCTATTTTTATTAGGTTGAAAGATTACAAAAGCAGTTGGTAAAGGACTTTGTAGCTTTAAGCGGTATGGGATTTTTCTATTTAAATAGAACAGTTGTATTACAGGTAAGTGCGTATTATATTAGTTTTTTTAACAGATTGCGTGTAACATTATAACGTATAATATGGTCACTGAGTAATGAGTGCAGGGAAAATAATAACAATAAGACGAGACAATTACACAAGGGCCCGTCCCCAAATAAGTAACTTAATAATTGTGCTATAGGTGACAGACAACTGGTTAATATGTACCTACTTATATAATGTAACGCATGAAAAAGTGTCGTCAGCCAGGTCGCGGCGTCAGCGGTTACCAATTAGGGTGCACATATAACAAACCCAAGGCAGGTTGCGCTAAGTGATCTAACTCTGTTTATTTCCAGATGGCCGGAGCTGTTGTGACCTACGTTTTGGTACTAATACAGTATGATTACTCGGACGATAGCCCTATGACTACACCACGGACTTGAAATGGGAAATTTAATATACGCATATTATAATGCGTTACATTTTTTAATGAGGATACAATATCTTTAAACAAATTATATATTATAGAGTCGTATACCCAAACCCACAAACTACTCATATACTTTTGCAAAAGTAAAGCAGGAGCCGCAAGCTTATGTCGATTAATAATTATGTATATTATTATTCAAAAAAATTAAATTGCTTAAAATATAGCGTGTATGTTATTACTATTACTATAAATACATCATCATCCTCCTACCCTTATCCCACTCTAAGTGGCGTCGGCACAACATGTTATAAACATGTTGTCATATGATTTAGCTACGTATTTTACGACTGGCCGCCTGATTGACATCTACTTAACTTAGTCGTATTTTACGACAACTCGGTAAGAAAGAGGGCGGTCTATTCTACTTAACCGGCGAACAAACGGCTGGTCAACTTACCTTAGTCGCCATTTACGACACTTCGGTAAGAAATAGGGTGCTCTATTCTACTTACCCGGATACCACACGGTGGGTCATCTTACTTTAGTCGCCCTTAACGACACCTCGGTAAGAAAGAGGGTGGTTTATTCTACTCAGCCGTATACCACACGGCGGGTCGACTTATCTTAGTCGCCTTTACGACACCTCGGTAAGAATTATATATCTATTCTATTCAGCCGGATACCACGCGGCGTTACTATTACTATAAATTAAATAAATACACTTAGAATATCAAATCAAAATCACCTTTCAAATCATCGATGACATTGAATAAACATTTATCCAAATTTATCGAGTATTAGTAAATAATTTACTGAATCATATTTTGGTAGAGTACTCGAAATACAGAACCTTACCCTTCTATAAATAAGGTTCAAGAGACTAAACGTATAGAAAAATTATTAGATTGTGAAAATCACTCACTTCATCATTTCAGTGTACTTATTTGACAGGTGACAATTGGTACAGGATAATTTATTACTCTATTATAGTTTACTAAATTCTACATATTAAATAAATAATATTTAACGTTAGGGATTCGTTATAATTGATTTTAAATATTAGAGTAAATCGTACTTTCTTCACAGTTGTGACAGTGTACACTCGACATTATTTACGTTGAATAATGTTTACTTAATTTTACTAATAAAAATTTAACGTATGTTTTTTTTAGTGTTGAGCGTAAGCTTCTATGTAGACATCAGTAGTGAAATAGTATTCTAATTTTTTATATTACTTATATTTTTTGTATAAAAAACACAAGAAAAAGATATAGAAATAAAATGTTTTTAATATATTCTTTAAACAGTTTAAGATAAGCAAAAATATTTAGCATAACAAGGTTTCTGAAGACAATACGGACCGGCTGTATAAAATTAAAACATTTCGAAGTACTAAAGAAACGAGAGTTCAGAAAACAGTTTTAATAAGACATTCATTTGCAATACTAATTTCTGAAGCTTACCGTAATTTAAACTAATTTGAAATTATAATAAATCAATAATAATAAATAATATTTGAAAAGTATACTTTTTAATAATACAAAATAGCAAACCCAGAAAGCAGATGTTGCCATTATAAATAAATAAAAATGACTATCTACAGCAACGTCGAATCTATTTATAATAAATAATTAATCGTATTGTAAATTATTCATATGTATTGATACATATGCATTAAAATCGATTTATACATAAAAAATAAAGTTCTGAACGAATAAATAAAGATTTGTAGTGAAGATTTACAGCAATGCCTTTAATATTATCATAGTTTATACCATATCGTACCTTTTGCTTAAATAATGACGTATGGTATCCGGCTGAATAGACCACCTTCATTTCGTACCGAGGTGTCGTAAAAGGCGACTAATGTAAGTTGAGCCATCGTGTGGTACCCGGTTGAGTAGAATAGACCACCGTCTTTTTTACTGAAGTGTCGTAAAATACGCCTAAGGTAAGTTGAAGTCAGGCAGGCGGCAGATAGTAATTAACGTAGCCAAATCATGTGACAACATGTCTATAACATGTATAAGTGGAGTCAGCGCCCACTTAGAGTGGGATAAGGGTAGGAGGATGATGATCTTTTGCTTTTGAAAAATACGGTAAGCATATTGTATTACAGATAAAACAAAAATGAAATTTCATTCGACAAAAAAACCAATGTGCGAGATGCATTTGTGTCTTCGGCAAGCTATGAGGTTATGCAGATGGGCTGGAGTTTTTCCAGTCGAAGGACTTGACAAAAAATCTATATCCAAATTAAGGTATTTTGCTCATAAGTATACACGCTTTTATAGAACATCGCACTAGAAATTGGAAAATTTATAGTAATATTTAATATATAACAGAAAAACATTAAAATTTTTAATGTATATCTGGTTTTTGTAACATGCCTAATTTGGCAGTCTCCATTAACTGAGCTATTTTAACATATATTTCACATAAGTCATACAGGTTATTCATCAAACTATCTTGATGAAACGATAAATATCTCTGGGTCTTCCCGGATCGATTTCATTTTTGTGATGGAGATATTCGCAGGGTTGAGAGTGACAGAAGCTACCGTTGTTTTCAACACTACAGTCCACGCGAACGAAGTTGCGGGTAAAAATTAGTAATTCTATAAAAGCAAGATTTTTGTTTTTTTTAACTATATTCTACTAGCTGTGCCAGAGGTTTCGCTCGCGTAGTAATTACTGTCACAATTTTTTTACCGAATTGAAATTTTGATGTTACTTAAAGTAGCGGCCTGTTATTATCCCACTGCTGGGAATAGGCCTTCTTCTCTCCGTTTTTGGAGAGAAGGATTGGAGCTAAGACCTACCACGCTGCTCCAATACGGATTGATAGGTTACACATATCTCCAGAATTCTCTAGAGATATGCAGGTTTCCTCACGATGTTTTCCTTCACCGAAAGGCGTGTGATAAATTGCAATTATCAATTAGCCACATAAGTTTTAATAGAAAAACTCATTGGTGTCCGCCCGGGTTTGAACCCATGATCTTCTTTAGAGATTCACACGGTCGCACCGCTAGGCCATCACAGCTTATTGTGAGTTAACTATAAGAGATAGAGACATGCTATCGCGGACTTTTTGTGGACCTAGAATTCTCTAGTACATTACTTAGTGTCTGCTGGTTTACACGGCCCACGCGACTTAATATCCCAGTTAATCAAGTTTTTTAATACGGAGAGAAATCTTATACAAATACCTAATATAAAACTGTAATATACTATTAACCTTAATCTTCCGGAAGATTTGTACTCTCTTTTAGTGAAAAAACGTACCGATACAGACAGCTGTAGGGACTTTATTATATAATAATAAAATAACTATATTTTTTTAAATAATTTGCATTAAAAAGTTAATAATCTATAATTCAAAAAAATTATAATCATAATTTTATTATGTTATTTATGTATATTATAAAGATTAATCTAATTTAAAGCATGTTAAAATATAATTGAATTAGAAAACTGACTTTCAGCCTTCAGTTAATAAGAATAAATCGGCAATGAGATTTCTGCCTTACACAATAAATATTTACAAATAATATTCCAGGTTTAATATGAAATCCGCATATGCAATTTACAATTGCATAACACTTTTGGGACAAATAGGAATGGCATCATTGAGTACTTATTATTTTTATACGAACATCTTATGCCTTAACAATCTCGGTAAGTTTATCAAAATGAAAATTTTGAAAAAGTTTTTAAAATGAATCAGTATTGTGTCATATTAAGATAATGATATCAGGATCGCTTTTGTAACTGTTTATTTTGAACTAGTTGTTGGGCGAGCGTCTAAGTATTAATAAAAATGTAAAAGTGTGAAGCTCTGAAACTGTACTATTGGCTAACCCTTTAACTCAGACCTTGCCTGCGAGGTACAAAGGAGCGGGAATAGAACTACAACGAGGACTGAGATATCACGCTACGGACGCTTGCCGCTATTGTTATATTTTTTTCTGGAGGAAACCGAACGTCAAAGACCGGACAACACTAAAGTGACATAAGTGTGGCCACTCAAACCAATATTGTCGCAACAAATCCTTTTTATGCGATGGTTCCCCGATGTTTATTTATCTGCGCCAGAATACACCGCGTTGCAAACGATGTACCCGACCACATACGTAGCTCGAATATTCGCCATAGCCCGCTAATGTAGCCCCAGCATAAAAGCGAAAAAGTTTACGACATTTGCTCTCTTTTGGTATGCAGCATTCATAGGAGGTAGACGTGTTTGGGTGACCTCAATTCAAATTTAAAATTTTCTATATTCAAATAAACTTGTAAACAAGTACTTTTGAATCGTCAACTCTACTGCTGGTTCGGAAAGCTGTTCCTGCTGAGAAGAGCCAACAAAAACTCAGCAGTTGCTCTTTTCAACATAATGCTTATAACTAGTTCTTACTTACTACTATATTACTACTTATAAATACTAACTTATAAGTTACTACTTATAAGTAGTTATTGTATTTCGTGTTATTAGAATCCTACCTCTAAAATAATCGCTATTCGTCATAAGAGCGACCACTGAGTTTCTTGCCAGTTCTTCTCAAGTGGATTAGTGTTCCAAACTGGTGGTAGAATCGTTGCCATTGGATTTTGTAGTGAAAAGTGTTGATGCACAGTAAGGTGCCCGGCGTGATTCTCTAAACGCATTCGTTTATTATTATATCCATTTTAAATTTAATTTAGATTTAATTTCTAACAATATTGTTTCCTCATTGTTCCAGTTAACTTTATGTTTTGTATAATCAATCTTACATCAGCGTTACTCCTATTAAAGCTGTCCAGACAATGGCCAGAACTTATGAAACGAGCTAATATTATTGAAAACCGAGTCGCCCATTTGCGCTCGGGGACAAATTGTTATGCGAAGTTCACTAAAATCGTTTATACGGTGGTGATTTTGTCTTTTTGTAAGTTATTTATGACACATACGTGTGTAAATTTCTTAGATTAAAACAGTCTTGAGATATTTATTATTTAATACATAACTTAGATAACTTTAAACAATAAAAATTTCTGCTTTTATATCTATTGCAACCTACTAGCATTTTTCTAGCTATGTTTTATTTAAAAAAAATCGTTTTATCCTTGTTTTTGGGCATTAAAAAAATACTAAAATTTACATTGAATATATAAAACACTATTTTAACCATAAATTGTAAAAGTCAGCGTAGCTTAATCGGGGAAAGGGTGGTCTCGAGAAATGAAAATACCTAGGATCGAGCCCCAACTACCCAATTATTTTTTGGAAGTTTCTTTTTTTATTTTGTAAAAAATTACCAAGCAAGGAACGGCCAACCTGGTACTATAAATTATTTTTTATATACATTATTAATTATACTTATTTTTCAGTGGAATTTACATTATCGGTGATATTTAAAGCTATACTGGTTATGAACTGTTCACAAAATCACACAATTAACCTAAATTTGATGAAACAATTCTTCATATCGCACAGTTCATTTATATTCCAATTTATATCGTATAGCCATTGGAAAGCAGTAATATGCGGGGTAAGATCTTATTTTCATTATAATATGTCATCATCCTCCTGCCTTTATCCCACTCTAAGTGGGGTTGGCACAACATGTTGTAAATATGTTGTCACATGATTTGGCTGCGTATTTTACGATCTGCCGCCTGCCTGACTTCAACTTACCATAGTTGTATTTTACGACACCTCGGTAAGAAATGAGGGTAGTCTATTGTACTCAAACAGATATCACACGGTGGGTCAACTTACCTAAGTCGCCATTTACGACACCTCGTTAAAAAATGAGTGTTGTCAATTCTACTCAGCCGGATACCACACTGCAGCGAGCATATCCGGCTTAGCTTACCTTACCTTACCTTAGTCGCCTTTTATGACACCATGGTAAGAAATGAGGATCGTATATTCTACTCAGCCGGATACCACAAGGCAGATATACAATATATATAATTTAATAAGCTGATACATAATATAATAAGGATTTCATAATATTATTGAACGCATGAAAAATTGTAAGGCCAAGGGAAAGTTACTTTGGCTAGGCAAGACACACGTCATCCAACACACGACATGTCAGCTTAGCTCAAGACCTAGATATCAACACCCAGTCGCTCGAATCTCAGCAAGAGACTGGCTTTGTGACAACCTACTGAAAACGTATACCCATGTAGGAAATTATGATAAGCCCAATATTGGACCAAGCTTGCGCCGAACCTTCTAAAGCTTGGCCCGAAGGTACACCCACGTTGGCCCAACCTTGTTTAAAGTCTGCCTAGTGTTACAACATGTTTTTAATACAACCTCCTTCATTGAGTTGGTCATTAATATGAAAAAGCATTGCAGCTGTCATTGAGTTGTTGAGAGAGTAAATGGCTTGACTTTGGGAAAATTGCTTTTTATTTCTTGAATGAGTATAAAGAAGAAGTATCGCTTATTAAACTTGTTTAAAGTTCTTTGCCCAAGGTCAATTCAGGCTTGGGCCAGCATTGAAATTACAAAGCTCGGTGGCCTAGCATTGACTCAGACTTGACCCCGTCGTTCAACATTGGGAGTTCCTACATGGGTAGGGTACAAGTGAAGAAAAGGTCAGATGATGCAACCGTGCATTCGTTCTTCTTCTTCGTCAACCGATGGACGTCCGCTGGATATTAGTATCTTCCATGGGATCTCCACACGATCTTGTGCCGTTTACATCCAGTACCACCTAAAGTGGGTGCATTAGTTAGCCCAGAATAATCGAAAGCCTAAAAACGCGACAATGTTGTTTTTAATTCATCATCTTCCTGCCCTTATCCCACTCTAAGTGGGTGTTATAAACATGTTGTTACATGATTTGGCTGCGTTTTTACGAACGGCCGCCTGCCTGACGTCAACTTACCTTAGTCGTATTTTACGACACCTCGTTAAGAAAGAGGGTGGTCTATTCTACTAAACCGGATACCACACGGTGGGTCTACTTACCTTAGTCGCCTTTTAAGACACCTCGGTAAGAAATGAGGTTGGTCTATTCTACTCAGCCGGATACCACACGGCGGACAATGTTGTTTTTAATTATTAACGTTATTTGAAGCAGGTTGTATTTGAAACATGTATCAGTGTATGTTTTTATACGTTATTTTGAATGTCTATGTTTTTATACTTTTTTTTGAGGTGATAAATCTGCAGTCAATATTTCTATGGAATTTCACTGATGTTATGACAATGTGTGTTAGCTTATATTTGACGTCGTACTTCAAGAACCTAAACAAGATAATTGATAATCGGGATACTCAGGTATTAATTGTGTAATTATTATAATAATAAACTTGAAAATGTGTATGAGATTTAGTCTTCGTACTTCAAAAACATAAAGTATATAATTAATAATCGGGATACTCAGGTTATATTTGTATAATTATTATAATAACACACTTAAAAATGTGTATGAAATTTAGTCTTCGTACCTCAAAAACCTGAACAAGATAATTGATAATCGGGATACTCAGGTATTATTCATAGGATTATTATAACAATATACCTAAAAACGTGTATGAGATTTAGTCGTCGTACTTCAAAAACATAAAGTATATAATTAATAATCGGGATAGTCTGGTTAGATGGTAGTCGGGATAGTCGGGATAGATTATTTGTATAATTATTGTAATAATACACTTAAAAATTTGTATTTAGATTTTAGATTTAATCATCACACTTCAATAACCTAAACAAGATAATTGGTAATCGGGTTAGTCATAATATGAGATTTGGTCGTCGTCCAATATAATTAATAATCGGGATAGTCAAGTATTATTTGTATAATTATTGTAACAATACAATTAGAAATATAATATAATAAAAGACACATACATCTCTTCAAATGACTCACACCAGCTATGGTGATGAGATACTTCAGAGTTAAACCTAATACCCTGAGTCTGCAATTTCAAATCCGAGGACTTTGGAGAAAGGGATTTGGTATAGGACACTGCAGTGTGAGCCTCCTCATATACCGTGGTGGTATAATAGTCAAATTAGTAGGAAATTGTTAGTATTTGCTCACCGTGTCAGGTCGGGACACATTCCGAGCAACAAACTCAAGTTTTTGATGGGAAAAACTACTTCCCCCATGTGCGATGTATGTCATCTAATCGATGACATACATCATTGGCTGATGGAATGTTCCCGATTTGACTCGGCTAGGAATTCTATTTTAAATTCAGTGAGCTTGAACAAATTGCAAGTTGGTGCCTTCCATAGTATATTGTCAAAACCTGATTCGGAGGAAGCATGCAATTTGTTCAAGCTCTTTTTGATAAGCTCCTTACAATAGTGTGATTAGTCTAGTTTTAGGGTATAATAGGGCTGACATACACATGTTGTGTAAAAGCCCTTTAATTACAGAAAAAAAAAAAAAATCCGAGGAAAGTAAAATCTATGAATTATGTGCTATAAATTGATATTTACAAATCACAGTGCGTTTTACAACGAGATTTATCACGAGATAACTTGCATATATCTGGAGAATTTCTAAGATATAACGCACGTTTAGTATTAAAGCGACCTAATTCAAAAAAGGTTTTTTTGTTGTTGAAAATTTCAGTAAAGCGTAGCGTAGAGCCTACAAAACTCATGAGTGTTAAATAAAGTCATAACTTGGAAGAGCAATAAATTACTTGTTTTTCTTTAATAGTTTGTAGCGTGATTTTATGGCATTGAAATAAGGGTTACCATGTATCTAACTTAATAAAGCGTAATTTTAAATTAGGCCAGTTTAATACTAAGCGTGCGATACGTAACCTATCATTGGAGTAGTTTTTAATCGAGTAAACAAAACCACGTGTTAACTTAAAATGAAAAAGCGTGAGTAAATGAAATATTTCTTTCAGAAAATCACTCGATGGGAAGACATTCGACTGTGTTACTCCAATCTAGTTGAGCTAGTCCAAATTGTAGACTCTAAAATGTGCTATTTAATACTAATGTCATGTTTCACCAATGTTTTCTTTATCTGCGTCCAATTATATTCTCTATTGAAGTAAGTATCTATATAAATCTATATATATAAAAGAAAGTTGGTCTTAGTTACACTATTTATAACTCAAGAACAGATGAACAAATTCGGCTTAAAATTGGTGGAGAGGTTGCTTAGAACCAGGAGACGGACATAGGATACTTTTAATCCCATTCGACCGCATTTATTTTATCCCGTCAAGTCACTATAAAACGTGGTATAGAAAAAAAGTCTATGACATGGAAAAACAAAACATAAATGACAGCTAAACGTAATTTAGTCTTTGGATAAGTATGGTAAAAATATGACAATTATCAAAATAGTAGTAGCTATAAACGTTACTACATAGTATAAAACAAAGTCACTTTCTCTGTCTCTCCTTATATCTCTATGTTTGCTTAAATCTTTAAAACTACGCAAAGGATTTTGATGCGGTTTTTTTAAATATATAGAGTGATTGAAGAGGAAAGTTTATATGTATAATAAAATTCAATATGGAGTAGCGAAATACTTGATTATCACTGAGTAACATAGGCTTAATGCTTTATACCCGTGCGAAGCTGGGGCGGGACTCCTAGTAATTTATAGAATTAGACGTTACTATGCGGAGGTTCCTAATACAAAACTAATGAGAATATTATTTTGCTTGCGATAAATTTTATCGCGGATTAGAGCAAAATATTGTATCATATATCATTGTATTGTAAAATGTTTCGTATCTATATGAACATAGAACATACATTCTAATACAAAAAACTACATACACACACTGAGAAACAAACACAGACAAGTTTTATTTTCTAAATTCAAATTCAAAATATTCTTTATTCAAATAAACTTGTAAACAAGTGCTTTTGAATCGTCAACTCTACTGCTGGTTCGGAAAGTTGTTCCTACCGAGAAGAGCCAGCAAGAAACTCGGCGGTTGCTCTTTTAAAAATATAATTCTTAATATTATTTACATTAAGTCGTTACTGTCTTGTACAAGTTCAAAGAGAGCTATATCCACACATTCTTATCTTCTAAATAATCTTCAAGAGTATAGTAGGCTTTCTGTATCAGCCTCTTTTTAACAGTGTTTTTAAACTGCTGTAAAGCTATAATATTTCGATTAAAATAAGTTATTCTTTAAGTTACTTAGCTATCTATACTAATATAAAAAGCTGAAGGGTTGGTTTGTGAGATTGTTTGATAATCTAAGGAACTACTGGACCGATTTAAAAAATTCTTTCAGTGTAAAATAGTCCACTTATTGAGGAAAGCTATAGGTTACATATAACATCACGCTAAGATGAATAGGAGAGGAGCAGCAATAAAAATTGTACGAAAACGGCAAAATTTCAAGGTTTCCTTGCGTGCGTTCAGTAAACGGTAATAGTTATTCAAAAAATAGTTTTTCAAATTTTTTAAATAAATTTCCTTGCAAAAAAAATTATATCAATAATGGCCGCTATAAACGACTTTACTCACAATTTTACTCACGCCTTTTCATTTTAAGTAAACACGTAGTTTTGTTAACTTACTCGATTAAAAACTACTCCAATGATAGGTTACGTATCGCACGCTTAGTATTAAACTGACCTAATTGAAAATTAGGCTTTATTGAGTTAGGTACATGGTAATCCTTATTTCAATGCCATAACATCACGCTACAAACTATTAAAAAAACAAGTATTTTATTGCTCTTATAAGTTACGATTTTCTTTAACTGGTTTTATGTTCAGCTTTTATGAAGATACATGTTTTATAACGTTTAACAATTGCATCTCTTTTTTAGCCCCAAGTACCCAGTTTTTGAGGATTGCGTTCAAGAGAGTGTTCAATTGTAAGTGAATTATTTGTTTAGTCATCTTCATCATCGTTTTACTGCCCTTATCCCACTCTAAGTGGTATCGGCACATGTTTAAAACATGTTGTTACATATTTTGGCTAGTTATTTTACGACCGAACGTCTGCTTGACAGCAACTTACGTTAGTAGCCTTTTACGACACCTCGGTATGGAATCAGGGTGGTCTATTCTACTCAGCCGGATACCACATGACGGGTGAACTTACCTTAGTCGCCTTTTATGATACCTCTGTAAGAAATGAGAATGGTCTATTTTACTCACCCGGATACCACACGGCAGGTCAACTTACCTTATCTGCCTTTTATAAAATCTCGGTAAGAAATGAGGGTGGTCTTTTCTTCTCAGTCGGATACCACACAATGGTTGAATAATTTATTTAGTGTAGTTTTTCATAGATGACAAGTTGCTACAACTTTATTACTAGTGATAGTAATTGACTATTTGTCAATTATATCTGCATTGTATGGTCAAGAGGCAATACTCCTAACATATTATAATATAATGATAACGATAAATGATTATGCTAATGCTAATGCTAAATATAAATGCCGGGCGTGCGTTGCTTATATACAGACGCAAACTGAGTTCTATTTGGAATAAAAAGTCGTATAAATCACACACATATACTTAAAAATCTTTGCCATCATAATACTACATAGCAGGATTATATATATAATCTATATATATATATATATATATATATATATATATATATATAGAAACTAGCTTTTATCAACTTCGTTTGAGTGGACTGTTGTTGCGAGATAGATTGATAATAGATGGCGCTTTTTAATGTCATCCTATTCCTATAGAATTAACAGGATTTCTATAGCATATATGTTTCGGTGTATATGGAATAATTGTACCAAATTTAATAGATATTGTAAGCTATTAGCGCACACTTTCAATAATAACACGATATAATGGAATACTACAATTCCCGCTCCGAGATACACTTCTCTTGAATGACGAATAAAGACTGACTGTCACTGAAACGTTTTATTAACAACGGGACAGTGTTGTCACCATTTTAATCAAAAAGGGCGCGATACTCTTGTTTCATGACTGTGTTGCTATTAAATACAAAGCGGAAGTCATTGGCGACAACATAACAAACATACATACTCACAAACTTTCGCATTTATAATATTAGTAGGATATTAACGATTTTTTTATATTTCCATTTCAGGTCATATAAAAGTATGGAATATTATATTTATTATCTGTATTCTTTTTTATTTCTGGTCATAAGAGTGACAACGACATCGATGCTAGCTGCAAACGTCAACACAGTTGCTCAAAAACCATTTTTTATTTTGCAATATGTACCGCCATCTGAATATACGATTGAGGTAAGTTAAATTTAACGAAAGTATTAACCCCACGACAAAATCGTAAAGCCGTGTCGAGGAGTCTATCTCCTGACGATGCGTTACGGGTCGAAACATTTGTTGAGATTGTGGTGGTGAATGTGTGCAGTGTATTATTGTGTTATTGGTGGCGGGCAATGCATGAGTTTTTACAAATTCTGCATGTATCAGGTATGAGAACGTAGAGTACACTCTACATTTTGGCATTACATATATTTTCTTTTATCGCGTATTATAGCAAAATAATGTTCACATTACTTTTGTATTATGTACTTCCACAAAGTAACGGCTAATTCTATAAATTATTTAAATTTCACGAGGTAAGTTAAATTTCAAAGCCGTATGATATCCGGCTGAGTAGAATAGACCACCCTCATTTCTTGACGAGGTGTTATAAAAGACGTCCAAGGTAAGTTGACGCGCTGGGTGGTATCTAGCTGAGTAGAATAAACCACCCTCATTACTTGTCGAGGTGTTGTAAAAGACGACTAAGGTAAGTTGACCCAGCGTGTGGTATTCGGCTTAATATCATAAGACCACGCTCATTTCTTCCAAAATTGTTCTTAAAACAGTCTCCAACTTGTAAGTACAATCAAAGACAAATCTACCCCTGAAATATAAAATACTGTATATAAATGACGAGCTGTGCTTACGACCTACACCCGCGTATCGGCGTATTAAATTGAAATTTAAAACATTAAATAATTATATTGAGTTAACAAAAGGAGATAGAGACATGATGTCGCAGACTTTCTTGTACTATTTTTGTGGATCTACAATTCACTACTACATTACTTAAGTGCATCTCTGATTTACGCGGTGCACACGAATAAAGCTCTCAGCAGGCGAGTTTTTTTTATTTATTTATTTATGTACCACAAAAAAAATGTTGAAAAAAACATTATTGGTAAAAAAAGTGTACAAAGGTCAACTCATGATGTTACTTAACTCTGCCAGCTAACCTACGAAGTGAGATAATTTATATTTAAGAAAAAGTTGGTACGCAAATATCAAACATTATGAATTAGAATTACCTACTAATAATTTCCTAATTTAACAATAAAAATAAAAGAAATATATAATTCATTTTCAGGGATTTCTTAACACAATTTACATAAAAAAGTAATGCAATTACTTGCTAGGCTACCCTTCAGTACAAACCGTACAAGAATCGGTTCAGTAGATTTTGAGAAAATCGATCAAATACAAGCTGTGATGGCCTAGCGGTGCGACCGTGTGAATCTCTAGAGACGATCATGGGTTCAAACCCGGGCAGACACCAATGAGTTTTTCTATAAAAACTTATGTGTCTAATTGATAATTGCAATTTATCACACGCTTTTCGGTGAAGGAAAACATCGTGAGGAAACCTGCATATCTCTAGAGAATTCCGGGGATATGTGTAACCTACCAATCCGCATTGGAGCAGCATGGTAGGTCTTAGCTCCAACCCTTCTCTCCAAAAATGGAGAGAGGAGGCCTATGCCCAGCAGTGGGATAGTAACAGGCCGTTACTTACTTTACTTACTTACTTAACAATAAAAATAAAAGAAATATATAATACAAATGCGGGATTTCTTAACACAATTTACATAAAAAAGTAATGCAATGACTTCCTAGGCTACCCTTAAGTACAAACCGTACAAGAATCGGTTCAGTAGATTTTGAGAAAATCGATCAAATACAGGCAGTCAGTTCATAAATGATTCATACGGCTAGCTATAACCATTTACACTACAATGAAAAAAAACAACGGTGTATTGTATAGAATATCAAGAATAAAAATCAATTTAGATTCAATGGCCAGTATTATGATAGTAAGGACGAATGGAAAATGCGATACTTTGGTGTCCATTGACGGCCGAAATATTTATGCTATGGCAACAAAAATATTTTTCATAATAAAACCATTCAAACTATACTTATGCAAACGATGTAAACGTTCGTATTTTAGACGGAAACATCGTCGTTTGTGTACATTAAGGACTTTTTTTTCTATTTATTATTCCCTATCCTACATATAAAGTCTAGGTTGGTATTTAATCAATTTCCATTCAGAACAAAATAAATTAGTTCGTTCCCCTTGTACTTACTAATTTTTAATTTATGGTAATAGGCGTTGCTTTGCGGAGGTCCTTAATACAAAAAGTAATGAAAATAATATTTTGCTATGAGAAAACATTATACGCATATGAGATATGAAATGCTAAATGTAGAGTGTATCATCCGTTCTCGACCCTGATACATACAGAATTTATAAAAACTCGTGCACTGCCCGCCTCTGAATATACGATTAAGGTAAGTTAAACGTAACGAAAATACGCTCAGTACTCCACTACAAAATCGTATAAATATAAATATATGGGACATTTACACACACGGTCGTCCGTCCCCAAAGTAAGTAATTTAATACTTGTGTTATGGGTTGCTCAAAGACCAACAAATTCATTTATAGAAAATGTTGGCCCTCGGCGGGATTCGAACCCGCGACCCGTGGAGCTCAAGGCAGGTTCACTACCCACTGCTCCAACGGGCCAGTCAAATCGTAGAGCCGTGTCTATAAAGTACTATTTTTATTCTATCTATTGAATGTTTTAATCGTTTTTTTTTAAGGTGCAAAGAATATACTTTGATATATATTATAAAAAATTTTTTTTTTCTCTTTTAAAATAATTATAATCGATTTTTTTTAAAGGTGCAAAGATTCATTCGCCAAACCAGTTACACTACAACAGCTTTGAGTGGGTTCATGTTTGACATAACCAGAAAAACGATACTTGCGGTAAAAATTTAGATTTACTTAATTCTATAATTGGGCTGTGATAGCCCAGCGGTAACACCGTGCGACTCTTTCGAGAAGGTCACGGGTTCAAACCCGAGCAGACACCAATGAGTTTTTCTGTTAAAACGTATGTGTCTAATTGATAATTACAATTTGTCACACGCTTTTCGGTGAAGGAAAACATCGTGAGGAAACCTGTATATCTCTAGAGAATCCTAGGGATATGTGTAACCTACCAATCCGCATTGGAGCAGCGTTAGGTCTTAGCTCCAATCTTTCTCTCCAAATACGGGGAGAAGAAGCCTATTCCAGTAGTGGTAGAGTAACAGGCCGCTACTTACTTTACTTTTTTACTTTATAATTACTTTAAATATTGATACGGATGATATGTGAATATTGACGGCAAAGACTAAATTCAACTAGTTATAAGAATTATCATATGCTATCCTCTCCCACTAATATAATAAATGCGAAAATTTGTGAGTATGGATGTATATTTGTTACTCTTTCACGGCGAATTTGCTGAAACAATATCGATAAAATTTGCTATAGTTATTCCTTATACACCGGAATAACACATAGGCTATATAAATCCCGTTAATTCTACAGGAATAGAATGACCCTAAAAAGGATAATGTCATCTATTATCAACCATTTTACTTAACTATTATCTATTATCAATACAACAGTCCACGCAAACCAAGTTGCGGGTAAAGGCTAGTATTTTAAAAACCGCCGTCGCCGATTTTCTTTCTTGGCTCTTCTCAGTAGGAACAGCTTTTTGAACCAGCAGTTGACGATTCAAAATTACTTGTTTACAAGTTTACTTGAATAAAGAACATTTTGTATTTTAAATTTTGCCAAGTAAGGTATTACAAGTTAATAGGTTTTTTTACAGGTTATTGTAAGCATAATCAAGTACGAGTTGGTGTTGCTTCAATTTACCATAAAAACGGATAAAGATTAAATTACAACGATCATACTGAAATAATAGTGGTAATATAGAGTAATTCTTTACTGGATAGGGAGAAGATATTTAGGAATAAAGCACAACTGCTTTAAATGTTAAGACATTTGGATATATAAAACAACTATCACAAAAACAACGCAATACATTACTGACTAAAATAGAGGCTAACGTTAGTTTTTTTGATACTTTATAATGTTTTCTCCCCAGGATCATTAACATTTATCTAAAATTATTTGTTGTTATTTCATACGTTTCGCCTTATTGACTTCAAATTGATTTAGAATGTCTGATGTCAGAACCTTAGCTTATTACGAGTATGTATGAACGCTGTCATGACAATCGGGCCCTACATCAAATTTAGTACGGGGATTTATGATTTTTTAAATTGTTGGAAATTAATTCGATGCATTAGATGTTATGTTATGTCCGTTAAAGACATCTCAAAAATATGTTAGTATGAGAACCAAACATGTTAATTATATATACAATGTTTACAATATATTGGAACAGTATATAATCAGTTCAATCATGACCACAACATACTGAAGTTACGTCTCTATTCTTAATGCGAGTAAGGTTCTTGTTACATAGATTTATGAATAAGGTTCATAACTTTAATAGAAAAGTAGATCCAATTGTCACCCTTAAAGAATACGTTAAGTTAATTTCTAATGTTAATGAAACACGCAAAATCACAAATGATTATTTGCTTTGGTCCTAGCATAAGTCCTAATAGTTGTATGTATATAACAATAAATTAATACATATTACATTACTGTCTTTTATTCAAAAATTGTAATGTTATATCCTAAAAGGTAACTCACAACACAGGTTTACCTAAGAAGTTCCTACGGATGGTCCTGTTTGTTTTTAAGTGTTTGGTAAATAAAGATATAAAAACGATATTTCCCTTTTATACTTATTCAAAAATTAAGGAGCTATTCTTTTAAAAGTCAACCCATTTATTCTTTTAACAATAACTTGTCAACTTATTTATTCTTTTAACAATTTTATTTTATTGACTAACTATATGAACAAGGTTGTATTTGAAACATGTATTCAAGACATTTCATTTTCATTGATAACGTCTTCATTTATCCTATTTTATCCTATTTATGTTACCATTTTTATCCATATTTAACATATTTCCATATGTAACATAAATAGGATTATTTATGTTACCAATAACGAAACTTATTTATTTATTATTTATTTATTTAATGACACGAAAGATAATTTAACAAACATTTCATAATAAAATTTTAAGAATAAAATGGCGGCAGCTGCAGGAAAATCAACTCGTACGTTATAATGGTTGACAGCAACTGAAATAAATAAATTTAATAAAATTTATAATTAATAAAATAATTATTATTTAATAAAATAATTATTATTTAATAAAATAATAATTAAGGTGTTGGAAAGCACAGTGTTGGTAGACCCCTTACGGGATAGACTGACGCCCTCAATAAGGTCGTAGGGAGGCGCTAGGTCCAAATGGCACAAGATCGTTTGGTGAGTAGATCCCATAAAGAGGCCTACGTCCAGCAGTGGACTCCATCCATCCATTTAAAGAAGAAGAAAAGAAGATCAATGTAATGGGTCATAATGAGTAAAATACCGTAGCTAAATATTAAAAAAAATATGACTAACGGAAAGAATTGTCCCTCGGGTGACGTAAAAGAATTGAAATCCGCTGAGACTGATTCTAGAATGATAAACCTGATCCATAAACCTCTGTACCTGAAACAAGCGCAAAATGAAATTAGTTTTTTTTGTATTTTTTATTTAAAAAAAACAAAATATTCGAACCTATGCTAAGCAGCATAGGTTCGAATATTTTGGCAAACTTTATTCTTAAATTTGTGTGTGTGTGCCGCGATAACCAACAATGATACACTAAAGTACTGAAGCATTGTAG
The DNA here is from genome assembly GCA_029227775.1 of Morpho helenor. Taxonomy (NCBI): domain Eukaryota; kingdom Metazoa; phylum Arthropoda; class Insecta; order Lepidoptera; family Nymphalidae; genus Morpho; species Morpho helenor. The sequence continues at coordinate 4,102,641 of JARGCU010000008.1, forward strand.
ATCTACTAAAATACTACAAAAAAGTCCGCAACGGCATGTCTCTATCTCATATGATTAACTCACAATAACTACTACATTATGTTCAAAATTTGAATTAAATACACTCATTACCATGCGGGCGAAGCTGCTAGCACTGTTAGTTAAACATAAGTTTTAATCGGCTTTCTTTAGAAAAAAATATATTCTAATGTAAGAATTTATTTAAGAAGAAATGATTTGCTTAAGCTAATTTCATAACAGAAATTCATAGCGCTTGAACGAAAAAACTCCCTACAAACGTTTTAGGCTGCTCAATCTTACTATTTTATACTGATTTTCGGTCAATGTTCCACCATTATTTAAGTTTTTCTCCCATCAATTAAATCGAAATAATCTTTATTTAAATAAGATTATCCAAGCACTTTCGAATTGTCAAGGATCAATTATATTAATGAAGCTACCCACTTGTTCCGAATGTTGCTCTTACTAGCAAGAAACTCGACGACCAATATTTTAATTTACGTAATTATGAAGCTGGGAAGTGATAAAAACGAAAAAGATTTAAATCCAGGCCATTTTTATGAGTTATCTATAATCTAATATGTGTAATATACTTTACGTATAAGAATGGTCATTTAATGGGAAGGGATGAAAATCACGTGACCAAAAGAGTTTTAAATATGAATGTGGATGGATGTACTACTGTGGATGACTAGAGTGAGATTTAATCTTTCTTTTATAAATTTAATGTTTTTTTATACTGAATAAGGTTATTGTGATACATGTAAGCTTCTTTTATTTTAAATATAAATCATGTGTGCGTTTTGATTATATCTGTAAATGAACATCTTAAGTTTGTTAAATAAATAAGTATTAAGGTTTTTTAATCACGATATGTCAAAGTCAAGTCTGTAAATTGAAGAAGTAGGTTAGAATTCTATATCGATAGAAAAATTTGTACAAAGTTCTTTTGAGAGAAAAATTGTAAATTTAGCGGAAATTTAATAAAACTCTCTTAAATAGTTAAGGCAGGTCTGCTGTGGATAATCTCTCCCTGCCCACTGTGGTTCGTGCGATGGTGGACAGGGAGCGATCGTGAGCAGCGATGGCCTCCTTCTGCGAGGACGTTATCTCGTGGAAGGAGGCGGTGGAGTGGATCCGGGAAGTCGAGTCCCTGGATCCGATCCGCTGCAGGCGAGCCGGGCGCAGGCGACTCGCTCAAGACCATCGCGTGCTGCCCTAACGGGGATCTTCTGGTCGTTCTGAGCGGGGTTTAATCGGACGCCCACCCTATAAGGCGGAGGTCGATGCATCTGGTGCTCCCGATGCATCGGTTAGTGGAATGAGGGGCCACTTTTAGAGAGGCCTCGACTCAGAGGTGGCGCACTCTGCTGCTGTTGCTGCTGACGGGGATGGGGCCAATGTCTTCATACTTACCCTATCCCCGCCACCAGCAGCGTGTTGGGGCACATAGGTTGTTTAAGTCGGTGCGAGTCCGACATAACCGTCGCCTGTCCCCGTAGCGGCGTACCCTTAAGGAGTTTTTTCCTGTCCTAAAAAAAAGGTCTGCTGGATAAGCTAGTATGTTATAAAACTTACCTCGAAATTATAAGCTGATGCAGGTAGCGTATGCAATGCATTCAAAGGCTCACGACTTAATGTATGGATGTGGGAGGTCAAAATAGATATCATCCCGGCTTTTATGACCAAAAATAATGTAGTAACTAATTGATATGCAATACACGTCCACTCGGGACTGAAAGGGAAATAAAATTTCAGATACACAATTCATTGCTATACAATCATCATCCTCCTTTATCCCACTCTAAGTGGGGTCAACAACATATTATAAACATGCTATCACATGATTTGGCTGCGTTGTTACGACCGGCCGCCTGTGGCCAACTTAACTTAGTCGTATTTTACGACTAAAGTAAGTTGACCTTTAAAGAGAGTGGTCTATTCTACTAAACCGGATACTACACGGTGGTTCAACTTACCTAAGTCGCCTTTTACGACACCTCGGTAAGAAATGAGGTTTGTCTATTCTACTCATCCGGATACAACACGGCAAGTCTACTTACCTTAGTCGCCTTTTACGACACCTTGGTAAAAAATGTGGTTGGTCTATTCTACTAAGCCGGATAGCACACGGCGGGTTGACATACCTTAGTCGCCTTTTACGACACCTCGGTAAGAAATGAGGGTGATTTATTCTACTCAGCCGGATACCACACGCTAAATTCATTGCTCTACAACTGAAATATAAATCAGTATATAAATAGTATTTTTTACAAATTAATATAAGCTTAATTATTTATATAAAAAAATATACTTGTTAACGATATTGCAATACTTGTTTTGCGTACTATAAGACGTACTGTATCTGGATCTGCAATAAAAAATATCACATTATGTTACAAGAATCTTCAAATATTAAATAGAACTGAAGAAAAGATTTCAAATATTAAAGTAAGAAGAATATAAAAAATATATAAAGTAAGTAAGTAACGGCCTGTTACTATCCCACTGCTGGGCATAGGCCTCCTCTCTCCATTTTTGGAGAGAAAGGTTGGAGCTAAGACCTACCACGCTGCTCCAATGCGGATTGGTAGGTTACACATATCCTTAGGATTCTCTAGAGATAACAGGTTTCCTCACGATGTTTTCCTTCACCGAAAAGCGTGTGATAAATTGTAATTATCAATTAGACACATAAGTTTTTAATAGAAAAACTCATTGGTGTCTGCCCGGTTTTGATCGTCTCTAGAGATTCACACGGTCGCACCGCTAGGCCATCACAGCTAAAATATATATATATATATATATATTTAATCGAAATGGCACAAGCAAAGTCATAGATACAACTAGTTTAAAATTTAAACACGAAAGTGAGCAAAATGCGATATGTGGTATCCTGATGATAAGAATAGACCACTCTCGTTTCTTACCGAGAAAAAGGTAACTAAGGTAAATTGACCTGCCGTGTAGTATTTCGCTGAGTAGAATAGACCACCCTCATTTCTTACAGAGGTGTCGTAAAAGGCGACTAAGGTAAGTTAACCCGGCGTGTGGTATCCGGCTGAGTAGAATAGACCACCCTCATATCTTACCGAGGTGTTGTAAAAGGCGACTAAGGTAAGTTGACCCGGCATGTGGCATCCGGCTGAGTAGAATAGACCACCCTCATATCTTACTGAGGTGTTGTAAAAGGCGACTAAAATAAGTTGACCCGCCGTGTGGCATCCGGCTGAGTAGAATAGACCACCCTCATATCTTACTGAGGTGTTGTAAAAGGCGACTAAAATAAGTTGACCCGCCGTGTGGCATCCGGCTGAGTAGAATAGACCACCCTCATATCTTACCGAGGTGTTGTAAAAGGCGACTAAGGTAAGTTGACCCGGCATGTGGCATCCGGCTGAGTAGAATAGACCACCCTCATATCTTACCGAGGTGTTGTGAAAGGCAACTAAGGTAAGTCAGGCATGCGGCCGACCGTAAAATACCTAGTCAAATCATGCAACAATATGGTAAATGCATTCTGTGCCGACCCCACTTAGAGTGGGATAAGGGAGAATGATGAAAAGTTAACAAAATACCTGTACTTACTGTATAAAGTGATAGATGATAGTGCAAATGAATATTAAATTGAATAAGAAGGACATACAGACGAAAGAGTTTATATTATCATCAATGACTTTCACCAACCGCATCAGGCGAGTGTAATGCATCTGTAAATCTGCCCATCTCACTATGTGTGTTCTCTAAAATTAGATAACGGAAGTTAAATTTAATAATTGAAGTCTTTATATACAGGGTAGTAGTATTCAGCTGAGTAGAATGGAACACCCTCATTTCGTAGCGAGTTGTCGTAAAAGGCCACTAAGGTAAATCGGATCGACGTGCGGTATCCGGCTAGAATGGATCAAACTCTATTCAAATTCAAATTCAAAATATTCTTTATTCAAATAAACTTGTAATTAAGTGCTTTTGAATCGTCAACTCTACTGCTGGTTCGGAAAGCTATTCCTACCGAGAAGAGCCAGCAAGAAACTCGGCAGTTGCTCTTTTAAAAATATAATTCTTAATACTATTTACATTCAGTCGTTACTGTCTTGTACAGGTTCAAAGAGAGCGATATCCACACATTCTTATCTTCTTAATATTCTTCAATAGTCTAGAAGGGTTTCTGTATCAGCCTATCAGCCTTCTATCTTACCGAGGTGTCGTAAAAGGCGACTATATATATTTTCGGATTCTCGGAAACAGCTCTAACGATTTTCCTGAAATTCAGCATGTAGGGGGTTTTGGGGGAGAAAATCGATCTAGATAAGTTTTATTAAAAAAAAATGTGGTTTTATCCCTGTTTTCGGTCTCTAAAATTTTTTTTAAATTTACGTTGAATACAATCATAATTTTTCGCTGTCAAACGCAAAGTCATGATGGTTCATTTTGGGGAACGGGCAGTCAAGAGAAAAATAACTAGAATCGAGCCCCATCTACCCCATTATTTTTAAATTTTTCTTTTAAATTTTTTTTTTTTTTAATCATTTTTAAAAATTCGGTCACCCAGGTTCTATAACTAAAGTGAGTTGACGTCAGACTGAAGGCCAGTCGTAAAATACGTAGCCAAATCATGTGACTTGTTTATACGTGGTTCTGACCCCACTTAAAGTGGGATAAGGCCCACTATAGAGTATGATGATGTTTTATTTATTTATTTATTTTATTTATTCTTATTGCACTATACAGAGGTACATTGGTTTATATTAAATTAAATTAGGACAAGCGTGCAAAGGCGGTCTTATCGCTAAAGCGATCTCTCACAGACAACCTTTGGTGAGAGGAGAATACTAAGAGATCGGGTATAGTGCATAATAAACTATAAAATATACAATTAAATACTAATATTACACAGATATTTACAATTATATATATTATAATACATATATCATTAATAAATTACATTACACATTCAACGATAGATATTATAGCTTCAAATGATTTTTAAAAATATGTAAAGATTCCGAACGGCGGATGTCAGTGAGAAGAGCATTCCAATCGCGGACACATTGGACCGTGAACGAATTCCCGTAATAATTGGTCCGTGGTTTTAGTCCGTTTTATAAAAGAAAAGATACAAATTCTTTGCATTAGGTGCCGCGTTGTATATTTTATGCAAATAATTCTTATAATACCTGTTTCTGTTGCAATCTCATCAGCCGGTTGAAGTTACGAAATCTGCACAAGAGATATAGCGCTACGCCTATGACAATAAAGTCAGCACACTGATGAACTATTGTTATTTGAATCTTTATAACCTGAAAATATTGAACTCAAATTCAAAACATCCTTTATTCAAAGAAAATTTGGAAACAAGTGCTTTTGAATCGTCAATTCTAATGCTGGTACGGAAAGCTGTTCTACCGAAAAAAGCCAGCAGTAAAGTCGTTTTAAAAAAAGGTTCTTATAACTAGTTACATTTAATCAATTACTTTCTCGCATAATATCAAAAAGTAAAAACACGTTTCTACGTAGTACGTAAAAACAGTAGTGTTAGATAATATTAATAATATTATCGGGGACGGAAGTAGTCAAATATCATATCTTTAGTTTTTCATACCGGATGTATTGAAAACGCGGTAATAAAGTGACCGATAGAAAGGGGGGGCTTATTTGGGACTGCTATAAATGGCTGAGCTTGACGTAGCTACGCCAGTTACAAGTCCGATACAGTCCTCCACAACGCGTCGTTTTAATTACACACACGGTCGTCCGTCCCCAAAGTAAGTAACTTAATTCTTGTGTTATGGTAGACAGACAACTGGTGAATATATACTTACTATATATTTTTTAAATACATACTTAAATACAAATATACACCCAGGCTCAAAGGCCAACAAATTCATTTATTGAAAATGTTGGCCCTCGGCGGGAATCGAACCCGTGACCCGCGGAGCTCAAGGCAGGATCACAACCCACTACGCCAACGGGCCAGTCAAGCCGAGGTTTAAGCCGAGGTACGGCCTCACAGGCCTCACCCTTAAGGCGGCGCTCCCAGGATGCTGCAAGTCTCGCTTGAGACCCGCTCTCCCAGCTTCTTTACTCCGGCGATGCTTCTGCGCTCGCCCACTCTCTCGGTGACGCTGTCAAAGCCTCTAGGGCTAACAGCATTAGTTAGTGTTCGAAAAAAAAAAATAGCTACGCCAGTCTTGTTGTACAACTAGATTTTGACGGTTATTAAAAACACCCACGAGTTAGATCGTGTCACAATTTGTAATGATTAGGAGAGTTGTTTAACTCTAGTTGAATCATTACTAAACTAACTATTTTTATATACTGTGACGTCTTAATGTTGGTTTGGTAGATCCGCGTCTACCCACATTAAGTATTTCGTGTTATTAGAATCTAACCACTGGGTTTCTTGCCAGTTCTTCTCATTGGATGACAGCGTTCCGAATTGGTGGTAAAATCTTCCTGGCTTAATAATTCCTAATGAATGTTAACTTAACCTGTCATTACTTGTTTGGCCTGTTATCTTTTGTTGTTGTATTAGTTGGTAGCCTTTTCTATAGATAAATCGCTAAGATCGCTAGATACTAGAGATCGCTAAAATCATAAATACAATTCCTGACATTAATGTTAGTAAGCTTTCTGTATCAGCCTCCTTTTAATAGTTTTTTGTAAACTGCTGTAAAAGGTTTGAATTCCAGAATTTATTTATTTTGTTCGTTATGTGCTGATAATATGTACACTTTATAAATGAATGACAACACACACAACAGATTCATTGTAATTTAACGATTCAAAAGAACTTGTAAAAGCCAATTTGAATAAAGAATTATTTGAATCCATGTTTAACAATATTGAAGCATATAGTTGGGAATTAATTTTTTATATATCATAATAAAATTGAAAAATCTAAAATTTATATTATTATAAAATAATAAACAATAAAACAAACCTGTAAATATATAGCTGTAAAAGTACTGAACGGTATTGTATTAAAGATCCATCCAAACAGCGCCCTAAAGTATTCTTCAACAGTCAATACTTTATTATGTTCGTTATAAAAAAGATTCAAGATTCGAATGGAAAAAATGATATATAGTATACATTCCACTGCAATTCCAGTTGCAAATATTATTAATTATATTTCATCGCTTATCTGTATAATTGAGATTTTTAACTTATCTGAACTCAATTAATTGCAATGTGATGATATTTGACACATCATTCAGTCGCTTCAAATACCTCAGACTGTTCATACTCTAATAAGATAGTCTTTAGTTGTTCGTTATTCATGCGGAACGCAATATACATTCGTTACTTCCTCCTTCGCCTCCATAAGAAGAAAATAATAATTAACAGAGATACATTCAACGATAGCAGTGCCTTGCTCTCATATTCCTTTTAAATCGACCTTTAAAAATATGGGCGCTTCTAGCACGTCCCATACGAACCTAACGACCAAATTACGGTCACACAAATACAAAAAGAACATCATAGTGTCTTCACATGCGAAGATCACAGTTTACTGATCTAATGGGGGCCTTTATTTACAGGAAAAAACCCCTTAGAGGTACCACCGCCCGACGGGGATAAGCGGCGGTTATGTCGGACTGGCAGCGACTAAAACCTGTGTGCTCCACCACGCTGTTAGTGGGATAGGGTACCGTTGTACACATTGCACCCATCCTTGTCAGCAGCAATTCTGAAGGGTGCGCCACCTCTGGGTCGGGGAATCTCTAAGAGTGGCCCCTCCCTCCTCCTAAAGATGCTTCCTGCCAGATGCAGTCTGCTTCGGGGACCTTGTAAGGCCTTACCTCGCTTTATAAGGCGAGGATCCAATAAACCCCGTTCGGAAATATGCAAGACAACTTAAGCCAGTATAAACGCAGTTCAACTATTAAATACAAAAAAAAAAAAAAAATTATCACATTTCACATTTACCATCCTGGGATTTAACCTACACGACTGTTAGTATAATAAATCCAATGATGCAATCAATCATTGTAAAGCAAAATACACTGATGGATAGCATCATTGGATTGGCTACGTTATGATGGATATACCAGCAGTCAATATGCACTTAATTTGATCAGCAAATACATCGACTGCTTCGGGGACCTTATTAGGTGGGTGAGACACCGTTTCACGGACAACCGATTTAATATTCTAGTCTGATGTATAAAAACCATAAAGACTCTTCCCAGGCTTTCGCGCATCCATCTTAGACCCAGTACCCATCCAATCGGAAGGAGAGGAGATAGGTTTGAAATACCAATCAGATATCGTCATTTCCACATTTCTATTCTCCGCTTTGGTTGATACCGGACCTTAGGCACCGTCACTTACCAATCAAGCGTAAATTTACGACGAACACAAAACGAACGCAATACCTACTAAAGTTGTCCACTAAAAATAATCATCAGCTGAACAACATAAGTAAAATTAGTTGAGTTATAAAATCTTACGCAATCCAAACAGAGCCAAACATAAGAGTATTCGATTGATGTTCTTTACGATTCTGCCGCCATTTTGTAAAGGTGGCATCAACTTTTCTAGTTCTTCAATTTGATCGACCATATTCTTCCAATTAAGGCTTAGTTTAAATAGAAATATAACCGTAATAAACGCACTGCATTTTGTCATCAATCCACCTAATATAGATAAATATAGGATTAAATATTGTAAAAACATTTAAAGATTTAACAAAATATAAAAGATGATTAATGTTTTTCAACGAAAGTGTGTGCGAATGAGAGAAATAGTGTGAAAGCGAGATAGAATGATGAATGTCATATTGCATTTCCTTGGCTCTTTTCAACTGAGGACTGTATCATGTATCTCTGGACAATTTTAGGGAAATGTGCCATATCCCAAATATCTAATAGTGTATATATAATCTAAGGTGCTAGAGAGGCGACCACGCACTCGAAAACGCAGTGTAAGCAGACCCCCCACCAGATGGACAGACGACCTCAAAAAGCGGGAAACCAATAAAAAAAAATCATCAAATAGTATCAATTATAACTAACTAAGTGCTTGATATGTTCCATCATTTGAAAAAGCGTTGTAAAGGTGCATTACGGTAACTACTATCATCGAGATTGTACTGAAACAATAGTACAGAGTGTATGGCTTTTTCCAAACGCATCTGAAACAAAACATATTACATAATTTATAACATTTATTTATTTTAGGCGAACTCATCATGAAATAAAAAATATTAAAAACAGTGCTTAAAAATGTAAATTTAAAAAAAAAGAAAATAACTTTATTGTATAAAAAACTATATAAAATACTACTAACGATTATAGAAAAAAAAAAACAAACAATTACAAGTATTAGGCGTTACTTTGCGGAGATCCATGATACAAAAGTAATAATTATAATAAAATTTAAAGCAATAACGCCTTGTGGTATCCGGTTGAATAGAATAGACCAACCTCATTTCTTACCGAGGTGTCGTAAAAGGCGACTAAGGTAAGTCGACCCGCCGTGTGGTATCCGGCTAAGTAGAATGGACCAACCTCATTTCTTACCGAGGTGTTGTAAAAGGCGACTAAGGTAAGTTGACACACCGTGTGGTATCCGGCTGAGTAGAATAGACCAACCTCATTTCTTACCGAGGTAACAACAAACAATTCCCTAAAAAAATCCCGAACAAAATATATTGCTAGAGAGTAATTAATCGCTTAAGTTGCCGCGGATACATTTAGTATGTGATACCTGGTTTTTTTGCTGTCTCTATTCAGCAGACCCTCTATTGGAAAAACGCCAGTTAATCTCATAACAAAAAACATTTTCCTCATGCAGTAGTAAAACCATTGTACCTCTTTTTCACTCATATTATCTGGAATATCAAATAAACATCAATTTTCTTCCCTTATTCTAAACTAAGTAGTTTCGGCACAACATGTTATAAACATGTCACATGATTTGGCTAGATATTTTGCGACCGGCTGCCTGCTTGATGTCAACTTATCTTAGTGTGGTATCCTGCTAAATAGAATAAACCATCCTTACCAAGGTATTGTAAAAGGCGACTAAAGTAAGTCGGCCCGCCTTGTGGTATCCGGTTGAGTAGAATAGACCACCCACTTTCTTACCGAGGTGTCGTAAAATACGACTAAGGTAATTTGATGTCAGGCAGACTAGTCATAAAATACGTAGCCAAATCATGTGACAACATGTTTATAACATCTTATCTCTAATCATTTAATTCTATTAGTTTAAAAATAATAGCTAATAGATTATATTATTTTACGCGGTATAGTAAGTAAGTAAGTAGCGGCCTGTTGTTATCCCACTGCCGAGAATAGGCCTCTTCTCTCCGTTTTTGGAGAGATGGTTTCGAGCTAAGACCTACCACGCTGCTCCAATGCGGATTGGTAGGTTACACATATCTCCAGAATTCTCTAGAGATATGCAGGTTACATCACGATGTTTCCTTCACCGAAAAGCGTGTGATAAATTGCAATTATTAATTAGACACTTAAGTTTTTTAAAGAAAAACTCATTGGTGTTTGCCCGGGTTTGAACCCGTGACCTCCTCGAAAGAGTTGCACTTAACAACTTACTTACCGAGTAATAAGCTTACCACAGCTTATTACTCGGTATATTATTTTAAAATCTTTTCTATGTTAATCTCTTCAATCACATCGTAAAATCAGGATTATTTGAGCTTAAAACCATTACGGCACGTTAATAAATGTTAAGGTTTCCCAGTTCACCTATTTCTATATATTGAAAAGCTTTTAAATTTATGGGTATTTATTAATTATCCTATACGCTGTGTGGTGTCCGGCTGAATAGAATAGTACCACCCTCATTTCTTACCGAAGTGTCGTAAAAGGCGACTAAACTAAGTTGACCTACCGTGTGGTATCCGGTTTAGTAGAATAGACCACCCTCTTTCTTACCGAGGTGTCGTTAAATACGACACAGGTAAGTTGACGTCAGGCAGGCGGCCAGTCGTAAAAACGCAGCCAAATCATGTGACAGTGTTTTTATAACATGCTGTGCCGACCCCACTTAGAGTGGGATAAGGGCAGGAAGATGATGATCATTAATTAACCTAAGTACTGTGTGGAGAAATAATTTTAAATCATATTCATAGATAATCGCGGTGGTTTGATCTCTTATAGTAGAACAAAAAAAAATCAAAAAACACGTGTTAAACTTGTTGTCACATGATTTGGCTACATATTTTACGACCGGCCGCCTGCCTGACCTCAACTTACCTTATTCGCATTTTACGATACCACGGTAAGAAAGGTGGTCTATTCTACTCAACCGGATACCACACGGCGGGTCGATTTACCTTAGTCGCCTTTTACGACACCTCGGTAAGAAGTATGGTGGTCTATTCTATTCAACCGGATACCACACGGTGGGTCAACTTACTTTAGTCGCCTTTTACGACACCTCGGTAAGAAATGAGAGTGGTCTATTTTACTCAGCCGAATACTACACGGCACAGTCAGTAATCCTATGTTAATAAGAAAATATTTAAACAATAAGTACCTTCCACTATTTCAGATTCCATATTTAATGAGTTTTCCAATAAACGATATCGTTTCGATATATCGTCTGTCGTGAGAGATACCTGAGAGCTCATTGCCAATATATGTACCAGAGGTTTACCCAAAATGTACGGACCCTGTTACTTGGACCGTATCCAAAACGAGACTAAATATTATAACATTAAGCAATTTGGTTCATAGAATAAACAACAGCATAGAAGTGTCACTACTGTAATAAGTATAAAACTGCCTACGAAATAATATTTGACTATGTTTAGAAACAAAGTATAGTTGCTTTCTATCGTTTTGTCTGGTCTTGTAGACGTATAGAGCGGAATAAGCTAGTTAGATTAACTAGCTTTTACCCGCGACTTCGTTCGAGTGGACTGTTGTCGTGCGATAGGTCGATGTTAGGTGGCGATTTCCAATATCATCCTGTTCCAGTAGAATCAACAGGATTTCAATAGCCTATATGTTAGTCCGGTGTATAAGGAATAATTGTGCCAAATTTCATCGATATTGTTTCGACGGATTCTCCGTGAAAGAGTAACAAACATACATCTATACTAACAAAATTTAGCATTTATAATATTAAGGATAGGATAGGATAGGACACAAAGATGTTTTTATACCGTGGATTTCCGTAAAGATTTTGTAAGCGATTCAAAAGCTCTAATACCTAAAGCACTAGCTAGTACCTTGTATTTCATAGCTTTATGTCTTCTTCTAGACGTAAAACTTTTATAAAATCCTACAAATCGTACTAATATTATAAATGCAAGAGTTTGTGAGTATGGATGTATGTTTGTTACTCTTTGACGACGAATCCGCTGAATTAATATCGATGAAATTTGGCACAATTATTACTTATACACCGGAATAACATAAAGATAACCTATATTTTATTCCGATGTATAAGAAGAAATTCTGTTATTTCTAAAGGAATAGGATTACACTAAAAGCGCCATCTATTATCCACCTATCACACAGCAGTTCACGCGAACGAAGTCGCAGGTAAAAGCTAGTTATTCATAAAATAAAATAAATCTATCGTTGTTATTATACAAAAATTGTACCTCAATATTTTCCATAAACAATTTACCTTTTTTTACCTGTTCGAACGTCTATCATTACGGGTACGCTGTGACAAGTGATAAATTACTTTCCTATCTACAGACAAGAAGATAAATATTGGTTTAACCCGTTAAACAAATTCTAGACATATTGAAACGAAAATTACTTTGATTTAATATAAATCGATTAGTAATAAAGGACATTTATTTAATAGGAACAAACAAAAACGTACCGTCACCAACAAATGTGTTTATATTTCTACAATATCTTTCTATAATGTGTGGTATCCGGCTCTGTAGAATAGACCACCCTTATTTCTTACTAAGGTGTAAAAGGCGCCTAAGGTAAGTTGACCCGCTGTGTGGTACTCGTCTGAGTAAAATAGACCACCTTCATCTTTTATCGTGTCGTAAAAGGCGACTAAGGTAAGTTGACCCACCATGTTGTTCGTCTGGGTAGATTAGATTACCCTCCTTTCTTACCAAGGTGTCGTAAAAGGTGATTAATGTAAGTTGACCCGCCGTGTGGTATCTGGCTGAATAGAATAGACGACCCTCATTTCTTACCAAGGTGTCGTAAAAAGTGACTAAGGTAAGTTGACGTAAGGCAGGCGGCCGATCGTAAAATCCATATAATCTTAAATGAGTTAATCTTTTATTTATATATATTTTTTTTCGGAATCTCGGAAACGGCTCTAACGATTTTCCTGAAATTCAGCATGTAGGGGGTTTTGGGACAATCGATCTAGGTAGGTTTTATTTTAAAAAAATCGTTTTATACCTGTTTTTGGTAATTAAAAAAAATTACATTAAATATAAAATACTATTTTTGCCGTAAACTATCAAGTCACCGTAGCTTATTCGGGGAACGGGCGGTCTTGAGAAATGTAAAACCTAGGATCGAGCCCCACCTACCCAACTTTTTTTTCAAATTCAAATTCAAATTTATTTATTTTTGCACAATACACTTATAAAAAGGTGTTACAATTATTGTTTCAGTGTATTACCAAGAAATAGGTATGCAAATATGATAAACTTAAAATTAAAAGTTTTTTTGAAGTTTTTTTATTTTATAAAAAATACCTTACTTTACCGTAAATTAAATTACTAAACTATAAAACTAATAGGAGCTTGTTTATTAATATGTTCACATTACTTCGATTACTAAGTTCAGTCACGAAACTTTTACTTACCTGCCAATTTTCTAAAAGGACTTGGGGAGAATTTTAAAGGAGGGATAAACTAAATACTTCGCGCGAGCTTAATTGAATATTTTATAAGTATCCTTTAGAAAACAGGGACAGGGGTTCAAGATTCGAAAATACAGGAGATTTAAGGAGATATCGTTAAGCTTTGGGGTTTATGGAAAGTTGGAGGACCAGGATCATAAAGATTGTTAGGTCTTTATTGTTAGTATATTTATATACTTATAAGCAATTGTTAGCGGACGCCGTGTGGTATCCGGCTGAATAGAATAGTACTATCCTCATTTCTTACCAAGGTGTCCCAAAAGGCGACTAAGGTAAGTCGACCCGCCGTGTGGTATCCGGCTAAGTAGAATAGACCACCCTCTTTCTTACCGTGATGTCGTAAAATACGACAAAGGTAAGTTGAAGTCAGGCAGGCGGCCGGTCGTAAAATACGTAGCCAAGTCATGTGACAACATGTTTGTAGCATGTTGCGCCGACCCCACTTAGAGTGGGATAAGGGCAGGAGAATGATGAAGCAATTGCCAGCGACTCCGCCCGCGGGGAAAGATTAAAACCGTGATATAGTATTTGATAATCATAAAAATGGTTAAAGTGGCTTAACCTTAAAAGTTAGACATATGCTGTCGCGGACTTTTACCTAGAACTTTTAGAGGGGAACAATTTCGTAGTATATGATTTTTGCATAACTTTCACCGTTAACTTAGCGCACTTAACGAAAGTTTTAAATTTTGCCGTTTTCGTAATATTTTTTTATTGCTGCTCCTATATCCTATTCATCGTGATGTTATATGAATGGACTATCTTACACTGAAATAATTTTATTATTACTTTTACATACTAGTGACCGTAAATAATATAACTTGAGCATATGTTTCCAAACTTAAAAATGCTTTTCTCGATCTATCTTTCTTTATTTTATGATCCATTAATGTTGAATTAATGAAACAAAGTTATAACACCATAATAAAATCTGATTCTATCAAATGCATTAAGGATATAAATACTTCGAAAACTCAATAAATTGATGTTAAGTTGTCGTTGAATAGAATTCACGAGAGAAAATCCACTTGTCATGAAATTGGTCGTAAAATAGCAATATGATTGTTTGGCCTGATCTATATTTATAGTGGTTATCTATTACGTAATCTCAATTATAAATATCAAAAGTTTCATCTGACATCTTTTTACAATTCATATTAAAATTCAAAATTTTCTTAATCAAGTAGACTTTGTAAAGTGATTATTTATCGTCAAATGTTTATTTGGACATCCAGTAGTTGTAAAAACTAATAAAAATAGACACAAAAAAAAATTATTGTGTACAATTTATGAAGGTGTCACGGCATGCACCAAAAAATTATTAAACATTTACATAAATTTAATTAAATATAAGCAAATGACATTAATATTTTTTAATGATCATAGTTTATATATTTTTTGTAGTTTTCAGGATATAAGTATAGTTTTTTTTTATATATTAGTATAGTTTGCATCAATTATTGTTTGAAGTCATAAATAAATGCTGTGCGTACCTGTAATTTAGAAACATATAGGAAAGAAGATGTATTGTTAAAATTAGTTTTAAAAGTATATGTATATGATTTCTAGTTGGTAAGCCTTATAAATAAATAAATAGGTAAAAAAACATACAATCCAATCATCTCCTTTTTGATCTCCCTCTGGTTACATATCCATACACATGCTATTGAAAAAAGAAAGAAAACAAGTGGGATTTGATTCCAGGTACTATTATAGTCCGCCCGTTTCCTATTGAGCTACAAGTGACAGCAAATTTAAGCTTCCTTTTCTATTTCTATTTTAGCAGTTTTTTTAGTGACTAAAAAAAGGAAAATAGGACATTATTTTTAAATGAAACCTAGCTGAATTTATTTTTCGCCCCCGAAATCCTCTACATAATAAGTTTCATGAAAATCGTTAGAGCCATTTCCGAAATTCAGAAAATATACATAAATATACAAGATTAACTCATTTTAATGTTAAAGATATAACACGTCGTTCCTTTAGCTCTTATAACATAAGAAATCACAAGCAGTCGCAGTTCAATGAATAAAAAATACGTTAATATATTCAAGCTGTCATTGGAAAATATGGACGCGATTACGAGGGTTTGCCTAAAACATGACGATAATATTTTAGGATAGGATTATTTTTTATCCTTTCGCGCGCCAAGGTGAGAAATGTTAACAGTTTATACGAAACAACTCGTCTCCGATATTTCACCTAATATAATAGTAGTTCATACATCATTCCATTGAATACTTTCCAAAGGGAGCGGTCGTTGACCTCTGTGTCGCAATAGTGATTTTTTTAACTCTCAACTCGGATTAAAGAAAAGTAGGATCGAGGTTAAAAAATGACACATTTTCTTCGGTTATAATAAGTACGATTTGGCTTAGTATTTGACATGTATATATTTAATAAGCCGTGTGGTATCCGTTTGAGTAGAATACACCACCCTCATATCTTACCGAGGTATCGTAAAACACGACTAAGGTTGAAGTCAGGGAATGTATCTATTTATTGCTATGTTTAAAACTGTTATGCGAAGTTAAATATAGTGTATTTTTAAGTATAGAAACCAGCCGGTTTCTTGTTACTTTATCGGATACTCACGTGTTATTTTATCGGATGAGCCCGAGTATAGCCGGTTTCTATACATTCATTATGAATACCACTCACGATAGTTTAAATAAAGTATATTTTATTATTGATGTGTTATGTGTTGTCATCTAATTTATATATTTGTTTTAGATATTTTAGAGCAAATATAAATATATATATATATATATATATATATATATATATATATATATATATATATATATATATATATATAATAAAAATACTTACGTACAAGACGGCGTAAGCAAATGATCAAAATTAATAAGTACGTCTTTCTTTTATTGATCTGAGATTGTGAAAAGCGGGTTAGGTTAATGCACAAAAGGTCTGATAGAAGACAACAATCCATCATACCTTACAGTTAATAAGGGTAGACAGGTGAACATTTGTCCATTATCTGATGATAAATGATAATAAAATTTACAATTGAAACTTAAACGCAATTCTGTAATTCGCCATGATAACTTTCTGATGAAAATGTTAGAAAAAAATGCATGTTATTGCACTTTTTATTAATGATAGCGTTTATACCGAATCTAATTAAGACCTAATTTTTTTTAACCATAAAAAGTAACTGCCTATTACTTGGGCCTGTGGGATAGTAATTCCACACCACTTATAAACATGTCGTCACATGATTTGGCTACATATTTTATGAACGGCCGCCTGTCTGACGTCAGTCGACCTGCCGTGTGGTATCCTGCTGAGTAGAATAGACCACCCTCATGTCTTACCGAGGTGTCGTAAAAGGCAACTAAGGTAAATTGACTCACCGTGTGGTATCCGGTTAAGTAGAATAGACCACCCTCTTTCTTATAGAGGTGTTGTAAAATACGACTAAGATAAGCTGACGCCAGGCAGGCGGCCGATCGTAAAATATGTAGCCAAATCATGTGACAACAAGTTTAACACCTGCTTTTTGTTTTACATTAATACTAATGTACAAGGACGATACACAATCCCAGAATGCACCACGTCAGTAACCCGCGAGCCCTTGGTAAGAGTGGACGTGAAGTGACATATTGTTAATTGTTATTGCGTGTTTGAGCCTGATATATTCATACAACATGAGTTTATATACACTAAAATGTGCATAAACAAATGTAACTCACAATAGAGTCTAAACGGCAACCAAAAACAATACATGAGAAACTGTGACCGGAACTATCTTGTTCAACCTCAGCATTATTAACTGCTTGGGGTTTATCCGGGAAACAATTGAGTTGTAAATTATATTGTGATACACAAAATAACAGATCCAGTAAATTATATTGTGATACACAAAATAACAGAAACAATGAATTTAGATAAACAAACCGTTGGTATCCGGCTGAGTGGAATCGACCGCCCAAATTTCTTACCCAGGTGCCGTAAAAGTCGACTAAGGTCAGTTGACTTGCCATGTGGTATTCGGTTGAGTAGAGTAGACAACCCTCTTTCTTACGAGAGTTCTTCAAATAAGGTCAAGTAAGTAAGGTCGAGGTAGGTGACCGGTGTTGAGCTTACCCCACTTAGAGTGGCATAAGTGTATATTGCATACATAACTGTATCTTGTCTATACTAATATTATAAAGAGGAAAAATTTGTATGTATGTTTGTAATGTTTTCACACAAAAACTATTGGACCGATTCCAAAAATTCTTTCACCATTGAAAATTTGCATCTTTAATGAGTAACATAGGCTATAAAGGCTGTAGCCTATATAAAAAATTGGCATCCATAATAAAATATAATAAGATGTAAAAAATTAGTCATAAAAACCTGTCATCGCATGTGCTGCGGAATCTATTGATGATATATTAAACAAAAATACATCTATAGTCCGACTTAATAGATTTTCCACTGCCAAAAGACGCCATTTTTATTTAATTTTTTTATAGTAAGTCTGATAATCCGCTACTATTTTTCGCTATTTTTCATACCCCTGACAAGGGTTGACCACCCTTTACAATTTGTTTAATTATTTTATAATGAACACAAGAAATAAATTATTTTATATGAAAAAACAAAGTTTGCCCTGTCAGCTAGTGGATAAATAATATTTTACCTGCCAATAATACTGTTCGCTAAAAATAAAACCCCCAGAATTACGTGCAACAATGTATAATTTAATCTCTTATCACGTGCGGTAGTTAAGTTACTTTGTAGATTTATAGCTAAGTTCTTGTTATCCAACTTTCCTTACCTGAAAAATCTTACAGTGTAAATGAAAAAGTTTGCTTAATTTTTCTGTAATGTTACATAGTATATTTTAGAAAAGCTCTTCAGCATCAGCTTAAGTCTAGCTGGACATGGCGTGGCCGAAACCACCGTCGATAAAGCCCCGAAGCCGGCTTGCCGGGCTTCCGGGAACGGAGATCTTCGGGTCGCGAGGAAGAAAACCTCTATAAAAAATTACCCGGTGGGGGCGGAAACGCCCACCACGGTGTAGGGGTCCCTACTTGGGGCGCGGTGTCTCCCTGTCGACCGTGACATAACAAACACGTTGGACAGGGAGCGATCGCGGGCAGCGGTTACCTCCTTCTGCTCTGTGCAGGGGGCGGAGGGGGTCGGTGGAGCGGTTCCGGGAACTTTTGTTCTGGATCCAATCTACTGCTGGCAAGTCCAGGTGGTAGCGACTTGCCTAAGCTGATCGTCTGCCGCCGTGTCAGGGGACCTTCGAACGTTCCGAACGGGGTATATCGGACGTCTGACTTACAGGTCCCCGAGGCGGTCGGTGCATCTGGTGTTACCGATGCACCGGTTAGCGGAGGGGGGCTTCTCTTTCGAGGGGCCCCTACCCGGTGAAGATGTTTGTTCTCTGGGATCAGAGCTGTCGGCGAGAACGGGGGCAATATGTACAATGATACCCTGTCCTTGCCATCGGCAGCGTGGAGCACACAGGTCGTTTTAGTCGGTGTGAGTCCGACATAACCGCCGCCTGTCCCCGTCGGGCGGTACCCATAAGGGGTTTTTTCCTGTATAAAAAATAAATAATCTAGATAAAGTTGAGGAATTTTGTTATAAAAACGTGTACAGAAAGCGACAAATGATTTTCGGGTCTTTCGGCGCAACTTAGGCGTCAGTTTCTAGCATCTCTGTTATACCTATCACTATTTCTACTATACAAGTGAATATTTATATAAATGTTACTAAGGACATACGAATTTTTAAACGCTAAAGTGGTATATGACACAAAAAAGCTTGGGAGACACTGTTTTATAATATAGTTTTTATGATACATCATAAATTCACATGAAGTGCGACAAATTTTGTGATCCTTCGTTTGTTACACGATCAAACTTCAGTGAAAGTTAGCTCGTTAAAATGAATTTATAGCTATTTAAATTTTAAGCTTTACTCGTAGTACGCCCATGTAATGAAGTTAGAGTAATCCTTACTTTATATTCATAAAAATGTTAATGGAAATGATTACTTAAAATCTTTGTGAACCCCTATAAATTTAACGATTTTATGAAGTATTATGGTGATTATATTTGAGTCATGATTTTTGAATAACGAAGAAATTACGTTTTATAACCCATTCTAATGATATAATAATATCTCTTTGTTTTTCTGTCTGTTTTCTATTACGCTTTCTCAGCTAAACCGCAGGAGCAATTTTGATAAAATGATGATACAATTGAAGTTTATATTCCTATTTAGTTTTACTAACGTGACCGATGCTTAGTATCTTTTTTAATCATAAAAAATAAAAGAAAACAATAAAAGGTTGGTAATAACAGAGATCTTGACCCCGGGTATTTATCACTTCTTTAGTTCGTTCATTTACCTGAGCTATCATAACTTTACAAATGACAGCTAAAAATTTCATTTACTTTCTATTCAACATTTTTTCAGTGCCCGAAAACAGGGATAAAACGACATTTTTTTAAATAAAACCTAGCTAGATCGGTTGCTGAATTTCATGAAAATCGTTAGAGCCGTTTACGAAATATCCTCATCATCATCAATAAAATTAGTTTTGTACGGTTTTTAATTCTGTTCTTGAAATTTAGATTTCAATAATGATTTTTTTGTGACATAAGCAAGAATTCCCATACAGTGAAATTGCCCAAATGTCTTTATAACGTAGTTAAAAAGGGATTCCTATTGATATCCTAATAAATCCAGACCTTCTGTTACTCACGTAGGTAATATTCAATTTGCCTTTCCATTGTCGCTATCCGAAGGGTCGAATTATATCAAATTAAATCACGTTGAACGTAGATAAAAACAGATTTGTTATCTGTACATTACATTATATTTCCGGAAAGTAACATTACATTAATTACATTGTAATACATTTCCAGAATACAAAATGTAATAAGAATTTTATTTTGAAAATAGCAGCCGTCGAGTTTCTTGCTAGCTTCTTGGCAGGAACATTTGTCCGACCCAGTAGTAGAGTTTACAATTCATAAGCAATTGTTTACAAGTTTATTTGAGTAGGAATATTGTGAATTTAAATTTGGAATACTAATGGAATATATTGTCCCCTTGGCTTAGCAACTGTTTATATTTAAATAAATAAATAGAAGATAGATTAAATTACTTATTAATATTAAAGGTAAAAACTTATATGTAAATGAAAGTAATAAACTTTATTTATAGTCTGTGGAGTATATGTAAGGGATACGAATGTTTTATTTTATTATTTAAATAATATGAAATATAGTGTTTAAAATTTTACTTTCTCCAATCGTCCTCTCGGTTATTATATTTAAAATAATAATAATTTTGTAAATAATAAAAAATAATAAATTTTATAAAATAATAAAAATAAAAGTTACTTTGTGTTTATTTTTCTTCCGGTAATTCTGATAGGTATATACGGAATAAAACAAAGTTAATTTGAAAATATTTTTTATTCTACACAGTCAGATATACACAAAATATTGGCACTAATTGAAGTTCCAAAATATCTACATGATAATACTTAGTTATTTCTATTGCTCATAACTTGTCTTTATTTACATTTAACATTCTATTTAAAGTAACAGGACACTATTTATGTATAGCTTATTGTTTAGATATATATTATTTTTCTAAAATCGATTGACGTAGGTTTCTTTAAGTGATATTCACAACATAAAATTTTGCGCCGCTTGGATTCAACAGTTCCCAGGAACCTTTTTGAGGTCGTTAGTCCACCAAGCTGTGATAGCCCAGCGATATGACTGTGCAACTCTTTCGAGAGTCACGAGTTCAAACCCCGGCAGGCACCAATGAGTTTTTCTATTAAAACTTATGTGTCTAATTGATAATTGAAATAAATCGCACACTTTTCAGTGAAGGAAAATATCGTTAGGAAACCTGCATATCTCTAGTGAAATCTGGGGATATGTGTAAGTGGGTTTGTAACAGGCCGTTACTTTAGTCCACCTTGTAGGGTCCAACAACGCTATGTTTTTCGGGTTGCCATTCTAAAACCTTAGGACGCTAATGTTCATCGCCCATGCTAAGTATTTTTGGGAGATGTATAACCTAATCCGCATTACAAAATAGCTTTGTGAATCCAAACTTCTATCCTTTTCTTTAAAAAGAACTCCTTCTCGCTATTTTACTAATTTTATGTCATAAAGACGTAGGATAAAATGTCTTAATTTCTTTCAATATCCTGCCAATTTTACCATTGTCATTTTCCCTTAAAAGCATACTCAAAAAGAACAAATACTATGAACCAAATCGGCCCAGCCGTTTTTGAGTTATTCGCCTCCATATAAATTTACGATTTAATATAACATTATTTTAAATATATATAGCTATAGTTAATAAGTTAATATTGTTAACTTACTTTACGACGATAAAGTACATGTTTTTATACAAAGGTCAAATCTTACTACGATATCTTCCACAATATAATTAAATTGCATAACATTGCAATGTTATGCAATTTAATTATTAATTGCAATTTAATAAGAGAACTGTTAAACTTTGAGAAAACAGCTAATATGACTTAAATAACCCGTTTTAATGTTTTTAATTACTTTATAGAATTAGGCGTTACTTTGCGGAGGTCCATAATATAAAGGTAATGAGAATATTATTTTGCTATAATCCGCGATAAAAGAAAATATATGTAATGCTAAATGTAGAGTGTACTATTCGTTCTCATACCTGATACATGCAGAATTTGTAAGAACTCATGCACTACCCGACACCGATGGCACAACAATACACAAGCACTGCACACATTCACCACCACAATCTCAACAATTGTTTCGCCCCGTAACCGACAAAATCGCAAAGCGACCACGACAAAATCGCAAAGCGATGGCTTTGCGATTTTGTCGTGGAGTCTATCTTCTGAAGATGCTTCGGTTACGGGGCGAAACAATTGTTGAGATTGTGGTGGTGAATGTGTGCAGTGCTTGTGTATTGTTGTGCCATCGGTGTCGGGTAGTGCATGAGTTCTTACAAATTCTGCATGTATCAGGTATGAGAACGAATAGTACACTCTACATTTAGCATTACATATATTTTCTTTTATCGCGGATTATAGCAAAATAATATTCTCATTACTTTTGTTTTTAATTACTTTATGTTGTCTATTTTTTTATTGTGAATTTAATTACCTAATACTCTATTAGAAGATCTGATCTTCGCGGTTTTAATTCTTATTTATTTTAGTAATTCGTCACGTGTATTTATTGCACACCTACTTATAAATTCCTATAATTAATATCTACCCGTTGAAATACTAAAACTAAATCTAAAATGTTCAAAAACATCTGAAAGAATTCCTTATTGTGTAATTAGCTATCCAAATCTCGAGGATAATACCCTTAGTATTATAGTGACCTAATTAAAAAAAGTTGTTTCTTTGCTGCAAAAAAACGTAGCATAGCGCCTATAAAACTCGTGAGTGTTAAAAAGATCCATAACCTGGAAGAGCGAGAAAACATTAGTTTTTTTAACTGCTCGTACCGTTATGTTATAGATGCCATTGAAATAAGGATTACAATGTATCTAACTCAATTAAGCCTTATTTTGAATTCAGTCACTTTAATACTAAGCGTGCGCAATGGGTTATGGATACCTTTTTCTTGAAATTATAATTAAATACATTCATGTATATTTAATACATTTTATATTTACATTTTCTTAATAAATGTCTCATTTTTATTTCATATAAACAACAAAAAATATTTATTTTAATTGTAGTGTAATATTATTAATTATTACTATTATAAAATCTTTTTTGGCACAATAAAAATTTATATTACATTAAATACTATAGTTTCGCTCCGTAATCAAAGCGTCATCCAGAAAATAAATACAAGTAGCTAAAATTAAGGATAACAAAGATTTTCTTTAATCGCGGTTTATAGAAACGCCATTTAATTGTTTTTTCCAACAATATGACAACTTGGCTACGTTCGCATAGGTAGCCGCAAGCTAAAAAAAGAGAGAGGAGTGGCAATGGCTTCAGGACTCATTCTGTATCTACTATTGAAGAAAATTACATTGGATACAGCCTCGTAATGGTGAGATGTCATATTCAATGCCAATGACCGTTTATGACTGATAAAGAATCAGAAACCTTGGATGTCGATGCCCTTTTAAAGGTTGGAATGAATCTAGTGCTCTGGGTACATTTTAGAGGTGGTTAGAAGACGTTAGGTCTAAGGAGACCTAACGTCTTCTAACCTGCTCTCTGTCTCTCTGTCTCTGGGCTGCTAGGGCGATAACGCTACAAGGGTTGCGAATGGGACTTGCGATATTGGATTGCGTTACAAGGGTTGCGTGAGATGGGACACCAAAGGGTTTTAATGAGAGCGAGCCCCACATAACCACGTCGCTGTCCCCCTTGGCGGTGTGTGAACTAGGCAGGAGTTTCTCCTCGAAAAAAAAAAGATTAGGTAGACGCCACTATTCTCCTTGGGACAGCAATGGCCCATACATTTTTGTGATATGATAAAACGGCCTATGTGGATTCAGAAACTAATAGCGCAACTTAAAGTCACCCAAAGCTGGTTCAATCATCACTGTTTCTGTGGTTTCTTGCGTCGGTGGAGTAGTTGTAGGCATTGCTGATGGTCGCAGAGATATTGCAAGTGGCAAAGCTGATCGGGCGCATAGTTGTGATGCGCCGCGAGTCGATCCAACAGACCTATAGCGAGTGCAGCGACCTCGTCTGCAAAGAAATAAAAGAATTTCTTTTCTTTACGTTAAGAATACGTTATCTTGTTACACATAACCCTAGACTTCTAGAGATATGCAAGTTTCCTTACGATATTTTCCTTCACCGAAAGAGTGTGATTGACGTTACACATGCCGTGTGGTATCGGGTTGATTAGAATAGACCACCCTCATTTCTTAACGAGGTGTCGCAAAAGTCGACTACGGTAAGTTGACCGTTCGTTTGGTATCCGGTCGAGTAGAATAGACAATCCTCATTTCTTACTGAGGTATCGTAAAAGTCGACTAAGGTAAGGACCCTCCATTTGGTATCTGGTTCAGTAGAATAGACCACCCTCATTTCTTATAGAGGTATCGTAAAAGGTGACTAAGCTAAGTTGACGTCAGGCAGGCGGCCGATCGGTAAATACGTAGCTAAATAGTGCCGACCGAACTTAGAGTGGAATAAGGGCAGGAAGGTGATGAGTGTAGCAATTGGTGAAGATTCATTTGCTCGTTAAGATAGTACTCTATGTAAGAATTAAGTATATCATTGACGTTACACATATCGTTCCCTCTAATTTAATACACACTGACATTCAAGATAATAGTAGAACTTTGCTTATATAACGATTGTCCGTGCTGTTCGTGACACAGGCAAGTCCGCGTCACTTAGAAGTTATAGTTGCGGAGTAGTTTTGAATACATTATAACTTGGGCCTTTCTGCACCAGATATTACACATTCACAAGGCAATATAAGCTTATCTTAGTTTAATTTTGACGGGCATATTATGGTAAAATTTATTTTAAAGCTTACCAACCGCCAAAAGATCATCATCTTCCTGCCATTCTCCTACTCTAAGCGGGGTCAGCACTACCATATATGTCACATGATTCGGCTATCTATTTACGACCGCCCGCCTGCTTGACATCAACATACCTTAGTCGTATTTTACGACACCTCGGTAAGAATGAGGGTAGGGTCTATTCTACTCAAACGGGTACCATACGACGGATCGACTTACGTTAGTCGCCTTTTACGACACCTAGGTAAGAAATGTGGATAGTCTATTCTACTCAGCCGGATACCATACGGCGGGTCAACTTACCTTTGTCGCCTTTTACGACATCTCGCTAAGAAATGAGCGTAGTCTATCTTACTGAGCCGGATATCACAAGGAAGGTCAACTTACCTAAGTCGCCTTTTACGACTTTTGGTAAGAACTGAGGGTGGTCTAATCTACTGAATATGACCAGATACCACTCGGCTTTACCGTCAAGAGAGTGGATGCTTTAATATTAGCCATAGCCTACCATTGCTGAATGTCTTTTAGTGCAGTAAAAGTGTATAAATTCGTAGCTCTAATTGATTTTATTTCATTACCTTAACACCTTGTTAAGACGCGTCGGACACAATCTCGTCGGATCCTTACGTATTTTTGTTACATTTAGTATTGATTATTATATCACACGCTTAGTATTAAAGTGACTTGCAACAAAGCGTGATTGCAACAAAGCGTAGCGCTTACAAAACTCGTGAATGTTAAAGAGATCCATAGCTTAATATATATATATATATATATATATATATATATATATATATA
Source organism: Morpho helenor (assembly GCA_029227775.1). Classification (NCBI taxonomy): domain Eukaryota; kingdom Metazoa; phylum Arthropoda; class Insecta; order Lepidoptera; family Nymphalidae; genus Morpho; species Morpho helenor. The sequence goes on from JARGCU010000008.1 coordinate 4,128,786, forward strand.
TATATATATATATATATATATATAATCAGAATCTCGGAAACGGCTCCAACGATTTTCTTGAAATTCAGCATGTAAAGGGTTTTACGGGAGAAAAATGGATTTGGAAAAATGGAAATGGAAAACTTTATCCCTTTTTTTGGGCATAAAAAAAAAGTTTACTTCTAATTTATTGAATATATACAACACAATTTTTGCCGCGAAACGCCAAGTCAGCGTAGCTTATTCGGGAAACGGGTGGTCGCGCGAAATGGAAATACCTAGTATCGAGCCCCACCTACCCTATTATTTTTTTTAAGTACTTTTTTTTTATTTTGTAAAAAATTACCGAGCAAGGCTCGGTCAACCTGGTACTGTTCGTTTAACTGTTCTTTGTCTTGGCCCTAATTTGTATCTTTATACTTTGTTATGCACCTTTGTGCATTAAAGGTAAATATACAAAAATTAAGTGTCACAACATATTGACTGACTGACCCGTTGGAGCAGTGGGTAGTGACTCTGCCTTCAGCTCCGCGGGTCGCGGGTTCGATTCCCGCCGAGGGCCAACATTTTCTATAAATGAATTTGTTGGTCTTTGAGCCTGGATGTATATTTGTATTTAAGTATGTATTTAAAAAATATATAAGTATATATTCACCAGTTGTCTGTCACCCATAACACAAGTATTAAGTTACTTACTTTGGGGACGGACGACCGTGTGAGTAAGTGTCCCATATATTTTTTTTTATATTGTTGGCCCTAAGTAAAGCTTTCAGAAATTCGATGCTAATTATTAAGAATAAGTCATCCAAGCACGTCGGCAGGTAGTTAGTGTGAGTAGATTACGAATTCCTTACAAATACGTGGTCGGAATATTTCGTTTCCATTAATAGTCGTGTAAACAATATTAAATGAACATCTGGTATATATTTATTTTTATTAATAACAAAACTTCCATGACCTCACCTGATGTTTTGAGTGTTGTATCAGTTAAACATACCTTCGACGATAGGAAAAGTTTTTCGTTATTGTTTACAGTTAGTTTTAAATTTATACATATTCTGTACCTACGCCGTGTGGTCCGGCTGAATAGTATTCAGCTGAATAGAATAGTACCACCCTCATTTCTTACCGAGGTGTCGTAAAAGGCGACTAAGGTAAGTCGAGCCGCCGTGTGGTATCCGGCTGAGTAGAATAGACCAACCTCATTTCTTACCGAGGTGTCATAAAAGGCGATTAAGGTAAGTTGACCCACCGTGTGGTATCCGGTTGAGTAAAATAGACCACCCTCTTTCTTACCGAGGAGTCGTAAAATACGACTAAGGTAGGTTGACGTCAGGCAGGCGGCCAATCGTAAAATACGTAGCCAAATCGTATCGACAGCATGTTTATAACATGTTGTGCCGACCCCCCTTAGAGTGGGATAAGGGCAGGAGGATGATGATGATACATATTCTGTACCTGCGGCCTCGCCCGAGTGGAAATCACTACAAAAATTTTCCCGCGTTTTCCTTTATTTTGCATCAATTTTAAACATAAAAGTTCTGATTTAACTATGAGAGATAGAGATATACTATCACTACTAATCCGCGATAGTAAAATTTATAATACAAACATAATACAAAACTAATCAAAATATTATTTTGATTAGTTTTGTATTATGGACCTCCGCAAAGTAATGTCTAGTTCTATAAATCACTTTTAAATAGTCACGGAACAATATGATTAATGAAGCTACATCTCGTCCGGAATGTTATTCTTACCGAGAAGAAACAGAAAGAAACTCGGCTTTCAATCTTTCAAACATTTGCAATTGACATTATTAAACCACAGCCTTGTTTTTACAATCTAGGTTTTATGTGTTAAACATCATATTACAGTTATATTAAGATAATAATGTTAACAAAATAATAAAAGTGAATAACTAAGTACGAGTTAGTGCTAAAGAAGTAATATAAAATATAAACTGACTTTTTGTTATCAAGTATCATTTTCACTAAAATCACAATTTAACATAACTTAGTTAGAAGTTAGTTAAGTTAGGAGAAATTAAACGTCGTTGTCATTGTTAACACTCATATTATAGTGATATATCTATGATTGTTAAGGCAATTTTATAAATATAACATCCAAAGACTGGTTTATAGAGGTCGATCGGGATTTACCCAAATACAAGTTTGAACGATTAAATCCAGCTTGTTAATCTGAAATTGGGCAATCGTTTAAAAAGTCTGTCCCTTGAGGGTAATTTGGACCAGTGAATTGGACAAGTTAGGGTCAAAGGTAAACAAGTCAATTACCTTAAACTTTAACAGTACAGTGAACTTTAATTAGTTAATTTATTGTTATATTTATGGCCTGTTTCACAAATTACTGATAAAATGTCGGAAAATTAACCGACAAATAAACTAAGTAGCAGATAAATGTCTCTAAAAAGAGACTCTAAAAAGTGAAAAAAAAAAAAATGCGGTGATGAATTTTTTTTTTAAATAAGTATTGCTATCTGGCAGATAAACAAAATAACAGCCACATGATCTACCTGTTAAGTTACTAGGGACTTTAAGTGCTGAATAAATCTATCAGAAACCTGAGAAACGCAAAATTCCGAGATATGTGTCAGATATGTTCCAAATAAGCTAACTGACAGCTTATTGGTAACTTGTAAAACAGGCCCTTAGTGTATTCATAGCTATCACACCAAAGTAACGCAGTAAAGTAACTCGACTCCCCATCTCAAACAATATCTAGGATATAAGTAACGTACCAATCTGCTACTCATCCCCTACTTTTTGGGTTTTTGTTTTCAAAGTTGGTACTTTTATGGTACACGTACTATAATTTCAATATGCAGGGAAACTTACAATAAGAAATTGTAATAACTGTTACATATTATTTAATATCGTGAGACTTTCTATTATTTCTTACCTGCTGCAATGACATCTTAGGAGTCTTAGGAATGCTGCTCTGAACGTTCTGTTGAAGATGGTGTAAATAATGGGATTGATAGTAGAAGATACATAACCTAACCACAGGCATATGTCGACCACGTGTTCTGCAACAAACATATTCTTTATTACTAAATTTAACAAGTCAAATTAAAAAAGCTTTTAACAAAATGTCATGTCCTACTGTTAACTCTATCTCTTATGATTAAGTCACAATAACTAGTATTATGTCTTTCGTGACAAACTAATTTCCACGCGGGCAAAGACAGATAAAGAAAAATCATTCAAAAGTTTTTTGCTAAAACATCTATGAGGAATTGTTACCTGGTACTATACAAGCAGGGCATGAAGCGAACAAAATATTCAGAAGAAAGAATGGAGCCCAACACAAGACAAAAGTGAAGAAAACCAGCCCAAGAACTTTTGTAGCTTTCTGTTCGTTTGCTACCGCGTTGGCTGACATAGATCTGTCTTTCTTGCGATTGGCGAGGAATCTGTAACAAAAGAAAAATAAGTAATAATCAATATCTGTACTAATATATAAAGCTGAAGAGTTAGTTTATTTGATTGTTTGAACGCGCTAATCTCAGGAACTACTGAACCAATTTGAAAATTCTTTCCGTGTAAGATAGTCCATTTATTACGTATTTATATATATTTAAAACATCACGCTAAAATGAATAGGAGATGAGCAGAAATAAAAAATAGGACGAAAACGGCAAAATTTAAAACTTTCCTTGTGTGCGCTGAGTTAATGATATAATGATGATAATAGTTATAAAAAAAATCATGTATTACAAAATTGTTCCCCTCTAAAAGTTCTAAATAAAAGTGACGACAGCATATGGCTTTTAAGGTTAACCCAATTTAACCATTTTTATAGTTATCTAAATACTATATTACGGTTTTAATTTTTCCACGTGGGCGTTAAGATACATAAAAGTAGTGGCCTGTTACTATCCCTCTGCTAGAAATAGGCATCTTCTAGTCGTGTGGTATCCGGCTGAGTAGACTATACCACCGTCATTTGTTACCGATGTGTCATAAAAGGCGACTAAGGTGAGTTGACGTCATCGAAAGCGGCCAGTCGTAAAATACCTAGCCAAATCATGTGATAACGTGTTCATAACATGTGCCGAGCGCACTTAGAGTGGGATAAGGACAGGAGGATGATGAGTTTTAGCTTTTATTACTTTTCAACAAAAAGAGGAAGCTTATGAATTTTTAACAATTTTGTCCACAAAAACAAGTTTATACAATTAAAAATAATAACTTTATATTTTCTGAAACCTCGATAAATGATAACGTAATGATTTAACTTCGGGAATTGTTTTATAAGACTTTTAAAGCCAAAAGCTTCGCCGCACCAAGCCTTAGTTATGAATATTCATTCCGTAAAAGGAGTTGAAACAATCTCTTAATAAATCCTTGATTTTATTTTAATAGTATTACCAAAGTTATTTAAATAGTAGTTTAAAATTTTTGCAAACATAAACGTGATATTAGTATAAATCTGGCCATTTATTTTACCTAATTTTAAACACAAACATTGCCGTGCAAAATGTCAAGCATAAAGCTTATGCAAAAACAGCATTATTTATGACCGATAAATTTTGCAACTTGAATGTAGATTTAGCACGGTGTTCGGTCCAGATTTCAAATACTGTGCCTACCGAGAAGAACAAACAAGAAACTCGGCGGTTGCTCTTATCAAGCAGCAGCAGGGTCTTCTCACATACTCTCCTTGTGGGGAGGTAGGTGGGGTACGGGCCTCGAGGAAATCCTCACTACCCGGGCATCTCCTCGCGGGCACTTAAGCCCGGTATGTGTTCCGGCCGTAGGCCGAGGTCACCTAGGTGACCCAAAGGTGTCGGTATTTGGGCCGTAAGCCCAGGTCACCTGAGTGACCTAAGAGCAGGTGCACGCGATGCGCTGCCGACCGCTTCCTCGAGCCGCAACACGGGTCGCGGCGAGTACAACTGTCGCCGGTGGCAGGGGTGCAGGGGCGTTAACCGAAACTGGCGAACTTTGCGTCTCACACGATACGCGCAGCGATAACGTTCACATAAACAATACGCGTCCGTTCACTGCGCGCGTACGCACGAGCTCTTATCAAAATAATTCATATAAGTAGTTACATTTAGTACCACCCTCTTTTCTTACCGAGGTGTCGTAAAAGGCGACTAAGGTAAGTCGGCCCGCCGTGTGGTCTCCGGCTGAGTAGAAACGACCAACCTCATTACTTACCGAGGTGTCGTAAAAGGCGACTAAGGTAAGTCGACCCGCCGTGTGGTATCCGGTTTAGTAAAATAGACCACCCTCTTTCTTATCGAGGTGTCATAAAATACGTTATTCCCGGTTCACGTTATTCCAGTCGACCATTCCAGTCCAGCGCTGGAATGCTACTGAAATAATGTGAACCTGCACTGGAATGTACCAATCCAGAGTTCAATCCGGTCCAGTCGACTTGATTGACGTTCTATTTTTCATTCCAGCTCGCCCATTCCAGTGCCACTGGAAAAGTGTGAACGGCCAATCCAGTTGAATCCAGTGCTTGACTACCATGTTTTATTTGTGGAATTCTATTGGTACAGATGCGATAGCTTTTAATGACTGGTATAATGTAGACGGTATAATCCAGTCCAGCACTGGACTGGATTGACTCGCTGGATTATTGGACTGGAATAATGTGAACCGGGCAAATGTAAGTAGACGTCAGGCAGGCGGCCGGTCGTATAATACATATTCAAATCATGTGACAACATGTTAATACAATAAGTAATTAATATAAGTAATATATATAGAAAATTTAAGTCTAGGGTACTTTATTATTTTAGATTAAATTTAAATTAGATATTTAATTAAGTTAATTTGGTTAATGTTGTTGTCACTGCCTTCCGTGGTGGTCTCTGAAAACCAGCGTCAGAGGTGTACCTCTGAAAATGCAAGTGCTGAGCAGACCATCCATTTTGGGACAACACACTATACTGTTTCTAGATCTATTGTTAATTTATACTCATAACTGTTTGTCTGTTTAGTAATAATAGTTTATTTTAATTTATTTGTTAATAGTTTAAATAGTATAGTGTTTAGTACCAAATAAATCATTCATTCATTTAATAACATGTTGTGCTGAGCCCACTTGGGAAGATGATATCTTGTCGTCGGTTACAATAAACTGAAACTGAATAATATGAACTTCTTTCCTTAAATACAAGTGTCCGTTATTCTCGTAATTAAGCCTTATATCCACCATTTCAGTTAACGACGTCGCCACATTTAATGAAGCGAAATGGACCCTATTCAAGAAAGGTTCCATTTCTGATAACGCAATCTCGCCCAGCCAGGTTTTTTGCTTATTCTTGTCGCACGCCTAAATGTCCTTTTTGTTATATTCTATTAAACGTGACCTTAAATGACTGTCTCAGAAATAATTTATATTGTAAAAGATATTCACTGTACATTTATCATGGAAAGTGTGTACATTTTAAAAGTTGTAATACAATATAAGAAAAAAACTTAAGAATTCTCAGTATTCTACCACTGATTCGGAAGTTTGCTCCTATCGAGAAAAACCAGCAAGTAACTCGGCAGATAATCTTTTCATATACATTATATAGATGGTGTTTTGCAGCATCAGTATTTTATTTGCGTGATCAGAAAACCGGCATTTCCATGAGAATTATCTTTAAACTCTTCAATTTCGAATGCGGGTAATCAGAAAAAGAAGAAATTCAAATAACAAGGGATATTTTAAGTTAATGGAGAATTTATTTATAGAATTACGCGTTACTTTGCGTAGATCCATAATACAAAAGTAATATTAAAATTATTTTGCTATAATCCGCGATGTATTTAAATAGAAAATATATATAATTCTAAATGTAGAGTGGACGATCCGTTTTCATACCTGATACATGCAGGAAAAGGAAAAACACATACACAAACCTCCACTACCCCCACCACAATACACAAGCACTACATACGTTCACTAACCACCGAACCGCACCGCAACCGAAACATCATCAGGAGATAGACTCCACGATAAAATCGTGGGGAAATAAAAATAAATTTTGTACGATTTGTTATATTTTCTATTTCAAGAACATTTTGAATTAGAATTTGAATATACTTATTATAAAACAAAGTCCCCAAAAGATGGCTGTCTGTATGTGATCGATTTTTTCAATCCACTAAACGGATTTAATTAAAAGATAGTGCCATTCTTACGAAAGTAATAATAGCATATTACCGTTTATGTAAATTGTAATGAGGAGGTCACGCGGATGTTCAAGAAATTTCGCCTGATGCGAGCTTCACTCGCGTGCGCCGTGTAAACCAGCAGACATACACTATAGTAATGAACTAGAGAATTGTAGATCCACAAAAATATTACAAAAAAGTCCGCAATAGGATGTTTCAATCTCTTATGGTTATCCTTTTTTCTTTTTTTTATGTCAGGAAAACCCATTATGGGTCATCACCGCCCGACGGGGACGAGCGGCGGGTATGTCGGACTCGCACCGACTAAAAACCTGACAACTCCACCATGCTGCTGGTGGCGGGGACAGGGTACCGTTGTACACATTGCCCCCGTCCCCTTGGTTAACCTTATGGCGACCCTTTCGAAGAAAGAGGTCACGGATTCAAACCTTGGGCACCAATGAGTTATTCTATTAAAAAAACTTGTGTCTAATTGATAATTGCAATTTATCACACGCTTTTTGGTAAAGAAAAACATCGTTAAGAAAACCTGCATATCTCTAAAGAATTCTAGGGATGTGTGTAACCTACCAATCCGCATTGGTAGGTCTTAGATCCAAATTTAATTCTAGGATAAACTGCTTCCGTCGTGACGCTCTGGAGTTTTTACGCAAAGATCTTAAATTAAAATAATAATAACAGTTGGTTATAACGACAATGATGTATTGGTTATTATTTTAATATATGTTTTCTTCTTCTCCTCTTCTTTTTAACACTATCAATTTTAAATAGTTCAGTTTTTTTTTATTAGTATTATTAATTTTATTTTTATTTTTGGTTTGTTGTGTTTGGTGTTAAACTGCTTTATTATTTTTCATATTTTTTTGTAAATTAATTGTACACGCCTGTTATGATGTTTATGCTATGTGTCTTATTGTATAAGTGTTTCTTTTATGTTTAATTACCTTTATGTATAAATGTTGTTGGCTTGTCAAATAAAATAAAATAAAATAAAAAAATCTTTCTCTCCAAAAGCGGAAACAGGAGGCCTATGCCTGGCTATGTACAATAACACTTTGCAAATCAGAACTGAAAGAGTAACAAAATAATACTTACCGTAAGGATAAAGCATTCGGTGCTGCCAGAGTTAATTTCAATGGTTTAATTCTAGCCCTTCTTGTCTCTGCTGCTATGCTTGGTGGTGTTTGTGTTGCCACATCTCGCCCTCTTCTAGATGAGCTTGACCCTTTGCCGTTGCCACATCCATTCATGTAACTTAGTTGTGGATGAGATATGCTCATGCCGACTTTGTTGCGTTGAGTCCTAAAAGAAAGATTTGTTATTGACTGTTTGACTGGCTCGTTGGCGCAGTGGGTAGTGACCCTGCCTTTAGCTCCGCGGGTCCGATTCCCGCCGAGGGCCAACATTTTCTATAAATGAATTTGTTGGTCTTTGAGCATGGGTGTTTATTTGTATTTAAGTACGTATTTAAAAAAATATATAAGTATATATTCACATTTGTCAGTTTACCATAGCACAAGTATTAAGTTACTTACTTTGGGGACGGACGACCGTGTGTGTAAGTGTCTCATATATTTATTTATTTATTGTATTTCCACACTAATAACTGTTTTGAAAAACTGTGATAGCCCAGCGGTAAGACCGTGCGATTGTTAAAGAGGGTCATGAGTTCAATCCCCGGGTGGACTATTAGTTTTCTGTTAAAACTTATGTGTCTAATTGATAATCACACGCATTTCAGTGAAGTAAAACATCGTAAGTAAACCTGCGTATCTCTGGAGAATTCTAAAGGTATGTAATATCTATACTAATATATATAAAACTGAAGAGTTTGTTTGTTTGATTGTTTGAACGTGCTTATCACTACTGAAACGTTTTAAAAAAATATTTAATTGAAAGATAGTCTATTTACCAAGGACGCTATAGGCTATATAACATCACGCTAAGATGAATAGGAGAGGAGTAGCAATAAAAAATATTAAAAAACAGCAAAATTTCAAGCTTTCCTTGCGTGCGCTAAGTAAACGGTGAAAGTTATTACAAAATCATGTACTACAAAATTTTACTCCTCTAAAATTCCTCAATAAAAGTCCGCGACAGCATATGTCTAGCTTTTAAGGTTAACCCACTTTAACCATTTTTATGGTAAGCAAAATACTAAATTACAGTTATAATCTTTCCACGCGGGCGGAACCGCTGGCTATTGCTAGTAATGTATTTAAGAGCAGCGTGGTAGGTCTTAACTCCAACTTTTTTGTCCAAAAACTGAAAAAAGAGGGCTAGCTGTGGGATAGTTACAGCCCGTTAATTTAAGCGTTTAGAATTTAATAAAGAGATTTGACATGATTAACTACGTTGTTATATCTGTTAGATTATTGTCATGTTATTAGAGAGAAAATTCCACTAATATATCAAAACACACATCAATTTTATCGTAAACAAACTTTCGCTTGAATAACTTTTATGGATAAACATTTACAAAATTAATTGACTTTACAAATAAACCAATATCTGATAATGTAGTCCTAAATCACGCAATTACACAATTTAGCAAACGTGTTTAACATTTGGCAAATTTTTCTCGATGGCAGCTGGATTTTATAGTGCTTTTCTTCACATACAAGAACATGTTAATATCTGTATGTCCATACATTACGCATGCAGGTGTGGTAAACATTTTGCACTATAAACCACCACCATCCCACCCCTAGTAATACACACATTCACAGTCACAATATCAACAATCGTTTCACCCCGTAACCAAAACATCATCAGGAGATATATTCAAGACGAAATCGCAAAACTAATATTATAAATGCGAAAATCAATCTGTCGCTGTTTCGTTTAGTGTACTGGATATATTTAGTAAAATTGCTTATATACCAGGCTAATAATATATAGGATAAAAAATTTCTTTATTTTTCATCGAGAACTAAAAAAAATTCCTTAACGGCTTGTTAGTATCCCACTGTTGGGCATAGGCCTCTTCTCTCCGTTTTTCGAGAGGAATTGAAGCTAAGAGTTACCATGCTGATCCAATGCGGATTGGTAGGTTACATATATCCCTATAATTCTCTAGAGATATGCAGATTACCTCACGATGTTCTGACCGAAAAATTAATAAATAAATAAATTGCAATTATCAATTAGACACAAAGGTATTAAGACAAAAGTCATTTGTCCGTGCCCAGGATTCGAACCCGCGACCTCCTCAAAGTAAGCTTATATCAATGTTAAAGTTAACGCGTCTTAAATCGTGAGTACAATATCTTTCAAATATTTTACACTCACCGTGACGTAGATGTTACCCGCCACGTCATCTGTCTGGACACGTTGGTGCCTGGCGATAGGTCTGGAGAACTCCTGGCTCCCAATCTTCTCACGCAATGCAGAGAGCCGTTATCGTATCCCCCGCATTGTCTGTTAACAAAATTGAATTTACTTCATCTTCCAAGCATATACGCAGCCTCCATTTCCATTCATTGTTGAGATCGATCAATGATGGGCATAACTTTTAAAGTAATACCTAGGAATTTAGAATTGGCATATCTTCTATATGTATTTGGAAGGTGGCCCAGCGTGAAGTGAGTGCTACGAGTGCGGCACCGAGTTCGATATGACGCTGCAAAAGTTCGCAGAATGCCCAGCTTGGGCGGTTTAGCGGGCGGAGCTCGTGGCTGAGGTATATCTCGCTCTGTCTGTCGTCGTTTATGCCGTAATCGTGTCCATGTCGGCAGCGATGGCCTCCTTTTCGAGGACGTTATGTTGCCAAAGGAAGCGGTGAAGTGGATTCGGGAAACCGAATCTTTGGATTCGATCCACCCCAGGTGAGCAGGACGCAAGTGACTCGCCGAAGTCCGTCGTATACATCCACCCTAACGGAGACCTCCGGGAGTTCCGAACGTTGTTCGTGGGACGCCCGTCTGAAAAGGTCCCCCAGGCGGTCGATACATCTGGTGCTTCCGATTCATCGATTAGCGAAGGGAAGGACCACGTTTAGAGAGGCCCCGGCCCAAAGGTGCACTCTGGGGTTCAGACTTGCTGATTGTGAAAATAGGGGGGCTATGTGTATCCCGTCCCTGCCACCGGCTGTGTGATTGAGCACTCAGGTTGTTTTAGTCCAGTGCGAGTCCAACATTCGTCCCAGTCAGGCAGTGATTTATAAGGTGTTTTCCTGACATTAAAAAAATCTCCTATATGTAGTCAATGTTATTACGGAAGAATTGTATAATGAGGATGTATATATTTATTATTCGAATCACTTCTCTTAGTATTGGAACTTGATACTTTGATTGAAAATTATTTTCAGCTCAGAGGAAAACTTTTCAATACTATTGAATACTATTTCCAGTTCTATTAATAAAGATCTTACAATTTAGCAATGAATAAAAATTTCTAATTAAATTGTCGTATTGAAAAGTTGCATTGCGGAATAAAACTTTTGTATGGTTAAAAAAATTTAGTTTTAAACTAAATGTTTCTTTAAAAATCCTTTCAAAACCGTATCATCCTCCTGCCCTTATCCCACTCTAATTGGGGTCGACTCAACGTGTTATAAACAAGTTGTGCTGATGATTTGGCTGCGTATTTACAACTGATTGCCTGCCTGACCTCAACTTACCTTAGTCGCCTTTACGAGACATAGGTAAGAAAGAGGGTGGTCTATTTTACTCAACCGGATACCACGTGGGTCAACTTACCTTAGTCGTCTTTTACGACACCTCGGTGAGAAAAGAGGGTGGTCTTTTCTACTAGGCAGATACTACACGGTATATTTAAGAAAATAGATTATTTTTTTAAAGCTGTGGTAGCCCAGCGGTATCAACGTGCGCCTCTTTCGAGAAGGCTAGGGTTCAAAACTTATGTGTCTAATTGATAATTGCAATTTATCACACGCTTTTCGGTGAAGGAAAACATCGTGAGGAAACCTGCATATCTCTAGAAAATTCTGGGGATATGTGTAACCTACCAATCCGCACTGGAGCAGCGTGGTAGGTCATAGCTCCAATCCTCCTCTCCAAAAAAAAAAAAACAGAGAGAAGAGGCCTATGCCCAACAGTGGGATAGTAAGAGGCTGTTACTTACATTATTGTATGTAACATGTATATGTTTACCCATTATACTGAAAATTAATATCTACCCCTCTCCTCAATAACCCTAAGGAGTCGCTGAAGGAAAATAATAAATCTGAAACAAAAGTTATCTATTGCCTGCAAAGGACATGTTAAATTACTTTGTAATGGTACACAAATTTTCTCATATATTTCGTTTAATTTAGCTCTCTGCGTAATATACTTTGATAAAACGTTTTTTCATTACCTCTGGGGCAGATATGAGACTTTACCTTTAAGGAAAATAAATGAAACTGAAATAACAGTAATATTATATTTTGCAAGGCCAGGGTTATATTATTTTGGTAAACGTTGGGTAATCTATATTTATTATAAAATAAAGTCCCCGAAAGCTGTCTGTCTGTATGTAAACGTTTTTTTCAAAATCTACTAAATTGATTTTAGTTATGTTTTTACTAACAGATAGTGCAATTTTTTCGGAAGGTTTAAGTAAATAGTAAATTACAGTTTGATGTAAATTGTGTTAGAGGTCGCGCAGTTGTAAAAAAAACTTTACTGATAGAAGCTTAGTAGCATGCGCATAAACCAATAGATATGCTAAAATAATGTACTAAAGAATTGTAGATCTACAAAAATACCACAAAAAAGTCCGCGACAGCATGTTTCTATCTCTTATGGTTATCTCACAATAACTAAACATTTAGTACATTTATGTTCAAAATTTCAATCAAATACACCGATTTCCAAGTGGGCAAAGCCGCCTAAAACTACCGCAGAGCTTCTTGCTGGCTCTTCTCGATAGGAACAGCTTTCCGAACCAGCAGTAGAGTTAACGATTCAAAAGCACTTGCTTACAAGTTTAACACACACAGTTCACAAGAATATTTGAATTTCATTAATTTGAAAACAAATTTAAATTTGATAAATTCAGAAAATCAGTGATTTGCAAGACGCATTCAATATCAAACTACAAACTACGCTATTTCAACTCGAGAAGCTGTTAGACTAAAAGCTTGTAAAATGTTTTCATTGGTTTTTGTTGTTCTACGGCAACATTGTGCAAATATATAAATGCATGCATACTTTGTTTACAACTCAGATGTTATGAGTGAGACAAATAAAGAACAACTTTTAATGTTCCATTTAAACAACAATGTTATAATAAGTTTATATCGATCTGTAAATAAAATATAAATTGAGCTTGGAGGAGGGAAAAATCGCCTATAAAAATCGAAAGATTTAGAATTGAATACATACGTCGTATGGTATCCGGTTGAACAGAATAGTACCACCCTCATTTCTTACTGAGGTGTCGTAAAAGGCGACTAAGGTAAGTCGACCCGCCGTGTGGTATCCGGCTGAGTAGAATCGAACAACCTCATTTCTTACCGACGTATCATAAAAGGCGACTAAGGTAAGTTGTCCCACCGTGTGGTATCCGGTTTAGTAAAATAGACCACCCTCTTTCTTACCGAGGTGTCGTAATATACGTTTAAGGTAAGTTGACGTCAGGCAGGCGGTCGGTCGTAAAAACGCAGCTAAATCATGTGACAGCATGTTTATAACATGTTGTACCGACCCCACTTAGAGTGGGATAAGGGCAGGAGGATGATGTAGATTTTTTTGTCGTTATACTCAAGTTTACGAAAAACAAATCTCAGGTTGGAGAAAATACTTTTTTTTTTTTTTTTTTATGTCAGGAAAACCCATTATGGGTCATCACCGCCCGACGGGGACGAGCGGCGGGTATGTCGGACTCGCACCGACTAAAAACCTGACAGTGCTCCACGCTGCTGGTGGCGGGGACAGGGTACCTATGTAAACATTGCCCCCCATCCCCGGCAGCAGCAACTCTAAACCCCAGAGCGCGCCTCCTCTGGGTCGGGGCCTCTCTAATAGTGGCCCCTCCCTCCGCTAATCGATGCATCGGGAGCACCAGATGCATCGACCGCCTCGGGGACCTAACTCCAGCGAGCGTCCGATAAAACCCCGTTCGGATCGCTCGGAGGTCCCCGTTAGGGCGGCATGCGACGGACTTCGGCGAGTCGCCTGCGCCCCGCTCGCCTGCGGTGGATTGGATCCAAGGACTCGACTTCCCGGATCCGTCCCGCCACCTCCTTCCGCGAGATAACGTCCTCGCAGAAGGAGGCCATCGCTGCCCACGATCGCTCCCTGTCCACCATGGCGCGAACCACAGTGGGCAGGGAGAGATCGTGCCCCACCTGTGCCACGAGTTCCGCCCGCTGAACCGCCCAAGCTGGACAGTTGGAGAAAATACTACAACATCCTACCCTTATTCCACTCTAAGTGCGGTCAACGTAACGTGTTATAAACATGTTGTCACATGGTTTGGCTACATATTTTACGACCCACCCCCCTGCCTGACGTCAACTTACCTTGGTCGTATTTTACGTCACCTCCGTAAGAAAGAGGATAGTCTATTCTACTCAGTCGGATATATAGAATATAAAAATTGAGATTGCGAAATGTTTAGGTTAAAAGTGAGACTTTTACTGAAATGCGACGTATCGGTTTTTTGTCCTTGAATTCCCGCGGGATTATGCGTTAAAACTTAGCGACACACTGACTCCATGTGAACCAAACAACGGACACAACTTGTTCTTAATATTCTTTGAACTGCTGAGAATAGTAAGTAGCGGCCTGTTACTATCCCACTGCTGAGAATAGGCCTCTTCTCTCCGTTGTTGGAGAGAAGGATTGGCGCTAAAACCTACCACGCTGCTCCAATGCGGTACGTTACACATATCTCCAGAATTCTGTAGAGATATGCAGGTTTTCTCACGATGTTTCCCTTCACCGAAAAGCGTGTGATAAATTGCAATTATCAATTAGACACATAAGTTTTACCAGAAAACTCATTGGTGTCTGCCCGGGTTTCGAAAAGACCTTTTCGAAAGAGTCGAACGGTGTTACCGCTAGGCCATCACAGCTTATTCTTTGAACAAAACTATTAAAAATATACATGCCTAAGTTCTCACCTCCTTTGCGTCCCCCCTGCTACTGGGGTGGCAGCTAATCGCGCTTGCCGCTTCAGTAGTTGAACGGTCAATGCAAAAGACACCACCATCATGAACATCGGGATGTAGAACGCGACCAGGGAGCCGAAAATCCAGAACAATCTGTTGTTGATCACACAGAGGTCCGGTGTCGGCATTATATTCTTCCTATTGATGACACCTGTAAAAAAATAATTAATAAATGGGAAAATTACACACTTGGTCGTCCGTCTCCAAAGTAAATACCTTAAGTTATTTAGTTCGCTATAAAATGTCAAGTCACGGTAGCTTATTTGGCGAACGGGCGGTCTAGAGAGGTGAAATACCTAGGTTCGAGCCCACTATTTTTTATTACCTTTATTATTACCTCGTCAACTGTTTTTTTTTATATCTTTAAATAAAATTACCGAGCAAGGCTCGGTTACCCAGGTACTATATACTTATATAATTTTAAATACATATATACTAGCCGTGTAATATCAGGCTGACTAGAATAGACAACCCTCCCTTCTTAGCGAGATGTCGTGAAAGGCGACTAAGGTAAATTGATCAGTCGTGTGGTATCAGGCATGCGGCCGGCCGTAAAATACGTAGCTGAAACATGTGACAACATGTTCATAAAATGTTGTGCCGACCCTACTTAGAGTGGGACAATGGCAGGAGGATGATGTTGCGTAATTAACTGAACTCATCTTAACTTGTTCAGTACTTACACTGTATATCTTGTTCTGTATGTTACATATATTAATATAAACAAAATTGGGATATTTCTTTTTTCTGGGTTATAAGTATGTTTGGGAAACACATATTTACCTAAACTAAGAATGACCTTAAATTTTATTGACTATAATATGATGATATTGATGGGCTTTTATTTGATAACTGATATAAAGGTAGTAAAATTCTGATTATTTAATATTAAGTCATCAAAACATCGGTAGAGGTTTCTTAAAATTGAATGTCTAGCATATTTACCATCGTGATATGAAATATTTGAAGAGAATTTTGAGTAAATTTGAACGCGCGATTCTACATTTTAATATTAAATATGCCGAGAGAAATTTCGAGAAATACAAAATTATACGTCTATTCTCCATAGTAGCTACAAAATGAAATATCTTTTGGTTGAAGAAGTTGTAGCGGTTTATAAGAGATACCGCAACCAACTGAATTTTAAGCGAATTTAAATTTAATAATGTTTATGAAGTAATGAGCTAGCCTAGTTCATTGCGGTCACAATTTCTAAGGAATTAGGTATTAATTTATAGAATAAGACGTTACTTTGTGGAGGTTCATAATACAAAAGTAATGAGAATATTATTTTGCTATAATCGGCGATAACAATTTTATATTTTATTTAATTTTTTTTTTTTTTTTATTTATCGCGGATTATAGCAAAATAATATTGTCATTACTTTTGCATTAGGTATTATTGGCTTAAGATGAGTCGTAATGTTTTGTTCAATACAACCTATTTGGGAAGTATTTTATTATTTCCAAGCTAACTACAGTATGAAAAAGTAAAAAACCTTTGAAGGACACAATTCAAAGGAATAAAACACAGAGTATACAAAAAAATGTAAAGGTATGTTACAATCCCACTGCTGGGCATAACAAAATTACGACCAAGAATATTTCATTTAAATTGAAAGAATATTATGTTGAAACGATAAAATAACTAAATTTATCATTTGATTATGAAAATACAACAGTTGTATGTATTATTTATTTACTTTAAAAAACAAATAAACGTCGTGTGGTATCCAGCTGAATAGAATACTACCACCCTCATTTCTTACCGAGGTGTCGTAAAAGGTGACTAAGGTAAGTCGACCCGCCGTGTGGTATCCGACTGAGTAGAATAGACCACCCTCATTTCTTACCGAGGTGTCGTAAAAGGCAACTAAGGTAAGTTGACCCGCCGTGTGGTATCCGGTTTAGTGGAATAGACCATCGTCTTCTTACCGAGGTGTCGTAAAATACGACTAAGGTAAGTTGACGTCAGGCAGGTGGCCGGTCGTAAAAACGCAGCCAAATCATGTTACAGCATGTTTATAACATGTTGTGCCAACCCCACTTAGAGTGGGATAAAGGCAGGAGGATATATATATATATATATATATATATATATATATATATATATATATATGTGTGTGTGTGTGTGTGTGTGTGTGTGTGTGTGTGTGTGTGTACGTATATATATATATATATATTCTTTTTTTTTGCTTCACACAATATAATTTATCACACAGCGTGTGATAAATTGTAAATATTAAATACCTTCCCGAGGTCCGAACTCGTGACTCGTGAACTCGTGAGTCGCACGGTTTGTCTGTTGCGGTACCTTGCAGAGCTTATAGCTTATATAATCCTAATTTTCAGTTTCATTGAAAGAACTTTTCTCATAACTTAAGTAAGAAAAAAAATTAAATAAATTTCCTTTCCGTCCCACGTAATCCTATTCTATTTTAATCATATTAAATCAAGCACAAAACCTGTTATTTTAGTAAACGCGACTTGAGTGAAACACCTTTTGGACTTCTCAAATAATTCTCTAACCCATTAATTTGCCCTGAATTAGGTACTCCGGGGAAAAATAAATTAGAATAAAACATGATACTAACGTTAAACAACTTAACAAAAGTTTAAATTGGCGTTTTAGTGGTAATTAAACACATAAATAAGCATAAATTATGATATAATTATTTTACTATAATCCGCGTTTGTTAAGAGAACCTATGTAATGCTAAGTGTAGAAAGCAGGCAACGTTCACATACCTTATAAATTCAGGAACAGTCACCAAACGTATCACAAAATGTCGTCACCAGCGACACACCACACAAGGACTACACATACTCACTACGACAATCTCACTTAACTGAAGCATCATCAGGAGGAATTTTTGTACTGATTAGAATCAAATCGCTTATAGCACGATAATTATAGCAAAACACTACTATAATTATTACCCTTGATAATACTATTAAGACAAATTGTATAATTTATTTTACTATAATCAGCGTTTATTAAAAGAACCTATGTAATGCTAAGTGTAGGAAGCAGGCAACGTTCACATACCTTATAATTCAGGACCAGTCACCAAACGTATCACAAAACGTCGTCACCAGCGACACACCACACAAGGACTACACATACTCACTACGACAATCTCACTTAACTGAAGAATCATTAGAAGCATAGGCTCTACTACAAAAACCGGGGCAATATAAAGTATAATAAAATTCTCGAATTTTTGTACTGATTAGAATCAAATCGCTTATAGCACGATAATTATAGCAAAACACTACTATAATTATTACCCTTGATTAAGACAAAGTATGATCCCCTTTAGCTTTAAGCCGTAAGTTTAAGTATTTCAAAATGGAAAAAATTAGGCCCAATCAGCCAAATCAAAAGACTCGTTGAAGAATGTTGAAGAGTTGGACTAATAAATACTAACAGAATTAATTAACCTGTAACACAACCTTTGTTAGATTTAATGATTCATATCGCAAAACAACCCCCTCAACAATGTCCATCGTACCCATTGAAGATAAAACAAAAGAAGTCAAAAAATTCTGTATAAATCCCCTGAGAATAATAAACAAGATATAAAAAGTAACAGCGTAAAAACTGAATAACGCACTTAAAACGTAAGATAACCTAAACAAGATCAAAATCCAAGAGGACGATATAAAAATATAGTGACGTTATCTCAAAAATTCTGAGGTATCTTGTTTAAAAATTAAGCTTCCATTTTGTGACCGAAACTTCAAAGTCTATGATTACGAGTACAGGGAGTTTCTATCTCTTTCTCTCTCTTTTTACAGACGTGGACAGACAGACGGACATAGCATTCTTGAAAGATCTTATTTATTTATTTAATAAATAAAATAAAATAAATATATGGCACACTTACATACACGGTTGTCCATCCCCAAAGTAACTTAATACTTGTGTTATGGTAGGCAGACAACTGGTGAATATATATTTATATATTTTTAAATACATACTTAAATACAAATATACACCCAGACTCAAAGATCAACAAATTCATTTATAGAAAATGTTGGCCCTCGGTGGGAATCGAACCAGCGACCCGCGGAGCTTAGGGCAGGGTCACTACCCACTACGCCAACGGGCCAGTCAAAGTTAATAAAAGGACTAGACGAAGGTATACACAAAATTTCCATAATAACTAATTCTAACAAATTGGCTTAGGTGTACCCCCAATTACAACATGCTTAATAATTAATACTGTTACAGTGTTATAAAAACATATAAACATACAAACTTGACTTTTTAAGTACAGATAAAAAAACAAAAGTAAAACTTATATTAAAAATTTAAGACACACACCACAAATGAAAATAAAATAAACTGAAATAAAAAAAGACTATTTACATAGGTTAGGTAAATATTAACTTTTTCATTATTGGCGCCATAGTTAAATACCTGTCAACCACTGGTAAAGAGCAGATGTTACTACCATTGGGATGTAACGGATTTTTATTTTATGTTATTTTGTGTTTTAGGTCTTAAATAAATTACATACACATGACACTGAATAAATGTGCTCAGGTGTCGCAAACCTTCAGGCGGTTCGGGATCCCATTTGGGAAAATGAACGAGATATATAAGCAGTTTTTCCACGAGGAAAATAAGCAATTTTTGTTACGCGAAGTTATTACTTAGCGGTTATCCGGATTAATGTAGGTGGCACACGAATATGTTTTGAGGTTCCGTAGTATGTGACATAATCCATACAATTCTTAGCTTATAAATTTTTAATTGAAACCAATTGACAGATTATTAAATATTATTTAATATTCATTTTTTCCTCTTTTCGCAAAGCTTTGCGATTTTATCGTGGAGTCCTAGGAGGAGTCCGTGGAGGAGATAGATCCTAATGATTTTTCCTTGCGGGGCGAAACGATTGTTGAGTTTGTGATAGTGAACGTGTGCAGTGCTTGTGCACTTGTGACACATGCACACCGCCACCACAATGGTGGCGGGGTGCATGTGTCTTTACGAATCCTGCATTTTTATGTATGAATACGGATAGTCCACTCAACATTTAGTACAATATACATTTTCTATTTTACTTTAAAGTAATAATAAAGTAATTTTATTATTACTTTTGTATTATGGAACTCCGCAAAGTAACGCCTAAATCTATAAATTATTTACATATTTTTTATTACGGCTTAAAAAAAAAAGAAGACGCATCAACTTATTTTCCATTACGGCTTAAAAAAAACAAGACGCATCAACTAATTTTCTATTACGGCTTAAAAAAGACAAAACGTACCAACTGATTTTCCATTACGGCTTAAAGAAGACTAGAGGCGCTAACTTATTTTTTATAACGGCTTAAAAAAAGAAAAAACGCAACAACTGATTGTTCATTACGGCTTAAAAAACGAAAAGACGCAACAACTGATTGTCCATTACGGCTTAAAAAACGAAAAGACGTATCGACTGATTTTCCATTACGGCTTAAAACAGAAAAGACGCATCAACTAATTTTTTTTTTACGGCTTTAAAAGGCAAATCGCATCAATTGATTTTCCATTACGGCTTAAAAAAGAGAAGAGGCGTTAACAGATTTTCCATTACGGCTTTAAAAAGACAAAACGCATCAACTGATTTTCCATTACGCCTTTAAAAAGACAAGAAGCATCAACTGAACACATTTTACAACAATACAACTTAAATTTTCGCTTAAAGATTTAAAAAATAAAAGAAGAATCTCGCTGGTGTTGCGAGCCTTTGTCTTTTTAATAATAGTGTAAGCGCGGTTAAATTGAGAAGCTTTCTGTGGAAATGATAAATGATAGTAAACATTTCAAGGAAAACGAGTCCTCCCACGACACCCGGTTACAATTCTTATCAACCGAGCCAGCTCTTAGCAGCATTAACGTCAGACTCCCGCAGTAAATCAAAGGAGTAACGACAAGATTTACGGGTGAAATCAGTCATAACGAGGGCCAGAATTCGATTCCAATTCATGAAATCTCTGAGAACTAATAATATTATCTTCTCTTTGCTTTTAACTGCGCATTTGCCTAAAGGTGCATAAATCTATATCTATACTAATATATAATAAAAAGTTTGTTTGTTGGTTTGATTGTTTGAACGCGCTAATCACTACTGGACTGATTTGAAGGCTATATAACATCACGCTAAGATGAATAGGAGAAGAGCAGCAATCAAAAATAGTACTAAAACGATAAAATTTAAAGCTTTCCTTGCGTGCGCTGAGTAAACGGTGATAATTATTCAAAAATCACGTATTACAAAAATTGTTGCCCTCTAAAAGTTCTCAATAAAAGTCTGCCACAGCATATGTCTAGCCTTTAAGATTAACCCATTTTAACCATTTTTATGGTTATCAAAAGACTATATTAC
This sequence comes from Morpho helenor, assembly GCA_029227775.1. Taxonomy (NCBI): domain Eukaryota; kingdom Metazoa; phylum Arthropoda; class Insecta; order Lepidoptera; family Nymphalidae; genus Morpho; species Morpho helenor. The sequence goes on from JARGCU010000008.1 coordinate 4,150,432, forward strand.
GGTTTAAATCTTTCCACGCGGGTGGCGCCGCTGGAGATTGCTGGTACAATATAATATTATAATCAATATCTATTATGAATGCTAAAATCTATAGATCTAGCTATTGTTCAGTCTGTCTTTCTCTCTGTTACGTTTTCACGCTTAATCTGCTGGAGCGATATTGATAAAATTTTAAACAATTAAAGCCGTTATATACCGTAATAACATATCTGAATAAAATTCCATCGTTTTGCATTTGAGAACAGGGCAATAACATTATGTATAATTGAAGATGTTTGAATACCAAACTTGACGCGAACGATGATTACATAGATTTCATTAATAAACAATATGATTTTTTAATTAGTTTCTTTAACGTAAGGGTACAATAGAACGGTTGAAAACGTACATCGTTTAATAACCTTAAAACGTGTTAGGAAACGAGTGAAAAATAATTATAGTTACTTTGATAGTTCGACTTCAATGATAATAAAATTACCTTATGTAATGACAGCGAGAAAATAGTATATATTCATGTAACTTGTAGGCAATACTAATGAAACAACTTACATATGCACTTTAATAAAAAAATTCTGAAGTACTTTATAGTTAGCGTAGATTGTACTATCTGATAACGGAATAAATAACTTTGTATACTCGAGTACACACAGCGAAAAGTTAATTGGCTTTTTACTAATGATTTGTTCCAATAAGCAATGGTACAAAGGATTGATGGCTCCCCCCCCCTTCTAGATCACTAGACGTCCTCCTTAAATTTGTAGAGAGCCGCTAGGCCCAAATGATTTAAAATCTTGTAGCGTTAACAAACCTACTTCTAACAGTATACGTCGATTGCTGAAGAGAGAAAAATATGGAGATAACTCCATCTTCAGTTAAAAAATTATGTACTGAGATTCGAAGAGTTAGTTCAAACGCCCTATCAGTCAAAGAGACCTTGTCCGATAGGCCTAGAGATCGGCAGATATAAATTCTTGACCTGATGGTCATATAGGTCAGGCCTAGAGATCGGCACATATAAATTCTTGACCCGATGGTCATGTAGGTCATGTCTAGAGATCGGCACATATAAATTCTTGACCCGATGGTTATGTAGTTCAGGCCTAGAGATCGGCACATATAAATAGTTGAACTGATGATCATGTAGGTCAGGCCTAGCGATCGGTACATATAAATACTCGATAGTCTTCAGGGCGTATACCATACACGTCAATACAAAACTACTTGACCAACAGCTTAATGCCCGTACGAGGCAGATTCATTGTTAATTGGAGTTAAAAAAATTGTAAGAACTTTTCCGAAAACTCCAACGCTTTGTAACATCTTTATCTTACTTTTCCTTCCAAAAAGATAATTGTTAAACTAGATCCGTAAAAAAAGTTTCGATAAGTATGTTCAACAAAATACGTCACAGAAAAGAGTTTGGCACCAGATTTATCGTTTTCTATATTTATTAATAAATGGAGTTTGTTCTAATTGTCACTTCTCTGTGTTCAGTTCTCAGTGGAGAGTCTCGTTGCTAAACGCTCACTGAGCATTGAGTGCCTATCTAGTTATGTATTGTTTGACGTATGCTAAGTGTCTGTCATGCTAGTAAAGCGTACTTGTTGGAAATGACATCACCATTTCACTCTAGTGATATCTAAGCCTATTGACATTTAGAAATCGTGTCTATGCTTTAATCTTTATTAACCATTGGTTTAATGAATTTAATGAGTAATAAATGGAAATTTAATAAATGTAATGAAGAAACACGAAAACGTTGAACACGTGATGACATGTGTTTTAACCACTTGCAAAATTGGCATTTATGCATGAATAAAAATACTAGTTTTTGACTGCATTTTTGTTTAACGTGTTATAAAGTACATCCTAAAATTAAAAGTATCTGGGTACTAAATCATATCATGAACTGTGTCGGTTTAAAATTTCATCCAAATATGAGTTATTGCATTATTTAGGTATAAAGTTTTAAACACACAAACATACATATACATAACTAGCAATCGCCAGCGGTTTCTCCCGCTTGGAAAGATTTAAACCGTAATATAGTCTTTTGATAACCATAAAAACGGTTAAAGTGGGTTCACCTTAAAAGCTAGACATATGCTGTCGCAGACTTTTATTTAAAACTTTTAGAGGGGAACAATTTGTAATGCATGATTTATGGATAAATTCCACTGTTTACTTAGCGCACCCAAGGGAAGCTTTTAATTTTGCCGTTTTCGTAATATTTTTTGTTGCTGCTCATCTCTTGTTCATCTTAGCGTGATATTATATAGTCTATAGCCTTCCTTGATAAATAAAGTATCTTACACTTAAATAATCTTTCAAATCGGTCCAAGAGTTTCTGAAATTAGCGCGTTCAAATAAACAAACAAACTCTTCAGCTTTATATATTAGTATACATTACAAAGAATATCTTCTACGTTTTTTTTGAGTATGAATGACTCAAATTTTAAATGATATTAAGATGCAAAACATCAATCACAAAAAAAAAACAAAGTCAGGTAACAAAGTTGATCAAAAGCGTTAAAATTATTTTCGCAATACAATACAAGAAAAGTAGTCTTTGATCTAAGACATTCAAATCGATTTATTAAATAACCGATTGTGCCTTTTTAACTTCTTTCATCTCGATTCAACGAATTGTTACATCACTAGCGGATCTAATTTTAGTAGCAATTATTAGGGCTACAAAGAATTCTAAAATATTTATCACCTGGGTAACTAAGCCCGGTAATTTGTTTTAAAAATATAAAACAATGCAATAAAAAAAATAAAAAAGAAAGAACGGGCTGGTGATATTTTCTGGGACTTGATATTTTCACTTATTTATTCCGCCCGTTCTCAACTATTATAACTTTACAAATGAAAGCAAAATTACCCTTTGTATTCTATTTATATTTTAGCAGTTTTCAGTGCCTGAAAACGAGGATAACACGACATTTTTTAAGTAAAACCCAGCTAGATCGTTTTATCGCCCCCACAATCCACTACATACTGAATTTCACGAAAATCGTAGGAGCCGTTATATAAATAATGATTAGCTCATTTAAATATTCAATAGAAAGATAGTTACTTTAATAATTATTTGATATATAAGTATTTGAAGGTAATTTCAAATCAAAATATTCTTTATTGTACTACAAAAAAAAATACATTATTCACCAGAAAAAAAACAATTATTAATAACCTACATAAGGACAGCTGCACAACTTAAATATACTTTATAAATAATAATAATAAATAAATATATGGGACACTTATACACACGGTCGTCCGTCCTCAAAGTAACTTAATACTTGTGTTATGGTAGACAGACAACTGGTAAATATACTTATAAATTTTTTAAATACATACTCAAATACAAGTATAACCCAGACTCGAAGACCAACAGATTCATTAGAAAATGTTGGGTCTCGGCGGGAATCGAACCCACGACCCGCGGAGCTGAAGGCACTACTACACTACACTACCCACTACGCCAATGTATGTATTAATGTAGAATTAAGTTATAACTTAATAACTTTTAATATATTGAATATAAAATGTTCTATTACTTACCCAAAACTGTGATGGAACTCGAGACGAACATGCTCAAAAGCCATACCAACGCTATCTTTATCAGGACTACCCTCTTTGTAGAATGATGGCGGCTCTTTAATGGATTTCGGATACCCAGGTACCTGCGAAATGAGTTTTAACTTAAGCACATTTATATTTCACATCCTACAATACTTCGTATTTCTTAATACTAAGTAATAGTAACATAATCCTTCTGCCCTTATTCCACTTTAAGTGGCGTCAGCACGACATGTTATAAACATGTTATCACATGATTTGGCTACGTATTTTTCGACCGGCCACCTGCCTGACGTCAACTTACCTTAAACGTCTTTTACGAAAGTAAGAAAAGCGGTGGTCTATTCTACTCAGTCAAATAACATACGGCGGGTCAAGTTATCTTAGTCACCTTTTACGACACCTCGATAAGAAAGAGGGTGGTCTATTCTGCTCAGCCCGATACCACATTGAGGGTCAACTTACTTTAGTCGCCGTTTACGACACCTCGGTAAGGAAGAGGATAGTATATTCTGCTCAACCCGATACCACATTAAGGGTCAACTTACTTTAGTCGCCTTGTACGACACCGAGGTAAAAAATGAGTTTGGTCTATTCTACAAAAGTAATAAAATTTTATTAAAATTAATTTTATTATTACTTTTGTATTATGGATCTCCGTAAAGTAACCCCAAATTATATTAATTATTTATATATATAACTTGAAAAATAAATAAAAAAGATAACAGTGTAAATAATTTTTAAACGAACAATGCCTTAGTATTACCATTGACAGATATTGAATGTTCTTTTAAGAAAAACAATGGTCGAAAGATCAAAGTTCCGAACTAGAAGTAGTAGATCCATCATTATATGGACCTTTTTTGTCCGGACAAAAGACATTGGGATAATTAACAAGTAAGCTGAATAAGGGAAGCAGTAATGAAAAATAATGGCAGTATAAGCTTTTGCCCGCATCACCTTATAATATCTACTAACCTTTTATTAACTTCGTTCTTCGTACTTTATAAATTCAGTTATGGCTGAATTATATAAAGTCAGAAACTAATTAAAGCGCGTACTAAAGAACCACGTTTTTTGACCCCGAAAAGATACATACACTTTCTATTATAATATGCGAGCTAATTGATAATTATTGCTTAGAACTTGTGACGGTTTCGACATTACATACATATTGGTTAAATTATATACTGAAGTATGATAAAAAAAATTATATACATAAAAATATTTGTTTGTATTTTTATATAGTTTTTTGGATCGAGTATTCAATACTCGTTACATATATGAACATTTTTCATAAAAATATTTTGAGCAATATTTTTCCATACTAAATTTGTTCTAGCCGGCGATCGTCACGACAGCCGTCCAATATATCCGTCGTAAAGGCGTTGCCGGGAGCGCTCTAAAGTGTTCAGTGTTTTAAATAATATAAATTAGCAAAGGGGGCGGGGGGGAAACAGTTACAAATTATGCTAGACAATGTATGTCTCCACAAAAGTAACGCCTAATTCTATAAATTACAAATTAACATAGTTATTTTACTAGACTAGTATAATAAATCAGTGCGTGACAACAGGGATAAAACAACGTTCTTTTAAGTGAAAGCTAATTTAATTAATTTATCGGCCCCGAAACCTCCTACATACTAAGATTCGTGAAAATCGTTGCAGCGGTTTCCAAAATTCAAATTATATACAAGTATATACAAAATTAGCTGATTTAAAGGTAAAAGATCGATTTTCTCTAATCGTATTATAGCAAAAGAATTCATTATTCTTTTTGTTATAGTACTCTGCAAAGTCACGACTAATTGTATTAATTAATATTCCTTTTAATTCAATTAAGAGATTTAATTATGGCAAAGGCTATAACCAGTGTAATCAAACTAAAATAAAATATTTTAGTAATTTATACCCATATACCCAGTTCATTTAATTGAGTGACCATATCTGAGATCAACTTTATTTAGAAGCTTCTTCATGGTTCACTGATCAATGTGAGATCAAAGACACAAGATTAGGGTTATATTATATCTTAAAATTAGTCTTTTTGCTAGAATTTATATATTTTTGTAGTGTGCTGTACTTTTGCCATTTTGTCGTGGAATCGATTTCCTTATGATGCTTCCGTTATAGGCGAAATAATTGTTAAAATTGATGTTGTGAATGTGTGCAGTGCTTATATATTGTTATTTAATTGGTAATTGGTATTGCATGTGTTACGAATCCTGCATGTATCAGATATGAGAATGGATAGTACTCTGCTTATTTAGCATTACATATATTTTCTTTTTTTTAATTTTCTCATTAGTTCTGTATAATGAAAATAATGTTTTATAATATGTTGCACGAACATAGAAACACGATATGTGCGGAGTGGATTGAAATATTCTTATAGCCTTATCTTGTTTTAGGAGAGAAAACCAACCTCTAACGCGGATTGGACAGGTTAAACAAATCCTAAGAACCCTAAAGATATTCAGGTTCCGTGACAATGTTTTCCCTCGCCGAAAAGCCGATGAAGAATTGAAAATACGCACAAATTTTGTAGCAAAAACAAAGGCATCTGCTGCAGTAGTTATTATTATTAGGTCCTTACATATGAAATTGGCGTTTTGTCGTACTGGCCACTTTGATCTCAAATATTACCTTTTTGGTTAGGAATTCCAAATTCAAATTCATACAGCTATTTACTCATGCATTTGTGTTTCAAACCCCCTAATTCATTTGTTTTTTTCTTTATGTCACTCTGTTTACAAAATGGAAAATATGAAATATCGCGTTATTTATGAGTATGAGTTCCACCGTGGCACCAGTGCTGCAGAAACGGCTCGAAGGATTAATGATGTGTATGGTGACGGTGTCGCAAAAGAAAACGCAGTGCGTTTTTGGTTCCAACGTTTTCGTTCTGGAAATTTCGTCCTGCAGAACAAGCCTCGTGGACGGCCGGAGACCAAAGTTGATAATGAAGAATTGAAGGCTATTGTGGAAGCGGATCCATCGCAAACCACGTCCGAGTTAGCTGCAGGCTCCGGTGTTAGTGATAAAACTATTCTAAAATCGAGAGTAACTCGTCCATGAGGATATCGCAAAAAAAAGGTAATAATTAAAAATTGTGAGGACAAGACTTTGGTAGATAAAGTAAGAACAGCATCTACTTGATACGTATTTTAAAAAAGGATGAAAAGAAAAAGACAAAATTGCAATCAAAGGATTGCAAACAAACAAAAATGTAATTGTTCAAAGAGTGCATGTTCAAGGAGTTTCTTACAATAGTTTGTAGCCTAGTTTTTGTTCACTTCCTTTTCCTTTCTTGTCTACTTGAAAAGTAGTTTCCTATGTATAATTTTACTAAAGTTTTTTTAAAGGGTTGTATAAAAATACCTACTGTCAAGAACGCTCTATGCATATTTAACATATAGTCTAAAATTTAGCACTTTTGTTTTTCTTGTACTTTTCACTGTACAAAACCGTTTCCTTTTTCTTCTTATTACAATCTTTAATATTTAAATGAGTTATACTTGTATGTATATATGTATATATATTTTCGGAATCTCGGAAACGGCTCCAACGATTTTCATGAAATTCAGCATGTACGAGGTTTTGGTGAGGCAAATGAATCTAGTTAGGTTTCATTTAAAAAAAAAATCTTTTTATTCCTGTTTTCGGGCACTGAAAAAAATGCTGAAATGTAGTATAGAATGCAAATGACATTTTAGCTGTCAATTATCACTTTTTTTATATCTTTTAAAATAATACTGAGCAAGGGTCGCTCACCCGGTAAGTTAAAAATTATCCTTACAAGTACTAAAAATTAAATGATATACGAAATACAAAACAGTAACGTAATAAAAATCCTTGTAATTGGTATTCAGAATATTCAGGCTTTTTATTCGGGTAGTTAAAGATTATATGATTATAATTGATTGACCTAATTTTGGTCTTCAATTATATCGATGAAAATAGGCTATAAAAATCCAGTAATTTCAACGGGAAATCAAGAGACTGAGAGACCACATCTATTAATTATCAATATATCAAGTTTCGAGTACCAGAATCTTTGCAATAGGAATTACAATTTAATCCCCCTGATCGATCTGTTTTTCGTGATGGAGATATTTGCAGTATTGGAGAGTGACAGAAGCTAATGTCTATTTCAGGACTAAGGTCCACGCAGACAAAGTCGCGGGTAAAATCTAGTCGTACATAAAGTCAAGTAAACAACAATTCCTCGACGCAGATAGCCATTTCTGAGTCAGCGATGAAGTTATGTGATTAATATCCAAACTGTCCCAGAGATCGGACACTAAATCAAGTAATCGATAAAATTTTTAGGCGCAGCTCGCTTCGGGTAATCTAGAGGTTACCTATATGATTAATAATCTGACTTACCTAGGTATACTACTATTATAAATGCGAAAGTTCGTGAGTATGGATGTATGTTTGTTACTCCTTAACGGCGAATCCGCTAAAAAAATATCGATGACATTTGTCACAATTTTTTTTATACACCGGGGTAACAGATAGATAGAACATTCTTTATTGCACCACATAAAATTACAATATACATTGTAAAGAAAACGATGTTATCTTAATGCAGATACAATAAGGCGGCCTTATTGCTAAGTAGCGATTTCTTCCAGGCAACCTTTGGGCTAGAGACATTAAATTTAGGGTAATAAGGTAGGTGGTGCAATGTATACAAATTCTTATACATAAATATATCTACATACATACATATATACATACATACGTATAATAAATTTACTATATAGTTATATACATATATAAACCATATATATATAACCATTTAATCCTAGCCTCCTAATCCTATATAGGTATAGAAATCCTGTTAATTCTACAGGAATAGGATGAAATTCAAAAGTGCCATCTATGAACAACCTTTCACGTGACAACAGCTTACGTAAACGAATTTGCGGGTAATGGCTCGTTTTTTTATATTATTGACCAATTATATGAAGGAGGTTGTATTAGAAAGATGTTGTAACATTATACTTCGTCGAAAACATGCATAAACTTATTTATTATAGGACAGACGAGTTTAAAAAAGGTCGCTGAGAGTCGCTAGAAACGGCATAAGATAATCCAGCGAAGTCCTGTGAAGAGATCCAACAGAGTGTCCAACAGACTGTTCCAAAGATCCAGAGTGACCAACAGTGGACTTCCATTGGTTAACGAGCGAGAGAGAAAGAGAGAGAGAGAGAAATACTTCTACATTATCAATTTAATTAATTTCTTTATTTTATCTATTACGTACAAAATTTAAAGTAACTGTTAGGATAGTTTATGTACGCCGGATGAAATTATTAGATATTTGCTTTAATGTTACAAAGAAGAATAATGTTTAATATATAAATGTGGTAGTGTAAGTTAATCATGTATATATTTTTCGGAACGGCTTCAACGATTTTCTTGAAATTAAGCATGTAGAGGGTTTTGAGAGGGAAAATCGATCTAGCTAGGTTGTACTAAGAAAAAATATTGTTTTATCGCTGTTTTTGGGCACTGAAAAACAGCTTTAATTTTATGAGAAAGCCTTTACTTTCTCCTTTGATACTACTTTTTCAATTAACTTTTGATAATTTCGCTGTCAATTGCAAAGTTAAAGCTCGATTAGGTAAAGGGCTGTCTCGAATTAGGAATACTAGGATCGATCCCTAATAAAATCTTTTTTACCAATATTTTAATTTGTATTTTTTATTTATTAAAAAAAAATTACGAACTAGGCCCAGAAACCTCTTATCTAATACATGAAAGATCTGAACTGATTAGTAAACTACACTTAGCACCGAATTTCTATAAATTTCACTTTTAGTTTTATCCGTTATTACAAGTGCAGTTCAGGTCAGTTAACGCAACAAATCATATAGGGATACTCTTCTAAGTTTTACGCAGAAAGTTAAAGATATTATACATCGTGTGCAGAATATATATAATGAAAATTATGTAAAGCGTGGCTCACACCAGCGCACATTTATGTATCATAAACTTAACCAGTATAACAGCTTAAACATACTCATTAATAATGAAATAAAGAGAAAATATGAATATACCGAATTCAAAATTAGGCTTAATGCATTTGTTAGATCCATTGCAATCCTTATTTCAATACCACCTATGAGATCAGGGGGCACGACGTATAAAAAGCTAGTGCTTTTTTGTTCTTCCATATTCTTGTTATGTTCTTGTAATGTTACTCACGAGTTTTGTAAGCGCTACGCTAGGCTTAATTGCAAAATGACTTTTTATTAGGTCACTTTAATACTAATAGTGCGATATGTTTATTACTTTTTGAGCTGATTTATATGATGCTGCTTCTAGATATAAATGATCTTTACTAAAGATAATCAATTTTGTATTTAATGGATGTGTAGACTTTCAACAAATACTACTGTCAGTACTGAACTAAATCATTTATTTACAAACAGATTGAATATACATATTTTTGAGTATGATTAAAGTTCATAATACAAAAAGTAAAATAATTGTCGACATTGGCATTACAATACTAAAAACAGAGCTGAATACGACACTCATATTTACAGAACAATTGTATAGCAATAAGAATTTATACAAAAAAATAACAGCATCATAATTACAAAACTATATCTGTATACCTATGTAATACATAAAAAATAAACGTCTAATAAAATAATGCAATGATTAATTTTAATTCATTCTGTGTATCAACTAACTTAAATATTCTTTTGAATACAAGTATCGCGATATTTAATCCAGTGTAGACTTACTTTTACAAAAAGGAAGAATTTTCTTTGTGGGAAAATAGACTTTATGCCTCAAACATTAGAATTTATTTTTATATAGTTTGTGCGACTACGTTATAACTTAATTCTAGTCACGGCGTAGTTGCGATTTCGTTGCATAGTTTTTAAATAAATGTTATATCTTTATTTTTGGTAGAGGAAAAAAGGTTATCGGCATGGCTTGAGAGAGTTTGTTATACTTTTGTTTTAACTATATAACAGATATGCGAGACGGTAAATCGTATCTCATAAAGTAACAGAATGGAAAATACACAGAAAGATGTAGCAATTTTATTTTTATAATTTTTATTTTTTATAAAATATTTATATCTCAGCCATGTTTTTAATAAAACGGACATATCATATAATGATTTTGTACGTGCAGCCTATCCTGCTGATGATGCTTCGGTTTCGGGGCGAAACGATCGTAGAGGTTGTGGTAGTAAGTGTATATAGTGTGTAGTGCTTGTGTCTGGAGTGTTGGTGTTGGCGTGGTTTTGTGATACGTGTGGTGACCTGTCCTGTACGTAGGTATAAGGCCCCTTTTAACGGGCGTCGTACGAGCGAGGTATGCGTGAATACTCCGACAACGCGGTTTCCTATAACGCGGAACCAAACTACCGCGTTATACTGGGGATTTCTGTAACTTTAAATACTTTTTATTCCCCTGGATTCCTCTTATTATTCAAGTAGACTCAAAGTACGATTAAAACTCAACGAACAATTACCTGAAGCTCAAAAGATATCAAATTGAGATTTTATATCTTCGTTTACACAACTTTACTTGCAAATGTCTTTAATTTGGAACGAATGTTCCAAATGAGAAAACTCAAATGAATGAAATTCTCAGTGGATCTTTAAATTTTGTTGAATTATAGAAATTATTTTGCTCTGGAAAACTTTTAGGTTTTGTAACGCTAAAAGAGTATTATTTTTTTCAGAAGTTACAATAAAATTATTTTGTTTAAAGGATTTATGTAATGCTAAAAAATAAAACTTATAACTAGTTACATTGAATCATTACTATCTTACAGGGTCGGACAATATCTATATACACGCATTTTTATTATCAATCCTCTACAGTATAGTTGGCTCTCTGTATCAGCCTCTATCTAAAAGTGTTTTTAAACTGTTGTCATGGCAAAGCTAAAATTAATTGCGGAATTTTGTTATATAATCTTATACCCAGACCCACAAACAACTTACGTGCTTTTGCAAGGCGCAAAGCAGAAGCCGCAAGCTTGAGTATTTAGCCACCATATAGGAATAAAAATATCCGTCTTATCTTAAGAAACAAAAATAACTAAATACTTTATAATTTGGGGTATTTAAATACAACAGTAACCGCCGTGTGGTATCCGGCTGAAAATAATAGTACCACCCTCATTTCTTACCGAGGTGTCGTAAAAGGCGACTAAGGTAAGTTGACCCACCGTGTGGTATCCGGTTTGGTAGAATAGACCACCATCTTTCTTACCGAGGTGTCGTAAAATACGACTGAGGTAAGTTGTCAGGCGTAAGTTGACGTCAGGCAGGCGGCAGTTCGTAAAAACGCAGCCAAATCATGTGACAGCATGTTTATAACATGTCTTGCCGAACTCGCTTGTAGTGGGATAAGGGCAGGAAGGTGATGATTTAAATACAACAAACAGTAAACGCAAAAGTCTATATTTATAGCCTACAAAATTTGAATTAAAAAAACTAACATTATTCGCAAATATATCCGCTGCCGTGTGCCCCAACCCTTATAGATTAAAATAAATATTCTATACACATTCCCCCTTTTAGCTTACGAGTACAAAACGATTGCGATAAAGCGTGGTATTTTTATAGGTTAAGTGGTTTAACTAGGCGCCTGCTTTCGAACGGAAACGTGCATTATTAGATCTCGGAAAAGGTGAGCAATTGAAAACGGTCTGGTCATTAAATAACCAATTCTTTTAATACCCTATTTCCTGGAAAAAAATAGTCATCATCATAATTCTCCTGCCCTTATCCCGTTCTAAGGGGGTAGGCACACAATATTTTAAACATGTTTTATATGTTTTAGCTAATTATTTTACGGCCGCCTGCTTGATGTCAATTCATCTGAGTTATTAGCGACACCTCAGTAAAAATGAGGGAGGTCTATTCTACTGAAACGGATACCACACGGCGGGTCAAATTAACTTAGTCGCCTTTAACGACACCTCGGTAAGAAATGAGGGAGGTCTATTCTACTCAACCGGGTACCAGACAACGGATAACTTAGTCGTCTTTAACGACACTTCGGTAAGAAATGAGGGTGATCTATTCTACTGAGCCGGATACCACACGGCGGGTCAACTTAACTTAGTCGCCTTTAACGAGACCTCGGTAAGAAAGACAGCGGGCTATTCTACTCAACAGGATATAACACGGGGGCTGAAAAATTTGTTTAATGAGTAATAAATGCTTCTTAATTTTAATGTAGTGAAGAGGATTGGCTCAAGCATGAGCATGTTTTCCGTAAAATTATGGTAAAAGGGAAGCGGAGAGAAAAGAGAGAGAGAAAAGACAGAGAAAAAAACAAGGAAGGAAACTAAAGCAACGATCAGCACGAAGAAATGCGAAAGCAAAGAATAGGGAGGTTGTTAAGTCCGTGCGGTTCGACACTCGCTACCAGTACGGGCTAATAGGCAGAGATTTTTACTTCTCGCGCCAAAAAAATAATTATATTCCAATGTCACGTCTATAGTAAAGATTTTATGACAAATTAACTAACCGAGACAGTACTAACAAAAGTACGAATTAGCCACATTAACTTCATCTCAATATTCCGCAGACGTCGTTGTACATTTTACGGTTAAACGCAGACACCGAATCCGCAATAACATAGAATATGATGCTTTATCTCGTCGGTACATATTTTATGATCGGATAATTTATACCCTTACTAGTATGTGCCTGTGACTTTGCGAAATTTGACTACCGATATTAAAAGTATATAGTAAGCAAGATCAATCGAATACCTAATCGTAAAACCTATACAATATATCCAGTGTTGCCAACCTCAAGAAACTAAAAAAACAGTAGACTAAGTAAATCTACCTTGATTTCATACTGTAATTATATAATATCTATTTGTATTATTTATCAGAAATCGTAATATATTATTACTAGAAGGTTTAAGGTTTAAGGTTGCCTGGAAGAAATCGCTGGTTAGCGATAAGGCCACCTTATTGTACCTGTATTTATTTAGAAATGTCTGTAAAAAAAAAATTCTGTTCTGTGTGTACAATAAAGAGTATTCTTCTTCTTCTTCTCTACTAGCTTTTACCCACAACTTCGTTTGCGTAGACTGTTTTCAATGTCAATGTCATCATATTCCTATAGAATTAACAGAATTTATATAGCCTGTATGTTATCCCGGTGTATAAGAAATAATTATGTCAAATTTCGTCGATACTGGTTCAGTGGATTCGCCGTGAAAGAGACAAACATACATCCATATTTATAAACTTTCGCATTTATAATATTTGTACGATACGATAGGATGAAAACAATGTAAAAGTAAAGTAGCGGCCTGTTACTATCCCACTGCTGAGAATAGGCCTCTTCTCTCCGTTTTTGGAGAGAAGGTTTGGAGCTAAGACCTACCACGCTGCTCCAGTGTGGATTTGTATGTTACACATATCTTCAGAATTCTCTAGAGATATGCAGGTTTCCTCACGATGTTTTCCTTCACCGAAAAGCGTGTGATAAATTACAATTATCAATTAGACACATAAGTTTTAACAGAAAAACTCATTGGTGTCGGCCCGGGTTTGAACCCGTGACCTCCTCCTAAGAGTCGCACGGTGTTACCGCTGGGCTACCACAGCTTGAAAACAATGTAGCAATCAAAAAGCAGTACAACTTTAATGGAATTTTGATTTAAACGATTTTAAAATTAACAGAATTTCTATAGCCTAAATGTTATTCCGGTGTATAATGAATAATTGTGCCAAATTTCATCGACATTGGTTCAACGGCTTATCTGTAAAAGAGTAACAAACATTCATCCATACCTACATACTTTTGCAATTATAATATTAAGAAAAATTTAAAATTCTACACAATGACGCAAATAATAAAATTCTTTTACATACCCTTATAAAGATTACTTCAACTAGAAGCTAAATCCAGATTCATTCAGAAATTACATTTCCAACCAATTTATAGCAAAGCAAACGAGAAATTTACCCGAGATAGTGTTCTAAAGCTTCCCTCGTCTAAAGTACCAGCAAATGTCTATTTAAAGAAATCCGTTATCAAATAGAAATTCGCTCAAAACTAGGTTTCTAGTTCCCGACTAACGATTCTGCTCGTTTTATTTAAAGCTTGGTCTTAGATTTAACTATCTTGTGTAAAAAAGTAATGAGAATATTATTTTCCTATAATCAAAATAATATTCTCATTACTTTTGTATTATGGACCTCCGCAAAGTAACGCTTAATTCTATAAATTATCTTGTGTAAAAAAAAATTACTTTACTACAGCTTTAATAATAAATTGATACATTAAGTTAGATCATCATCAACATTTTCCTGCCCTTATCCTACTCTAAGTGGGGTTGGAATATCATGTTTTAAACAAGTTTTGGTTAGTTATTTTACAACCGGCCGTCTATCTTAGTCGCCTTTTACGACAGCTGGGTAAAAAATGAGGTTGGTATATTCTACTCAGCCGGATACCACACGACGGGTCAACTTACCTTAGTCGGCCTTTACGATACCTCGGTATAAAATGAGATTGGTCGGCTGGTTAGAATAGACCACCCTCATCTCACCGAAGTGTATAAAACGAGACTAAGGTAAGTTGACGTCAGGCGGCCGGTAGTAACATAACTAGCCAAAACACGTAGCAACATGTTTAAAACATGTTATGCCGACCCCACTTAGGGTGTGATAAGCGAAGAAGAATAATCACAATTCGAAAGTAATTGTAGAAAGTAATTTGCTGGGGAATTTTATCTCGATTAAAAGTCGCGTTACTTACTAATCTGAATTTAATTCGTCCTATTTATTTAATTGTAAACTTTTATAGCTTTTTACGTTAGGAAAACCCCTTTCACCTTCTCTATAGCTTTTAAGGAACGATTAAAGTAATAACCGTTAAGTAAGGAAACCAAAAGACAATCATTTACATACAAATCACCAACACAGCAGTTAGTGGCGCGATTTAACAATTTCAAGCTTAAATACACGTTGCGAAAATTCGACGATAACGTCAGAAATGATTATCTGAGAATTTATTTCGGCAAAACATAAAAATTACAAGCTGACATGAGACAAAAAACGACTGGCCACTTGGCTTGACTTGGCTTAATTAGCAGTTACCCTGGCTTCAGCGGCGAGTTCCATTCCCGCCGATGGTCAACATCTATACATACTCGTATTATAATAATACGAGTAATAAATTTAAGCAACGTATTTTGCATCATCCGCGGACAAGGAAGGTAAGCAAAAGAAAATTAGTGCAGCCGAAAGCGGCCAACTATTATGGAAAGAGAACAAGAGCATACCTCGTACCAAAAATACATAACTGTCTTTCGTCGGAAATAAACCGAACCAGTAGTAAGATATCTTTGAAAAGAATGCTAACTAGATTATTAATTGATAATGAAAACTTTTTTTGTAACGTAACCTAAACTGCACATTATCGAATAAGATTGTTTGTAGAACGGAAACATATACGAGCACCTCTGTACCTGCTCAGTGGTTTATTTCTACAATAATGTAGAAATAAACCGATCCCAAGATTGTATCGTAGGGCTGAGCAGGTGCCAGTGGTGCTGGTTGTTATTATAATAAATAACTAATTAAGTAATGAGAGCATACTGCCGAGAAACTGCTTTGCAGTTTGACAGATTAAATATGTAAGAAAAACTGTTTAGTTATAAAGAAAGAAAGATAAATAAATAAATGAATAATAAAATTATAAAACAAAGTCCCCAAAATTATCGATTTTTCGATTCTCAAAAATAAGCCTCAAAGAAAAGACTTTACTCCCTTCTCGAACTGTAAATCTTAAAAAAAGACTCAAAGAAAATGTTTCTAGTTCAAGCTTGTTACACTTGTTCGCAGGCAAAATAAAATAAAGGGTGGGGTTGAACCGTGTAACAGTCTCATCCCTACATTCGAGTTTTAAAAATAAATAATTATTAAAATTTCAATATTTTAGAAAAATCTATAAGTATAAAAATAAATGTTTGTTTGTCACGCAGTAATGTTTTTTCGCATCTATAATTGATGCTCTATTCATAAAACATCAAATTCAGAAAAGTATAATTTTCGTCATATTGACCGAATGTCACGTTATCCGCCGTACTACAGTATGAGAGAGCGGGCGGAGAGCAGAGCGCAGAAGTGATCTGTTAGGTCGCTTATGAAATGTTGTTATAAAGATATTGTAGATGTGTACTGGGGCGATACAAGATATTAGTTGAGTTTTAGCTCGACTATTTTTAAGAATTAATAATAAATACACATCTAGGCCCGCTCTCGTATAATGGTTCAAGATGCAAGATCGTGCCGATCTTTGGAAAGGCTGTGATTGTGACTTGACCATTAAGAGTGTAGCGATTGTTACATCGCTTAGCTCACCTCGAACGATTAAAGTGTCTGAATGTTACTTGGTAAAGGTAACTTTGCTGAGTAGTGGTTGGCACTCTACCGAACATGCTCTGGCGGGTACTGGTGGGAGACTTGAGGTTTAGGCCGGCAGTGATTTCGGTCATTGCTGTGTGCCTGGCCCAAAAGGCTACACTAGGCTGCATCTTATTAGGGCTGGGTCTAGGCCCGTAGTTGACTTCGGTTGCTGCGGCGTGCCTTTATTCGGCTTTGGTTTGACGCAACCAGAGTTACTTTGGGCGTGTGCCTTTGTGATACGGGTTTGGTTAGGCCGGTGATGATTTCGGTCGTTGCCGTGTGCCTTGCTCGACCTTTGGACGCATAGGCCGCTTGAAGTAGTGCCGGTACAGTGGTGGCTGAAATGTTATTGTTTGACGAACGGACATCTAAACGTTGTTCGTAGTCTCTCAATAGTGACGGTACCACAGCTGAATGTTGCTGGGCGTTGCGGAAGTTAACTTTATGTTGCTGAAGTGATACGCCGCAGCAGTGATGGATCGCTATGGACTCTGTTCATAGTAACGGATGGGTGAGGTGTTCCGTCCTTTTCAGGACGTCCCCTTAGCTTAGTTAATGATACCACGGATGACCATTATAGCATGGCATTATTGCATAAGAGCCGCTGGTCGGGTCTTTGTTAATAAGACTGCGGACTAGCTTTAGACAGTGTGGCCTGCATTTCCCTTATCATATATCTTACGTGGCTTGCCGCGTTAAACATAAATTACCTTTTGTTGTATAAGGTGGCGTATTGAGCTTGGCGCATACCGTAAGCGAGTGCACTATGTGTGACTCCATTATATGGTATTGGGTGAATAAGGGTGAATGGCGTTCATGTAATGCTCTGCAATACACATATTCCACTTCGGTGGACACACACTTTCCACTTCGGTGGACACACACCTATATGGTGTATATATTATAACTGATCAAGTTGCTTTGCAACATGTGTGCCATTTCGATGGGTTTCCACTTTGTGGACTTTATACGTATTATACGTATTATACTGTATGTGGTTTTTACCATAGAACATAGTCAGTGCGGAGCTACTGACTATCCCTCTCTTTTTATATTTTTCCAAATCTGAAGAATATAAAAGATGGGAGAGAGATACCACATTGATTAAACTTCTCTACGGAGTTGTTTAAGGGCTAGGTATTTAGATCGAGTGAGTGATCTTTCTGTTGGCTATAACATATCCTATGAAGTAACATAAGACATTCGCGAGACATTCAACTATCTGAATGTCTCGCAAATTTTATAGTACCTGTTCATGTATTGGGCATATAAGAATCTGTGCGTGTAACGAATTTATATCTGTTGGACATATAAAGTCTGTTCATGTAGAGTACATGTAAAATCTGTTCTTGTATTAGATTAATATAAAACCTGTTCGTGTATCGTACACTTATATTCAATAATTTATATTAATTTATGCTTGCTTTACGCCTCCAATCTGAAGACAAACAACTGTTTATATTATAACAAATGATATTTGATAATGAACCTCTCTGTTGAGCAAAGCGATACAAACTACGAATGTAGGGTCTGACGGCTCGTTCTATATTAAAGAATATGATATATTGAAATATTATTATAAAACTATAATGTGATTATTATCACATTATTTTATTCTATTTAAGGTTTTATTTGACTCCTATAGATTGACGGACACATAACCTCTGACGCTCTAAAAGAATTTGAGTTATTACAAAACACAACGTAGAACGGGTCCTAGCCACTTAGACGAATCATGTGCCAATATATATTAAGAGTGCTAGCGCCTTCGGCGCCTTTTTATGCATTACGCCGTTAGAGTGTGAGCGCTCTAACGGTGTTCGAGCGTTTTAAATAATATATTTTAGACGGACAGAGGTGGGGTCAGTTACAACCGATTAGTATATAACTAAACTTATTTGAGTATTGCTTCGCTTTGCGATTTTGGTCGTGGAGTCTATCTCCTGATGATGCTTCGGTTGCGGGGCGAAACGATTGTTGAGTTTGTGATAGTGAACGTATATAGTGCTTGTGTATTATGGTGGCGGTGGTGGAGGTTTGTGCATGTGTTTTACGAATCCTGCATGTATCAGGTATGATAACCGATTGTCCACTTACATTTAGCATTATATATATTTTCTATTTTACTTCTTCGCGGATTATAGCATAATAATTTTATTATTACTTTTGTATTATGGATCTACGCAAAGTAACGCCTAATTCTATAAATTACTCAAAGAAAAGACAAAATCACCTTACTCTTACCTTACTAAAGATAAGACTCTTAATAATATCTTCTTAAAATTCTTCTTAAATAAGGCATACCTTAATATATTCACATTTTGTACCTCCCATAAATTGCTTAACCTATGCCTTAAATTACGCCGTGTGGTATCCAGCTGAATAGAATAGTACCACCCTCATTTCTTACCGAGGTGTCGTAAAAGGCGACCAGGGTAAGTTGACCCACCGTGTGGTATCCGGTTAAGTAGAATAGACCACCCTCTTTCTTACCGAGGTGTCGTAAAATACGACTGAGGTAAGTTGACGTCAGGCAGGCGGCCGGTCGTAAAAACGCAGCCAAATCATGTGACAGCATGTCTATAACATGTTGTGTCGACTCCACTTAGAGTGGGATAAGGGCAGGAAGATGATATCCATACCTTAAATTTTTATGAGGTAAATAGTATTTTCCTTTTAAATAAAGTTTTTTTAAATAAAGAGTGAAATTTCTAAATTTCCTCTTAATACTAAGCTAGATGTTACCATCAAGGGGATAAGATCTATTATATTAGATCGCTGTGATGAAATTGTGAAGGGTCTGTGAGAAATTTCATGGAAAATAATTATACGTAATGAAATATTATATTATCGCGGGTGAGATAATCGTCACATTATGCAAACAGCGGCGCTGGATTATATACTAAGCGTCATATTTATGATAATAGATTATCCCGACAATATCATACTGTTAACGTTGAACCGTAATGACATAATAGTTAAAACTCGCTATCCCACTGCTCGTAAGCTTTCTTTCTCCTTTCTCCTCCTTTCTTGTAATAAACGTTTGGAGTTTCACCACGCTCCAATGGAGATTGCTAAGTTATACATATCCCAAGTATTGTCTATAGATCTGGTGTTCCCGATGCATCGATTAGCGGAGGGAAGGGCCACTTTTAGAGAGGCCCCGACCCGAAGGTGGCGCTCTCTGGGGTACAGAGCTACTGCTGGCGGGGATTGGGGCAATGTGTACAACGGTACCCTGTCCCCGCCACCAGAAGCGTGGTGGAGCACTGTCAGGTTTTTTAGTCGGTGCGAGTCCGACATACCCGCCGCTCGACGTCACGTCACGGCGGTGACGACTCATAATGGGTTTTCCTGACATAAAAAAAGTATTGTCTACAGATATGCTGGTTTCATCACGATGTTTTCCTTTGCCGAAAACTGATAATAAACTGTAAATATTAGTGAAAAGAAGGAAAATTGTAGAGTCTAACTGTTCGATTATCATAGCTTACATATGTCACCTTTGCAGGTGGTAGTCACCGAGGTGCCGTAAAAGTCGACTAAGGTAAGTGCTGTGAGATATCCGGCGGAGTAGAATAGACCACCCTTAATTCTCACCGAGGTGTCGTAATAGGCGACTAAGGAAAGTGCTGTGTGGTAATCTGGCTGAGTAGAATAGACCAACCTCAAATCTCACCGAAGTGTCGTAAAAGGCGACTAAGGAAAGTTGACATCAGGCATCATGTGACAACATGTTTATGTGCCGACCCCACTTTGAATGGAATAAGGGCAGGAGAATGATTTTATAAAGTTGCGGTTAATACGAATAGTGTAAACAACACTAACCTGCCTATACTGATGAAACACATGTGCATAATACTCGCAGAGCACGCCAACACGTCGCACGTCACGTACACGTTGCACCAAACAACACCCAAGGGCCAATAACCTGCAAAACGTTATAAAATCACGATAAAATTGACTGCACAAGATATTTTGTTACAACAATTTTTAATCAAAGTGCAACATATAACAACAAATGTGTTCCTTGTAATTAATTGGTGTGTATCTTGCTGGGCTAAATAGTGTGGTTTGTGATGTTGGTGTTCATCTTGCCGAGCTAAATAGTGTGATTTAGGTGTTGGTGTGTATCTTGCCGAGCTAAATGGTGTGGTTTGTGATGTTGGTGTGTATCTTGCCGAGCTAAATAATGTGGTTTGTGGTGTTGGTGTGTATCTTGCCGAGATAGTGTGGATTGTGATGTCGGTGTGTATATTGCCTAGCTAAATAGTGTGATGTGATATAAGCTGTGATGGCCTAGCGGTGCGACCGTGTGAATCTCTAGAGACGATCATGGGCTCAAACCCGGGCAGACACCAATGAGTTTTTCTATTAAAACTTATGTGTCTAATTGATAATTGCAATTTATCACACGCTTTTCGGTGAAGGAAAACATCGTGAGGAAACCTGCATATCTCTAGAGAATTCTAGGGATATGTGTAACCTACCAATCCGCATTGGAGCAGCGTGGTAGGTCTTAGCTCCAACCCTTCTCTCCAAAATGGAGAGAGGAGGCCTATGCCCAGCAGTGGGATAGTAACAGGCCGTTACTTACTTTACTTTTAAATAGTGTGGTTTGTGATGTCGGTGTGTATCTTGCCGAGCTAAATAGTGTGGTTTGTGATGTCGGTGTGCATCTTGCCGAGCTAAATAGTGTGGTTGGTGATGATGTTGTCAATTATCTATTAAATCTATCTAAAAATATTTTTATCATATATTTTTAACGCATATATCCCGTAATAGTGAAAGTATTATCCTGTAAAAGCAAAAGTAGGTTAGACTTATTATCTTCGTTCATGGAAAGGATGGTACATAAAATTTACGCCCTGCGTCTAAAAGAAATTTGGAATTTTTTCTACATTGGGTACACCCATAATCCATCCTGTGATAAGCGTTCTATTACTAAGTCCCAAAATAGTCTTATAGTATTTGAACAAAGATGATTTTTAGGCATGTGTTATAATATCGTTTTGACATCAATAACCCAAAGTCGATATAGCATATCTCTTTAATATTTAAATGAGTTAATCTTGTATGTATGTATATATATACAAGATTAACTCATTTAATCAAAATATAAAATATAATAGTGAATTTTATTAGGTTAGACGTTCCGGCAGAGTTGCATCCGTCATGTTCAAGTACTGACTGAGCGCGCGTCGTCATTAATCACGTGTACTACAGGCATTATTTTCTTTGTCTACCCTCATCGAATTTCACTTGAACTTCATTTATTTTGTAACAACTGCGAGTAGTTCAACTCAGCGGAAACGTCGAAACTAATATAAAATTGTGTTAAATAAATGATAAAAGTATTCTTTGCTTATTGGCCAAGGATATCAAAAAATAGTAATAACAGAAAAAGCCTCTTCATAAAAGAAGTATCGAGTGCAGTTTTGAAATGACATTAATAAAAATGATAATAGACTTAGAGAAGTTACGAGTAAGTTGACGACAGGCAGGCGGCCGGTCGTAAAAACGTAGCTAAATTATGTGACAACATGTTTATAGCATGTTGTGCCGACCCCACTTAGAGTGGGAAAAAGGTAGAAGAATGATGATGATAATATATTATTATTATATTGCTTATCGGTAAAATCCTCAACTGTTTTGAATACTGAATTAAAAATAGCTCCAAACATTGAAATTCTTGATAAAAACCGCTTCGCAAAACATAAAATATAAAATGCGCATAATATATCTAAAATATACAGAAAAATTGAAGCATGTATAATGCGATATTACCCACAAGAGAACTTTGAAGAGTACAAAATAAAATTTTCATTTCTCGCCGCTAATGTACCGTGTTTATAATTTTAACTTGAAGCATAATATTCTTCATTCAATTATAGTGGTCTAACTTTTAAATTTATTTAAAAATTCTGCAACAGTCTGTGGTACACTTTGACAACAAACGTGACGTTATTATAGTAAAAAAAAATTCTTTACTGCAACATATGAGCGCCCGGTGGCAGTGGGTAGAGACCCTGCCTTCAGATCCGCGGATCACGGGTTCAATTCCCGCCGACGGCCAACATATTCTACAAATGAATTTGTTGGTCTTCGAGCCTGGGTGTATATTTGTATTTAAGTATGTATTTAAAAAATATATAAGTATACATTCACCAGTTGTCTGTCTACCATAACACAAATATTAAGTTACTTTGGAGACGGACAGCCATGTGTGTAAGTATCCTTTATATTTAATTTATATGAGTAATTTCCGTATAATATGTTATCACACGAGTAATAGGAGAAAGGAATACGTCACATCCAGTAACGTATATTAATTAATAATTATTATTTATATCATGTGCTTTCTTGTTTATCCTTCTGCCCTTATCCCACTCTAAGTGGGATCGGCATGTTATAAACATGTTGTCAGATGATTTGGCTACGCATTTTATAACCGGCCGCCTGCCTGACGTCAACTTAATCGTATTTTAAGAAAGTGGGTGGTCTATTCTACTCAACTGGATACCACACGGTGGGTCAATTTACCTTAGTCGCCTTTTACGACACCTCGAATCTAACCTAAGAAATGAGGGGTGTCTGTATTCTACTCAGCCGGATACCTCACGGCATATTGATAGAAAGAATATCAATCCAAATCTTAAAGTCTTAAGAGCTGCGCTTTTTAAACCCTTTGTTAATAACAATTTATTTAATAACAATAACATAGTATATATTTACTCAGAATCGCTAGTATTATATTATTTTCTGATAGACTTTATCTGAATTCAAACCCTCTAACATATGTTGCCAAATCTAAAGCATAGGTGTTAACAAGAGAAACTACTACATAAGCTGTTGACGTCTTACCTAGGAATCCTGGAATAGCTCCCATTGGCATCACGAACAAACTGACGAGCAAGTCAGCGATTGCCAACGACAACAGGAAATAGTTCGTAACGTTTTGCAATCTCTTATCCAAACATACGGCTAAACACACTAAAATATTGCCAACACCACCAGCCACTATAAACAATATCACAAACAAGAAACTCCAATCATAATTTACACTCGTCACATTGTCAGTATCATTTCTCACGTCAAATTTACACTGAAAAGCTTCAATAGTATCGTTTAAACTACTGAAAGCGTTGAAATATAGCGTCCTATTGGAGTCATAACATAACAACGTATTATAATCACATATATTTAAATCTGGTATTTTTAACCATAAATTTTTGACTGCACTCTCATATAATATTCCCATGAAATTCAACTTAAATCTAGAGTTGCATACAGTATCATTTCTCCTTGTGTCCGAAGTATTTGTGCATTTGAAGCAACTGTATGAAGTTTCATTTTGAGTGTCTAAATTCAATTCACAGTTGTATTCCACTGAATTTCCATAGGTAACACATTCAATACCGTTCGAGACAGTTTGATTGGCACAACTCGTGCCAGAAATCAATTGGCATTTTAAATCTTCTAGTGTTGATTCTATATAAGTGAAATTCGTCATATCCGAATAATTTATTCGAATTTTAGGTAATTCTCTCTCGATACATTGTTATGTTTGTTGATTGAAGTTTCTTCAAAAATCTGAAACAAACACAAAGCATTTATTAGAATTGTACGTGCGTTAAATAAAATTATATGTATTAAGTACAGGTATCACATTTAACACTTCATAATAATGTACACAAACTTATTTTAAACATGTTGTTATATGTATTAATATAACAAAAAATAAATAGTAATAAAAGAAAAAAGAAAACTCATTATAAAAGAAAACTATATATATTATAAAAGAAAAAAAGAAATCCCAATAAAAGAAAACTCATTATGCATAAGATACTGGGTATTTAATATATCTTGGACAATAAAGAAGACACGGAATTGTAATAAAAATTAAGATAATGAAGGAAAAATTGCTTATATAAGTAGACCATATGGCAGAGAAGCTCGTCTGAGTTGCAGTGCTCACTTCACTCAACCAATAAGACTCTGGCGACCGACCTATGGAGATATGAGAATGGTCGGTGCGATATGGCCAGAAATTCTGCATGTTTATGTATATTTACATAAAATGCATTTATATGAATATTATATCTCACGATATCACTTTAAACCATTCAATTATGGCACTGTCGGTAAGGAATGTATAATTTAAATAATTTTCAGTTCCTTAGAATTTCTTTCTGCGATCTGTCACTAACACGAAAAGCCTTTGAGGTAAGTAAAAAACAAAGCGAAAATTACATAGCGGTTCTCCGAGTCGTAATCAGTTTTCGTTTTGTCGTTGAAAGGAAGAGCTTTAACTTGGTTACACTCCATTTTCACATTTTTATTTTTAATGTACCATTGTACGGCACGATATCTTTTAAAATCGAAAATATGAACCAATTATTTAGAAAAACCCTTATACGTCATTATAGCTGAGGCTGTTTACTTTGCCAATATTAAACGAAATTCGACTTCCAGAGATTCGATTACCAGAGAAAGACATTAATGGTGAACCCAGGACGCAACTCTAATGCCATTTGATAGATTTAAGATAATGACACTTTATAGCATTTTAGTTAATACAAATGCTACCACAGCTTAGTTGACAGTGTACTACTGATACTCAACAAAAATAAATCTACGATTGCGCTGTAGCATCTAAGCTTCGATAATGCTACAACGGCAAAACTAAAAAACGTTGTAGCGTTCTCGCTGCGAAAAAGCTACGTTATTATATCCACAATAATGCTACAGAATCCTTTCCGCGTTAATGATACAATATGTTTCTGTAAAATTCTTCAAGATTGTAGCCGCATTAATGCTACAGCAGCTAAGCTGTGAGTGTGATACTCTACAGCAACAAAGTACGATTACCCCGTAGCATACTTACTACAATAATGCTACAGCAACAAAGCTGATATACGCAGTAGCATAGTGACTACGAAAAGGCTACGCCATTCTATACGCAATGATATTGCAAGATCTTTTCCGCGTTAATCATACAATGTTTTTGCTTTAAAACGCTACAGCATTTTAGCCACATTAATGCTACGAGTACTGCAGCTTAACTGAGTATACAATATTTAAACAAAGCTACGATTACGCTGTAGCATCTTAGCTGATTTAATGCTACAACAACAAAGCTGCAATACGCTGCAGCGTTCGAGCTGCAAAAGTGCTACGGAATTCTAACCTCCACAACGATACACGATTCTCGACGCTTTATTATCCAATATTATTGCCCTAATAACGATACAGCATTGTAGCCACAATAATACTATAATAGTGTTGCGACGAATACGATATCACTATATATTATAGATATATTCTTAGCCAGTATTAAAAATGTAAGAGGTACCAGATTTAATGTTTAGGTTAAAGATATTTCATACAAAAAATACCGTAGAATGATCAAAAAATTTCAATTCAATAGAAGTTACTAATAAAATAAACAATAAATATATTTGAAAAGTACAAATATTAACGTCCATCCCCAAAGTAGGTAACTTAATACTTATGTTATGGGTGACATATGGTACAACGGGTACGTAGTGAACGTGTGTAGTGCTTATTTATTATGGTAGTGGTGAAGGTTTGTGCATGAGTTCTTACGAAGCCATATACCATGTATAAGGTATGAAAACGGATAGTCCACTCTACATTTAGCATTATATATATTTTCTATTTACTTTATCGCGGATTATAGAAAAATTATTATATTATTGATTAATATATAAACAAACGGGTCACATCGCGACCACGGTGGATGCAACTCTGCCGAACGTCGAACCTTATACAAAGATAACTCGAGGCTATCGCGATGTGACCCGTTTGTTTATATAGAAATTAGTATGAATTGCGAAAGTTTAAAATCTATTATATTATTGCTTCCTTATAATATTTAAACGGAAGCCTCATAATAAAAAGTATACAGTTTCCGTTCCGTAGACGGTAACGCGTTATCACGACATTTCCTATGTAACCTCTTAAAGCCCTTCCGCTCAAAGCGCTGATGACAGAAATCTGAGCACATCCCTTTACATCAAACGATTTTAAAATATTTTCATAATACGATATATACGCTTGGATATGATATATACGCGTGGAGTCTATCTCCTGATGATGCTTCGTTTGCGGGGCGCACGATTGTTGAGTTTGTGATAGTGAACGTATATAGTGCTTATGTATTGTGGTGGCGGTGGTGGAGGTTTGTGCATGTGTTTTTACGAATCCTGCATGTGTCAGGTATGAAAACGGATTGTACACTATACATATAGCTTTATATATATTTTCTATTTTACTTCATCGCGGATTATAGCAAAATAATTTTGACACCTTGCAACTCTGTGTAGGAGATCACGGGTTCAAACCCCGCGCAGACACCAATGAAATTTTCCATTGAAACTTGTGTCTAATTGATATTTGCAATTTATATTTAGATAATTTACATGAAAAGTCATTATTTCATTATGACTTTTATGATATTTATCTCACCCACTGAAATAAATTCAAATTATAAAAAGAACATTCATTAGTTATAAAGCTTTTACGAGTTGCAATATAAATGCTGTCTGATATTTTTCATTTAAAATATTATTTTACACAAAATTTCTATTATAATAGATATTTTTTTTACATACTTAGTTCTCTATAAATAATTCTTAAATAGAAGAGTTGAATTTGGTTTTAAAGTTAGATGTGTTTAAAGGCGAAGGCTTTCAAGAACAGTCTAATATTTTTTCATTTTTTTCAAATTTTCATTATAATAACCTTCTCTCTGACTAATGTACCTTAGAAGAGTTGAGTATCTAGAAAATGAAATAAGGGTATTTCAAAAAATTTTCATTTCTTAACTTTTTTATGAGGTCATTACACTAAAAGGATTTTAAAACGTAACTTCTAATAATGCTAAAAGTGATATTATCTAAGTAAGGATGGCTCTGAGGATAAAGAAATCTCTTCAGCTCTATATTTTTGTAAATTTTGATGCACGACTTTATGTCGAATCGTTGTCGTGTCGTTGGTTTAAACTTACAGTTCCTAGAAGGAAATCCGTACATTTGTTTGCCTGGCTTAACCCGTTCAGAGCGGCTGTGACTGATGATATAATATGTAAGAATAAACTACACATAACATTATGTCTAGAATGACCTTCACAGGAATATATGGAAATTAGAATTACAAAACATCATTCTCGTGCCCTTATCCCACTCTTAGTGGGCTTGGCACAACATGTTTTAACCGTGTTGAGATGTGATTTGACTAGGTATTTTACGACCGGCCTGACATCAACTTACCTTAGTCGCCTTTTACAAAACCTCGGTAAGAAATGAGAGTGGTCTATTCTACTCAGCCGGATTCCGAACGGCAATAAAATTAGAATTACGAACATGAGGTATAAATTAAAACTAAATTAACCTTTTAGCAAAACCGTGTATGCAAGCATACAAAATAATTAGAGTTAATAATTGATAAAAAAGTTAATAAATATAATCTCTTGTATATAGTTGATGACTTTTTTATTCAAAAATTTGTTCATAATTTTTTTTAATATTTTATGTTAATAAGCAACGAATCTTTCACTACCCGACGTTCCTTTGGCCAGATGAAGTTTAAATGTAAATGAAAGTATATACAGATTATGTATATATTTAAAATGAATATCATCCAAGATGAGTGTGAAATATAAAAATTAAAAAATTATGATTTCACCATATGCTTATAATGCATCCCATAGACTTAAGTATAGAAGGTCGCTTGGCAACGTTGAGATCTGTGTTAAGGTCGAATTTTGTAAAGGACATGTGGTCACAATTACAGCGAAAAGAAAAGTATTATCTTTGGATAATATATATTATAATTATTTATATTGTCATCTATCAAAATCACAATTGTATGCTCGATGCCCAAGTAAAGTAAAGTAACGGCTTGTTACAATGCCACTGCTGGGCATAGGCCTTCTCCCTCCGTTCCCGGAGAGAAGGGTTGGAGCTAAGACCTACCACGCTGCTCCAATGCGGATTGGTAGGTTACACATATCCCCAGATTTCTCTAGAGATACGCAGGTTTCCTCACGATGTTTTCCTTCACCGAAAAGCGTGTGATAAATTGTAATTATCAATTAGACACATAAGTTTTAATAGAAAAACTCATTGGTGCCTACCGGGGTTTGAATTCGTGACTCTTGAAAGAGTCACACAGTCACACCGCTAGGCTATCACAGCTTCATCGATGCCCAAACCTCTAATAATATAGGAAAACGCTAATACGCAATTTGGTTGCTAAAGGTTGTTTTTTACATATTTGAGTTACAAA
This sequence comes from Morpho helenor, assembly GCA_029227775.1. Lineage (NCBI taxonomy): Eukaryota > Metazoa > Arthropoda > Insecta > Lepidoptera > Nymphalidae > Morpho > Morpho helenor. Next base: position 4,179,763 of record JARGCU010000008.1, read on the forward strand.
TTACTAGTAAACTTATTAACCCCTCCAGCTAAGCTAAATGCTTGTGTTAAAATTAAGTTCACGTCGGTAGTATAATGGCCAGGATTCGAACCCACGACCTCTCATGGCAAGTCCGTTACTCTGACCGTTCATCTACCGCCGATTAAATCATGCAAATGCTTTAACCATTCCTCGCTATAATAAATGCGAAGTGACGAAAAATTTAACGGTGATGGAGAAATAAAATGTTGATGGAAATTGAATTATTCGTTCACGGTTAAGCCAAATTTTTATCGTCAGTTTAACGTGCTTGTGGATTTTATTTCGAGATAATCAAATAGCTACAGATCTTAGGAATCGTGTTTGAAATTATAATGTAATTCGATTTTTGTATCTACTGAATACTTTTAAGGTAATATTTTTCGGTAGAATGGTAATGGCTTGGAAGTTTCAAAATTGTTTTATCGTCCACTAGTAGTGCTTGTGGCTTTGTGTGAAAATCAGTGTATCACAGAGTTTTTCCCACGTTTCCTTTTTTTATTCAGTTAAAAATATAAATTAACCCAAAGGATTAAATAAAAGAAATAATACCTACCTAAGAATAGCAAGATAAATAAGAATGCATACATTGAGCGTTCAGCAAGTTGATGTGCGTAATACGTCCACTCATTACCAAAGTAGAATTATGGCGTAGATTATATATTTTAATAAAAATCGTACAAAAATCCGGTTAGTAGATTTTGAGAAAATTGATATACAAACAAACAGCCTTTAAGGACTTTGTTTTATAATAAGTATAGATGCTTAAGCACAGACGGCTTTAGCGGATCCTTGTTTCTCGCAAAAACTAGCTAGAAATGACGTTGTACAGACTGGTTAGTAGTTAGATGGTTAGATAAGTTTGATCTTATCGCATCGATAATACTGGTTTAGCCAATGGTATTTTGATAAAATGATACAGATACTATTAATATTTGAAATGCGACAGTTTGTGAGTATGTATGTATGTCTGTACTCTTTCACGGCGAAACCACTGAACCAATATCGATAAAATTAGGCACAATTTTTCCTTACACACCATATGTGTTTTACGAATCATGCTTGTATTAATTTGATTAAATGATACAGAACCTATTAATATTTTAATTGCCACAGTTTGTGAGTATGTATTTATGTTTGTTACTCTTTCACGGCGAAACCACTGAACCAATATCGATAAAATTTGGCACAATTATTCCCTACAGACCAGGTAAATATATAGGCTACAGTACATGTGTTTTTACGAATCCTGCTTGGTATGAGTTATGTGAACGGATTGTCCACTCTACACTTAGCATTATATATATTTTCTAGTTTACTTCATCACCGATTATAGCGAAATAATTTTATTATTACTTTTGTATACCGCAATGCAATAAAAAAACACCATAAATGACTACATTACTGCATAAAAAACCTCATTAGTGCATAAATAAATTCACAACTTGATTGAACAATTATCAGCAAATAAATTAGACACTGCATATGCAATTACTATAATTACATCTGAATAAAAAACAAGACAACTTGTACGTATTTAAAGTCATTTTAAACAAGAAGTTAATTGACATCCATACTAATATTATTAATGTGAACTGTCTGTCTGTTTTTACGCTTTAAAATCTACTGTATCAATATTGATAGAATTAAGTACAATTAAATTACAAGTTCAAAAAAGCATTTAAAAAGACACTTATTTATAAAGCTTATTAAACTGTTCAGGTCTGTGTTGATGATAAGAAAGCTTGGCTTTTAATTACGACCAACTACGCACTAGATTATATTGTATTTTTTTTTATTTGTTATTAATTAAAAATACATTATTGTAATACTTAATTTTGAAAGGAGTGACCGCCGAGTTTCTTGCTGGTTCTTCTCGGTAAGAGCACCTTTTCGAACCAGTCGTAGCTTCATTGTAATTTGACGATTCGAAAGTGCTTGTAAAAGCCAATTTGAATAAAGATTTATTTGAATTTGAATTTATACACCGAGGTAAAACATAGAATAAAAAATTTCGGTAATACGGAAAAAAAACATTGCATTATTGAGGGTATTTAAACGCTTATGTTGCCGCGTAAAAGTACTGGGTACACTAGTATTCAAATAAAGCGCAATTTTTTTCAACTTTTGATGTTGTAAAACAAATCGCTATCACTTTGGCCACGTCCCAACACAATAAAAAATCGAAGTACCCAACATTCGCGTTGATGATGATTACAACACTGAAAGACATTGTAAAGTTTAGAAGTTAAATAGAATTATTTTGCTATAATCCGCGTATGTTAAGAGAATATATGATTGTACCACAATCATATATTCTGTATGAGTGTGTGTAGTGCTTGTGTGGAGTACTGCTGATGGCGGCGTTTTGTGATACGTGTGGTGACTTGTCCTGCATGTATAAGGTATGTGAATGTTGCCTGCTTCATACATTTAACATTACATAGTTTTCTTAATAATCGCGGATTATAGCAATATAATTCTATTGTAACTTCTGTACTATGGAATTCCGCAAAAAAACGCTTGCTTCTATAAATCATCGTATAGTTTGTTTAAGAAGACAATTAAGTACATGTATTATAAAGAAAATAATTATACCTTCGTATATCTTTAAGAGACTTAACGTCTCTTAAGAGACGTACCAGATGTAAGACAAATGTTAAACAAGATTGCAAGTACTATGTAATGCATTAAATATATAAAAAAGTAATATGCTTTTCCATCAATAACGAAAAAGTGGGTTTAATGATTTCCGATAATTTGCAGTACTCTCAAAAAACGAAAAAACCTCTTACACTTTGGCCACACCCCGCTATAATAAGGATGTGAAGTGACGAAAGCCTTTACGTTAATGGGAATATAAAACGTTGATGGAAATTGCATAATTTGTTCCAGTCGTCATCGCTTTAGTATATTCATTTTATACTAGCAATCGCCAGTGGCTCCACCCGCGTGGAAAGATTAGAATCGTAATATAGTCTTTTGATAACCATAAAAATGGTTAAAGTGGGTTAACCATAAAAGCTAAGCAATTGCTGTCGCAGACTTTTATTTAGAACTTTTAGAGGGGAACAATTTTTTAATATATGATTTTTTAATATATGATTTTTTAATAACTATCACCGTTTACTCAGCGCACGCAAAGAAAGCTTTAAATTTTGCCGTTTTCGTACTTTTTTGATTGCTGCTCCTCTCTTATCCATCTTAGCGTGATGTTATATAGCCTTCATATATACATAATGGACTATCTCTCATGAAAAGATTTTTTCAAATCGGTTCAGTAGTTCCTGAGATTAGCGAGTTCAAACAAAAAGACAAACTCTTCAGCATTATAAATATTAGTATAGATATAGGATGAGCGAAATAAGAGTAAGTACGATTTTCGTGTTCATATAAATGATTACATTCTAATAATGTACTTATTTCATAATTTAGATACATATCTCTCCATCTGAAGCATAAAGTCCCATGTTATATGTTATCTACTCTGATACTATAATACAAAGATTATAAAACTGAAACTAAAATTCTTTTGACAAACATTGCGTACAGGACAAAAATAAAATGCGGCTGGTTTTTTAAAACACACTCGTGTTATAAGAACCCTTATTATGCAACAGTATCATAATCTACTATACTGCATAGAACATGTAACTTTATTATTCAAATGGGGTGTATATAAACAAAAATCAATTTCAAAATCATATCTATATCCATACTTATTATAAAACTAAGTCCACGAAAGCTGTCTGTCTGTATGAGATCGATTTTCTTACCATCTACTGAACAGATTTATGTACGTTTTACTTTAAAGATAGTGCTATTCTTCTGGAAGTACACCACATTAGCTTTTTATGTGATTGTATTGAAAAAATCGCGTGGTTGTAAAAAAAACACGCCTACTGGGAGCTTTACTCGCTTGCGCCGCGTAAACCAGCAGAGATACACTAAAGTAATGTAATAGAGAATTATAGGTCTCTAAAAATATAATAAAAAATTCTACAATAGCATATCTCTATCTCTAATGGTTATCTCACAATGACTACTTTTCTGTTCAAAATTTCAATTCGGGAAAAATTAAGTGACATTCATTCTACGAAATAAATTGTATTAAATAATAAAAATCAGTTACTTATGCACTGCATACTGGACATATTATTGCAAGCTATTAATATAATAGTATTGTTTTGTGATGTAATCGTAAATTGCTGCAATTTCAAGTAACCTTTCTTTCACCAATTAGTAAGAACTAGCTCGTAACAGCATGTAAATCCTACTAATATTATAAATGCGAATGTTTGTGAGTATGGATGTATGTTTGTTACTCCTTCACGACGAATCTTACCTATTATCGATGAAATTTGGCTCAATTATTCCTTATTCACCGGAATAACATATAGGCTATAGAAATCCTGTTAATTCTACAGGAATAGGATGACACTAAAGAGCGCCATCTATTATCACCTACGCGACAACATATCACACGAACGAAGTCGCGGGTAAAAGCTAGTTTATTTTAAATTGTCATCTTCAGCAGAATATTATAATACCCTTGTTTATGGTATTTAAATCACCTCAAAGTATATTTTAATCTCTCCAAAAACCCGCAGTAAGAACACAATATTAATTCATCGTGTACGAAGCACATTAAACCTTGTATAAGTAAATTTGTGTGATGAAAATGAAATATATAAAGCGGTCATGAATAAAAACATCTCATAAAACTTTCAATTTCTTTTCTTTTAATAAAATCATTTTAAATCTCCCGCAGCATTTTACATGAGAAAAGAAACGCCTTTATATTATAAATATTAATCTACGCCTAAGATTACCCTGAAGCCTATGTAATAGCCTAAATTAAGCAAAAAAAGTTAAGAATTTAAAAAAAAACTTTAATACTCAATTACAATGAATAAACCGCCTTTTATTTTTTCAAGGAACCCTTAATTACTTGAATAGACCCAAAGTACTGCACCACATAGTAAACTATCTTCTTCTTAACCCATGGACGTCCATTATTGGACATAGATCTCTTTATGGTATAGATTACTAGATCCCAAGAAGAGACCTAGTAAAGTAAGTAAGTACCGGCCTGTTACTATCCCACTGCTGGGCATAGGCCTCCTTTCTCCACTTTTAGAGAGAAGGATTGGAGCTAAGACCTACCACGCTGCTCCAATGCGGATTGCTAGGTTACACATATCTCTAGGATTCTCTAGAGATATCCAGGTTTCCTCACGGTGTTTTCCTTCACCGAAAAGCGTGTGATAAATTGCAATTATCAATTAGACATATAAATTTTAATAGAAAAACTCATTGGTGTCTCCCCGGGTTTGAACCCGTGATCGTCTCTAGAGATTCACACGGTCGCACCGCTGGACTATCATAGCTTATAGACCTAGTAATCTACACTAATATATAAAGCTGAAGAGTTTGTTTAACTGTTTGATCGAGCTAATTACTGGACTACTGGAATGATTTCTAAAATTCTTTGAGTGTAAGATTTATTTATTTATTTAAGATTATTTATTATGTATTTATTTATTATGTAAGATAGTCTACTTATCGAAGAAGGCTATAGACTATATAACATCACGCTAGATGAATAGGAGAGGAGCAGCAATAAAAAATATTACGAAAACGGCAAAATTTAAAGTTTTCCTTGAGTGCGCTAAGTAAACGGAGAAAGTTATTCAAAAATCATATACTACGAAATTGTTTCCCTCTAAAAGTTCTATATAAAAGTCTGCGACAGCATATGACTATTTTTTAAGGTTAACCCATTCAACCGTTTATATCAGTGTTTCCCAGCGTGGGGCCAACGACCCGGGGGGGGGGGCAATTTGATGGTTGAGGGGGGGCAACTCGACAAGTGTTTCACTTTAGCCTTTAGCCTTTCGCTCTGGGCCATTTAAGTGCAATGCTAGATTTCAGTGCCAAATTAAACAAAAAAAAGCAATTTTTCTTCCTAAAACCTAATATTTATGTTCTTTAAGTGGACAATTCAATTTTTAATATTAAAATTTTTGTATGCTACTTAGGGGGGCAAAATAATTTTTAACGTGGGGCATGGACCAAAAAAGGTCGGGAAACACTGGTTTATATGGTTATCCAAATACTAAATATTATTATACTATCTATATAGTATTGTATATATATATATATTTGTTGTTTATATATTCGTGTATATTTAATGTAAGTGTATTGCATGTGGAGAAATATAATATTTTTTTACTTATATATAAATCTTTATATACTCTGTGGTACACTATCCTACCATTTATTTTGTTCAGCTCCATAACGTTTAAGGTTGCCTGGAAGAGATCGCTGGTTAGCGATAAGGCTGCCTTATTGTACTTGTATTTGTTTATAAATGTTTGTAATATTTCTGTTATGTGTACAATAAAGAGTATTCTTCTTCTTCTTCTTCTCTTCTATATACTATCTATATGTATCTGTATTTAATCTTTCCAGCGCTGTTTCGAGATTAGCGATTGCTAGTCTCTAATATAAGCACTGCTCAGTCATCAATAGGAAACCAATTCAATACCATCTCTAAAACATCTCTATATTCTATTACGTCACATTACCGCATTTTTATAACCGCCACATGGCTATCGTATAATCTAATTTAGACCCTTTTCTTATCGAATCAATGTTTATTACACTATCGAATTATTGAATACTAGCTCTATTAGATACTTTTCCCGCGTGGAAAGTAGTGCGTCACATATATTCCCAATATTTTTCATTGCTGCTCCTCTCCTATTAATTTTAATTTTTCTCCTCTCTTATTCATTTTAGCGTAATGTTATATAGCCTGTAGCCTTCCTTTATAAATGGGCTATTTTACACTCAATGAATTTTTCAAATCGGTCCAGTAGTTCCTGAGATAAGCGCGTTCAAACAAACAAACTCTTCAGCTTTATATATTAGTATAGTTACCACACCACAACGCTAACTCTAAATAAATATGAGTAGAATAAATTTTACCAATCATTATCATTCTCTTCCCCTTATCCCACTCTAAGTGGGGTCGGCGCAACATGTTATAAAACATGGTGTAACATGATTTATATGTATTTAACGACTGGTCGCCTGCCTAACGTCAACTTATCTCAGTCGCCTTTTGCGACATCTCGGTAAGAAATGAGGGTGGTCTCTTCTATTCAGCTGAATACCATTCGGCGGATCAACTTAAAGATAAGATGTAAAGATGCCGTGTGATATCATTTCTTACCGAAGTGTCGTAAAAGGCATTTTATTTAGTCCACAAAAAGTAACTTGTATATAGTACATAGCTAAAATAAAGCTTAAATCACACAGACAACGTTAATTATAGGGTACTTAAGTTAGTAAGATAAAAATTTGAGAACGTGTATTTCGTGACTAAAAAAATAAACCGTCTCACTCGCCTGATAACTGAAAGCGTAGAAGTAAACTTTGTTTGTCTTTATCTTTAGGTGGGTTTATCTAAACAGATTGCGCCCGTACTTAATTAGGCTTACTTTCCTTCGTACCGAGACGACTTTATATTTTAACTACTTTGTGCCTGTAACTTCGTTTGTGCGGACTTTATTAACGAGATTAATCCTTTTAAGCCGTGTGCTATCTGGGTGAATAGAATAGTCCACCTTCCTTTCTTACCGAGGTGTTGTAAAAGGCGACTAAGGTAAGTTCACACGTCGCGTGGAATCCGGCTGAGTAGAATAAAATACCCTCATTTCTTACCGAGGTATCGTAAAAGGCGACTAAGGAAAATTCTCACCAATCTCTTTCTTACTGAGGTGTCCTAAAATACGACTAAGGTAAATTGACGTTAAACAGGCTGCCGGTCGTAAAATACATAGCCATATCATGTGACAGCATGTTCGTAGCATGTTGTGCCGACCCCACTTAGAGTAAGATAAGGGCAGAAAGATGATTAAATATGTTCTGCCTGATGTCTTCTGGCAAATAAATTAATAAATATATGGGACACTTACACACACAGTCGTCCGTCCCCAAAGTAAGAAACTTAATATGTGTGTTATGGTAGACAGACAACTGGTGAATATATACTTAAATGATTTTTAAATACATACTTAAATACAAATATACACCCAGGCTAAAAGACCAACAAATTCATTTATAAAAAATGTTGGAAATCGAACCCGCGACCCGTGGAGCTGAAGGCAGGGTCACTGCTCCAACGGGCCAGTCGAATGTGCTGCCTGATATTAGTGGACGGCGGACAAATAAAAAACATTCAATATTAATTGATCATCATCTTCCTACCCTTATCCCACTCTAAGTGGGGTTGGCACAACATGTTATAAACATGTTGTCACATGATTTGGCTGCGTATTCTACGACCAGCCGCCTGCCTGACATCAACTTACCTTAGTCGTACTTTACGACTCCTCGGTAAGAAAGAGGGTGGTCTATTCTACTTAACCAGATACCACACGGTGAGTCACTTACCTTAGTCGCCTTTTATGACACCTCGGTAAGAAATGAGGGTGGTACTATTCTACTCAGCCGAATACTACACGGCGGGTCGTCTTACCTTAGTCGCCTTTTACGACACCTCGGTAAGAAAAGAGGGTGGTACTATTCTATTCTGCCGGAAACCACGGGCCAATAGAAAATAATAAATATTTATTGTTAATAATAAAAAAAATATTAGGTATTTTGGTCAGCAAAGCTACGGGCATCTTATAATATGTTAGCAAAAACATAAAAGTGTCAAGAGAATGCGTTTTCTCGCTAATAACAGTACTCTATACGCCAGTAACGTTTCTCTATGAAAAACGTTCAGTGGGTGAAAGCAATAAATATTATCGTTTAGTTTATATGCGGGCCATGCCGTCTAATATCTATACAAAAGTTAATAAAGATAGGTCCTTTCTGGGATTTTCTTTGAATGGAAATGTTAGGGTATTTGGACAAAAAACAGTACACACATAAAATCACTCGCAGAAATCTCATTTCAGCTACTTATACACTTCAGAAAAAAAGATAGCTTACGGACTATCAAACACTTTTTTTTTTATAGTATTTTTTTTATATCCATAGCATTTTCTCTAAGAGAATACTCGCCGTGTGGTATCCGGCGGAATAGAATAGTACCACCCTCATTTCTTACCGAGGTGTCGTAAAAGGCGACTAAGGTAAGTCGACCCGCCGTGTGGTATCCGGCTGAGTAGAATAGACCACCCTCATTTCTTACCGAGGTGTCGTAAAAGGCGACTAAGGTAAGTTGACCCGCCGTGTGGTATCCGGTTTAGTAGAATAGACCAACCTCTTTCTTACCGAGGTGTCGTAAAATACGACAGAGGTAAGTTGACGTCAGGCAGGCGGCCGGTCGTAAAACACTGCCAAATCATGTGAGAGCATGTTTGTAACATGTTGTGCCAACCCCACTTAGAGTGGGATAAGGGCAGGAAGATGATGATTTCTCTAAGAGAATACTGTTATGTGGTAAAAGAGATTCAGCTGTTAATTATAAATTTCAGACCGTATTCCCTTAGCGAGGTTTCAGAACAGATTTTATTATATAAGCGTCTATTTTTTTGTTACCAAAATTAATTAATAGTTCAAATAGTTAAATTTATATAAACTTTTTACTTTTCTCTATATGACTCGTACTCTCTTTCTTCTTTAATTCTTGTTCTTTTCCTTCTAATACTCAAAGGTTGACGGAAAGAGATCCCTTTTAGGGATAAGTCCGCCTTTAACAATGTGCTTTTTTTAATTTTTCTTTCTCTTTTCTAAATATATGTATAAAAAGAAATAAATAAATAAATAAATTTATTGCAAAATACGGTGCTGCTCGTCTCCTGTTCATTTTAGCGTGATGTTATATAGTCTATAGCCTTCCGCAATAAATGGACTATCTTACACTGACAGAATTTTTAAAAACGGTCCAGTAGTACCTGAGATAAGCGCGTTTAAACAAACAAACCATCTCTTCAGCTTTATATATTAGTACTAGCAATCGCCAGCGACTCCTCTCACTTGGAAAGATTAAATACGGTTTTAATAGTATAATAATATAGTATTTTGACAACTATAAAAATGGTTGAAGTGGTTTAACCCAAAAGCTAGACATGTGCTGTTGAGGACTTTTATTTAGCCGTTTTAGAGGGGAACAATTTTGTAATACATGATTTTTGAATAACTTTCTCCATTTAATCAGCGCACTCAAGCTTTAATTTTTGCCGTTTTCGCAATATTTTTTATTGCTGCTCCTCTCCTATTCATCTTAGCGTGATGTTATATAGCCTTCCTTGATAAATTAAGTATCTTACACTCAAAGAATATTTCAAATCTTTCCAGTAGTACCTGAGATTTGTTTTGATTGTTCAAACCGCCGAGGGCGAACATTTTCTATAAATGAATTTGTTGGTCTTTGAGCCTGGGTGTATATTTGTATTTAAGTATCTATTTAAAAAATATATAAGTACATATTCACCAGTTGTCTGTCACCCATAACACAAGTATTAAGTTACTTACTTCGGGGACGGACGACCGTGTGTGTAAGTGTCCCATATATTTATTTATTTATTTATTTATATATATATTAGTATAGATAAATCTGGAGATTGAATATGGGAATAAAGATAATTTGGAAATAGAAATCTAAGCAGACGATTTTAAGGACAGAAGCAAGTTTACGGATAAAATATTTGTATCTATTTACATAGAAAAATTACCGACCATAATTTTTCCAAGCTTAACACTTTCACAATGTAATCATTCAATAGTTTGTTTCCTGGCACATTATTTGTCACTCGGTGCAACAAAGAGCGACGTAGCCTAGATTAAATCACCTCCCCACGGACGCTTGCATATTGTTTCGTGCGCATTTTTCATTGTTTTACAGCAATTTTAGTTCTTCCATTTATTTCTTCATGCAGACATAAAAGTCCATTAAACTAACCGCAACAATAGTCCATAAAAACTATGACAGCTTATCTACCTATCAATATTATTTATAAAATCTACTACGTCATTAATTAACTGATGCTTAATCATCAAATTCAAATTCAAAATATTCTTTATTCAAGTAGACTGTTTACGGTACTTTTGAGTCGTCAAATGTTTTAAAGAAGCTACCACTGATTCGGAAGTTTGCTCCTACCGAGAAGAACCAACAAGAAACTTGGCGGCAAATCTTTTAAAAAATTACAATTACATATATAATCATTCTCCTACCATATCCCACTCTTAGTGGGGTCGACCCTACATATTACAAACATGTTGTAACATGATTTGCATATGAAATTTACGACTGGCGGCCCGCCTGACGTCAATTTACCTTAGTCGTCTTTAACGACACCTCAGTAAGAAATGAGGGTTGTCTTTTCTACTCAGCCGGATACGATACGGCGGGTCAACTTACTTTAGTCGCCTTTTACGATACCTCGGTAAGACATGAGGGTGGTATATTCTACTTTATGTGTGGAAAATGTTGTTTTGCTATAATCATATTTTCGTTACTTTTGTATTACAGACCTCCGCAAAGTAACGCCTAATTCCATAAATTATTTAAATACACTGATTTCCACGCGAGCGAAGCCATAGACTGAGCTAGTATTTTGTATAATGAATTCAAACATTGACCTTCCAAAGCATAAAATATACATTTAGCAGACTCTCTATCGATTTCAGAGTCATTGTTATGTAGCTCTTATTTGATTGATTGCTCTTAAAACCCCGCTTTGGCCATGAGTAATGACTTGTGACAAGGAATTTAATGTGAAACATGACACTGTGATACTTAAAACTATAACCTCTAGTAACTTGAAACCAAGCGTTCACTTGCACTGAAAATGTCATGTCGAATGAAATGAAATTGCCTATAAATGCCTTTAGATGTTTTACTCCTTACCGAATTGCTAATTTTAAGCTTGAGTATAATTTATCTTGTCAGCTACGCAAAACAAAACTTGCTTCTAGGAATAAAAATTAATAATTATATTAAATAATTTAATATATGGACACAAATAAATAAAATATATGGGACACTTACAGACACGGTCGTCCGTCCCTAAAGTAAGTAACTTAATACTTATGTTATGGGTGACAGACAACTGGTAAATATAAACTTATGTAATTTTAAATACATACTTATACATACATAAGAAAATGTTGGCCGTCGGTGGGAATCGAACCCACGACCCTTAGAGCTAAAGGCAGGGTAACTACCAACTGCGCCAATGGGCCAATCAAATATATTTGATTTGTTTATTGCTGTATGCTATGTGTATCTATGTAGTTTTTGTTCTTTCTCATATATGCAGGTAAACAGCATATAACACAAACAACCACTACACTACATCTTTAATATATTTTTACATATATTTTCGGAATCTAGGAAACGGCTCCAACGATTTTCCTGAAATTCAGCACGCAGGAGGTTTTGGGGGAGAAAAATCGATCTAGCTAGCTTTTATTTTAAAAAATCGTTTATCGCTGTTTTTGTGCATTTAAAAAGTACTAAAATTTACTTTCAATTTATTGAATATATAAAACACTTTTTTTGCTCTTAAATGTCAAGTCAGCGTAGCTTATTCGAAGAACTCGTGGTCGCGGGAAATGAAAATACATAGGATCGAGCTTCACCTATCCTAATATATTTTTTTTTTCTTAAGTTTTTTTTTTATTTTGTAAAAAAAATTTCAAGGCTCGGTCAACCAGGTACTACATACTACCACTATCTAAACGCGTTAAATCCACAGCAAAATCGCATAAGAATATATTTCAGTTATGTCGCAAAACAATGGTCGAGAGACTAGCAAAGAGTCGATGAAAACATCGCGATGAAGGCATTCCTCGTCAGTAGAACATTTACAAGCCATCATTCATGTCACGGACAGATTTGAACGTTCGTAATTTGCACGCTAGTAACAGAAGAGATTGATTGATTCGATGCTCTTATTGATTGTTATTCTGGCAGCATTTCAAAGACTATATGCATAGTTGCATTCGTATAATTACAACGGGCCGCTCAACGGGCTATGGGAATTCTATTCGTAATCGACAAAATCGAAAAGAGATCTATGAAAAGACAATAAAGGTGCAATGTATAGTCGTGAGTTAACTGATTGATATTAGGGTTTTAAGAAAGCGACTGTATGTCTGTTGGTCGAAAAGTAGGGCGCATAAGATCTGCTAACGTCAAGGTACATCCTAAGGGTGCATGTGACTCCAATCACGGCATAGATCTCTGGGGTAGATGCTCTGGATGATTATTAGGAGTGTTTGCGATTCTTATTTCGCGATGGCGTATTTATGGGCGTCTATATTCTCGACGGTTCGGCCTCAGTGGGATTTAGATAGATATCAGTGATACATACGGCTCAGCTTAGTCAAAAGCCGTCAATATAAGTCCCTTGTCTAAACTTGCTAAAGCTATCGCACTACCAAGGTTATAAAAATTCATTAATATTTCGTCATAACGCCATATTTATTTCAATCTGTCCCAAGCTTCCCCATCTAGCAAGTTCACGATCGAATGTTTTATCAACAATCTAATATGAAAAATCTTTAAGTAGCTTTTCGGATTTTACAAAACTGTCCAATGTTCAAAAGTAAGGATAAAGTTATTTCAGCATAATCTGCGACGAAAAAATATCTATGTATAAGAAAGAGGTCACTCGCACTGCTTTTTACTTCACTTTACTTTTTCCGCAACAAAAACATAATCATTAGAAAGAAGCTACGACAAGAACGTAAAGGGTTTGCGTATTCTTGTTTAAAAAAAAGTGTTTCGGTCCAAAAACTCTCCCTTCTGATTGTCGAGTACTCGATCATTATTCCTAGCTATAACTATACAGCTAGTAAGATCGTAAGATCAAAGTTTTTAGCAACAATCATTCAAAAAACACCCTAAGTTGTAACTAGTTTAAAAATCAAAATCAGATAACAAAAACTCCCGTATCGCTAGATAATAAATCTCACCAATAGTACAACTGTGATCTGATACAAGGGTTGGCAAAATTTTCTAGTTCATTCACGACCCTGGCCGATTGACCCGATCGTAATTTAGCCGCATTTGTTAGACAATGATTTAATACGCCTTGTTTAGGCTATTAATTCATTGTTGTTATACTGGACGCTTTTCAAAGACGATCAGAAATCAAATCAAAATAATCTGTATTCAAATAAGCTTTTTTTATCACTTTTGAATCGTCAAGGATCAATATGATTAATTAAGCTACAACTGGTTCAGAATGTTGCTCTTACCGAGAAGAACCAGAAATAAACTCGGCAGTCAATCTTTGAAACATTTTCAATTTTACATTATTCAATCACAGTCGTTTTTTATGGAATAGGATGGCAAACCAGCATGCGGTTCACCTGAAATAATCACCAGCGCCCAGAAGTCCGTTGCCATCCTTTAAAAAAGTGAAAAATTCGTTTTTTGTTACTTATGTTGTACCGATCCGGAAACACTTCCAAAGGGAGATCGTTCCATAAAACTGTGGTGCGCCGAATGTAATTATTTGATAACCGCACTGTAGTGGATCGCCACGCATCCATATGGGAAGGATGATATTTTAACCTGTGACGTACAGTGCGGTTATGGAATTTAGCAGCATGAATCAGGTCATGTAGTTCGATGGAACACTCCGTGAAAGATGCAGTAGAAAACGTACAGTGATGATACGTCTCTACGCATCGCCAACGAGTCAAGCTGTTTGCTGATCACTTTATCCCCAATAATTCCAAATGCTCTACGTTTCGAGTACGCTTCGCTACGAGTCTTATATGAAGCTGAAAGGATTTTTAAATCCAGGCATTTTTATCATCCAAATGATCTTCAACTTTGTAATATGCTTTACATATAAGCATATTGGATTTTCATTGAGGATTACAATTTCATCATCATCAATTTTTTTCTGTCCATTTTTGGCTTAGGTCTCGATAGCACTGAGCTCAGCCTACAGCTCTTCGTTTCTAACTGTGTCAGCCATTTTGGAGGTATCGTTACTTTATACTTTTGGAAATAAGTCTCTCCTATAACAGACCACTGTTCGGTTGCCACTTCTTCGTTTCTAACCAGGTCAGGCCTTTAGCTGAAATCATTACTTCAACCAGCTGGAGGACGTTCGTACGCTTGCCAAGGCGCGGTTTTCACTTCAGAACACGTCTATCTCAGCGGTTGTCGATTCTGTGACAAATGAGGCCTACTCAATGTCACTTGAGCTTGCTTGTCCTTTAAGCTATGTTTATTACTTTAATTCTCTCTCGCTATTAACGAATTAAAATACTCAGATTCATGCAAGAGAACAAGATACCAGCAATTTCGTATAGCTTGAGATATTCGTATAAATTTTTTTAAGCTTTTCTTCCAACGGATTTACTGCACAAAATGTTCAAATATTTTTTCCTGGTGATATATTAGGTTATCAAAGATATAGAGAATCGAAATTAACAGCCACAAAACTACAAGACTTTTCTCTTTTGATACAGTAAAACTTGCCAATAAAAACTACATAATAAATTTAACCCAACATCAGACATTCGTTAGCATCACGATAAATCTTCTCTCATCGTAACTGCGTAACGTAATTTACGATGTATACAGAGCATTCGTGTCAGATGTACAGATTTGTTACTTAATAAAATATTTCCTTGATGGTTTTCATCTTTTATTTATTATAAACTAACATCGCCCTACGTTGAATAGTTCATTTCAAGCCAACAAATTGTATTTAGTAAATGTTGGCCTTCAGCTGGAATCGAACCCGCGACCAGCGGAGCTTCAGGAATGTTCACCTGCACGAACAGGCTAGTTCAATGTACTGTAATAAGAAATTTATAGAAATAGGTGCTATTCTATAAAAAATAGTAATGTATATTTTATTATATTATTTTTAATATTTAAATGAGTGAATCTTGTATGTGTATAAATATATTTTCTAAATCTCGGAAACGGCTCCAACAATTTTCCTGTTTTTTTCAATTCAACAATTCAGCATGTAGGGGGTTTTGGGAGAGAAAAATCGATCTAAATAGGTTTTATTAAAAAAAAATCGTTTTATTCCTGTTTTTGAGCTTTAAAATATGGTAGAATGTAGAATTCAAAGCAAGGATATTTTAGCTGTCAAACGTAATGTTGCGATAGCCGATGGGTAACGGGCGGACCGAAAATGTTCAAAACCTGGGTTTTAATTCCAACATGTCTTTGGCGACTTCTTTCTTTTTTATTTTTTTTTATTTTAATTTTTTATATTATTTGAAAAATTACCGTACAAAGCTCGGTGACCCAGGTGCTTTTTCTATAATCCACAACTAAGGTATTTCTACTATTCGTCCGCGTGGAAGGAAATTTGATAATATTTTTTGCTATATTTCGTAACTAGTATATCCAGCCCGCTTCGCCGTGCTTAATTCAAAGATATATTAATTACAGTTATAAAAAAATGCTCCGATCGCCACCAATTGTCTGAAATTTTGTTAAAATAGGTTTCGTAGTCTATAAAGGAAATCCTCTAAAATGAGCGGCGTATCATCGTATACAACCGTTCAACTTAAAATTGACAGATATATTTTTATTTGCAGACCAATTTAAATAAAACATACCCTATATGTTAAGTGAGGTTTTTTACTACATATTAGTGAAAAAAGCGTTCGAATCGGATTAGCGATTTCCAAGATTAGCGGGAACAAACCCACAGAGATTTAACATCTCAACGATTTTATTATATGTATAGATAGATATTGAATTAATAGTCTCTGTACACAGTGATGTTAGAGCTAATACTCCAAGTTATAACGCTTTTATGTCTAGACCAATTCAAACAACGACTATACGATACAAACTTTCACCCCTCATTACCTACCCTTCCAAAGGATTATTTAACAAAAACGCTATAATAAGCAAGAACTAATTTCAGACCAGAAGCTTGAAGATAAAATTTCAGGTATATTTGTGGATGTTTTCAAGATCCAAAACAAACTTGTATTCCACGCCTTTAGAAGTTAAATTTTCGAAAATCTTTTATCGAAATCTCCACCATGAAGTGGTGCTTACTTATTTTGCTGGTAATCGTTTCCAAAATGTTGGAAAAAAAATTGAATCTAACTGTATTATCAAATTTTAACGTAACCTTTGATACATAAAATCTGTAACTCGAGGATGAGGATAATTACAATACAAAAGTAATAATAAAATTATTTTGCTATAATCCGCGATGAATTCATCATGATCATTCATCGCGGATTATAGCAAAATAATTTTATTATTACTTTTGTATTATGGATCTCCGCAAAGTAACGCCTAATTCTATAAATTATATAACTACAATAGTAAATACCATTGCGGAATATATATATTATCCAAACACTAAATCCAACACCACTTTGAGCTTACACAAGATAGCTCTAACGCAATGTAAATATTAGTAAAAAATATTTCTTGAAAAGAACAACTGGTGTACTACTGCTGGCTCTTCTTGTAAAAGTGATTTTCCTAAACAGCAGTAGAGTTGTCGATTAAAATGCACTTGCTTACCAGATTGTGTGAACATTCATATTCTGAATTTGAAATTAAATTTGATATTTGGGACTATAGAAATTACGAAAAAGGGAAGTCCCAACACCGAGAGATTTCGAGAAAAAATCCAGGTGGCAGATACATGGAAATCCAAACCACTTTAACGTCGCCACACTCAATGCTTATAAATCTCTTATTTCATATCTAACCATCTAAAGAAATTCTAAGTATGAGAGAGTATTTAGAATTCATATAATCTACCTATTTGCAGCGTGGTGATCTAAAGCTAGTTTTCTTAAATTGAAGCATTTGCGAAGTAGTGGAAAAGTTATACTATTTTATTTTACTATTTTAAGTCACAAAAGGACATAACAAACAAGTACTTAAAATTACTAAAGGATATTTTTTAATTGAAATGTCAAACCACTTTAACCTAGGTATAGAAATAGAATAGAGTGCCAATTTTAATAGACCCGTGTAACAGCATTATATAAAAGCAGGTAACAAAACCCGCTACGCTCTATTAAAAGGTCTTAGTGCACTTAAGAACAGGTTCCGTGTACGCAGAGCTGCATTGAGTGGTGTTTAAGTGACAAGGATACGGGAACGAGATGACATTAAATTGAGTAGGTATTTACTTTGGAAATATGTTAAAACAACATTAGTGAAAGCGTGGTAGTGTTACCAAAAAAGATACCTTTGTAAAATATCTTTTCCTCTCTCTCTTATATTGATATCGAAATATTTTCATTATTGACTGTGGCAACATAAAGTAACAGAGCACAACAAAGCATAAACAAATACTTATTATTTTAATTGTTTTATTTATTTACGAGGTGTTCCTGCGGCTTCGTCTACAGAGGAATCAGTGTAAAAGTAAGTAAGTAGCGGCCTGTTACTCTCCCACTGCTGAGAATAGGCCTCTTCTGTCCGTTTTTGAAGAGAAGGATTGGAGCTAAGACCTACCACGCTGGTCTAATGCGGATTGGTAGGTTACACATATCTCTAGAATTCTCTAAAGATATGCAGGTTTCCTCACGATGTTTTCCTTCACAGAAAAGCGTGTGATAAATTGCAATTATCATTTAGGCACATAAGTTTTAACAGAAAAACTCATTAGTGTCTGCCCAGGTTTGAACTCGTGATCTCCTCGAAAGAGTCGCACGGTGATACCACTGTGCTATCACAGCTTTTTTCTAATTAATTAAAAATTTTGAACATAAAAGTAATTATTGTGGCTTAATCATAAGACATAGAGACATGTTATCGCGGACTTTGTAGTATTTTTGTAGATCCATAATTCTCTAGTACATTATTTTAGCATATTTTTTTTCGCAGCGCAAGCAACTAAAGCTCCCAGCAGGAAGTTTTTTTACAACTACAGATAAGAAAAATACAACTAATATTTTTTGATATTTTGACGTTCTCATATGTTGATATTATTTAAATGATCCAAATGTACTTCATTTATTAAGCTTATCCTATCCTACTAATATTATAAATACGAAAGTTTCTGAGTATAGATATATTTTTGTTACTCTTTCACGACGAATCCACTGAACCAATATCGATTAAATTTGGCACAATTATTCCTTATACACTAGGGTAACATGAAGGCTATAGAAATCCTGTTAATTCTACAGGAATCGGATGAAAAGCGCCATCTATTATCAACCTATCACGCGACAACAGTCCACGCAAACGAAGTTGAGGGTAAAACCTAGTAATATCAAGCTACTAATAACCTTGCAAGGTACGATTGTATCTGAGGTTCGTTCGTCATCTCTTAACGCGGTTATAATGCGTCAGAAATAAAATAACCGATTCTAAAAATTTATATATTTAATCCTAACGCACATAAACTATGGAATGCGTTATACAGATTAAACGCAAGACCATTAAGGGTGCGTCAATCAACGTCGAAAACACGCACGACGACTGAACCCCAAATTAATTGCCCGTATCCACTGTCAAAGCAACCATCAATATAAAATCTAGATAATTAACTGACCTTATTACAAAGTGAATAAAGCTCGAAATGGAACGATGGTGATGACCAAATTATTTGGCGTCTTGGATACTTATATCCCGTATAATAAGCCTGCTCTTAATCTGTTGTCAACGGATCTAACGATAGTAAAATTCGGCTATAGTAGTTACTGATAAGATCTTATACGTTTTGTTGTTTTAATAGGGGAAAATCTGTTGAGATTATCAGAGAAACATGACATAACATGCGTCGATACTGTATCAGGAAAACAGCGTCAAGACCTGGAGCTGCGGCGGAAATGGCCAAATCCGGCAAACGTTGGAAGTATGTATCTCCCAACGAGAGTTATATATTTGGACTGTTTGCAGTTGAGACCTAGGGACAATGGAGTCTAAAAAAAAATTTAATCCGTTTTATACTGGTAATTGCCGCTTCAGGTGACAAGAAGGCTGGCTCCTTTTTCGCACAAAGAATCAGCTTAGCGATTCAACGCGGAAACGCTGCCAGATTTCTTGGGACAATTCCACGTGGGCATGATTTATATAGTCCTAGTGTTTAAGTAATCTAAGATAGATATTACTTGTACATTTTTGTTGTAAATCAGAGAATAAAGAACATGTTGTTACATGTTTTGTCTAGTTATTTTACGAACGGCCGCTTGCTTGTCGTCAAATTAACTTAGTCGCCTTTTACGAGACCTCGAAATAAGGGTGGTCTATCTCAGCCGGATACCACAGGGCGGAATCTAGAGATTGTATATCAAAAAAATAGTATTTAGAACGTGACGTGTGAGACTAAGTTGGTATGGTCATGTAACGAGGAGTGATGAAAATCATGTGACCAAAAGAGTTTTAAATATGAATGTGGATGGATGTATGGCTAGGGGAAGGCCAAAAAAAAGATGGATGGATTGTGTGAAAAATGATATGCATGTTAAAGGAGTGGCACCAGAGTTGACGAATGATAGAGGAGAATGGAAGAAGAAGACATATTGTGCCGACCCCACTTAGAGTGGGAGAATGTAAGAAGACATATTAGAACGTGAATTTTCAATAATACTGTAAGCTATCCATTATTCCCTAAAAAAAGAAAAAGTTCATCCAACCGTTTCATTTATATTTACTATACCCTTAGTTGGGCTTATTTTAGTTCTTACGCTAACGAATGTTTAAATAAAAAATCATTTTATTATACAAATTACTGATTGGCCTAGTTAAATCTTTAGCATGTCTCCGCTCTACTATATACCGAATACTAATACAACTCTTCTGTATTTCAATTTAATAAAATACTCTGAGAAGATTGTGATCTTGTCGTTTTATCTGTGGATTCATTTTTTAACTCTCTTTGTAGCATGAAGACTTTCTAAATTAGAATCGAAAAATACAAAGGACGCCTTGACGCTATCCCAAAGGGTCTTTAATCTAAACCAGAATGGCCGATCTTTTGTATTTTACGTGATATGAAGATAAATTAGGGCAACGACAATAAACCAAAACACAGATACTAATAATATTTTTGTTAAAAATTTCTTGTTGGAGTTGTTCTTAGTATAGATGGCAGCACTAATCGTTTAGTTCACGCTAATGTTCGCATTTATCCTAATAAGTCTTTTCACATTTAATGGCTTGTTGGGGTATTATGTAGTTCGGTCGGTAGTGTTTCGCCTATATGAAAAAAAAATCTTAACTAAAACAACAAGTATTTGATTTGCCTAAATACTAAAACGATCGTATTTTACGACCCGCCGCCTGCCTGACATTAAAAAAGGAGGTTGGTCTATTCTTCTAAGCCGGATACCACACGGCGCGTCAACTAACCTTACTCGACTTTTGTGACACCTCAGTTAGAAATGAGGGTTTTCTATTCTACTCAGCCGGATAATACACGGCTTATTATCTTATATATAAAATTCTCGTAGCAAAATATTACTTACCACTACCCCGGAACGGCTTGACCGATTTTAATGAAATTTTATATAAATATTTAATAGGTCTGAGAATCGGCTACTTAGTAATAAGGCCACACCTAACATTATTTATTTTTTGGTAAAAAATTTTACACTCGAAATTCCTTAGAAATAATTTATATAGCAAAACAACTTTTACTGGGTCAGCTAGTACACTTCTAAAATTTTATTTTAGTTCTTGAGTACTCATCTATAATATTTAAATGAGTCAATCTTGTATATGTAAATATATATATTTTCAGAATCTTGGAAAAGACTTCAACGATTTTCCTGAAATTCAGCATGTAGGGAGTTTTGAGGGAAAAAATCGAACTAGCTAGATATTATTTTTAAAAAAATGTCGTTTTATTCCCGTAACGGGTGGTCTAGAGAGGTGAAAATACCTAGGATCGAGCCCCACCTGCCCTATTAATTGTTAATTTTTCTTTTCAATTTTTTTTTAATTTTTTTTTACATCATTTTAAAAATTACCGAGCAAGGTTGGTCACCAGGTTATTTAGAATAATACGCGAAATAAAAAACTAAAGATTTTAGCCAATCTACTCCAGATGATAAAACAATTACTCGGAATTACGACGATTGGGCGTTGACATATTAAAGTTAGACGCCATGACAGCTTAACGAGATTATTTAAGAAAATTCGAGAAATTGAGATTGTAAGACAAATGTCTTAATTTGTTGAAATTACAATCGACAGATAAGTTAATATAGTGATCTGGAGCAAATACTTTGAAGAACTAAGATTACAGTGAAAATACAGTTTTTCCAGTAGTTTAATTTATAGTAACATTTATCCGTATATCTTATTCTCCTTTTACTCCATCTTATAAGAATGCTTATAGCAAATGTAAAGGTACTATTGTGGTTAAAAAATAAACATTATAGCAAAAGTACTATTTTGAGCATGAACTTTTTGCTCTTAATACACTTGCTTTTATATAAGTTTGAAGTAAATATTAAATACCGGGGCGATCGAGCTATGCTTTATATTTTTTCACAAGATAAAAAAAGGAAAAAAGGAAGCCGTGAAAGAGTAACAAACTCAACATTTTCTTTCAAAAGATACAAACTTTCGCATTTATAATATTAGTACGATTTTAAACATGGCATGTAGTAAAAGGCCCAAATTACGATACATTTTAAATCAAGAGAACTGTTTCTATGACTTGTGTAACCATTTCGTCATAGGAAAATGTCGTTTTATTGCGTTGCTTTAAGAAGGTATTTCTGTAGGCTTCTCTGAATAGGGTTGCGAGATGGCGTGGGTTTAATTAAAGATTCTTGTTTTGCGTCAAGAGAACGACTTTATACGGAGGTATATTATTTATGTTTAACAGTACGTGATTAACATTTTCCCTTACACACAAAGGAAACTTTTTAAATTAAAACACTGAATAAAACAAGCGAAGGAGTTTGAAATACGGCGTGCAAGTTTGCAAGAGGAAAAGAAAATCCTGCTAATATAAGAAATGCGAAAGATTGTGGGTATTGATGCGTTTCAGCTTTGCTATAGCAGCAGTTTAAGAACACTGTTAAAAAGAGGCTGATACAGAAAGCCTACTATACTCTTGAGGATTACTTAGAAGATAAGAATGTGTGGTATTGCTCTCTTTAAACCTGTACAAGACAGTAACGACTTAATGTAAATAGTATTAATATACCACACGCACGGGTCGACTTACCTTAGTCGCCTTTTACGACACCTCAGTGAGAAATGAGGGTGTTACTATTCAGCCGGATACCACAAGACGTCTTATTGGGTATGTTTAATAAATAAAATTTAAAAATGCGATGACGTAATTGACAAAAGTTTCATTTGTTTGTACCAAAACTAGCGCCTAGAACTAGACCTTTAGACCATTTAAAACTATAAAACTTTTCTTTCTAAATACAATTACTGACTAAAATTGCATCGCCTACGCTTGTTTTCACAAATAGTGTGATGAAGTTTTGAGAAGTATTAAAATAGAATAATGTTCGCTACAGTTTACTTTAGAAGAAAACTGCTTTATGCGATAAAATATTGGTTAAATCTGTCTATAATTTTTCCAAACTTAGTATTTTTATAAATATGATATATGATGATATATGATGATATATCTATGATTTATAAAGTCATTCAGAAGTCGAACCGTCTTACCTTTTCGTACGCTTAGTATTAAAGTGACCTAATTCAAAATTAGCAATAATCTAGTACATTGTTAGTTTGGATATTATTATTTCCATATTTCAATGCAATATATTATATCACACTACAAAAAACTCGTGTTATATTGCTTTTCCAAGTCATGGGTTTTTTAACACTGACAATTTTTCACGTACCTAACACTTTATTTTTATTTGCCATAAAGAAAACTTTTTGAGTTAGGTCACTTTAATACTAAGCGTGCGTTTTATTTCTTTTTCATCATCTTCCTGCCCTTATCCCACTCTAAGTGGGGTCGGCACAACATGTTATAAACATGCTGTCACATGAATTGGCTGCGTTTTTACGACCGGCCGCTTGCCTGACGTCAACTTACCTCAGTCGTATTTTACGACACCTTGGTAAGAAATGAGATTGGTCTATTCTACTCAGCCGGATATCACACGGCGGGTCGACTTACCTTAGTCGCCTTTTACGACACCTTGGTAAGAAATGAGATTGGTCTATTCTACTCAGCCGGATATCACACGACGGGTCGACTTACCTTAATCGCCTTTTACGAAACCTCGGTAAGAAATGTGGGTGGTACTATTCTATTCAGCCGGATACCACACGGCGTCTACGCTTTATTTCTATTTGCCACAAAACAACTTTTTTAGTTAGGTCACTTTATACAAGCACGCGTTTTATTTCTTTTTCTTCTTCTTCTTCTTCTTCTTCTTAGCGATGTCCCGAGGACCCGGGGTCCGACTCATTTTCCTCCACTTTGTCCGGTCTTGAACGTCTGATTGTCGTAATTTATTGGCTCTCATGTCGGCATTAACAATCTCAAGCCAGCGCTTTTTAGGACGGCCGCGAGAGCTGCGCTGATACGGGCTTTCACGGCATAATCTATCCCCCCTGATTCGTGTAGTACAGAGCCTAGGTATTTGAAGGCGTCCGTCCGTCCGTGTCCGTTTTATTTCTTTTTATACCTTATTAAATCATGCAGAGACACTCAGTTGTTATATTTTACCATTTAAAAGAATCTTTACCTATCAAAAGCACATTACAGTCTTTTGTTACATTTGCTTCGCAATTTTATTCCTTACAAAGGTATTGTAGTTAATGTGGTGAAAAGCAGCTTAGATACGCACAAAGGATTTCAAATCAGGTCAAGTGCTCCTTACGGAGTTTTCACGTGAGAGCGCCTCTTTTCTTTTGGAATGGGTTACAAATCCGTTGGCTATATTACACAACAGTAAAACATCATATTGTTTACGACTACTACCCAAGTCTTCGTTCGCGTCATCTTTCGTTTTAAAACTACGTAAAAAATTGCGATTAAAATAATATGATTTGTTTTATTTATTTAATCATATATTTAGTGTTACGATCCAATGTAGGATTTATAATATAAAGGGAAGAAAATTAATGCATTTATATCCAAATACACAAAAACAAAATGGCTGACGTGAACAGATCCACCAACAGAGCTTTGGAACGCGAGTACCGAAGTAAAAGAGGCCTCTGTTCGTGACCTGACCACTTTTATACTGTTGGATGAGAGGGAATTATGAAGTGTGCAATAATAAATTAAAACATTTAAAATGTCATGTTTTGGCTGCTTTTTTTACGACTGGCTTAACCTTACCTTAGTCGCCTTCTAAAACACCTCTGTAAGAAATGAGAATGGTCTATTTTATTTAACCGGATACCACACGTCGGGTCAAGTTACCTTACTCACGTTTTACAACACCTCGGTAAGAAATGAGGGTGGTTTATTCTACTCAACCCGAAATCCACACGGCGGGTCAACTTACCTTAGTCATATTTACGACACCTCGGTAAGAAATGGGGGTGGTTAATTCTATTCAACCGGACGGATACCACACGACGGGTCAACTTACCCTAGTCATATTTACGACACCTCGGTAAGAAATGAGGGTGGTTTATTCTATTCTACCGGATACCACACGGAGTTCTATGGATGATTACGCTTTTAAATTGCATCTATGTCTTGCTGTGAGCTTATGGCGTGTACATAATTTAAAAAGAACAAAGTTCAACGATATTTTCGGAACCATGACCCTTGCCATTAACCTTTACCTCGGAAGAAAAACAAAAACCGAATTTTCTAAGCGCTTTATTTTAGGACACTCAATTTCGAACTTCATTCAACTTTTCACCTACACCGCAGCGAAGTTCAAACAAACTTCATAATTTAGTCCTTCAACAGTGACATCTGAGAACTGTCTGCTAGATTTGTTTGACGTAATACTCATCAGCCGCTTTTCAAAGTCGAATTACGTAATCTCTAAAATATTCTACATACTATTTAGAGATTTATTAATGGTCATGTAATGAGGAGGGATGAAAATCATGTCACCAAAAGAGTTATAAATATGAATGTGGATGGATAGTGAATAATAAATAAATATATGGGACACTTACACACACGGTCGTCCGTCCCCAAAGTAAGTAACTTAATACTTGTGTTATGGGTGACAGACAACTGGTGAATATATACATATATAATTGTTAAATACATACTTAAATACAAATATACACCCAGGCTCAAAGACCAACAAATTCATTTATAGAAAATGTTGGCCCTCGGCGGGAATCGAACCCGCGACCCGCGGAGCTGAAGGCAGGGTCACCCACTGCTCCAACGAGCCAGTCAATGGATGTATGGTTAGGGGGAGGCCGAAAAAAGATGGATGGATTGTGTGAAAAATGATATGCATATTAAAGGAGTGGCACCCGAGTTGACGAATGATAGAGGAGAATGGAAGAAGAAGACATATTGTGCCGACCCCACTTAGAGTGGGATAAGGGTAAGAGATTATATTATATCAATCTAAATAGCTATACCCGCGGCTTCGTTCGTATCAACTTTTCCATACTAATATTGTGAATGCTAAATGTCTGTTTAATTTTTCATTTTAAATTTTAATCCTGGGCCAATATTAGTTAAATTGTCACAATTAAAGCTTTACATAAAAGAGTTGAATTTACGATAATAAAATCAAGTTTCTTTTTCGGGACTAGGAAAAATTACATATTGTATTATTGGGAGTACGTTTTGCGAGTACAAAATAACATCATTCTCATGCCCTTATCCCACTCTTAGCGGGTCGGTACAACATGTTTACCGCTTCTATTCTCTCATTCGTCCAACAATCCACATTTATATTTATCACTCGTTTGGTCACGTAATTAACATCCCTCCTCATTACATACTATCCTAATCTTGCACTTTTTGTCTTTTCGCAAGTACTTATAAGTTTTATTTTCATAATAACGCATTCGGCTTAAAAATTAAAAGGGAATATAACTATATCAGAATTTGAAAAAATTAAGCTTTATATTTGAAATATATAAAATCATTATGAAAGCGAGTGATCCCTATATAAGCACTTTCACACAGATATGCCAACATCAATACGAGTACAAAATTTAGGTTAAGGATATTCTTAGCATTAAATATACATTTTTTATGAAAACTGCTTGTAAACTTCTGTCTTTAATTGGATTCTTCAGTCATATGGTAAGAAATATAATTAATTTTGGTATTCTCAAAGTTGCTATAGGGCTTAAATCATCATCCTCCTGCCCTTATCCCACTCTAAGTGGGGTCGACACAACATATTATAAACATGTTGTCAAATGATTTGGCCGCATATTATACGATCAGCCGCCTGCCTGATGCCGCCAACTTACCTTAGTCATATTTTACGACACCTCGCTCAAGGAGGTGGTCTACTCAACTGGACACCACACAGCAGGTCAACTTACCTTAGTCGCCTTTTAACGACACCTCGGTAAGAGATGAGGGTAGTCTCATCTACTCAACAAGATACCACACGGCGGGTCGAATTACCTCAGTCACCTCTCACGACACCTCGGTCATAAATGAGGGTGGTCTATTCTACTCAACCAGATACCACACGGCGGCTCGAATTACCTCAGTCGCCTCTCACGACACCTCGGTAAGAAATGAGGGTGGTCTATGATACTCAGCCGGATACCATACGGCTATAGGCCTTAAATATAATTATTAGTAAAGATAATACATTGTGATTGTACAAGATTCAATTTGCATATATTACTAATCCAAGCGTATCACGTGAACGAACAATTTGTTCAGTTTATTCGGCGCCTCAGGGTTAGAGGTATTAAGAATTTTCCAGTTCACTAGCTTAGATGACGGCCTATTTGTTTTTTACGTGTGAATACACGATTACACTAACGAATTTGATGTTTAATATAAGACACCGTCATTTTTAATTGATATAAAAAAAATAGAAAGAAGGCGACGATGACATGGGATTCGAACCCGGGCTTAGAACATTTTCGGTATGCCCATTACCCATCGGCTATCGCAACATTACGTTTGACAACTAAAACTACATTTTACCACTTATTTAAAGCCCAAAAACGGGGATAAAACGACTTTTTTTTAAATAAAACCTAGCTAGATAGATTTTTCTCCCCTAAAGCGCCCTACATGGTGAATTTCAGGAAAATCGTTGGAGCCGTTTCCGAGATTCTGTTTTAGGGGAGAAAATCAGTCTAGATAAGTTTTATTAAAAAAAAATCGTTTTATCCCTGTTTTCGGGCTCTAAATTTTTTTAAATTTACGTTGAATACAATCACATTTTTCGCTGTCAAACTTAAAGTCATGGTAGTTCATTTTGGGAACGGGTGGTCTAGAGAGGTGAAAATACCTAGAATCGAGCCCCACCTGCTCTATTATTTTTTTATTTTTCTTTTCAACTTTTTTTTAAATTGTTTTTTACATCATTTTAAAAATAACCGAGATCCGAGGTTCGGTCGCCTAGGTCCTTTTAACTAATACCTTATTGCTAGCTTTTAAGTGTTTTAAAGAGTAAAGACGTCGGGCAAGACTAAAAAATGATGAAGTATCAGAAATGAAAAAATCCGAAAAAGTAACAGTATTCATTATCTTGCCCTTATCCCACTCTAAGTAGGGTCGGCACAATATGTTGTCAGAATTAGTCGTTACTTTGTGGAGACTCCATAATACAAAAGTAATAATTAAATTATTTATATAGCAAAATGTTTTTTTAATACTTTTTTCAGTTTCTTTACTTTACTTTAAATCAAAATAACACTCTCATTACTTGTATAATCATGTTTAACCTATGTCATGTTTAAATCTCTAGATTTTACTTTATTCGGAATAGCTCATCCAACTCATATTTCCTTTAAGCAAATAGTTAAATGTTTGTCGGTTAGAATAAACCTCCGGCTTTGAACGTTGCAACTGCTATAAGGGAAAACTAACAACCTGCTGTAACTATGAGAAAATTTCTCTGAACAAAACTGGTATGTAATAGTATTGATCCTTTGGAAATTGCAAATACCGTTTGTAAACTTTGGTATACTGACGTCAGTATATCCCATGCTTAGTATTAAAGTGACCTAATTTAAAAAAAAATGGTGAATTTCAGGTGAATGAAATTGCAATAAAGCGTAACGTAGCGTAGCCTACAAAACTTAAGAGTGTTAAAGAGACCCATAACTTGGTAGAGAAAGAAAAAACTAGTTTATTTGGCATCAAAATAAGGATTACAATGCCAATAAAGCCTAATTTTGAATTACGTCACTTAATTACTAAGAGTGCGATATTATATAATAAATTATTTTAAAATATATTATATTAACAGTTGTGCCAGCAGCTTTTCCCTCATGGAAATCAGTTTGTCACAAATTTTTCCCGAATTCAAAATTTTGAACATAAAAGTAGTTATCGTGAGTTAATTATAAGAGATTTTTGAATAACTTCCACCATTTACTTGGCGTATGTAAGGATAACTTTAAATTTAACCGTTTTCGCAATATTTTTTATTGCTATACCTTTCCTATTCATCTTAGCGTGATGTTATATAGTCGATAAATGGACTATCTTACACTCAAAGAATTTTTCAAATCGATTCAGTAGTTCCTGAGATTAGCGCGTTCAAACAAACAAACTCTTCAGCTTTATATATTAGTATACTCGTAGATATAAAAATATGACGATAGCTAACGAAAATAATAAAACGAGAATATGAATGCGAAAAAGATATAAGCAAGATTATATAAAGATAAAAGAAAGAAAGAGGAGGTTTAGCCTCTTTATTTCTCTGCGTCAAAAAAGCACAAATTTAAAATGCTAAAAGGGTCTAAAACTAGTCTTAACCAACTAAACCAGTAAATTTAATTTAAAAAAACCATATCATTTTATACATGAGATTTGAACTAAGTTCAAGAGTTTTACGTAGTTAGTATTGTTAAGTGTAAAGCAAACGTAAAGTAAACTCCATTGAAATTAAGTAAAGCGTTTACAGAACGTAGGCGAATTTTTTTTATTACTTCTTACTTTTATTTCCATTCAGATTTTCTATTTACAGTATATGCCATTTATGAATTCTATGCGCATAAGATTTTAAAACGCTATGTGGTATCCGGCGTTTCTTAACGAGGTGTCGTAAAAGGCGGCTAAGGTAAGTTGACCTGCCGTGTGGTATCCGACTGAGTAGAATAGACCACCCTTATTTCTTGCCAAGATGTCGTTAAATCGACTAAGGTAAGTTGACCCGCCGTGTGGTATCCGGCTGAGTAGAATAGACCACCCTTATTTCTTCCCTAGGTATCACGAAAGGAGACAAAGCAAAGTTGACCCGCTGTTTGGTATCCGGCTGAGTAGAATAGAACACCCTCTTTCTTATCGAGGTGTCGTAAAGGCGACAAAGCTAAGTTGACCCGCTGTGTGGTATCCGGCTGAGTAGAATAGACCACCCTCTTTCTTACCGATGTCGTGAAAGCGACAAAGCTAAGTTGACCCGCCGTGTGGTATACGGCTGAGTAGAATAGACCACCCTCATTCCTTACTGAGGTCAGGATAAGTCAGGTGGTTGGTTGGTTACTTATACATAGATAAGTTGACGTCAGGAAGGCGGCTGGTCGTACAATACAAAATCAAAACATGTAACATGCTTAAAACATATTTTGCCGACCCCACTAAAAGTGGATAAGGGCAGGAAAATGATGATTAAATACCTATACGATTTCTTAACGTATGTGACCGATCAGCCTTTTGTCACGTGAATTCAAATTTTCTAAATTAAGTCTCAATCTCTAATGGAAAAACGTGCGGAGTTGGACAAAGCTCAGCACGAGCACTAGTACCCTTTTAAATAATTGAAAAGGTTTTATATTGATAATAAATTCGTGCTTCACTACAATCTGACCTAACCCCTCTTGAAAAGAACGTTTCGTCGACAAAAATTACAGAACAAAGAATAAATAAATTCGTTGCCTTTTTACCATTTCCATACAGTAAGGTCCCTTTTTTACAATAACAAAAGGGAAATCAGCATTAAGTTCTCTAATAGTATTTGAAAATCTATGGGTACATGTTATAAAACAAATTCCCCAAAATGTTATCGATTTTTCCAAAATCACTAAACTAACTAAACTAAACGGATTTTTGAACGGTTAGTGTTAGTAAATAACAGTTTGTGTAATTCTTACTGAAAGGTTTAGGTTTATAGTACACTAGAAATCCCCAGTGTAAACAGTAATATTGTATTTTGATAATAATAAAAATGGTTAAAGTAAGTTAACCTTAAAAGCTAGACATATGCTGTCGTGCTTTATTTAGAACTTTTAGAGGAAACAATTTTTTAATACATGATTTTTGAATAACTA
Source organism: Morpho helenor (assembly GCA_029227775.1). Taxonomy (NCBI): domain Eukaryota; kingdom Metazoa; phylum Arthropoda; class Insecta; order Lepidoptera; family Nymphalidae; genus Morpho; species Morpho helenor. The sequence continues at coordinate 4,211,075 of JARGCU010000008.1, forward strand.
TTACCGTTTACTCAGCGCACGCAATGAAAGCTTTAAATTATGCCGTTTTCGTACTATTTTTTATTGCTGCTCCTCTCCTATTCAGCTTAGCGTGATGTTATATAGCTTATAGCCTTCCTCAATTAATAGACTATTTTACATTGAAAGAATTTTTCAAATAAATCTAGTAGTTCCTGAGATTAGCGCGTTCAAACAATCAATCAATCAAACAAACAAACTCTTCAGCTTTATATATTAGTATAGATATCGGTCTCATGTAAATTGTCTCAAAAAAAAAAAAAGATCGCGCAATTGTAAAAAACACGCCTGCTGGGAGCTTTAGTCGCGTCCACCACGTAAACCAACAGTGATACTCTAAAGTAATGTACTAGAGAATTCTCTAGTAATCTAGAGAATTCTCTAGTACATTACTAATAGTACATTACTAATCTATAAAAATACTACAAAAAGTCGAAGAAAGCATGTCTCTATATATTATGGCTAACTCACAATAACTACTTTAATGTTCGAATTTTAATTCGGGAAAATTTTTGTGATACACTTATTTCCATACGGGCGAAGCCGCTGTGGCAAAGCTAGTCTAATATAAACGAAAAAACTTACAAAACCTAATTGAAATTACTAAAATTTCTTTCACAATCTTAACTTTATAGGTACTTCATAAAATAAACTCAATTTAAATTGAAAAACTTTGTTGTTAGTAGCTCACTTAATCTTTCATTCAGTTGAATTATATTCTATAGAATAGTTTTTGTCACGTATTTCATACATTTGTCTTGTAAAGAACACAAGTGTGACGAACTTTTATAAAAGTATTCCAAAACAGTTTTCAATTACGTCTGCTATATTACGATAATGATGTATATAAAGTATCAGAGATTAAAAATTATGTCTGAAGATGTCATGGTTTTAAGATATTACTCAAAAATTAAGTCAACCGCTTTTTATATATTGTGTAAGCAACTTCGCGAATGTAACAAATGTCGTTTTCACGAGCATTCCAGAAATTTCTCATATAACAATTGGAATTTCGTAATATGACATATAAAACATGGAGGGAACGGAAACAATCTTGTCAGTACATTACATTGTTTATATATAAATAGAAAAAGAGTCTGGTAAAATGCTATTTACCATTCCAATAATAAAGCTAACACTTTTTTAGGCTATAGAAATCCTGTTAATTCTACAGGAATAGGATGACATTGAAAAGCGCCATCTATTATCAATATATCAGTCTACCCTAACGAAGTATTAGGTAAAAGCTAGTAATCTATAAAACAGTGGATATAGTATAACAAAAAAGATATATTGTAAGGTATCGTATACAAAGATGAAAAGAATAAGTCAAACTTCAACATCGGTTTTGAAAGCAGAAGAAAAAGGGAAAAAATAAGGGACGATATAGCAAAAAAAAGTTACGCCGTGTGGTATCCGGCTGAATAGAATAGTACCACCCTCATTTCTTACCGAGGTATCGTAAAAGGTGACTAAGGTAAGTCGACCCGCCGTGTGGTATCCGGCTGAGTAGAATAGACCAACCTCATTTCCTACCGAGGTGTCGTAAAAGGCGACTAAGGTTAGTTGACCCACCGTGTGGTATCCGGCTTAGTAGAATAGACCACCTCTTTCTTACCGAGGTGTCGTAAAATACGACAGAGGTAAGTTGACACCAGGCAGGCGGCGGGTCGTAAAAACGCAGCCAAATCATGTGACAGCATGTTTATAACATGTTGTGCCCACCCCACTTAGAGTGGGATAAGGACAGGAGGATGATGAGGTAATTAAAATTACGGACGAGGAAGGCAATAAGATTTTCATAAAAAGAGAGAGAAATGGGTGTATAGAAAATAAAATAGTACAAGTAAGTAAGAAAAACCATATAGGTATATAGATATTGCCGCTTTGATTCTCATATTTTACTCCGCAGTAGCCATTTGTTAAAAAACATTAACAAGTTTATAACATACCAAAACTCTATTCAGAAGTTTATAGCGATACTATAAACCAACATCAAACAGTATGATAGAATATTTATAGGGGACCGCTTTAGTTTGGGGAATCAAATAATTGAATCGCTACTATCGGTGAAGCACCTACCTAATCCATTGTTATAAAGGGGTATTCAGAAAGGCAGTTTATTTTATCGCAAATCTGCGTTCTTATCGGATGAAGGTAGATTCAGAATAAGACGAAGTTCTGAGAGCTTATGTGGTGAATTACAACCCGCCTTATGCGTTGAAGACGCATTTTCCCATCTCAATGTAACAAAGTCTAAGCGAAAAATTTATTGGTCATGGGAAACTCCTTTACGCAAAATATTATCTTTTTCCAAAATCATATCCTATCTTACTAATATTATAAATACGATTATATTATAATTAGCCGTTTGGTATCCTACTGAGTAGAACAGACCACCCTCATTTCTTAACGAGGTGGCTTAAAAGGCGACTAAGGTAAGTTGACGTCACGCAGGCGGCTGATCATAAAATACCTAGTCAAATCATGTAACAAATAAGGGCTATCACAGCTTTATTTAGGTACCTTTCAAAATATTTCTGCCTCAGGCATGAACCGCTCAAATCGCGTCTCATAAGTTCAAATTCAAATTCAAAATATTCTTTATTCAAATAAACTTGTAAACAAGTGCTTTTGAATCGTCAACTCTACTGCTGGTTCGGAAAGCTGTTCCTACCGAGAAGAGCCAGCAAGAAACTCGGCGGTTGCTCTTTTAAAAATATAATTCTTAATACTATTTACATTAAGTCGTTACTGTCTTGTACAGGTTCAAAGAGAGCTATATCCACACATTCTTATCTTCCAAATAATCTTCAAGAGTATAGTAGGCTTTCTGTATCAGCCTCTTTTTAACAGTATTTTTAAACTGATGTAATGGCAAAGCTGAAATTGATTGCGGAATTTTATTATATTTTAATATTATATTTTAAGAAACCTCAACTAACTTAAATAAGTTACAGAAACAATGTTTGCCAGGTATAAACAAAGAATGGCTTGAGCCAAACTTCTTAATTCTATTTGCAGAGCATAAACAATACAAACCTCAAACATAAAAATTCCAAGATATTTCGCGAGCTTTAATCCATTTATTTCTAAGGCATTATGATATGCACTTTAATCTTGTATCTCCGTCGTTATCTTTTTTTTAAAGCCACGCTAAAATATTATACAAGATGAAATGAAATTAAAAGACATTAAATTGTATTTAGGCAAACATTTTTGCCCCGCTTTCCTGTGAGACTAAACATTAATTACGGCATTCAAAAATAATGATTCAAAATCAATCAAAATCAAAATACTTTATTTCTTTTATTGATTGATTTAAAAATAATCTGATTTTTGAGACAACCCTACAAAATGCATTGAAAATAATTGTCATGCTTACAGGAGGTCCCTCGATGAAAAAAATCATTAACTGGCCAGCAATAACCGTAAAATATTTTATTTTTCGGTTTTAAAATAAATAGTGCCCGGGTGGCCGAGCCTTGCTCGGTAATTTTTCGAAAATATAAAAAAATGCAAAAAATAAAATATCTTTTGAATTCAATTCTAGATTTTAGCATTTTTTTTAATGCCCGAAAACAGAGATAAACGTTTTTTTTTAAATGAAACCTAGTTAGATCGATTGGCCCAGACCAAAGCCCCCTACACAATAAATTACATCCATCCAATATGGTACAAGTACATCCATAGATAAGCTGTGATGGCCTAGCGGTGTGACCGTGTGAATCTCTAGAGACGATCATGGGTTCAAACCCGGGCAGACACCAATGAGTTTCTTCTATTAAAACTTATGTGTCTAATTGATAATTACAATTTATCACACGCTTTTCGGTGAAGGAAAACATCGTGAGGAAACCTGCATATCTCTAGAGAATTCTGGAGATATGTGTAACCTACCAATCCGCATTGGAGCAGCGTGGTAGGTCTTAGCTCCAATCCTTCTCTCCAATAACGGAGAGAAGAGGCCTATGCCCAGCAGTGGGATAGTAACAGGCCGCTACTTACTTACTTTTACATCCATAGTACTGGTGAACCAGTTGTGAACTTATACAATTTAATCAATTCTTAAATAGTACATACATACACGCAGACTCGAAGAACCAACGAATTGTTTAAAACAATTGACAATTATCAACAATTTATCTTTTGGTTGACGACTATTTGAAAACCAGCAGCTGTTACGTGTATATTATCATCATAACACAAAAAGAGCTTATGAATGATAACACGAAAATAGAAAATATGAAGTGGGAGCTTATATAGTAAGCAATTGTTTGAAAACATATGCTACTAAAATATAATTATATATATATATGTATATATATATATATATATATATATATATATATATATATATATATATATATATAAATACGTACAAATTCGTTTTCCTATGTCAATACTGAATTTGCAGCTTGGAATTTCTTTTCACCTAACGCTAAATTTAAAAAAAATCCTTCAAATACCCATTTATTCCAGGGTACGCATTATGAAAATGTAATAAAAAAAGGCATGTATGTATTAAAGAAAGCACTAAAACAATTTGTTATAGTAAACATTCCAGCGTCTGGTTTTGTATACGAAATTTGAATGATGTAGTCATTTGGATCTCGGATTTACTGACATGAAGATATATTTAGACATTTATTAGATATCTTACGATACTTTATATACGACTGCAAAGACGTTATGTTAAATAATCCGCACCACTACATTTTATAAAGCTAAGTCAACACTGCGTTTGTCTGTCTATTTGCAATTAACACCGTAACTACTTCTTATCCAAAAGACAAAGTGATCTTAAAGCTCTAGGTCATGATTTGGGAAATTAAAAAAGTAAACTAGTCTGTAAAAATATAGTATATATGACATTGGACAATAGTGACTAGGTTGCAGAACGCTCATATTGTTAATACTGACTTTGGATTTTTCCGTGGTATCCGGCTGAATAGAATAATACCAACCTCATTTCTTACAGAGGTATCGTAAAAGGCGACTAAGGTAAGTCAACCTGCTGTGTGGTATCCGGCTGAGTAGAATAGACCAACCTCATTTCTTACCGAGGAGTCGTAAAATACGACTAAGGTAAGTTGACGTCAGCCAGGCGGCCGGTCGTTAAATACGTAGCCAAATCATATGACAACATGTTTGTAACATGTTGTGCCGACCCCACTTAGAGTGGGATAAGGGCAGAAGGATGATGACTGACTATGGATTTTTCATAGACTTTAAACTTCTAAATTATTATCTCCCTTGTAACTTATCATAAAACCTCAAATCATGACAAAAAGCACCGTTCAAACCTTTTTTCAGAGCTCAAATTTTCAATTTAAATATCTTGAAACAACCTTCAGCTAATGACTTAAGAAACATGATAATATATAAATGAGATAAAAGAACTAAAAGTAACAGCTTGCTACTATCCCACTGTTGGGCATAGGCCGTTTTTGGAGAGAAGGATTGGAGCTAAGACCTACCACGCTGCTCCAATGCGGATTGGTAGGTTACACATATCTCCAGAATTGTCTAGAGATAGACAGGATTCCTCACGATGTTTTCCTTCACCGAAAAGTGTGTGATAAGTTACAATTATCAATTAGACACATAAGTTTCAACGCCATCACAGCTTCTAACTAAAAGAACTAAACATTTTTATTCAATGCTTAAACTTTTTTTGTTTGAATTTCGAACATTTTACCTTAACAAGAATGTAATACATTCTTGTTAAGGTAAAAAAAGTAAAATACCTCGTATTCGCCTTAGTCAAACCAACACGAACGTTTAATAAATAATTTTGGATAAATATTTAGACTTTTATTATATAACTGCGAGTATTTTATCTTTTCAATATGTTGCAGTAGCTCCTAGCAGATACTAGTTTAGCTTGTAAACATATGACGCCTTTCCGGACACGACTGGCCAAAGTTTTTTATCGGAGGAAACCAAATTTTACTGAAAAATTTAATATCCTTCATACTTTATTACTGTATACTTTTTACTAAACTTTGTTTGACTATCGCCTAAACTTTATCCTATAGCTTGCTTTATCTTCAAAAACAACTGGTATTAACGAATATTAAATCTTTAATCTCACAGTCTTGTAAAGAAGTTGAAAGCGTAAGCTTTCTAAAATTATATTACATTTATGGTATTAGACGAAGATTAATAATTTTGTTAGGTTATTAAAATATATAAAGTAACATCCGAGTATATATAACTTATCCATATGTATAAGACAAAACTTGATGTATATCATAAATATATAAGTTTTTTAAGGTCACAATATACTTATGATGAAAATGTTTCAAAGATCGACCGTTGAGATTCTTGCTGGTTCTTCTCTGTAAGAGCAACAATCCGAACTAGTTGTAGCTTTATTTATTTATTTTATTTATTTACTCATGCATTTATTTACAAATTCAATTACATATTTAAATATTTTCTAAAATAAACAGAAATAAAACATAGAATATTATTATAGAAATTTCTAATTGATTAAAATCTTTGCATACTGTTTGAACGTTGCGTGATGACAGTAACAACTTTTTATCAGAAACTATTAAGCTTTTAAGAAAGCTAAGCATGGAATAACTCTGCGTCAGTTTTTTTAGAGATTTATTTCAATAAAGTTATAACAATTATGAGAATCTTTAACATAACAACAGATATTTTTTCGAAAACTCCTTCAAGCATTATCATAAATTAGATAAGAACAGATTATTTACGCACACTTATCTTAAATCGTAATACCGGAAAGTGTCCCCGACCGGAAACCATAAACTCCGAACATCATAGCACTCATAATCATATTTTTTGCTCATGTTGGTAAAACAAAATGCCTACAAAATGCCTTTTTTCGTTTCCTATAGCTACAGCAAAAAATATATGACCTATATTCTATACTAATATATAAAGCTGTGGAGTTTGTTTGAACGCGCTAATCTCAGGAAATTTCTTTGAGTATAAGATAGTCCATTTATCGAGGAATGTTATGTATATATGTATGGATGATATATATATATATATATATATATATATATATATATATATATATATATATATATATATATAACATCACGCTTAGATGAATATGAGAGGAGCAGCTATAAAAATATTACAAAAACGGCACAATTTAAAGCTTTCCTTGCGTGCGTTAAGTAAACGGTGAAAGTAATTCAAAAATCATGTATTACAAAATAGCATATGTCTAGCTTTTAAGGTTAAGCCACTTTAACCATTTTTATGGTTATCAAAATGCTACATTACGGTTTTAATCATTCCACGCGGGTGGAGCCGCTGACAATTGCAAGTGTGATATAAATCTAAGTTAGTTTGCAGTAAAAAAGAAACTAAAATACCAATACTTTAATTTAATTGACTTATTTATTATGAAGCAGAAAGTTTTAATATTACATACTCGTTGTTTCATTAGAACCAACTTGGTACAATAATTTTGTAGATGCGAAATTCGCTCCTAATTGTTTTCACTATGACAATACCTGACCTTTCCAAGTCGTAAAAGCTTCTACTAACTATTGTATGGGTTAATTCAGTGCGGAAATTGCAAAAATGATATTACATATTAAATGAATAATCAGCGCTGCAAACAAAGACTAATGAAACAAGTAAATTTCTTTTAGCCATTGCATTTTGCTAAATATTCATTCAAATTTAATAATAGAATTTAGCTTTGCCATTACATGAATTTAAAAACACTATTAAAAAGAGGCTGATACAAAAAAACCTACTTCACTGTGGAGGAATATTTGGACGATAAGAATGCGTGGATATACCATGTACATGATAGTAATGATTTAATGTAACTTGTAAACTTGTTATAAGTATTATGTTGAAAAGAGCAACCGCAAAGTTTCTTGTTGGCTCTTCTCGGTAGGAACAGCTTTCCGAACCAGCAGTAGAATTGACGATTCAAAATTACTTGTTTATAAGTTATTTGAATAAATAAATTTGAATTTGAATTTGAATAGAAAGTTCGTAAATTAATGCTAAGCTTATAATCTGCCTATTTTTAATTTTGGTACATACCTCACTATTTTTTATTAATGTTTCAAAATAAGATGGTTTGGTTTTACAACATGTCGCATTAGATTGTTTTGTTGCAACTGTGTACATTCTTTCTTACACAGCCACACACACACATACACCCACTCACACACACAAACACTACGCACACACACACACACACTGAATAGAACTGCAAAAATTCATTACACAATTTTTTAAATTCTGTAATTTAACCTTCTGTAATTTAGGTAAATAACCATTTATGTATCGGTATATTGCTCCAGTGGATTATTTGTGAAAGTGTAACAGACACATAGACAAATAGACATTTTTATTTATAGTATAAATATGGATTAAATGCCCGCGTATATGTTTGCGTGTACTTGAGTTCTGAGATTGACTTTCCACCCTATTAAATACTGACCATCATATCAACGTTCCAATAAAGTCAAGCAAACCCTTTTTATTTATTGTATAAACATATAATGTTCGATAGCGAACTATATTTATTTCTTTTTATCTTTTTATATATCCGCCGTGTCGTATCTGGCTTAGTCAAATACACCACCCTCATTTCTTATTTCACCACAATACACAAGCACTATACATGTTCACTATCACAAATTCAACAATCGTTTCGCCCCAAAACCGAAGCATCATCAGGAGATAGACTCCACGACGCCACTCATTTGCGATTTTATCGGATTACTTTATCCCGGATTATAGCAAAATAATTTTATTATTACTTTTGACCTATCTTCTTGAACTTTTTTCATTTAGGTTTTAAGGTGTTAGGCTGTGGAATGATTTACCAGTATCAATCCACAAATCTCTTTCCCTTTCAATATTTAAGTTACAGACTAGAAAATATTCTTAAGTAATTATATATTAGTAGCATCTTTTCATCTATTTATTTTACCAAAATTAATTAAATGATTAAATAGTTACAGTTATGAAACCTTTTTATTTTTCTCTATATTACCCATATTCCCTTTCTTCTTCACTTCTCGTCCTTTTCCTTTCAAAAAAACTACTACTAAAAGGTAGTAAGTAGACTGGAAGAGATCCCTTTTAGCGATAAGTCCGCCTTTATACATGTGCTTTTTTACTTTTTCTTTCTAAATGGATAATAAAAAGGAATAAATAAATAAATCTTTTATATCTATGATAAATTTTCAATTTTTAACTGACAAGCTCCTTTTATTCCATTCCAATGTTCGCCGGTCAATTAAAAACCTCGCGGGATTTATTTTAGCTCCGTGCTGAATTTAAGCAAAAACGACACGATAGAAACTCCAACACGGTTTCAAATTGAAAATATTGTTCAGCTTCACGGATAGTCGTTTGAGAAATAAAACGGTCCGCAGTTTTATGTTTTTCATTCTTTTATTTATTCGTTTGAACTGCCTTTTGTTGTATTGCAGCAACAATATGAAATTCAATTTGAATAATTGTTATTCGACTTAATCTGAAAAAGGCTTTAGGTGTAATATATTTTAGAATAGGTATCCCGACTTCGCTTGCGTCACCATGTTAAAATAGCCTAAATGGGATTTTAGCATGATGCATGCCTTACAGGGGGGCAATTTTATTTTTAGGGCGAGGGAGAGGGGGTATTCGAAAATAGACTTGACACAAGTTAAATCCGCTCTGTTATTTATTTTCATATATTGCATAGGATATTTTATAAAAGGCTAAAAACTAAAGTTGGGCATAACATAAAAAGGATTGGTAAACTCTGACCTACAATATATTACGAATGAGGTAAGTAATGATCTATTCTACTCAGCCGGATACCACACGGCGGGTCGACTTACCCTAGTCGCCTCTTACGACAACTGGGTAAGAAATAACGATGGTCTATTCTACTCAGCCGGATATCACACGGCTAAAAATTATTATTATTTGAATGCTTAGCATATATTGTAATAATTTATTTAAGGGACGTCGTTTAACATGTTTCTTTTATGTATATATGTAAATTAGGAACTTTATGCTAAAAATGTAATAATAAAATATTTTACTATAATCCTTTATTATAAAAAGATTTGTTGTGCTAAATGTAGTATGCCCATTCATACCATTACCGTAACGCTAAAATGTATGGCTCTGCAAAGGCGGTCACTAGATGTCGCTTTTGCAGCGTCATATATTGACGTTGCGCTGAGGCGTTCGAGTAGGTTAAAAAAAGTCGCGCTAGTCACACTGAAGTCGTAGTTGAGTCGGAAATAAATTTAATATGAAATTATTCAATTACTTCAATAGATCCTGAGGTTAAGTTCGTTATTTAAATTTTAAAAAAAAGTAATATATTTAATTTATAGGTAATAAAAAAATTTTAAGACCGGCTTTCTTTACATTTTATATGGTACACGGTAAACATAATTAAATATCATCAAAGGAGTTTTCTATTAAGCGTTAACATTATGAAATATGAAAATTCCAATGCAATTCCACTTAAAATTAGAAACAGCTCGCATGCATAAAAAATATATAGTCTTTTTATTTAATCTGTCCCATATATATAGATGCTGATATAAAATTTCTTAATTTATTATCAAGTTAGATCTCTTAGAAATTTTTGGACTCCTAAAAAAAATTATAACCATAAATTATTCCTTGATACATTAATTGTTTGCTAAAATCCTTGTAAATTGTACGAAATCAATATCAAATATTTGTAAAAAATTAACTAATACTATTTATTATGAATTTTAATATAGTTTCAAATCGTATTTTTCTAATAGAGATAATAAATTAAAGAGATATAAACTGCTTCAATTAGAATTGGAATTCGCTTCAAATATCTATTTTCTAAACTCTAACATAAGTTACATAGACAATGAATTGATTACTAATGGTATTATCGTGGAAGTGCAGTCATAAGTTATATAGTATAGTCAAAAACAATATATTTTTCAAATTACTTAATTATAAATCAAAGTTCCTAAAAAACAAACTTTGAAGAAACTTGAAAAAAAAAAAAATTAAACAATTGATACGATCTACGTTCTTAATATTTTTAATGAATACAACAAAATATTAAAAAAAATATTTCCAAAAATAAATATTGTTTTTAAAAAAAGAACTTACCGATTGTGAAAATTTTATTGTTTTGTATAAAAGACTTTTACTGAATATTTCATGTACACTAATAATTCATCGTAATCTTCACTCATTAATTTTATATTTTAATTTCTACTGTATTATCCAGTTTTTCTTTAAATTTCTTTTTAGTCATAAACACCAAGCATTGCACAGAACACAGATAATACTTTTAAAAATAACAATCCGAACACGTTCGAAATTTGAAATTGCAAATCGAAGTTCGCGACCGACTGGAGCGATCAGCGTCCTTAGCATTCGCAATCACGCAGGAAACTGGCGGGAAATCTCATATAAGCGGGAACGCGGCGGAATTCAGGTGGCGTGAAGCGACCAGTGAATCTCGTTAAAATTTTCATAGGTAATCCTTCGTATTTTACTTGACCGGATATTCATATTCTTGCAGAGTTTCTTCTTGTTTATGGTAAACAATAAACGCCATTATAAAATTGTCTTATTTTTTTTGGTAATCATAGGTCACAACTGCATATAATAGATCACACCTACCGAGGTGTCGTATAAGGCGACTTAAGTTGACCCGCCGTGTGGTAGTCGTCTTTTAAGACACCTCGGTAAGACAGAGAGAGCGGTGGTATATTCTACTCAGCCGGATACCACACGGCGTAAAAATTTACCTTAATCACCTTTTACGATACCTCGATAAGAAATGAGTGTTGTCTATTCTACTTAGCCGGATACCACACGACGAGAAAACTTACCTCAATCGCCTTTTACGACACCACTATAAGAAATTAGGGTGGTCTATTCTACTTATCCAGATACCACACGGCGCCCTCGTTTAAATATCAAATTATATTTATTTGAAACATAAGGTCTAGAAACAAATAGAATAAAGCCTCATATTGAAGTTTAATCTCACACGCATTTCAATAACTACCATTAAACTGTATTTACAGTTTGCTCGATAATTTATCATATCTACGTGAAAACGCCATTAAGCCTCACAAAATTTGACATTTAACCCATAACTTATAGTAATATTTCACCCTTGTTGAGACGACCTTTGCGCTTTTGCCGAATCACGAATATGAATATAATCAATTAAGATTATATCATAAATTTAAACTAAAAATTATTTAAATAGCCTTTTTTATCATTAACAGACGATTCAAGATATATCTCCTGATAAAAAGGCCATCAAGAAAAAGCGGCGGTTACTTATTTAATTTTAAAAATTGCCCGAGTAAATAGAGAAAAATCAAAACAGATTCCAATTTAAATTTTTATCAAAAAACACAAGTTCCATTTACATAACATTTAAAATTAACAAATAACAATCAGTATTTTATCGAATTAAATTTGATGTACGAAGTAATATAATAGCATTTTTAATTTGATTTTTCCGTGGGTGAAAATAAAACTTTTCGTAATATCGAAATTATACAACATATATTGTAGAGTGCGCCAAAACTTATGTAAGAGCAAGGAAATGCACTTTAAGCAGATCTGTGGCCAAAACAAAATGGAGGTTGAAATTAAAACTTAAACAAACTGAAAACAATATCAATATCACGTTCACAGTAAACAGGTACAAGATTTGAGCTTGACCAGCCCTTCTTGGTTAATGGACGGTAGATTTTTGAGAGAATTTGACTCAATATATAAGGTAAGGGCACTAGTTATTGACCATGTACTAATAGTTGACCGTTTTGTATGAAATTTTAAATAATAAACGTATTGTTTGTTGTAGCTAAAAAAATATTTATTTATAATATTATATTATAAATATTAAACAATGGGCTACAGTTTTTGGGCAGTTGTTAATAGATGGCAACAGGTAATTACAAATTTATTTTTTATTAGCTACAACAAACAAAACGCTTATTTAAACAGTAACTTAAACAGTAAAAACATCCTTTGCAAAACGTTTTGTACCCTTCGTTGATGCACAAGTCTACAACTACGTTGCTAAATTCTGTAACTTAAAATATCTCACAATGAAACAGGCTAAACAATGTATCTCAACCTGGCTCAGAAACTTAACATACGAGGAGACTGAACATATCTTTACTGCAAACATTGCTGAAATTACATTAGCTTTCAATTTTTTATTAATTTTGTTATATATTATTATTATTATTTCTATTTTACATTATACTTATATGGCACATTTTTTATTATATAAATATAGTGTTAATTTATTTTTATAATCGTTAGATCTTCCAGAGAAAATGTTATTCCCGCCTAGTTCACTAAGCAACAAGAAATCTTTTCATTGGCTCCGCAATACAGGTTTATCTAGTGCGGAGTCCGCCAGTAAAATAGGTTTTTTTAAGTTTTTAGATACTTATTCATAAAATAATGTTGTTAAGTAAGACCTACTCTGTACAAAAAATGGAAATAAAATTATATTATTATTATTATTATTTTCTAAAATTTCATACAAAACGGTCATCTACTAGTACGTGGTCAATTACTAGTGCCCTTACCTTAATTGTTATTATTGTCGACTCTCAGTTTAAGTAAAATATATGCTAACAATTAATTATATAATTCTATCCGAGAACATATCTGGGTAAACTAAATGATTAATTAACTTAAAATTTGAAAATGCTAGCCAACGATACGATTTTGTAATAATTATATTTAAAATCTTAAAGCCAATTGAATTGTATAGCGCCTCAGTTACAATATGCTTTGAAATCAGAAATTTTTAATTATATACTAATTTGTTAACAATGAGAATAATCGGATATGATTGGCGAGTCTAATAAACGGATTTACTAACACCCCGAGTAGACTTTCGCTTCGAAAGCAGATTTTTCATATTATTTCAGCCTCAACGAAATCATAAAAGATAACGTCACAGTTATCCCATGTGTTAAAGAATAGTCATCGCCAGTCATATTGATAGACTCTATGGTCATACAACACATGACAATGGCTTGAAGTGAGGGTGTGGCAAGAAAAGAAGGTGGTCTATTCTACTTCGCCGAATACACACGGCTGGTCAACTGACACTAGTCACCTTTAAGAAACCTCGCTAAGAGATGAGGGTGACTTATTTTACTCAGCCGAATACCACACGGCAGATCAACTTACCTTAGTCACCTTTTACGACACCTCGATAAAAAATGAGGGTCGTCTATTCCGTTTAGCCGGATACCAAACGGCATTATAAATCATATATATTCATATTTATATATAAGATGAACTAACTAGAAAGATATATTGAGTTTTTAAAAACGCCAAAGTAGTGTAGATTATTGTATAAGTGCATTACATTTTACTAATTATACATAATTAAACTTTTATTATAGCTCGAAAGAATTACCACAAAAAAATATTTCTCGTACAATTTCAAAGAAATTAATTCTAAAGTAAAAATATTTTAGAATTTCAATTGCAGAGGTAAGGGCGGCAAAAACATTTACCTTGGAAATGTAATCCGACATTGACGAGTTTCGATGATACTCGGCATGTCAGCGTTGATGAATGAGTTAATTTGATTCTGTAATTGAAATATCGCGGTCCAATCATGAGCGAAAGGATTTAATGGTTCAGCGCATTTGAGTCGGACTAATGAGAGAAGATTATTATAGAATTCTGTTGGAATGTCTCGCAAATTATACTACAACCAAGTAAAATCAAGTATAGCTGTGCAGTAAAATTTTACAATCTAAAGTAACGGCCTGTTACTATCCCATTTCTAGGCATAGGCCTCCTCCATTTTAGGCGAGAAGCGTTGGAGCTAAGACCTACCACGGTGCTCCAATGCAGATTGGTAGGTTACACTTATCCCTAGAATTCTCTAAAGATATGCAGGTTTCCTCACGATATTTTCCTTCACCGAAAAGCGTGCGATAGATTGCAGATATTAATTATACACATAAGTTTTAACAGAAACTCGTCAGCTACTCGAAAGAATCAAACGGTCTGGGCTATTTCAACTTGGTGTATCCTGTATGCCTAAAACCGAGTACATAAGATTTAATGATAAGACTTGCCATATGGAACCGGAGAAGTGAAGTATGAAAATTGTACCCATTTTATGAAAGACGACTCAGTGAAAAATTAAGTTGGTATGGACATATAATGAGAAGGGATGAAAATCATGTGACCAAACGTGTCTTAAAAATCATCATTCATCATTTTTGGCCATTTTGTGCAGTCCTGGACGAAAGCCTCCTCCATATCCCTCCATGCCAGGCGATTTTGTGCCTTTAGAATCCAGTCTCGACCTGCGTTTGCCTATCTCTTGGGAGGGCGGCGAAAAGATCTGCTGCGAGCACGTGGTCTCCCTTCCAAAAGACGTTTGTCGATGTCGTTTGGCCATCTCTTGTAAAGACGGCCACGTGATTCGCTATCAGCACGTGGTCTCCATACCAATAGACATTTGGTCCACCTAGTATGTATTAAATATGAAAGTGGATATATATTATGGCTAGTGGGAATCCGAAAAAGAGATTGTGAAGTATGAAATGAAAGAGTAGCGCCGGAGTTGGCGAATGATAGGAGAGAATGGAAGTCAAAAATAAGACAGACTTGCTTAGAGTGTTAGAAAAACAGGACAACAGGATTAAAGAAAATCCAATATTTGAGTTTGATGTCATGGAGTAAAATCTCGAACTTTCATCAAAGCATAGATTTTCGCGGAATAAGTCCAATTTAACATAAATCAAATTGAAACCGACTTGCCAACCGAGCTACGAAATTATTCAGCGTCAACGTAATCACACAAAAAATTCATTTAAAAAGTTTTCGAGAAATGATTTCAAATTTAATACGAAAGCAGTCACTTCGGAATAAAAGCCACTACAGGCGATTCTCTATGATACTTAGAGAGTCAGCAATGAATGAATCATTTAATTAAATACTATAATTGAAATATTTTGTTCCATTAGCAAAGTAGAACTATTTTCTACGGTTGAAGAAATTTTAGGTCGTTTTAATGCTTATAATTTGGTTGGAAGTGAAAAGGTACGATCGCTGACCTACTTCTGACGTAAATATAGTATTTGCGACCTAAAACTTTAAGATATGTACAAATTTAATACAAGAAACATATAGGTATAGACCGAGATGTTCTAAACAAATTGTTAAAGAGAACCAATGTTGAGAATCTTGAGAGAATTTATAGAATTAAGCTTTACGGAGATCCATTCAACAGTAATAATGAAATTATTTTGCTATAATCCGCGATTAGGAAAATAGAAAATTTATATAATGTTAAATGTAGAGTGGACTATCCGTTTTCATACCCAATACAAGCAGGATTCGTAATTATACATGCACAAGCCTCCACCATCGCCACCACAATACACAAGCACTACACACGTTCACTATCACAAATTTTGACCTCTGATTCAAAGGTCCACTCACACTAAACATTTACATTTAGCCCTACATTTAGCATTATATCATCATCCTCTTGCCCTTACCCCACTCTAAGTGGGGTCGGCACAACATATAAACATCTTGTCACATGATTTGACTACGTATTTTACGACCGGCCACGTCCCTGAAATCAACTTACCTTAGTCGTATTTAACGACACCTCGGTAAGAAAGACGGAAGTCTATTCTACTTAACCGGCTACCACATGATGGGTTTACTTACCTTAGTCATCATTTACGACACCTCGGTCAGACATGAGGATGGTCTATTCTACTCAACCGGATACCACACGATGGGTTAACTTACCTTAGTCCCTTTTAAGACACCTCGATCGAGAAATGATGATGGTATATTTTTTTCAATCGGATACCACACGGCGTTCTTTAAACATCATATTATATATTTTCTATTTACTCAATCGCAGATTATAGAACAATAATTTCAAAATTATTTTTGTATCTTGAAAGACATATAAACGATAGAGACAGATTTCTCGATAGTTCGAAATAAAAGTTCATTTAATTAATTGTATTAAGAGACAAACTGTTTAAGTGTTTGCGATCCTTTGTCTTTTCCGACGAAACAAAATATTTAACTTACTCCATTGAGAATTGCGACGTAGAAATGGCACGGGCAAATTAAGTTATGAAATATCTTGGCTCTCTGATATCCGTCCGCGTGAATGCAAGTTCTAATTTTGTTAAAAATTAATAACGAACGGTAAAAAAAATTTCAGCTGACAGCCACTTACAAAGTTTCTGCGATGTTCACGATTGGCTTGATTTTTGACATCTCAAAAATAAAACGAGTTAAAATAAATGATTTATAGAAGCTTACTTGGGGAATTCCATAGTACAGAAATTAACCTAAAATTATTTTGTTGTAATCCGCGTTTATTAAGAGAGTATATATAATGCTAAGTGTGTGAAGCAGGCAACAATCACATACCCCATAAATGCAGGACAAGTCGCCACACGTATCACAAGACGCCGCTTCACCAACTCTCCACTACACACAAGCATTACACACACTCACTACCACAACCTCTACGATCGTTTCGCCCCGAAACCGAAGCATCATCAGGAGGATAGTCCTGCATGTTAAAATAAAATTAAAATTTTTACGTTTACCGCTTTGTTTTAAACATTCTCCATAATTTTGCAATCAACATTCTCCTGCCTTTATCCCACTCTAGTGGGTTCGGTACAACATTGCCGGGGTATTTTACGACTAGCCACTTGCTTAAAGTTAACTTACCTTAATCGTGTTTTACGACACTTGATAAGAAATGAGGGTGGTCTATTCTACTCAGCTGGATTCCTTACCGGTGTCGTAAAATACGACTAAGGTGTGTTGACGTCAGGCAGGCAGCCGATCGTAAATACGTAGGCAAATCATGTTGGCTGGCCCGTTGGCGCAGTGATCCTGCCTTCAGCTCCGCGAGTCGCGGGTTCGATTCCCGCCGAGGACCAACATTTTCTATAAATGAATTTGTTGGTCTTTGAGCCTGGGTGTATATTTTTATTTAAGTATGTATTTAAAATTATATAAGTATATATTAACCAGTTTACCTACCATAACACAAGTATTAAGTTACTTACTTTGGGGTCGGACGACCATATGTGTAAGTGTCCCGTATATTTATATTTATTTATTTATTTATTTATGTCATAACATGTTTATAACATGTTGTGCCGACCCCACTTAAAGCGGGATAAGGGCAGATGAATGACGATAAATGCACTATAACTAAAGAATTTGAACAAAGGCAAAGGGCAATTCATATCTAAGACAATTTTTAGACAGCAAATTATTAATTTGTTAAGAATTAATCAAGGACAAGATAAAATCGTCAGCTATTTGCGAAGTTTTCTGCAACACTCTGCGATCTAGCGACGGTTTTAATTTAACTTTCTTTTCGCTTAAACTTAAGTTTGTCTCTCAATTTCAAAATGGAAAATGTTACTTGGACGAATGAAATTTAATAATACTAAGAAAATTATAAGGATTGCATAATCGTATTTTTCCTATAAGACCGGATACCACACGGCGGGTCGACTTACCTTAGTTGCCTTTTACGACACCTCGGTAAGAAATGTAAGTCGTCTATTCTACTTAGCCCCATGCCACAGGGCGGGACAACTTATCTTAGTCGCCTTTGCGATACCTCGGTAAGAAATGAGGGTGGTCTATTTCACTTAGCCGGATACCACTCTAAGTGGGGTCGGCACAAGATGTTATAAACATGCTGTCACATGATTTGGCTACGTTTTTACGATCGGCCGCCTGCCTGACGACAACTTACCTTAGTCGTATTTTACGACACCTCGGTAAGAAAGAGGCTGGTCTATTCTACTAAACCAGATACCACACGGTGGGTCTATTTACCTTAGTCGCCTTTCACGACACTTCGGTAAGAAATGAGGGTGGTCTATTCTACTAAACCGGATACCACACGGTGGGTCAATTTACCTCAGTCGCCATGTATTTAACGAACAGCCGCTTGCCTGACGCAACTTACATTAGTCGCCTTTTACGACACCTCGGTAAGAAATAAATAAAGAAATCTTCATGGCATCTTTTCTTAAAAAACTCGTCTTAAAACTATCATACAAGAAATGTTATTGCGGAATTTGGCCTTATATAACAATACTAGATCTATTACAAAAACTTTTGCCAATAACTGCATTGTTTAAAAATTGCTCAGTAACTTCATGGATATGGGCCAGAATAATTAAATGCTACCTTAGACGTAACAGAATTGAAACAGAAACAGCAATATTGTGAAAGATTACGCAAGCGAATTGATTGCAATGATAAAAAGCAAAGATAAATATTTTTATATTTATTTCTTAAAGCGATATTTATCAGTCCACCTCACAGAGAGGGAATGAAAATGAGTACATAATAATTTTTAAACAATTTTTAGAAATATTCACCCCCAGAAAATAGAATTAGGAAAAAGATTCATTCCCTGGTGTAAAGAAACAAAAAAAGCTAAACGTAAATTCATAAAATCCACTTGGTAAAAAGACCCCTGAATTTATAATATTACAAATAATATAAAGCAATAAAATATTTTATATTTAATTTTCTTACACTTGGTGTACTTAATATATTATATAATCTGCTATAAAGCGCTGTGGCTCATATTTTCTTATGTATCTGACCAAAGTGTTAAATTCCCTCGAATCTATTTTTCCCAATTTATTTTTACAAAACTAAAAAAAAAGGTGAAAGCTAATACTTAAAAAATATTAATTAAATACAATAGTGTATAAGTGTGAATGATAATGTTTAAAGTGATATTCTGTCTCTATGACAGCTATCAACCGTTGCGTTATTTACGATCTGTTTGCAATCGTCGTGGTCGACTAGTCGCGTGATAAATCTGGCAACACTCTCTGTATGAAGTAGCGCTGGCTTATTGTATGAAGCAAGACGACTAGTTGAAGACAAAATCAAGAACAACCGTTCTTTAACAAGTATCTTGTCCAAAAGTAATAATAAAATTATTTTGCTATAATCTGCGAAGAAGTAAAATAGAAAATATATATAATGCTAAATGTAGAGTGGACAATCGGTTATCATACCTGACACAAGCAGGATTCGCAAAAACACATGCACAAACCGCCACCACAATACACAAGCACTATATACATTCACTATCACAAACTCAACATTTCGCCCCGCAACCGAAGCATCATCAGGAGATAGACTCCACGACCAAAATGGCAAAGTACCTTGTCCTTACCAACTGATTGACCAATATAATTGAATTTTTGTGTTTTTCGTACATATCTTAAATTTTAATTTCCTTGAATGATTAAATACGAGAGTGGGGCGAGTCATTTTATCGTAGACGAACTCTGAGGGATAGTGTCGCATCAATAAAACTCTTATCAAATGATTATCATTGTAATTCCCCACAATTACTTATACAAACTTTGGCAGTCGTTGAGCCCCCTTTGCTTCCATACTTCTCCATTTTCTTGAGAACGTCTAAACCGGAAATGACATGTCCGAAAACTACGTGTTTACCATCCAACCAGTCAGTCCTGCAAATAATATTTATATATTTAGGTATGCTTGCGGCTTCACCCACGTCTAAATCTGTCTTTAATTGAAATATTGTGAGTTAACCATGAGAGATAGAGACATGCCGTTGCGGACTTTTTGGTAGTATTTTTATAGATCTACAACTCTAGTATATTAACGTACTGTATCTTTATTGGTTTACGCAGCGCAGACGTCTAAAGCTCTCAGCAGGCGAATTTTTTGTTGGAATTGCGTGACTTCTTTAACTCAATTTACATAAAACAATTATGTGCTATTCACTTAAAAATTCCAAAAAAGCTGACTAAGGTAAGTTGACCCGCAATGTGGCATTGGGTTTAGTAGAATAGACCACGCTAACTACTTATCGAGGTGTCGTAAAAGGCGACTAAGGTAAGTCGACCAACCTTGTGGTATCCGGCTGAGTAGGACCATCCTCATTTTTCAGACGTGTCGTAAAAGGCGACTAAGTTCCTGACGTCATATAACAAGTCAAAACGTTAACAACGTGTTTAAAATATATTGTGCAGACCCCACTTAGAGTGGGATAAGGGCAGGAGGATAATGACTTACTTAGCAGTACACAAAAAGAACTGGGATCCATTAGTGTTAGGGCCAGAGTTCGCCATGCTGAGTATACCCGGTCCGGTGTGCTTGAGAGTGAAATTCTCATCTTCAAACTTACGTCCATATATTGATTTGCCGCCCGTGCCGTTATTATTCGTGAAGTCACCGCCTTGGCACATCTGAGTCTCGTTAAGGATATTTACAAGTGAAAGTAGAAAGCGCATTTGAATAATCCTATCCTATCCTATTCTACTAAACTACTAATGATATAAATAATTTATAGAATTAGGCGTTACTTTGCGGAGATCCATAATACAAAAGTAATAATAAAATTATTTTGCTATAATCCGCGATGAAGTAAAATAGAAAATATATATAATGCTAAATGTAGAGTGGACAATCGGTTATCATACCTGATACATGCAAAAGTCGTAAAAAACACATGCACAAATCTCCACCACCGCCACCACGATACACAAGCACTATATACGTTCACTATCACAAACTCAACAATCGTTTCGCCCCGCAACCGAAGCATCATCAGGAGATAGACTCCACGACCAAAATCTTGCATGTATCAGGTATGATAACCGATTGTCCACTCTACATTTAGCATTATATATATTTTCTATTTTACTTCATCGCGGATTATAGCAAAATAATTTTATTATTACTTTTGTACTAATGATATAAGTATATATGCGAAAGTTTGTGAGTATGGATGTATGTTTGTTACTCTTTCACTGTGAATCCGCTGAACATGAATGAATAACATATAGGCTATAGAAAGCTGCCACTCCCAGAGCACCCCTCGAAAATTCAAGTAGCTAGTGTGAATCAACCATAATAGATAGAAACATGATGTCGTAAACTTTTTTGTAGTATTCATTTATTCTATTTTCTTGGAGAAAATTCTAAACTCCTTAATGCACGTGTTAAGCATTTTACATAACACGGATAGATTAAAAAAACTGATATTAAGAAGAAACCATGATTTTTTTTATTTTAATGGATTATTTAATTTTATTTTAAGCTTTCTGTAATAATCATTATTAAAAACACTAAAGAACGTAGTTTAATTTTATGCAAAAGACAATTGAAATTAAATACTCGGTGAATTTGATCACGTAGTAGTATCAAATCGTTAGGCTAGATGGCGCTGTAACCCACAGTCACATAGATATGCACTAGATGGCGCTACATCACCATATGATTGACCAGTTAAAATTAAAAAAAAAACATTTACAGATAAATTCCTAATTATTATTGTTATAGACTTTCTTCAAAGGATTTTTTTATTTCCATTCATTTTTCATTCCATTTTTCAAAGGAAATTTCATTCTCTAAAGGTATTTTTATTCATAAAAATAAAGAATAGTTTCAATTTGAATACACATAAAGATAGGATATTTCACACAACATGTTATCACATGATTTGGCTACGTATTTTAAAATGTTAGTACATATCCAAAAATTTTTACTTATTATGTGAACCTTTACAAAATCATACCACTATTACCTGTGAATAGAATTTATATATTAACTAGAATAAAAAAATCCGAGAATTAAAAGGATACAAAATCTGGAATTATCCTATGAAAGCTGCTACCCTGGTAACCAAATCCTTTTTCATGTGTGCACAAAGCTCTGAAATTTTCTGCTGTCTTAGGCACAATATCCGCTCTTAGCATAATTATTACCCTCCCTAATTCCTGTTTGCCCACACTTATATCGAAATAGACTTGTGGATTTCTCTTCTCTGTAGATTTCGTGGTTTTATCCTAAAATGAAAAAATCATATTAATTATAATCAAGCTAGTGATGCTTGTGATTTTGTTTGCAACTTAAATGTTTTCAATAATGTAACATGGTACAGACGTTTCAATAGAATTATTTTGCTGTAATTATACACACTGTAAACACTATACATACTCACTACCACAATCTCAACTATCATTTCGTCCCGAAACTGAAGCATCATCAGGTGGAGCCTATCGTCCTGATGATGCTTCAGTTTGGTAGTATTACAAGCTATAATACAATAATCTTTAATATTTAAATGAGTTAATGTTGTATGTATATATATAATCGAAATCTCAGAAACAGCCCCAACGGTTTTACTGAAATTCAGCATGTAGAGGGTTTTGGGAAGAAAAATCAATCTAGATAAGTTTTATTTTAATAAAAGTCGTTTTATCCCTGACTTTGGGCTCTAAAATTTTTTTGATATTTACGTTGAATTCAATCACAATTTTTCGCTGTCAAACTTAAAGTCATGCATGGTAGTTCATTTGGGGAACGGACGGTCGAGAGATGTGAAAAAACTTAGGATCGAGCCCCACCTGCCGTATTATTTTTTCATTTTTCTTTTCAATTTTTTATTTTAAATTGTTTTTGCATCATTTTAAAAATTACTGAGCAAAGCTCGGTCACCCAGATACTACAATAAAATCTATACTATAAAATCTTAAAAGTCTACCTAGTAGTTATAAATTGTCTTTGAATAGTCCACAATTCACAACATAGTTCCAATATGAGAAAATTATGCCTGACAGTGATATTTTGACAGCTTAAATTAAACACTTACATTATCTGTATCCATTTTATCTTTTACACCATTTTCTTCAGCATCTTTGTCAACATTCAAGGTCTCTCCAGCGTGTTTCTGCAACCAGCTATCTTCAGACCAGACTGGCCGTGTTGAACCTTCTTTGATTCGCTGTGGTGCTGCTATATTTACTCTAATTGTTCTACCAAACAATTCAGAATCATTCTGAAATGTAAGGTGTATGATATCAAATGACAATTACATTTCTATACACAGATCCTAAATTAAATGAATTTGTTTGTCTTTGAGCCTGAGTGTATATTTGTATTCAAGTATGTATTTAAAAATATATAAGTATATATATATACAGCAGTTGTCTGTCTACGATAACACAAAAGCTACTTACTTTAGGGATGGAGGACAGTGTGTGTAAGTGTCCCATATATTTATAAATTATCATTATACTAATCATCAATCCCAATCAATTATCCTACTTTAAGTGGGGTCCGCAGTACATGTTACAAACACAGTCAGATACCACACGGCGAGTAGACTTACCTTAGTCTCCTTTTACTATATTTATTTTATTTTTATTTTAAGTGTATTATTTTTCCTAAATAGAAACATAAATCAAATAAAATGTAAGATTGGTAAAAGTGATAATTTGTGTGGTACCAGGCTGAATAGAAATACCACCCTTATTTCTTACCAAGGTGTCGTAAAAGGCGACTAAGGTAAGTCGACCCGCCGTGTGGTATCCGGTTTAGTAGAATGGACCATCCTCTTTCTTACCGAGGTGTCGTAAAATACGACTGAGGTAAGTTGACGTCAGGCGGGCGGGCGGACGGTCTAAACGCAGCCAAATCATGTGACAGCATGTTTATAACCTGTTGTGCCGACCCCACTTAGAGTGGGATAAAGGCAGGAAGATGATGATTAGATTATTGCTAACACCTATATCTAGACACAGTAACTTAATACGTACCATATTATCAATGGCTGCTGCAGCGTCTTCAGCATTTTCAAATTCAATAAATGCAAAGCCTCTATGCTTTTCTGTTTCATAGTCAAGAGGTATTTGAACATCAACAAGATCTCCGAAAGGAACAAACGCAGCGTTCAACACTTTCTCATCAACTTCCTCAGCTAAGCCACCCACATATATTGTACGTTTTGAATTAGGTTTACTGCCCATTACACTGATATTATGCAGTAATTTCAGTTATTATTTACGGCAAATAGCCTGTTGTGTATACTTTAATTAATAACCTTTAAATGTTTTGACAAATCTGTACGTCATAGATTATTAACTATAAAATAGATGGTTGAGATTCATACATTGGCGCGAGCCTATTTTCGGTGGTATAGGGGGGGTGCAGAGTAGCACTATAGCTACTTACATTCTCATTCATAAAAAACTATCTGCCTCTCACCCGTTTCATTCATAAAAACGGATTTAGTCTCAGCTCTGACTCTTTCTCACATATGGAGTAGTAATATATATAACGTATGACGTAAAATCGTAGTAAAATTAGTGATGTACTTGGTGCGCTAAAACCGTAACTAGTGATGTCAAAGTTTTATCGATTCGCATTTTACTCTTACCGATTATTTGGATAACCGGTTTTTCTGTAACATATTAATAATGATTTTTAGATTTTAATAAAACAAAATATTTAAGGAAACTCTTTAATAGACTTTTACTGTAATAAAAAAATTTATATTCAACAGCCGTTTTACATTTCTATGTGCATGCTTCTTAAAAAAAAAAGTTTTTTCCTAAACACGCTAAAAGTGCAACTTCAAAAATGATTACTATTTTTAAATAGGAAACAGAATCGGCGATCATGTATCTTGAAAATATAGGAATTGTAATTTAAATTATTATATATTATTATTAAATATAATTAATTATAAGTATTCACTCGAAAACAAATTTACAAGATTAGTATTTGAAACAATAGATGCTTTCGTTTTTACCGTTTTAGTATTTAGGAAATTTATTATACTTAAAAGGAGTATACTTAAAAGGAGTATACTTGATGGTAAATTATAAATATTAGTCTTTTTTAGATATAATGGTAGTAGTTTTATAGAATATTAGTGGTTTTTATCTCTAAGTATAATATTTTCCATCAAACCAGTTAACACTTCGGATTTATACATATAAAGTAAGAATTAAATTGTGAAATTTTGCCATAATTAATGTGCCAATTGATACAAAGCTTTTCGATGAAAGAAAACATCATGAGGAACTATACTCCATGGGTTAAGTATTTAACTAAATGTAAACATGTCAAAACAGGTAGTTTATAGTAGGCATTATCTGCCTACTATAAAATACTTTTTTTATTACAACACATTATACTAACATTTAATATAATTTTTAATTCTTTTAAAGAATTTAAAATTATTGATAGTATTCGCACCACTTTATTATGGCGTGATTGCTATCAATAATTTTTACAAACTTTGAAACAATAAATAAGAATTATAAATTTTTTAAAGAAAACGATGGATAATATTAAATACACTAAATTACTACACATTTAAGTATCACAGAGTGAAGCTCGTAGAATATTGATATTATGTTGCGTTGGTTAATCCAATTACCATTTTAGGTAGTTTACTTGGCTAATTTGTATCTGCTGAATTTTATTAAATTATATATTGCTGTTTTGCTATACTAAAGGTATAAATATTTAATTTTAGAAAATACCAATCAATTTATGAAAATTACATTTATAAATATTAGAGATATTCTTTTGACAACTGCAGTTGAATCCCAATTTTTTCATTTGTTAATAATATTATTGTTATGACATATTTGTCACTCCTGAATCACATGGTTTTGTTTGTTTACATCTTGTTATGTTTCTATACTTATGGAGTATATATAGTAAAATAATAAAAATTTTGAATCAATTTTTAAATGTTAATAATAGTAATATTAGTTAGTTACTTTTGCCTCATGTATCATAGTTCTATAACTTTACTTGCGATAAAATTTTCCATTTCCATTATCGTTTTCCAAGTATCTGCAGTACTGTGAATTCTCCTTAATTGATACACCGTTGTCTAACTCGCATTATGATTACGATTATGCAAAAAACTTTTAACAAATCATATTTATGATTAATGCAAGTTAACCAGGAATTATAGTTTTTTAAGTTATATACATTTTTGACTAATTAACACTTTACATGCCATATAATGCCATTCCAAAGATATAAGTTTTTGTGATGGATAATATAATTTTAACTAGATCAAATCTTTCAGTTTTATTAGACAATAGCGTAATTATAAAAATTTCACAATTTAAATAATCCTGTTTTGAAAATATATTACTCCCAGGATTGCTCAGGTTTTTAGTTTTGCTACACAAGTAAAAACACGTGTTTTGAATAGGAATAAATGGTGTTAATGTTAAAATACATAATTTTTAGCAGCAATACAGGCAGAACTCATAATTCATTATAAGCCCGTCGTTTAAGCAAACTAACAATTAAACTAGCAACTAAGCAATTGTTATTCATTTTCCTGAGTAATGAAAATTTTAAACCCATTCATCTCAAAATATAAGTTTTTGAGTTGTACCGCTATTGCTGCACATGACCGATATATCAATATACTGAACCGGTAATATGATATGGCTTGGGTCTGGAAAATATTTCTGATGGAATACAAGGTACTATAACTATCAAACAATAATATTAACCAATCATGTTTTAAACAATGAAACCAAATTATGATCCGTTCTAGTGTGCTAGAGCCCCCTTATCCACGGATTTGAGAAAAAATCCATTGGGTCCTAGTTAAGAAGTTTCAAACTTCATAATGTTTGTCAATTATACTAATATGAATACTATTTTGAAGACACAACCTTCTCTTGAGTCCTCTAGCATTGAAGCGGACTTTTACAGCCTTATTCCAAAATTCCGAATGGTTCAGGCGGCAAAATAAATTGTTAGTGAATAAAAGCATTCGCGCTGTGAAAATGTTATTACTAATGTCAATAAATGAGGCTAAATAATTATGATTCGACTGAAGCTCTTCATATATGTTCATCTGCATCATCGGGCTCGTGGACACTTCCCGGCGGAAGAGTTCGCAGCATATTTAACCTGTAATAAATAAATTATTCTTTAATAATGTGATAACATGTTTAAAACATGTTGTGCCTACCCCATTTAGAGTGGGATAAGGGTAGGAGAATGATGCATTGACAAATAACAGAGATTTTAAATTTTAAAAATATATTTTTAGCTTCTACTGGTCTTAAATAGTGTCTGGAAAATATTTTTTTACTGTCTATAACTTTGTCTACAGTTATATTTTAAGTATAGAATAGAGACTATAATTATAAATTTTGTTTTTTTAATAATAAAATATAAGGGGTATCTGTGACAATCTTTGTGTTATGTTACATATCTTTGATTTTGTACTGTTAGCAGTACCAGGCTAAAAATATTATGCTTTCCAAATACTGTATTGTATGTGACAAAGTTCCAATGATCATCACTAATATGTCTTTTAAGCTATTCTTATATCACACACTTTTTTGCATCACTATAATAGAGGAAAAATTGTACCAAACATTTTTTGTTATATCTCAGTTAGCCCATTAGACATATAAGCTTCAGTTTTAATAGAAAGTGAAATGGACAGACTGACATACTTTACATCAAATATTTACTTGCCTTCATCTAGTCAAATCAATTGACCTAATCATGTGCTTCATCCCATAAAGCATCAACAGCATATAGCCCTTAGACGTCATCCCAATGAGTACTCTCTTTGGCTATGACCAGGTTCATCTGAAAATTATTGCAAATACATTTTAATAAATATGGAACAAGCTATGGATAGCTCAGCGGTGAGGCCGTTCGACTCTGTAAAGACGATCATGGGTTTATACCCCGCGCAGGCACATGTCTAATTGACAATTGCAATTTATGACACGCTTTTCGGTGAAGGAAAATATGGTAAGGAAATCCGCATACTTCTAGCGAATTCTAGGGATATGCGTAACCTACCAATCCGCATTGGAGCAACGCGATGGTAGGTCTTTGCTACAATACTTCTCTCCAAAAAACGGATAGAGGAAGCTTATGGTTCCCACTGCTGGGGTGGATAACAGGCCGGTACTTTAAACATACACATGCCAATTTTTGTGTTTACAAACAAAAATGATTTATATTTGAAACATTTTAACTCACTTGAAGAATATCAGCCATTGTATCAGATATTAATGAATTCATTGCAACAACAGTAGCAGTGCCTTGACCAGACACAGTTACTCAGACAAAAAATCTAGTTGAAATGTGCATAACTAAATGGGATAGTATGTTAAAGTATCTTGAACAAATAACTTTCTGTTAAATAATTAAAGTATGTCTGTAATCCATATTGTCTGTCGCAGAAAGAATAAAAACTATTCAGAAATAACCACCTAAAACATAGAATATAACTGATATTGGGTATGACATATGATATACAACACTTCAATAAAGCATACACAATAAATATTACTATAGAAGGAAAAGTTTTATTTTTATTATTTTAGTTTTATTTTTACTTATATTTTAAAATTAAAAAATAAAACTTCCCTATATTATCACAGTTCAATAAAAACACTAAGGATATACTATAATGCTATATGCTTCGAGGTCCCTGCTTTAATAAATGTATATATAAATTGAAAAACACTAGCTTAAATTGTACTATATATTATAGAAAAAGAATATAGCACGAAAAATACTATATTTTTATCGCTAATTGCAATTGTCGTGCTTTTTTTAATTAACTGTGAATGGAACGCACCCGCAGCCCCATAGGGAATGTAGGAACGAAACTCATTCATGTATTTACGGGGCTTAGTTAGTTAGTAGCTCTAACTCCGTGTCATTATCCAGCGAAAAGTAATAAAAAATAATCATGGAAAAATAAATAATGATTGAAAATAGATGTGTCCTATTTTTTTTCCTGAATTTCCTAAAAGTACTATATTTTTTTGATTTAAAAAGAAAAATAGTATTTTTCTTCAAAAAAAGGTGGCAACCCTAATCGCGCCCTTTTTGATTAAATAGGGGCAACACTGTGCCGTTATTGTTTTCGGTGGGGACTGGAGTGGGGAGTCTTCCATTTGATAAAACGTTTCAGTGACATTCAGTCCTTGTTCGTCATTCAAGAGAAGTGCATCTCGGAACGGGAATTGTGGTATTCCTATTATATCGTGTTATTGTATATAGTGTGCGTTAACAAGAAGTTTATGGAATTGTCTAATTTTAATTAAAAATCATTTGTTGGTTTATATATTTTTGCGTAAGTAAAAAGTGATTACAGTTATATATTACGTATAACGAACGTTTCAGGTGAGTCAGTACGTTTCAATTTTCTTCGTATTAAATAGTGCAAAAGTATAGTTTATTTGTTATTAAGTTTTGGATAACTACTCACATTTTATCCGAGAATGTTTGTTGAAATTCAAACATTTGAGTTGTTGAGTTTGTGATAGTGAATGTATATAGTGCTTGTGTATGGTGGTGGCGGTGGTGGAGGTTTGTGCATGTGTTTTTTACGAATCCTGCATGTATCAGGTATGATAACCAATTGTCCACTCTACATTTAGCATTATATACATTTTCTATTTTACTTCATCGCCGATTATAGCAAAATAGTTTTATTATTACTTTTGCGTAATTACTCTGTTTGAATCATAGCTTAGGTAAATATAGATTATAGTATAGTAAATATACATTAGCTTCAAAAGCGCGCTACTTTGTAAGACGTTTTATTAACGGGCTAGCCATTATAAAGGTGTCGTACTGATTTCTGAAATTGCGCAGTTTTGGTAATTCGTGCGTCATTATTTTTTACAATTTTTTTTGTAATGGTTATGTGTTGCGGTTGGCAAAGAGCCGGTATTTGGCACCTGCAATACATGTAAAACCTTAATTCTTTTCCCAGTCGCTTTTGGCTACTGATGTTTGAGTGCACGCTTACATCTGTGGCTAAAATTACGGGAATCTAACTTAGCTTCATAAATTCAGACTTCACTTGAGTATTACTTACCTCAAATGCATTTTCTCAAATTACAGAGGTCCTGGTGGTTGACGCTACTGTTCGGCCTGGCGCTGTTCGAGCGCTCGAGGCGACGGCGCAGCGACAGCAGCTGCGGCATAGCCGGACGGGCCGGCCTGGGGTGAGGGGCGGCGGCACGTCTCCATTGGCAGCAGCGAGGCCAGACCAGTGTAGCTCGTGGAGTCACGAGGCCAGCTGTCGGACTGCCCTCCTGTAAAATTAATCCATTAATTTCATTCAATCCATTAATTTTTACATTTTTTTTTGTAATGGTAATGTGTTGCGGTTGGCAAAGAGCCGGTATTTGGCACCTGCAATACATGTAAAACCTTAATTCTTTTCCCAGTCGCTTTTGGCTACTGATGTTTGAGTGCACGCTTACATCTGTGGCTGAAATTACGGGAATCTAACTTAGCTTCATAAATTCAGACTTCACTTGAGTATTAGTTACCTCAAATGCATTTTCTCAAATTACAGAGGTCCTGGTGGTTGACGCTACTGTTCGGCCTGGCGCTGTTCGAGCGCTCGAGGCGACGGCGGAGCGACAGCAGCTGCGGCATAGCCGGACGGGCCGGCCTGGGGTGAGGGGCGGCGGCACGTCTCCATTGGCAGCAGCGAGGCCAGACCAGCGTAGCTCGTGGAGTCACGAGGCCAGCTGTCGGACTGCCCTCCTGTAAAATTAATCCATTAATTTCATTCAATCCATTAATTTTTACATTTTTTTTTTGTAATGGTAATGTGTTGCGGTTGGCAAAGAGCCGGTATTTGGCACCTGCAATACATGTAAAACCTTAATTCTTTTCCCAGTCGCTTTTGGCTACTGATGTTTGAGTGCACGCTTACATCTGTGGCTGAAATTACGGGAATCTAACTTAGCTTCATAAATTCAGACTTCACTTGAGTATTAGTTACCTCAAATGCATTTTCTCAAATTACAGAGGTCCTGGTGGTTGACGCTACTGTTCGGCCTGGCGCTGTTCGAGCGCTCGAGGCGACGGCGGAGCGACAGCAGCTGCGGCATAGCCGGACGGGCCGGCCTGGGGTGAGGGGCGGCGGCACGTCTCCATTGGCAGCAGCGAGGCCAGACCAGCGTAGCTCGTGGAGTCACGAGGCCAGCTGTCGGACTGCCCTCCTGTAAAATTAATCCATTAATTTCATTCAAACCATTAATTTTTACATTTTTTTTGTAATGGTTATGTGTTGCGGTTGGCAAAGAGCCGGTATTTGGCACCTGCAATACATGTAAAACCTTAATTCTTTTCCCAGTCGCTTTTGGCTACTGATGTTTGAGTGCACGCTTACATCTGTGGCTGAAATTACGGGAATCTAACTTAGCTTCATAAATTCAGACTTCACTTGAGTATTAGTTACCTCAAATGCATTTTCTCAAATTACAGAGGTCCTGGTGGTTGACGCTACTGTTCGGCCTGGCGCTGTTCGAGCGCTCGAGGCGACGGCGGAGCGACAGCAGCTGCGGCATAGCCGGACGGGCCGGCCTGGGGTGAGGGGCGGCGGCACGTCTCCATTGGCAGCAGCGAGGCCAGACCAGCGTAGCTCGTGGAGTCACGAGGCCAGCTGTCGGACTGCCCTCCTGTAAAATTAATCCATTAATTTCATTCAATCCATTAATTTTTACATTTTTTTTTTGTAATGGTAATGTGTTGCGGTTGGCAAAGAGCCGGTATTTGGCACCTGCAATACATGTAAAACCTTAATTCTTTTCCCAGTCGCTTTTGGCTACTGATGTTAGAGTGCACGCTTACATCTGTACCTGAAATTACGGGAATCTAACTTAGCTTCATAAATTCAGACTTCACTTGAGTATTAGTTACCTCAAATGCATTTTCTCAAATTACAGAGGTCCTGGTGGTTGACGCTACTGTTCGGCCTGGCGCTGTTCGAGCGCTCGAGGCGACGGCGGAGCGACAGCAGCTGCGGCATAGCCGGACGGGCCGGCCTGGGGTGAGGGGCGGCGGCACGTCTCCATTGGCAGCAGCGAGGCCAGACCAGCGTAGCTCGTGGAGTCACGAGGCCAGCTGTCGGACTGCCCTCCTGTAAAATTAATCCATTAATTTCATTCAATCCATTAATTTTACATTTTTTTTTTGTAATGGTAATGTGTTGCGGTTGGCAAAGAGCCGGTATTTGGCACCTGCAATACATGTAAAACCTTAATTCTTTTCCCAGTCGCTTTTGGCTACTGATGTTTGAGTGCACGCTTACATCTGTGGCTGAAATTACGGGAATCTAACTTAGCTTCATAAATTCAGACTTCACTTGAGTATTAGTTACCTCAAACGCATTTTCTCAAATTACAGAGGTCCTGGTGGTTGACGCTACTGTTCGGCCTGGCGCTGTTCGAGCGCTCGAGGCGACGGCGCAGCGACAGCAGCTGCGGCATAGCCGGACGGGCCGGCCTGGGGTGAGGGGCGGCGGCACGTCTCCATTGGCAGCAGCGAGGCCAGACCAGCGTAGCTCGTGGAGTCACGAGGCCAGCTGTCGGACTGCCCTCCTGTAAAATTCATCCATTAATTTCATTCAATCCATTAATTTTTACATTTTTTTTTTGTAATGGTAATGTGTTGCGGTTGGCAAAGAGCCGGTATTTGGCACCTGCAATACATGTAAAACCTTAATTCTTTTCCCAGTCGCTTTTGGCTACTGATGTTTGAGTGCACGCTTACATCTGTGGCTGAAATTACGGGAATCTAACTTAGCTTCATAAATTCAGACTTCACTTGAGTATTAGTTACCTCAAATGCATTTTCTCAAATTACAGAGGTCCTGGTGGTTGACGCTACTGTTCGGCCTGGCGCTGTTCGAGCGCTAGAGGCGATGGCGCAGCGACAGCAGCTGCGGCATAGCCGGACGGGCCGGCCTGGGGTGAGGGGCGGCGGCACGTCTCCATTGGCAGCAGCGAGGCCAGACCAGCGTAGCTCGTGGAGTCACGAGGCCAGCTGTCGGACTGCCCTCCTGTAAAATTAATCCATTAATTTCATTCAATCCATTAATTTTTACATTTTTTTTTGTAATGGTAATGTGTTGCGGTTGGCAAAGAGCCGGTATTTGGCACCTGCAATACATGTAAAACCTTAATTCTTTTCCCAGTCGCTTTCGGCTACTGATGTTTGAGTGCACGCTTACATCTGTGGCTGAAATTACGGGAATCTAACTTAGCTTCATAAATTCAGACTTCACTTGAGTATTAGTTCCTTTAGTTGCACTTAGTCTAGTGCTATTCCATCTCTGAAAATAATTTTAAAAAATTAAAAAAATTAAAAATTGTTACTATTCAAATAGAACCTCTTATGAACAAGGTTGTATTTGAATCTATATGAATAGTTGTTCTATAATATAAAAAAAATGTTGTCTGTGTCATTATGCATTGATTTGTTAAGAAAGAGTAAATGGGTTCACTTTTAGAAAAATTGCTTTTTATTATTGCATAAGTATGAAGGAGAAATATTGTTTGTTATTTAATTTCTGTTAGATATAAACAGTTGCACATTTTAAGTGATTTATAAATTACATAAATATTTACTTTCAGTTTTATAGAACAGTCTTTTAATATTGCTTTTATTCTTTCATTCATTACACATACTATTATATCTTTTATTAGCACTGTAAATGTAAAGATATCTCAAATCATAACTATAAATAACATCATGTGACAATCATATTAAAATTAAAAATTACTCTTAATCTTGGATCTGAGGATTCTTGAATCTGCAATTAATCAATCAATCGTTTAATCAATCGTAAATTTAAATTTTGCTTTTGCTTTTTAATTAAAAATCAACAATAGTGTTATATAAAGCAATATACCCTATATTGCTTCATACAGAATAAACTTGCTCTCTTTTGCTATTTACTCCCTTTTCATCGGAGTCTCATTATAAAAAACTTGACAATCATTTTTAAAGTTCTAATATAATACAATAAAGTATACAACTTCAATTAAAAAATACTTCTAAAAAAAATATTAAGTAGACCATTTAAGTTATGTCCAAATTATTCATAACTAAGGTAGATACACACTTATGATCAATTAGAACAACTTCTAAAAAACTTTCACTTTAATGTTCCATTATTAATCATTTATTGCACTACAAGACACTAGAAGCTATATAAAATCGCAAGACATATCCTTAATATAATAATGAATATAGCTAATTCATCAATCGAAATTAATGTACATATCATAATTTTTATATAACGATAACTAAGTCAAATATGAAATAAAAATTATACTGCATGTTAAAGGTTTTAGGCTATCCATGCAAGGTTAGGTTATTATATTTAGATGTGAGAATGTAAATTTTAAGAAAGCTCTTACTATTATTGAGATGCACAAAATTCATTAAAACTCAACACTTACATTTATATAATGATTAAGTAAATCCTCTTCTTATTGTTTTATAACTGCACGTTTCTTCGTTGTTATATTTCTCATTTTAAGAAATATCTCAACAGCTACTGGTGAAATAAGACTTGATACATTTAATTTGCTTCTAGTGATATTTGTTTCAAGAATTTTGCTAACTAAATTAAAACAAAATTATACATTTTAGTAAAATTAAAGTACTAGAACTTTACAACGGGAAATTTAAAAATTTAATACACCGCCCATTCATTAATAAAATCAACTTGTTGTCTTGTTATATGATAGATAGTCAAAATGAGAATGAGTGCGTAAAAATATGTATGTAGGAGTGGAGCGAGATGCAGCTGAGACTATTTTCATACGATTCATTCATAAATACGTACATGTGCAAGAGGGATGCGAGATAACATGTGTTGGCGCCTGTAGTAAAACCGCCCTGCTGTACGTTATTTGTATACAAATAGTAGTCAAATGATGTTAAAAATAATCGATTATTTTATCACAATAATCGATTTTTAATAATCGATTATAATAATCTCCTTCTTTTAGTTCGGTTTTTTAACGTCTTATTTCTTATATTTTAATGTAAGATATCCATTGTTGGATGAAAATGTTTGGGTACATGCCAAACATTTTCATCGAATTTCGCAAACATTTCATGTTAGTTTTTAATTGTTAGCGCTGTTAATTTTTATTCGTAGTTATCCACTTTAATTAGTCATTATTCTAATTAATTATTAAAATACAAACTCAAAATTTTAAATAATCAGAAAAAATTGATTATAAATAATCGATTTTTCATTTCGATATAGTCGATTTTTCATAAATGGATTTATTTTGAAGGGAGAATAGATTATATAGATATAATCGATTTTTTCCACTCCAAGTCCATCCCTATGATCAATGATTTTATACAGTTACGTTGAAAGCTTTGTCAATACTGTTGATTTTTTCCATAAGTCTACGGAATTTTGTCATCATTTTCGAATTCGATTTGCGATCTATGGATTTCCATCGAATCAGATTTTTTCTTATTTCTTTAATTTTAGTAAATTTTAGCCAAATTTCCTAAAATTTTATACTAGGTGGCCGATTATATTAATTGTAGCTGTTTTCGGGACGTATCACGCTAACGTATATACTTGAACTGACTAGTTAGATAAATAGAAGTTAAGATGTATTTATTGACTTCGCTTACTTACTGGCCATAGCCTAATTAATCATATCTAAGAAATATGCTATCTAATCATCTGCGATAATGAATCCAATGTAAAGCTGTTTACTAAGAACGCAGAAAGTACTTCTGCGACGCGAAAAGCATCACTTATTTTTAGGTATTGTCTTTAGAAAACGGTGCAAAATATATCAAATCAATTTCCCTTACGTTTCTTGAGTTACAATTATATATTCTCATAAATAATTTATCTACTACTTATAAAAGTACGTCTCATTAATCCAATAC
Organism: Morpho helenor; assembly: GCA_029227775.1. NCBI lineage: Eukaryota > Metazoa > Arthropoda > Insecta > Lepidoptera > Nymphalidae > Morpho > Morpho helenor. The sequence goes on from JARGCU010000008.1 coordinate 4,247,684, forward strand.
AAGCCTCTTACGCAGCTAATTTAGTATGAAAATGATTTCCTGCTTATCGGCTCGTAATCCTACTTATTCATCCTAGACCTACTATCGCTAATGTCAATTTGTAATATTAGCTAGGTCCAGTAATAATTACCTTTGCAGTGGTTTGCAAGTTTCTCATTAATAAGCTATTATTAATTTGTATTTATGCTTCTAGACTTACTGTTTATCACGCAAATACGAAATACAGATATATAGCAGTTACATTTTAAATTATATTTTACACGGACTTAGAATATACCAAAATACTATAATTACGTTATATTGTTAAATATATATTTTTTATTTTATTTTGGTATTTTTTTACATACTTCAATTAATTAATATATTGTAATCAACTATTGCTACATCGAAATAAAAATATAAATTTGGTTTTTAAGTTAATCAAGAAGTAACGTTTAGTACATTTTTCTGTTTAACTGAAATAATCCAACAACTTTATTATACTAATGTAGGCAGGTTTATTTAATAATGTTAGTAGATCATTTCATCTTTTACGTCAAACAATATTAAGTCTAACAGCATTGAGATAAAGTTAGTGTTTGTACGATAGTTAAATAAAGATGATATAATTTTTTTAATATTGAAACATAAATTATAAAAATATTATACATCATTTAAGAAACTGGCATACAGGAATACACAAATGTTTGCTCATTTCCTGATATAATTAAATGGATGCAAACAAGAAAATAAACATTTAATTATAGTACATTGCCTCTTCAGTTTTGTAATTGATAGCTAGCCGTTTCTCCGTTAATGCTTCTTATGCGAAGATGTTTTGCGTTGGAACTTGATTAACATCCTTTTTGTGTTTTTTTTTATAAAACTCTTATAGCTTATAAAAATCAGCCAGTGTTCATTTTATAACAAACGTAATACTTATATGACGTTAAAATGCTTTAACAATGCACATTACTCAATACTAATAAAACAACAAAATTTTGTAACACACGTCCACCGGAGAAAAGAATTTTGTTGTTAAGAATTAAATATAAAAGATTGTTCTTAGCAAATATTGTTCCAAGTATTCAATCGATGGAAACACGTAACCATAGACTAATAATTAGTCTATGGTGGACTGGCCACACATATTATCAGCAAGTGCAATTTTCAGAGGATACAAAGTCGGGTTAAAGAAAATTTATTGGTCAAAAGAACTCACACTGTTCAGTTACATGAGTATTAAAATTAAACATTTCAATTGTTTCGACGCATGCACAACTAAATAATACTTAAGCAATTAATTTACTAATATTAATAGAATTTACCTAGTTATATTATTATAAAAGATGAAAAAAAACAAAAATATAATATAGACGAGCGCCATAACTAGATAGATTATAGTAGATTTTAGATATATTTTTTATATACCGTATACCGAAGTTTATATCCTATCATGTACCAAAGTTATCTGATATGATATATAATGACATTATGTCATGTAACAGCTTGAAAGATATTTTCTTCTATTTATAGTCATGTCCATAGATACTATATAGGATAGTCATGTCGTAAAATTGGCGAGTTGCTCAGAAGTAATGAATGACATAATCATACATTCCAAAATATGTTTGAGAATCGGAAAGCTGCATAAATTTATTCAAATAAGAAATACTAACATTTTGTTATCTACTTGCCAGTATCTTTAATTTTTGCATTTTAATCTAACGATGTATTATGGCGCATAAAATCTTTGCATATAATGATGGATAACAGTAAATTTACTACGGTTACCGCGGTTTGACAAGAAAAGTTTATGCTTCCCAGTAATTATGAGAAATAAACGTAAAAAGGTTAGCTAGTAACTATACATTAACTACATCCATTGTTTCGAGTTCTACACTAAACTAAAGGCATCTTTATCGTTCCTTAGGTTGTTGGATACTAATGTTATCATAAGTGGTTCTTGAAATCGTTTTGGATGAGTTTACCAAAAACGGAAATCCCAAATTTAAATTATCGTAGGCGGAGGCGTAATCTAAGTAGAAACTGTTACCAGTAGGCCAATGGAGAATTAATATTGTATTTTTAATCAGTCAAAAGTAAACATCAATATAAACTCAGTGGCTTAGTTACGGGAGGGCTAGACGGGAAACGGGAACGGGAAACGGCTGGACACATTCTGGAAATGAATATTCCAGGAACGCGTCTTTGATACAACTTTGAAAAATACAGGGAAATTCCCAACAAGTTTCATTATTAAGATCAATCTGAATCTGACTTACTGAAATTGATATTGGCATTGGAAATTTCCTGCAAAATTCTTCAAAATTATTAATTTCATGACATAATATGAGAGCATCTCAATGAAAATAAATTTTGCTAAATCCCGAACACACAGCCGCAAAGAACGTCTAATAAAAATAAAAAATGTAACCAGTAGCTTCGTAAAAGGCGACTAAGGTAAGTGCCCTGTGATATCCGACTTAGTAGAACAAGTCATCCGCATTACCGAGGTGTCGCAAAAGGAGACTAAGGTAAGTTGACGTTCACAGGTGGCCGGTCGTAAAATACGTAGCAAAAAAAAAGGGAAATAAGCGGACTGAGTTACTGAAAATTCTTTCTTTCCTCAACTTTTAAGAATGTATGTTGGTATGTTTCTTTGATTTCAATTCAATTGTTGAAAATTGATTGCATTATCACAAAATAGACGGGTTTTTTTTGTCAGATAAGATATATTATATAACATAATCATTATAATTTTGGACTGACCGCCGAAAACACCGCACCAAAAATTAGACCAGCACAGATCCAAACGAAGAAACGGACTTCACAGTCAGATGATGTGGACTGACTTTTCATCTCTATGGCGGTCTGTTAAAGAGCCCCTTTCCCAGCCCTTTAAGTGACGTTGCGTGATGCTGCGTTACATTCTGATACAATTACAGAGGTGAGCGCTATTACCCAGGGAATGGCATTCCCCTTTATTACCCTATTAGTATGTCCTGCCCGCTTCGCTGGACTTAGTTTTAAAGACATATTAATAACAGTTATAACAAAATGCTTCGGTCGCCACCAAGCTTTACAGCGTCATCCGCGGGGCCATTCTAAAGAGTTTCTCAAAATTTTATTCAAATCGCTCCAGCCGTTTCGGAGTCTATAAGGCACATACAGGCAAACATTAATTTTTATATATCGGACTAGCTGTGCTTACCGCTTCGCCCGCAAGGAAATAAGTGTATTTAACTACAATTTTGAACATAAACGTAGTTTTTGCCGGTTAACTATAAGCGATAGAGAGATATGCTGTCGCGGACTGTTTTGCAGATGTACAATTCTTTAGTACACTACTTTACTATACTTTACTATACTTTCTATTGGTTTACGCGGCGCATGCGACTAAAGCTCTCAGCAGGCGAGTTTATTTAAAATTGCGCAATCTCATCAACACAATTTACATAAAACTGTAATGTACTATTAACCTAAAGTATTAACGTAAGAGTTGCACTACTATTTAGTAAAAACTGTACAAAAATCTGTTCAGTACATTTCGAGAAAATGGATCCAACACAGACATATAACTTTTGGGTACTTCGTTTAATATTATGTATGCATATATGTAGATGTCAATACTCGATATATTATTTTTCCACTTTTTTATATCAAACCTAACAGAACTATAGTTCGATAATTAATTAATGAAAGCTTAGTTTATAGCTTTTTGTTTCACAATTTGGATTTTGCTTTCATTACTTAGCGGTCGTGGGTCGCGAACACCAAGTATAAAACGAGTGAGGCGGCCTTTTCGCGGTACTCGCCCGTGCAAGGTCAAGTGCGAGAGTCATTGCTCTGTGCATCGTTGCGAGCTTTCTTCATACCGCGAGCTTTGACGGTAAGTCCATCTCGTATCTATATCGGTGATAAAATCTACGTGTGTCACTTTTTATTACCGGTTCTGTGACATGTAGCTTATATTAATCATGAATTAATAAATATGATCGTAAAGTAATATGTTATGGAAAGTTTTATGCACATAATATAGCCTAAATAGGTTCATAACTAATCATATTAAAAAAAGATTACAAGAGATATGTGCGCTTAATTAAAAACTGCATCAATTTATGTATTTAGATGATAAAGAACATCGCAAAACTGTTTCCATTGATTTTTGCTAATATTCATAATCTGATTGAATACACAGATTTTTATGACAAATTTTTTAAAAATTTTATTACGGATCCCTATTATTTTTGAAAATGTAATATTGTTATTGCCTAAGTTGCTCAGTAAAGATGCAGCTTTCCTCAAATTTTTGAAATCAATCGAGTAGTTTTTGTGTGAAAACATTACAAACATACATACAAATTTTTCCTCTTTATAATATTAGTATAGATGTAATAATAAATTATATTAGGCCTTATAACTAACTTTCAAAGTGAAACAGGCAATACTCTTACTTAAATATTACGGTATAAAGTATAACCTACCTATCAGTGTAATGTTATTTATGTACGACTAACATATTAAGTCATAACTTAAATTGTAAGATATAAATAAACACTGAACTCAAAATAATGTACTTGATCTAGAAAAGTTTTTGAAGTAAAAGTATTAACAACAACGTTACCAAAAATCCAATAGTTTTCATAAATAAAAAAGAAATTAAATTTAAATTCAACTAATGTTATCATTATTTTAATACGTGTATTAAATAATATAAAAATTATTATTTAATAATTTAAAACTATACCCAATTTGTATAACATTGCTTATTGCCACAATATCCAACCCCGTAGGAACTTCCTAATGAAATTCAAATTCAAAATATTCTTTATTCAAAAAGAATGTTTTCAGTACTTTTGAATCGTCAAATGCTTTTAAGCTACCACTGATTCGGAAGTTTGCTCCTACCGAAAAGAACCAGCAAGAAACTAAGCGGATAATGATAATTTTTGGAAATTTGCGTATATAAACGAAAGTATGTATTTAAGCTAAAATTTATATATTAAGATATACAAAAGTCTTTATATCCACAATTCTTTGGGAATTATACAGTTTACCAAAAACGAAGCTTATTTACATTTTAATCTATTTCATCTGTACCTCAGTTTCCCAGCATCCAAACACATCAATAACCGAAACATGTTAGTTTATATCGGTTTCTCTACATCAAGTAATATCTCAAATATCACAATCAAGATCGCAATCAATATGATTGTGATCGAGCTTGAATTAAATTTACTACTGTACCTATATGGAGAACAAATAATATGGGGCTTTCAATAAATTATATTTGGGTAACAAAGCTTGGCTCGGTGTTTTTAGAGGACATAAAAACATAAAAGGGCTGGTGATATTTGAACGTGTTCTCGGCTATTTTCACTTCGTTAGACCGCCTGTTTCCCAATGAGCTATTATAACTTTTCAAGTAGCAGCGTAATAATCTTTGTTTCTATTAACATTGTTGTATATTAACAAAGTTTTCACTTTTTAAATTTAAACTATTATGAGTAGTATTCATAGTTAACGTATAGAAACCGGATATACTCGCGTCTTATTCTATTGGATTAGTTAGAGCTCATGAATAAGTGCTCTGGATGGATTCGATACTAGTCGGGCTAACCCGATGTAATAAGTCGCGACTATAACCGGTTTCTATACATTAACAGTTTTTCAGTGTCTTAAAACAGGTATAAAACGACATTTTTCTAAATGAAACCTACCTAGATCGATTTATACGAAGATTCAAAAATTACCCGCATTTTACATGCCCTACATACTAAGATTCAAAAATTTCACGTATTTTAGGTTTCACTAATGAGTTACGCCATTTAGCTTTGAAGTTCACTTTGGGAAAATCGTTTAAGTCCTTTTTAGGTTTTCTTTAGAAAAATGATTCGTTCCACGTTTTTCCCATAAAATTTTCTAGACAAATTCATTCATCAATCACATTATGATTTATAAATATCATAGCTCTGAATTTTTGTTACGAAATTTAAAGCTTTAACCTTTAAATCTTTAATTCACTGTTACTACATAGCCGTGTATATAAATAATTTTACTATACATATATAATAGTTCAATAACAACTTCATACATGAAATACTTCATTCGTTTATAAATACAATTGCTATACCTACATTTATATAGTTCAATAAGAACTTAATAAATCATCATTGAATACTGAATATTTTAATTGATGATTACAACCACATTATTGAATATCAAATAACCACAAAGCCTGTATGTTATATTGACCACAAAACATCGTACGGAAAGCTCTAAGACGTTGACCACTGGATTGCACAAGAACCGGAGAATCAGTAGGAAACCTGTTCATAATTACACACATGGTACACTCTGCCACTAACTGCTACACTTACATTTTGATCCTTAATGGTAAAACGTACAGTCTAATTTACTATTGCGTTCAAACTTATTTAATCCACCGTACATTCACTCATGGATCAGTGCTTGACCCTTACGACTTAGACGCTAAGAATCAAAAGGTTAGCTCACATCTTAGGTCCACTGGATATAAACTTGAAAATAACCAGTCCATTTAACGAGTCTTAGACAGATGTCCCCTAGATAGCCCTTCAGGTTTATTATGAGATCTTACTTTCATCAGCTAGAATATATCTACTATATAAAAATAAGTCGGGTTTTCCTTCCTGACGATATAACTCCAGAACGCACGAACCGATTTCCACGGTTTTGCATTCGTTGGAAAGGTCTCGGGCTCCGTGAGGTTTATAGCAACGAAAATCTAGGAAAAATTTCAATAGAAAAGCGGGAAAATAGGGAAAAACATTTTTTAAATACAGCGCCATATCAAAACTACTGGATCAATTTTAATCATTTTTTTTACACTGACTGACATGGGATACATATTTTATACCCGTGCGAAGCAGGGGCAGGCCGCTAGTGTGTAATAATTAAAAGAGGGCCTTATTTATTTCTTTATTGTATATACATATTGTTAGAAAAGAGAAAGGAATAAGATTAGCACATGTAAAACGGTGAACTTATCCCTAAAAGGGATTTTTTCCAGTCAACCTTTTAAGTAACAGAAGGAAAAAGACCAAGAAGTAAAATACGGGTAGTATAGAAAAAGAAAAATAACAAAAAACTATGTACCTAGATTACTTACTCAAATATAAGAACTAGTTTTTTAAACAAAACTAATCATAATGACTTTTGCTATAATCCATAGATTTCTATTATCATTTAGTTTTCTTAAATTATTACTTAAAGATCCTGGAAACAGATGACTTATGGCAATAAAGCCACCAATTGTAACCATAATTATTTTGTCTGTACTTACATGGAGTGTTTTTGCATACAATAAAGTTCATTACCTATCTAAAGTCTTTTATGATAAGGAAAATATCTTCTTCAGACTTCTATCTATGACTTTTAAGATAAAGTATGGCAACTTACTCCATTAAATCCAAAGATTTCCACGTTCATCTTATTATTTCACCAAAAATAGAAACGCCCCAAGCCATTATAAATGACTGGTACATTCTCAAATGAAACCCACTTAATGATACTCTATTCGCTTACATTGGATGATAGCTTGACCCTGTCTTTTTTAATTATTCGCCATTTCTAATTATAATAAATCAGCTACAGTTCGCTTCAAGAAGACATTCGTAATTTAGGTAGACTTGTTGTGTTGAACCATTATAGACAATGATGGTATGCTACAGAAAGGTTTAATTAAAGATACTTATATGTAAAGCATATTACAAAATTGAAGATTATTTGAATGATAAAACCTGGATTTGAAAATTCTTTCAGCTTTATACAAGACTGCGGTTTAATAATGTAAAATTGAAAATATTTAAAAGATTTACCGCCGCGTTTCTTCCAATTTTTTCTCGCTAAGATCAACATTCCTAACCAGTTGTAGCTTCATTAATCATATTGATCCTTGACGAAGAGCTTAATTTGAATAAAGATTATTTTGATTTGATTTTATTTGAAGGTTCCTTACGCATCCGTCCTAGGTGATGCGGTAAAAGTCTTTACGTCTAAAAGTTGCGGCGTAAGGCAGTTTACTAAACATTGCATTAAGCCGCAGCTTTGCTCTTGATATAATCACTGAGTGTTATTGAGTATATTACGCCTCCAAAAGGTCCGAAAATCATTTGTCGGTCTCGGTACACTTTTATAACAAAATTCCTCAACATTATCTGGACTTGCCTTTACACAAGTTTAGAAATTATCTCAAAACCATGTTGCTACATAAAGCTTACTATACTATTGAGGATTATTTGAGTGATAGCTTATCTTAACTGCAGTCAGCTACGCATCCAGCTGCAACGATTATCTGTAACCATCAAATTGTAATAATTTTTAAAAGATTAGCCGCCGAGTTTCTTGCTGATTCTTCTCGGTAGGAGCAAACTTCCGAATCAGTGGTAGCAGGTACTAGGTAATCAGGTACATTTGACGATTCAAAAGTACTGTAAACAGTCCACTTGAATAAAGAATATTTTGAATTTGAATTTGAATTTGAATTTATGAGTATTGGTCAAAGTTTTGAATAGTAAAATAATAAACATTTAGCGTCATGATGCAACATAATGTCTATTGAACATAAAAACAACAATCTAAAGATACTATAATCCTCTATTTATGGATGTCAATTGACAAGGGTCGCCATATGTTCTGATTGAACTTTATATAGTATTTTTTTAGATTGCACCGGTATGTTTTTTTTAATTTTAATAATTATCATACGCCTGCCCTTATCCCGCTCTAAGTGGGGTCGGCACAACATGTTATAAACATGATGTCACATGATTTGGCTACGTATTTTACGACCGACCGACTGTGAACGTCAACTTACTTTACGACACTTCGGTAAGAAAGAGGGTTGTCTATTCTAATTAAAACGGATACCACAGGGCGGGCTGACAAACTCTACACCTATAGTTTCCTTTTACACCTAGGTATTAAATGAGGGTGGTCTATCATACGCAGTCGGATACAACACGGCAGGTCGACTTACCTTAGTCACCTTTTACGATACCTCAGTAAGAAATGACGGTGGTCTATCTACTCAGCCGGATATAACACGCCATAAAAAGTGGCCATGTTTTTATCCCGATTTAATGATTGAACAGATGGTCGGCGTACTGTTAGCAGTTTTTGTTAACCCTTCACAAGAACGAACGGTTCGTGTTTACACAACGATTTGAGTGGAAGCAATTTCGAAGGAATTGCCGGCTTCTTTTTACCGTTTATTGAAGCTTTGACTCCACGGGTGTTATAAAACGTTTACGGGACCCGGACGTGAGACTACAAACGACATAACAAAAACATTTACAAGATCGTTAGCGTTTTTCCAAATCTTATGCACTTTTTATTGTATAAAAACGAAATTTAGATCAAATATTTACTTATTTATTACTAGCAATTGCTAGCGGCTCCGCCCGCATAAAAAGATTTAAACCGTAATATAGTATTTTGATAACCATAAAAATGGTTAAAGTGAGTTAAACTTAAAAGCTAGACATATGCTGTCGCAGAATTTAATTTAGTAGTACTTTTAGAGGGGAACAATTTTGTAATACATGATTTTTGAATAAACTTCACTGTTTACTTAGCGCACGCAAGGAAAGCTTTAATATTTGCCTTTTTTCGTAATATTTTATATTGCTGCTCCTTTCCTATTCATCTTAGCGTGATGTTTTATACAAACAAACTCTTCAGCTTTATATTAGGACAGATGACGTTATATAGTCTATAGGTATTCTAGATAAATAGACTATCTTACACTCAAAGTGTAAGATAGTCCATTAACGAGGAAGGCTATATAACACGGCTAAGATGAATAGGGGAGTAAGGGGTGAAAGATATCAACATCAAATCTGACCCAATTGTCAACCCCACCTGCACGCGCCAGTCGGCGGCAGCAACAAATACGTGACGACCGAATCAGTGGCGGTATAACCACTTGTCCTACAGGAATACCTGCTAGAAGAGGCTGCAGAGGCCTTGGGGTACAAATAACCCCAAAAATACCTGGAGCAGAAGGCAAGGGGAAACCACTGCTACTATTTTCCCAAGAAAGTTGTCATGGAAGTTCAGTCAAATATATTACGATTGCCATACCAGCCGACTAGCGACCGGCGCCGCGTTGCGTCCGGGGTGCGCGGTGTGAAATGGGCTACCGGCCATGTGGGGGTAGGAGACCAGGCCCTCTATGGAAACTGTACTACTGGAATCCCACTCAAGCTGAGACATAGACAGACAATAGGTACGTGGAATGTGCGTGGTCTACTGTGTCCCGGAAAGCTAGCCATAGTTGAAAATGAAATATCTAGGTGTAGTTTGAGCATCTGTGGCCTTAGTGAAACACACTGGAGAGGTAATGGACACTTTTTTACCGAGACCCATGCCATCTACTATTCGGGTAGTGAAAACAGAAGTGATAGCGGAGTGGCTTTCCTAGTCCCAAAACAGCAAAGCAACTGCGTGTTGAGTTATGATGTGATTAGTGACCGCATAATGAGTATAAAGATTAAGGCGGCTCCGGTTAATTTGAATATTATACAGATTTACGCTCCTACCAGTCATGCAAGTGACGAGATCATCGAAAAGTTCTACTCCGAATTAGAGCGGACTGTAGCCAAATTCCCTAAAAGAGAAATGCTTTTGATTTTGGGGGATTTTAATGCGAAAATTGGAGCCGAATCTAATCAAATCAGTGACTGCGTAGGGAAATTTGGTCTTGGCACACGAAACGACAGAGGAGAACGCTTGATGCAATTTGCCACAGAAAATAGCTTTGTAATAGCAAACAGCTTATTTCAACATCATCCACGGAGAATTTACACCTGGACATCACCGGACGGGAACTATCGCAACCAGATAGATTACATACTTGTTGGCTCACGGTGGAGAACTTCTATCCAAAACTCTCATACTCTACCCAGCGCTGATTGCGGATCGGACCACCAACTTCTGATCTCAAAACTAAAATTAAAATTAAAAGCGGCCAGAAGTATAATCAAACGACCTAAATTTGAAGTCAAAGACCGTATGATGTTTGATGAGTTGATAGAGCAAAATTGGATCAGCTGGACAAGCTCTAAAAGAGCAGACGATACATCTGAAACGTTGTGGGCCAGAGCAAAATCTCTAATCACCGATGCGGTTGCGAAGTCTAAACCCAAAGCCATGTCACAGAAACGCCAGTACTGGATGAGTAAAAACACCTTAGATCTTGTCGAAGAAAGAAGAAAGAAGAAAAGCAAAGGTGCAACAGTTAAAGATCTCAATCAACTATCTGCGCGGATCCAGGCCGGCTGTAGACGTGACTATAATGACTACCTTACGAGACTTTGCGAAGAGGTGGAAAGTCACTCGGACAAGCACGAATCCAGAGATCTATTCCGGAAGATTGGTCTTATCACAAAGACATTGTCCCATAAAACATTGGCAATAGAGGATACACAGGGAAATGTCATTAGTGATATTGACCAAATATCTGAAATATGGAAGTGTTACTGCCAATCACTGTTTAAAGACCCAGGGTATTTAACTTTCCCAGACACAAAGCCAAAAATTGAAAATATAGAACCTGATATCCTTAAATCAGAGATCAAAGCAGCAATTAAACACCTTAAGAATGGGAAAGCTACTGGTGCGGATTTTATACCTATAGAAACCATAAAGGCTTTAGGAGATCGAGGAGTCATAATGTTTCACAGTATATGCAACAAGATATGGCAGACGGGAACATGGCCATCAGAGTGGGCACATACAGTTTTGGTGCCCCTACATAAAAAAGGTTCTACAAGGAAATGTAGCAACTATCGACTCATTGCTTTGATATCTCACGCCAGTAAAATCATGTTGCATATACTTAATGAACGCCTAAGGTCCTATTTGTCCAGGGAAATAGCACCAGAACAGGCAGGCTTTGTTAAGGGTAGAGGTACCCGCGAACAAATTCTTATTGTCCGTCAGATTATTGAGAAGGCTCGAGAATTCAACAAGCCAGTGTATATTTGCTTCGTTGATTTCTCCAAAGCGTTTGACTCAGTAAAATGGCCAGTTCTATGGAAGACATTGTTGGAAATGGGAACGCCAACTCATCTGGTGCACCTTCTTCGAAGCCTGTATAAGGGAGGAACAGCGGCGGTACGTAATGATGAAATATTGTCCACTAGTTTTCATCTCACTGCTGGTGTACGTCAAGGATGTATAACCTCACCGCTGCTGTTCAACGTTTATACTGAACTTCTTATGCGCGTCACTCTGGAAAACTGGACTGACGGAGTCAGCATTGGTGGTCGCCGAATTACAAATTTACGATACGCAGATGACATCACCTTATTTGCGACCAGTGTGGAGCGCATGGAGGAGCTACTTCATAGAGTTGAGCATACGAGCCTGGAATTTGGGCTAACAATCAATCAAAAGAAAACCAAAGTGATGATTGTAGATCGACCTAATAACAACTCGCCGGAAGTTTCACATATAGCGAAATGCGAAGTGGTCCAATCTTATATATATCTGGGTTCGTTGATCACTAACAAAGGAAGTTGCATCGATGAAATAAAGAGACGTATGGCAATGGCAAGGAGTTCTATGGACAAATTAAAAAGAATATGGAAAAGCCGGAAAGTGACAAAAGCCACAAAAATTAGACTGGTACGTTCACTGGTATTCCCAATCTTTTTATACGCTGCTGAAACGTGGACATTGCGTGAAACGGAAAAGAAGAAGATAGACGCTCTGGAGATGTGGTGCTGGCGAAGAATACTTCGAGTATCTTGGACTGAATTCAGGACTAATATATCCATACTCGAAGAGCTAGGCATCAAGCAGCGTCTATCGGCTACAGTCCGAGCACGTATTTTAAAATACTTTGGCCACGTCTCGCGCGGAAACGAAGAGTCCATAGAACGCCTTGTAGTCCAAGGCAGGGTCGAGGGTACCAGACCTCGCGGTCGATCGCCTATGCGGTGGACCGACCAAATAAAATCTGCTGTTGGTGGCCCTCTTCATGAATGCGCCAGGAAGACGGCAAACAGAGAGAAATGGCGTAACATCGTAAGGCGAGCGACAAGCGCTTCAACTTCGTGACGGCCACGACCGCTCTGACAAGAGCGTATCGACGGAGAAGAAGAAGATGAATAGGAGAGAAACAGCAATAATTTACATGACAAAACGTTAGCTAGTTATTAATAAATGCGGACTGTAACAAAATAATTCTATCATAGTTTTAGATAGAACAAGCTAAGCTAAAGCTAAGGCTATTCAATAATTACCACAATATCAAACACTGCATCCTTATCCGGTATAAGAGGACGTTAATATTTAATCAACAATGTAACGTTGCAAAGTATGAGTGCATTAGCCAGTTCCTCATAAATTCTATTCACAGCTTTTAAAGTGTTAACTTACACTATAAAGCGATGTGAAATTTGTCGAGAGTCTGTGAAAATACTCAAAGGTGCTTTGGCCACACATATCTCCGTGCAGGATTGCGGAAACTGTCCATACAAATATTTTTAATGCCTTAGTATGTTTGTTATACGCCGTGTGGTATCCGGCTGAATAGAATAGTACCACCCTCTTTTCTTACCGAGGTGTCGTAAAAGGCGACTAAGGTAAGTCAACCCGCCGTGTGGTATCCGGCTGAGTAGAATAGGTCATCCTCATTTCTTACCGAGGTGTCGTAAAAGGCGACTAAGTTAAGTTGACTCACCGTGTGGTATCCGGTTAAGTAGAATAGACCACCCTCTTTCTTATCGAGGTGTCGTAAAATACGGCTAAGTTGACGTCAAGCAGGCGGCCGGTCGTAAAATACGTAGCCAAATCATGTGACAACATGTTTATAACATGTTGTGCCGACCCCACTTAGAGTGGGATAAGGGCAGGAAGATGGTGAGTATGTTTGTTATATCCTCATTATATAACGGTTAAAGAGCTAAAGCCTTTTAGACTGGCCCGTTGGAGCACTGGGTATAGACCCTGCTTTCAGCTCCGTGGGTCGCGGGTTCGATTCCCGCCAAAGGCCAACATCACTACATATTATAAAACAAAGTCGCATTCTCCGTATGTACGCATAAAACTTTAAAACTACGCAACAGATTTTGATGCGGTTTTTTTTAATAGATAGAGAGATTCTAGAGGAAGGTTTGTACGTATAATAACATTCAATATGGAGTAGAGAAATACTGTAATTTTTGAGGTTTCTGTAAATAATTACATTTTTTTCCGCTTACATTGCAAACGCAGGCTAAACCCTACGAGATTTATCAAAATAATGTACTAAGTATTTGTACACCTTGAAAAGGTCTACAGAAAAGTCCGCGATGGTATATGTCTATCTCTTATGGATAACCCACAATAGCATTTTTTGTCATTTACTTTTTACGAAAAATAATGCCTTATTTTTGAAGCAATTTTTATACAATACAGCATTAATCCTTATCCATTTAAGTACCTTAAATAAATTGTTGATTTAATATAGATCAATATGGCCGTTTACAGCATGTAATTTAAGTGAACATTTTCGGAGATATTACAGATTTAAAATGCCGTGAGGACGCCGCGCTTCGCGCCTATAACACTTTGACTTTAGCAGCTAAGTCGCTGTTTCAAGAGTTTCTTTAAAGACATTCTGTGATTAATTATAAAAATAAAATACATAGGGAAAATGTAAAAGTAAATAAGTAAAAATGTATTATATGAATTTAGATATTCCAAAGATAGCAGGAAATCTTCTTGGTATAGGGAAAGGAAATTGTTTTTCTCCAAATTTAACGCTGGCGGGCCACGGGCAGTAATGAATAGATCATAACTACTAGATCGATTTAAATAATTTTTTTTTACACTGACTGGCATGGGATATATATTTTATACCCGTGCGAAGCAGGGGCAGGTCGCTAGTTTTCTATAAATTAATTTGTTGGTCTTTGAGCCTGAGTATTTAAGTATGTATTTAAAAAATATATAAGTACATATTCACCAGTTGTCTGTCTACCATAACACAAGTATTAAGTTACCTACTTTGGGGACGGACGACCGTGTGTTTAAGTGTCCCATATATTTATATTTATTAAAGCGTGGCTTTAAATTTCTGTACTGAAGTTCGCGCGGACGTAATCGTGTCGCATAAGTCTTTAACTTGGAGCAGCGTGGTAGGTTTCAGCTCCAAACCTTCTCTCCAAAAACGGAGAGAGGAGGCCTTTTCTCAGCAGTGAGATAGTAACAGGCCGATACTTTCTTACAATAGTTATGTAAAAAATAAGATGATTTATAGATACATAGTCACTAATGAAAATCAATGACAAGGCCAATAGCAAATTTTCCTTTTTTACGGGATTTCTTTAAGGATTGCTAATTCTTTCGGTGGTTTCTGAACGGAGTGTAGTGTAGTTAATACTGAATTTTCAGGTTTAGACCCCCCTCCCCAAAACTGAGTATTCCTAAAGACGTGAAACATTAAACACAATACACAAACACTTATATGTATTTATAAATGTATTTTTATGTATGTATTCTTGCATGTGTTGTATATATGTAGAATTATGAATATATATTGAAGTATTTATATATACTTTATTTATTTTATTTTATATTTCGTATATGTACTAGTATTTACATCTGGTATTAGTTGCACTTAGCCATATCGATTTTAGTTTTTTTTTATAAGTTCCTTAATTTAGTTATGTTATAGTTGCCTGGAAGAGATCACTTTAAGTGATAAGGGGGGTCGCCCTTTGTTTATATTTGGTTTTAACAAAACATTATCTAAATTAGCATTGGTTACAATAAAGTTATCATAAATAAATAAATAAAACTTATACACACTTACAAACATTTATGTCTGCAACGACATTTAAATTTGCAATTAGAAAACTGATTACTTCTACGAATGGAAATAACCAATCTCACGATGGGTGTGTACAATTATTAAAAACTACATCTAATCGACATTGCTCCCGTTCTCTAGCTTTGTGATTGACGACATTATAGGTAACTGCTGGTAACTGTTATTTGTAATAACTTTACGGTAAATTGATTATAATGTTGATGTTACGCTGTGAAAATTATCGTTAGGGAGCAAACGTCGCGACTTGTACTTTGAAATCAGTAAATACACTTAACTTTCTACCTAGATATATGTAAAAAATATCATTATCTTTCCCTCCCATTATCCCTAGGTAGGGTCAGCACAACATGTTGTCACATGATTTGGCTACGTATTATACGACCGGCCACCTACCTCACTCACTACCTCAAATTACCGTAGTCGCCTTTTGCGACACCGCAGTATGAAAGAGTGTGATCTATTCTACTCAGACGAATATTACACGGCAGGTTAATTTACCTTAGTCGCCTTTTACGACACGGTACCAAATGAGAATGGTCTATCCTACTCCGCCGGATAGCACACTGCGGGTCAATTTACCTTAGTCGCAGTAAGGTAAATTGAGTAGTTTAGTAGTTTACGACACCTCAGTAAGAAATGAAGGTGGTCTATTCTACTCAAATCATGTGACAACATGCTTATAACATGTTGTGCCGAGGATGACTAGACGTATACATTATTAATCATTATCAACTTCAAAACATTTTAAACTTAACATTATTATCTTTTAAACCGTATAATTCAAGACATTATCTTCGAAGTTATCACAGAATTAAAACTAATGAAATGGCTGGAAGAGATTCCGAAATATGAGCGTCGTTATATACTGATTTGTTTTATTTTATCTTTTCATTTATTAGATCAAATATTACAATAGAGAAGCAATAAAGGAACTACAAATAAAATAACTATCAAGCGCTAAGCGAAAACAGGACATAACAACCCGGCCTGATATTAGAAGAATAAGAAAAAGTGTTTCTTGAATCTTTATTTCCTTGTTTTACCGGAATATCAGGTTTCTCATCTCCATACAGTCGAACGGTATTCGTTAATATTTGCATATGTCGTCACAAAGTGCCGTGTAATCACTAAATAACGGAAGCGTTTTTTTATCATACGTAACTAATCCGAGAATGTATTTTTACAGTTATCTTTATTGCCTCACAAAAGAATACAGCGCCTTCTTCTTATATATAGATTTACATGGGAGATTTATGATTGTACTAATAACATTTTGATGGCCCCTAACAAACGGGAAATATACTCTATTCAATCACACTATAGTCTGCTCTGTATAAAATACCTTCTATTGCCCGAAGTAGGCAGAAATACATGACACAAGGCTCATCTTCATTATTTCCTGGATATTCGGTTTTAGCCGAAGAAAAATTCTTTGTTATGTCTATATGCGAAGGTATTTTAGGAGACATAGATAGAAGATACATCTTTGTGGCTTTTGGTGTAGAGACCTTAGGTCCCAGGCCCTTGAGGATTTGGGGCCCGGAGGCTCATACCTTATTTAAAGAACTATCTAGAGCTAAGGTGCTAGCTCAGGCCTACCACCGTAGAGTTGATGAAGCCCGTTCACGTGGAGGAGACTATGCGGTGGTAGAAGTGGACTAGCGGAAGGCAGCTCAGGAGGAGCTCCTTCGCCAATGGAGGCGGTGACTGGAATCGCCCAGTGCAGGAACCTGGACGATTTCGGTCATCCAGCTCATTCTCCAGGGCTGGGTCGCCCAGGAGGTAAGGGATCCTCACCTTCCGCCTGACACAGGTGCTTTCCGGACATGGTTTCTTCGGAAGGTATCTGTGGCGGGTGGCCCGGCGCAAAGCGTCTGGTGAGTGCCACGAGTGCGGCGTTGAATTCGACACGGCGCTGCACACGCTCGCGGTCTGTCCAGCTTGGGCGGTTCAATGGGCGGAACTTGTGACACTCTCACTTACAACAGACAGTCGTCTGTTGTGTCCCTATTCTAGTATATTAACTGTATGAAAATGCAGTAAAATAAATATTGACAGTAGAATACTCACAGCTTAGTATCGTCGCCTCAATGCCAAGTTTTATGAATCCGTAACAGAGTTTTTGTCAAATACGAGACCGAATGTGTAATTTTTATTTTAGTTCCTTGAATCCAAATTCCTTTTTTTTCGGTTTCATTTTCATGTTACTGCATGTTTAACAATAAAAATAACTACCGAATTTGGCAAACTAATCACTACAAGTAAACATGTTCATTGAGCCGTTAACTAGTTTCTCTGACATCGAGATAACGGATGTTCCTCTAATGATCAGAAGTTAACTTAGTCGATAAAGTTGTCCAATCAATGCCAACTCGTGACCGTTTTAAGAATAAATTGTACCCGAGGTAGATTGCATCTACTAAATTGACTTGTGCATTAAGTAATTGGGACAACTAAAACTATACAAATTCGTACTTATGTGTGCTGAATTTGAATCAGAAATCTGATGCTGAACATGTCAATTATGCCGTGTGGTACCCTGCTGAGTAGAATAGACTACTCTCAATTCTTGGCGAGGAATCGTAAAAAAAGACTAAGGTAAATTGACCCGCCGTGTGGTATCCGGCTAAATAGATTAGTTCAACCATGAGGGTAAACTAATGGAACTGGGTAAGTAATGATACTTACCGAGGTGTCATAAAAAGCGACTAAGTGTACCGCCCACCCTCCAGTGATTATATATTATTTGAGAGCGTCATGGAGGAAGTTCTTAAGAAGATCTTTAAATCTTCAAAACAAGTTTTAATATGTGGAGACTTTAATGTTGACATCTTAGTGGATACCTGTAATCGTTGTAGGTTACTTAATTTATTTCAATGTTTTGATATGATCAATGTATTTAACGAACCTACCAGGATAACTGCAACTTCAGCTACCGGTGTTGATAATATTTTTACTAGCTACAGTTGTAATATCTTAGAAAAATCTATAATAAATCGCTTAAAGTCTGATCATAGTGGGCAAATTATATCTGTCCCTAACTATATGCAGGAAAAAAATTGTTATATCAAGTACAGGCCTTTCACTTCGAATAAAATAAAGCGATTTCAATCAAAAATATCATCAAAGATATTGCAATTCGACAAAAGTCGCGGTAGCTCAGATGAACTTTTTAATGCCCTCTTTGGAATGATTGGTTGTGAGTTCAATAATACTTTTAATATTATAGAAAAAAAAGTGATCAAAAATCTTAGGTTTAGCGAATGGGCCACTAATGGCATTTATAAGAGTAGGAATAAGTTATTTGATCTGTATGCAGAAAAACAATATAATAAGTCCCCCACTTTTCTACAATATGTAAAAAAATATTCAAAAACGTTTAGAAGTGTCTGCACACAGGCCAAATCTCTTCATATTAAAAGTAAAATAATTAATTCTAAAAATAAAATAAAAACTACCTGGAATGTTATTGGAGATGAAACAGGTAGACGTAAAATGCATAATTCTGCCATAGAGCTTAAAATTGGGAATGAACTTATTAATTCTGATACAGCAGTAGCTAGTGCATTTGAGCATTTCTTTCAAAATATACCCATTTCTACCACTAGCTCAATAAACTCATCCCCAATGGAAGCTTTTAATGTTTTAAAGGACAGCGTCACGGAGTGCAGTGTTAATTTTAAATTTCAACACATTTCCCCATACGATATCGTCAAAATTTTTAAAACATTAAATATTAAAAAAACAACTGATCTATGGGGAATGTCCGTAAAATTAATTAATAATATTATTGATATTATCGCCCCGATTATGGCCAAGATCTTTAACAAATCTGTAGATACAGGGATATTTCCCAATTTAATGAAACATAGTAAATTGATCCCCCTTTTTAAGTCCGGTGATAAGAGCGACCCTCAGAACTATAGACCTATTTCGGTCTTGCCAACTCTAAGCAAGATTTTTGAGAAAATCATCCTAAAGCAGCTGCTCCAGCATTTTAATTTAAATAATTTACTTCATCCTGAGCAGTATGGGTTTACTAAGGGTCGGTCTACAACGGATGCGGGTGTGAGGTTGTTGAAGCATGTCTTTGATGCGTGGGAGAACTCACAAAATGCCATAGGGGTATTTTGTGACTTATCCAAAGCATTTGATTGCGTTCAACACGAAATTTTATTGTTAAAGCTTGGCTATTATGGCATTAAAAACAATGCACTTCGTCTCGTTGCATCGTACCTTCACAGCCGGATTCAAAGAGTGTGCATTAATGATGTGCAGTCATCCGGATCGGCCTTAGTTATGGGTGTGCCTCAAGGATCAATCCTTGGTCCCTTTCTGTTTTTAGTATATATAAATGATTTACCGTATTTTATTCATAATATTTGCGATATTGTACTGTTTGCGGATGATACATCATTAATTTTTAAAGTAAATAGAAATGACGATAATATTGACGAAGTAAACAGGGGTTTATCGCAAGTAGCTCATTGGTTCAGGCTAAATAATTTGGTACTGAACTCAAATAAAACTAAATGTATTGAATTTGCATTACCTAATGCTGCAAAAACAGCAAATAGACTCTCTTTAAATAATGTACCACTAAAAACAGAAAATTCAACTGTATTTTTGGGAGTATCTTTGGATACAAAACTCCAATGGAGCACACACGTAACAACTCTTGCAGGGAAACTGAGTTCAGCGGCCTACGCTGTTCGAAAGATAAGACAATTCACAGACGTCGAAACAGCAAAACTTGTTTATTTTGCCTACTTCCATAGCATTATGTCTTATGGAATATTGCTGTGGGGTAAATGCGCGAATAGTGAAAAAATTTTTGTTTTACAAAAAAGAGCTATACGTGGCATTTATAATTTAAGACCGCGTGATTCCCTGCGAGAGAAGTTTAAGGAAACAGGTATTCTTACATTTGCTTCACAGTATATTTTAAGCAATCTAATTTATGTACATAAAAATATAAAGAATTATAAAACGATAGGTGATGTATACAATAGACAAAGCAGGAACCGACATAAGCTTGCGGCTCCTGCTTTGCGCCTTGCAAAAGTACGTAATTCGTTTGTGGGTTTTGGTATAAGATTCTATAATAGGATTCCGCAATCAATTTCAGCTTTGCCATTACATCAGTTTAAAAACACTGTTAAAAAGAGGCTGATACAGAAAGCCTACTATACTCTTGAGGATTATTTGGAAGATAAGACTGTGTGGATATAGCTCTCTTTGAACCTGTACAAGACAGTAACGACTTAATGTAATAGTATTAAGAATTATATTTTTAAAAGAGCAACCGCCGAGTTTCTTGCTGGCTCTTCTCGGTAGGAACAGCTTTCCGAACCAGCAGTAGAGTTGACGATTCAAAAGCACTTGTTTACAAGTTTATTTGAATAAAGAATATTTTGAATTTGAATTTGAATTTAAGGTAATTGACTAACGTAGTTGACATCAGGCAGGCGGGTGGTAAAATACCTAGCCAAATCATGTAACAACATGTCTAAAATATCTTGCGCCGACCAACTAAGAGTGAGAAAAGGATACGAAAATGAAATTTAACGTTATGTTAAAAACGGTGGTATATTCTAATCAGCCGGATACCACACGGCGATTCAACTCACCTTTGTTGCCTTCGGTAAAAAATGAGGATGGTTTATTTTACTCAGCCGGATGCAACACGGCGGGGCCAATATCATCATCCCCCCTCCTTAATAATACCCCCTTTAACAATCAAAATAATCTCTTTGGGGCGTGGGCTCCACGTTGGAAAGCACTGCTTTAGAAGGAATAAATGGAAATTTCCATAGAATCAAATCCATATTTTCTATATTCGCTATAATCACTCTGCCAGTGAGATACAAGAAACGCCGTTCGAAACGAGTTTACTCTGTCCTGGTGGAACTGGATATGACGCTAACCGTTACATATTACCTGTCAGTTAATGGAGCTGTTATAAAATACTTAAAAGCAGCCCACGTCCGCTCTTTTATCAAGCTATTAAATTTTACGTACATACATGATAGTATAGTTATGTATATAGCGAACAGAGGCACTTTTAATTAAATAAACTTTTAAACCAAAGACAAATTCTTTTTCGAATTGACTTTAAGGCTTGTCGATGAAGCCCGAATACGACGTATGGAAGATATTAGTTTAACCATGCCATAAGGTCCGCATGCGGTAACCGTTTTCATTAGTCGTTTAGGCCCGCATGCTGGATATTTAATCTTCAGCGCGTATATATGCAGTACATATTTTTTTGAGTGGTCCTAAATAGACGTGCAAGCTATGGATCAACAATGAATTTAATGTGGAGCAATTTTATCTGTTTCTGACGTACTCAACACCATTCGCAAACTTAATCCCCGCACCCCGTTTGCTTTATATCAACCAATGAATTTCATTGGTTGATGTAAAGTGTCCGGGGAATACCTGCATGCGATATATCGACTACGATAGCGATAGCACATTTTCACTAGTCGGTATTCCGTATTAAGGGACTCCCCGTACGCAGTATAACTACTGAGTTATCGATCAGTGAAAATGAGCAATGCTGTTAGCCCTAATGGCTTTGACAGCGCAGAAGCTCCCCCGGATAAAATTGATAAGAGCGTGTGCATTGACGCACTCGAAACTCCATGAGAGCGTTGCCTTAAGGGTGTC
Source organism: Morpho helenor (assembly GCA_029227775.1). Taxonomy (NCBI): domain Eukaryota; kingdom Metazoa; phylum Arthropoda; class Insecta; order Lepidoptera; family Nymphalidae; genus Morpho; species Morpho helenor. The sequence continues at coordinate 4,270,203 of JARGCU010000008.1, forward strand.
TCCTGAGACCGAACCTCGGCTTAAAGCGGCGCGTTTTGGAGGACTATATCTGACCATAGATTTTGAAGAAGTCTGCATCGCGGCGGCCGCTTGACAGAAGCAATCAGGGAACTCGTCTTTGTTGGTGAAGACGCTGTTTGTGTATATGTTGGATGTATATCTTGTTTGATGCTGTTATAGCATCGTCCGGGTCGTTAAGGACGATCTTAGAACGCCTGTGAAATCAGTTGGGGAAAAACCAGTATGATGTATGAGTTTATGTTATTGAAAGACAAACCCTCTGGAAATGGGTAGATCAGTGTCACCCCAACTTTTTGTGCCATGCCCCACCTTAGCCTTGCTAAAATTCTTATGGCCTCCTATGTAACGTACATATATTTTTGTTTCAATATTAAAGCCCACTTCAGATGAAATGATTTTGGTTTTAGGAAGAAGAATTTTCTTTTTTGTTAAATTTGGTACCGAAAGTTAGCATTGCATTTAAATAACCTGTAGCGAAAGGTTTAACTGACTCGTGTCGGACTCCCCCCCGTGGAACGTGGGCCCAACGCTGGGAAACACTGGGTAAATGAACATATTATGCCTGTATGTATAACATCATCATCCTCCTGCCCTTATCCCACTCTAAGTGGGGTCGGCACAACATGCTATAAACATGTTGTCACATGTTTTTTTACGTGGTTTACTATCAGCGGCCTGCCTGACGTCATACCTTAGCCTTATAAAAATTAGTTTTATACCTGAGACCTTTGACATAAAAACGCTCTTTACTTGATACATAATGCATTTAGTGTGTACTTTTCAGTTTAAAGAAAGTTTTTTTGTATTTCACGTCACTTATTATTAATATATATTTTTAGAGGATCCAAAAAAGTCTTTTTAACGCATATTGAGGTTGCTTGAAAGAGATGGTTGGCATAGCGATAAGGCCGCCATTTGTGCGATTTATTGTTTTTTTTTTATAATTAACTTGTCTTGTTTTTATTATATAGGATAACAATTTTTTGTTAGCCTATATAATAAAAACAATCTTTTATGTATTTGTGTGCAATAAAGAGTAATTCTATTCTATTCTATTAAGGATTTTTATTCCTCAAATTTAAATTAAATACACTCAATGTAAAGGCACAATTAAAATGGAATCTAATACAATTTATACCTGAGAACATTTCCATGTAGACAAGTAGCCGCAGTACCACGAAGCCCAACAAAAACATTCAGTCGAGACAGCTAGCTCGATTCATATTCCCATAATTAACGACCATAAAAAGCTGTATCCATTTTGCGGTTATGTACAGTTATTTTAATTCTACTCAGTCAATGTTATTTGTTTGTTTTTGTTTATCCATCAACACAGATTTTTTTTTTTTTTTTTTTTTTCGAATTGACAATATGCTGTTAGCCCTAACGGCTTTTACAGCGTCACCGGGCGGGACGGGCGAGCGCAGAAGCATCGCCGAGGTTGCGAAATGCGTGGAGTAGAGCGCAGAAGCTCTACTAGCGTCGGGGAACGTCGTCCTAAGGGTGCCTCCTGTGAGGCCGGACCACGGCTTAGGGCGACGTGTAGTGGAGGGCTGATGGTATGACTTTGATTAGTCAATACGACGACGGAAGGGTGGCAAGAAGCCACGACCAACCGATGTCAGAAATCTGGGACCTCGTCTTCGCCGGCGAAGACGCTGTGTGTATGTATTACGTGTTTCTGTGTTTGCGATCGTTATTTGATCGTCAGGGTCATATAGGACGCTTTTTGGACGCCTATATTTTCGGTGGTCAGACCTAACTGGGATGTAAGTGGCAGCAACTGAAATGAGAGGGTTCGGGTGTACCTCGGATTTCTCGAAGTAAGATTTCGAAAAACGTTTAAAGAGGTGAGTAATGGTAGGGAGGTCGAGGTCTCTATGGAGGTCAACGTTCCGCATGAACCACGGACAACCAGTGGCTGTCCGCATAAATCGGTTTTGCATTCTTTGAAGCGTGAGCAATCTGACCTTTGAAACGTGCGCGAACGCAACGCTCGCATAGGACATTATTGGTCTTATGCAAGTTTTGTAGAGTGTCACTTTGTTGCGGAGTGACATTTTACTTTTCTTGCATAACATCGGATAAAGTCGTCCCATGACATACGCAGCCTTATTGCAGACTATGCGTATGTGCTCGTGGAAGGTCATGGAAGGTTGGAAGGTGACACCTAGGTACTTGACTTTCTGTTGCCAGTGAATTGGTGTATCGTAAAGGGAAATTTCCGTAGGTGTGTCTATGTGAGATCGGAAACGATTACCGATAAAGTGCATAGCTGCACTTTTATCAGGGTTTATTTCGACTCTCCATCGGCGGAACCAGCGTCCGAGGCTGTCTACCGCTTTCTGGAGACGTCTAGTGATAACTTGAGGTTGGCGAGATGTGGTAAATACAGCGGTATCATCCGCGAAAAGGGCAAGATGAGTGCGCTCTTTAATAGGCGCCCGTGGAATGTCACTCGTGTAGAGCGAGTACAATAAGGGTGCCAGCACAGATCCTTGAGGGACACCGGCACGGATAGGGCGGCGAGATGATAGAGTGCCGTCTACGCGGTACCGAAAGGTACGATTGGTAAGGTAGTTTCGTATGATAAGTACGAGTCTGTCAGGTATATTTAATAGGAGCAACTTGTGGATTAAGCCTGCATGCCAGACCTTATCGAAGGCTTTGGCGACATCGAAGAATATGACACCTGTAAACTGCTTGGTTTGTAAACCTTGCAATATGTGCTCCGTGAGGCGGTGCACTTGTTGAACACAGGTGTGTTTTGGACGAAATCCGAACTGTTCGTTGGGAAGGAGATTATAAGTATCGACTACGGATTTTAATCGGGCAAGGATAATTCGCTCGTATATTTTTCCTAAGCTATTTAACAAACTAATGGGACGATAGCTAATCGGGAGATTTCGAGGCTTTCCCGGTTTGGGAATACCTATCACTGTAGCTTCTTTCCACTCGTCAGGAAAGGAGCATCCGGCAAGGAGGGCATTAAAAATCAGTACCAGTAGGTGGATGATTTGGTCGGGAAGGCACTTCAGTGCCCTGTTGGAGATGGAATCAGGACCGGGAGCTTTTTTGGAGCGGAGGTTTTTAATTATGGTTCGGACTTCTTCTCCGGTAGTGGGAAGTAACGGCTCGCTTTCGGGAGTCGTTGCGGAAAGATTGTCTGCCACCTTTTCCACTCTGGAGTGGAATTCGGTGAATTCGGGTACACTGGGGTTGGGAGAGCATTGGTTTTCCAGACTGTCTGCCAAGCATTCGGCCTTTTCAGCGTCGTCAAACGCAGGTGGGAGATTCGGACGAAGTAATGGTGGGGTGGCTGCGTACCCATCGGCTTTTAGAGATTTCGCCAAGCACCAGTAGGCCTGATGTCCTGGCTTGATCTCCGAGAGCTTTCTATTCCAGGAATCGTTGTGGAAACAGGTTAATTTTTCTTTAACCTCTTTCTGTAATCTATTGAGCGCACTCCGGTTTTCTCGGGTCGGATATCTGTCGCGTGCCCTAGTGGCAGCACGTTTTTTAACAATTAATTCTCGCAGATCAGCTGGTAGTTCTCGACAACGAAAGTTATCGGGAATTTCCCTAGAACAATCCTTAAGAGTATCAGATAAGTGAGCTGTGAGATGAGTGGTCGCTGTTTTTGCAGTTTCCACTGAATCTATACGGTCAGGAATCTTTTTGAGGTGGTCTGAATCAAGAGATTGGAGACGCTCGCTAAGTTTTTTCCATTCGATAATGGTTTTGTTTCGAGAAACCGCGGTTGGAGGGGGTCCTAGCTGAAGTAAGACTGGGCGGTGGTCCGAGTCTAGGTCATGAATAACTTGTATGCTATGTAGCTGAAGGGTAATATTTTGGATTAGTGCCATGTCGATGGTACTGGCAGTCGGAATGGGATGGGTAGGCCGAGAGTATCGCGTGGGCTCGTCTGGAGCCAGAATATCAAAGTTCAGGAACGGAGAGTTGCTGAGCCTATGTAAAAGATTGCCATTGGCATTTGGAGACGATCGATTCCATTGACTATGTTTTGAATTGAAGTCCCCGCCTAGTAAGACGGCGTCTCCAAGTCCTAACAGAGTCCTAATGTCGCTTTCTAGGAGAGTTTTAGACGGACTGAGATAGATTGATGCTAATATAACCGGCTGATGGCCGGTCATCCCTAACTGACATACTGAGGCCTCGATATTAGTAAGTCGAGGGGGATCTAGAGGAGTGCAGTGAAGAGACTTCCTGTAGTATTATATTGCTGTGCCTCCAAGAGGGCCTGTGAGTCGGTCATTTCTGATTAAGACAAAGTTTGCTATCTTAGGATCGCGATGGAAAGGCTTCAGGAATGTCTCTTGCACTAAGAGGATGTCGATCGGGTACGCAGCCATAAATTCGCGCACTTCGTATATTTTATCCCAAAGACCGTCTGCGTTGAACAGACCTATGGAGAGTCGGTTCGGTTTAATTCTGCCTTTTGGTGTACTATCCATACTAGGCGTTTATTTTTTGTATTACTTCAATGAGCCGGTGGTGCTCGAGAAGTGCCGACAGACGATCTTGAGGATTATTCCTCAGTTTGTTTGCTAGTATCGACAGTTCGTTTACGTCGATAAGCGCAACAATAGAGCTAATAAGCTTCATGTCTTCCACGAAACTATTAGCAGTATTGTTTACTGAATTGGCAGCCACCTGTATTGGCTTTGTTTTAATCGCCGGAGGGGGCTGGGGGACGGGGAGGGAGACAGCAGCTGCTTGCTGCTTTTTATGCCAGGGATTAGTAGCGGGCAATGGAGCCGGTATGTACCTGTCCGCCGCAGGTGTTTTATGACCCCCACGTGCATTATTTTTACGGACTGATATTTTTTGGGTGCGTTTCACCTTTCGCGGAGCTTTTGGGCAACCGCGATAGTTTGCAGGATGCCCTTTGGTCCTACAAAGTACGCAGCTCGGTGGTTCCTCAGTCGGAACCGTACGAGAGCAATCTGACGTACCATGGTCTCCTAAACATTTCACGCATCGGGGTCGTGCGTGACAATTACGTGCTGAGTGCCCGTAAAGCTGGCAGCGATGGCATTGGCCGATCGCGCCTCGGTTACGTGGGACTTCGATACGAAGCCCAGACAATCTACATATAGATGTCACGTTAAAGACATTTTTGCCCTGCGGTGACAAATCAAGCACAACAAGGCAAAGTTCGTAGGGGACTTTGGTCCGCGAATGGTACATACGATGTACCTCTCTGACGGGAAGATCTTGGGACTTAAGGTCCTCTTTAATGAATTCCGTGTCTATCTCTACAGGTAGACCGCGGATGACAACGCGAAGTTGGCGTTCATCTTCTAGCGCGTATGAGTGATACTCAATATTATCATCTCTCAGTAGCGCTGTAAGTCGGCGGTGGTCATTCGAGGTGGGTGGAGAAACCCTAATGCCAACATTTGTAGAGCGTGCGCTCCCAAATGAGATCGACTGGGCTTCGATCTTAGGTAATAAGCGCTGCCATGCAGCTTTTTCCCTGATATAAAGCGGTGGGACTTTTTCTCGCCGCTCGGTCATCGGGGAGTCTTGTGGCTCCTCGCTGGCCTCACTTCGAGTATGTCGGTCAGAAGGCTTAGCCGTGGCTGTGACGGGCCTTTTAGAAGGGATAGTCTTAGGAGCCTTTAGCTTTCGCTTTTGGCTCTTGCTGACGACGGTCTCAAAGCCGTCGTTGTCGGTTTCTACGTCTAAAGACGAGATAGAGGTCTCAGAAGGAATTTCTTTGACCTGGTAATGCTCAGACTCCATGCCTGTCGACACAGAGCTAGCAGCACTAATGACTGGAGGGCTATCTTTGACGGCAGGATGCGGTCGAAGATATCCCTTCAATACGTCGCGATGGACAGCTGGGTGGCGCGTCTGGAGGTACTCTAGGAGTCCCTCCATTCGCGGGTCGCCCAAGTAATTACGTTGGGGATCCATAATAGACCCAGAGGAATAGGTCCTCCCTGCCGGCAAGGGCAGGGAGGTGTGTACCTGCGGTGTGCCCCTATTGAGTCTTTGCCCTTCGGGGGACAGAGGTGTGTACCTAATTTACAAACTAGTGTACTTACGGACCGGATACAACAGGCACTGTACACAAAAGCACTGCACCAATCTAATCGAGCAACGATGACAACGCTAGCCGCACTGCACTGCGAGCGACACGCTACGAAAACACAACACAACACAACACAAGGGCGGCACTTAGGCGCGAAACTTTAAAAGAAGAAAGATTATTTATACAAATAAAAGATTGGATCGGAAACGATCGTAACTAAACAGAGCGCAACCACTAAATCGGTGGTCAAATCGAAATTCGCTTGTCGAGACATCCGTACGCGACGGAGGTCGAAAGCGAAGTGTCAACACAGATAAAATACATTACTTCATTGTTTAGTTATCTATGAGATTTTTTTATAATTGTAGGTAATATAGGTAAGGAAATTTAAAGTTTCAAACTTGCTTTTATAAACTAACTTTGATTTTAACTTTGTACACATACCAAAAACCGGTGACGATTTAATTTGATTAAAAAGATGGCCCGCGCTTTTTTACAATAATATTAATATTTTTCGTTCGTTATTTCCTTTTTTACTTTTACAACTGTTTTTATTTGTTTTATACTTTTTTGAAACTATAGTACTTATATTTTTTTCATACCGTGTGGTATCCGGCTGTGTGGAATAGACCCTCATTTCTTACCGAGGTGTCGTAAAAGACGACTACCTATGGTAAGTTGACGTTATGCAGGCGGCCGGTCTCAAAATAGGTAGCTAAATCATGTGACATGTTTATAACATGTTGTGCCGACCCCACATAGAGTGGGATAAGGGCAGGAGAATGATATGAATATAGGGATATTGCAATATTCCACTCCGTCATTACAATTTTTTTTTTGTTTTTTGGAATTTGTAGGTATAATGATAGAGTTACGAGTATATCGCGATGATATTGTTATTACGCTTCGCGTAAAATACTTAATCGCCAACTAACTACAGCAAAAAACCAATAAACAAGCAACGAAACAAGTTTTTCGACCACCCTAATGGAATAAAAAGTGCTAAAGTAACATTACGCAAGTGTACTTTATACGTGTTGACTTGAGATAGATTACTCGAAACATGGCGCGAAGGCCGTTTGGGTTGTTGACCTTAGCAGAGCCATCTAGCGATAACACGCCAAATCATATCAAATCAAAATATCTTTATTCAAATAAGCTCTTTCAAGCACTTTTGAATCGTCAATGATCAATATGATTAATGAATCTACAACTGGTTCGGAATGTTGCTCTTACCTAAAAGAACCAGAAAGAAACTCGGCGGTCAATCTTTTAAACATTTTCAATTTTACATTATTAAACCGCAGTCTTGCATGAAGCTGAAAGGATTATCAAAACCAGGCTTTTTTATCATCCAAATAATCTTCAATTTTGTAATATGCTTGACGTATAAGCATATTTCTTATTCCTAATTTAAACCTTTCTGTAGACTGAGGCCGTTACATTTATTAAATAATTACAATTCTCTTATTTACTGACTAAAGTTAGTACTAAGTAGCAGCCTGTTACTATCCCACTGCTGAGAATAGGCCTCCTCTCTCAGTGTTTGGAGAGAAGGTTTGGAGCTAAGACCTACCACGCTGCTCCAATGCAGATTGGTAGGTTACACATATCTTCAGAATTCTCTAGTGATATGCAGGTTTCCTCATGATGTTTTTCTTCACCGAAAAGTGTGAGATAAATTTCAATTATCAATTAGACACATAAGTTTTAACAGAAAAACTTATTGGTATCTGCGCGGATTTGAACCCGTGACCTCCTCGAAAGAGTCGCACGGTGTTACCGCTGGGCTACCACAGCTTTACTGACTAATTAGAGAAAAAAAATAGGTAATAAATCATTTTGTTTTAGTCGTTTCAAATTTTATTTTGCGTATAATAATGATTTTAAATTCCGTGTGGTATCTGGCTGAGTAGAATAGACCACCCTCATTTCTCACCTAAATGTCATAAAAGGCGACTAAGGTAACTTGACCCACCGTGTGGTATCCGGCTTAATAGAACAGACCACCCTCATTTCTTACCGAGGTGTCGTAAAAGACGACTAAGTATGTTGACCCACCGTGTGGTATCCGGTTGAATAGAATAGACCACCCTCGTTTCATACAAAGGTGTCGTAAAAGGCGACTAAGGTAAATTGAACCACCATGTGATATACGGTTGAGTATAATAGATCACCCTCTTTCTTATCGAGGTGTCGTAAATACGACTAAGGTAAGTTGAGGCAGGCGGCCGGTCGTAAAATACGTAGCCAAATCATGTGACATGTTTATAACATGTTGTGCTCACGCCACTTACAGTGGGATAAGGGCAGGAGGATGATTCCGGTAACTTAATATATTAAAAATTGATATATTGAATAAATAATATAATAAATAATGGCTATATTTAAGTGTATCATATAAATGGTTAGGTATACAATAAAGACTTTTTTATCTATTTTTAAGGGCTTGTTCAATTATGAACATGCCACCCTGAACATGACACTTTACAAAATGCTACCATCTACGTTTTAGCCCGATTTCAACTAATTTGTACAGCATTCTTGCTTGAAATTATTATTTTATTATATGAAAGAATTTATTTACGCCGTGTGGTATCCGGCTGAATAGAATAGTACCACCCTCTTTTCTTACCGAGGTGTCGTAAAAGGCGACTAAGGTAAGTCGACCCGCCGTGTGGTATCCGGCTGAGTAGAATAGACCACCCTCATTTCTTACCGAGGTGTCGTAAAAGGCGACTAAGGTAAGTTGACTCACCGTGTGGTATCCGGTTAAGTAGAATAGACCACCCTCTTTCTTACCGAGGTGTCATAAAATATGACAGAGGTAAGTTGGCGTCAGGCAGGCGGCCGGTCGTAAAAACGCAGCCAAATCATGTGACAGCATGTTTATAATATGTTGTGCCGACCCCACTTAGAGTGGGATAAGGGCAGGAAGATGATGATGAAAGAATTTATTTATAATGAAAAGAATTATTTATCCTGAATAAAAAGTATGTAGTTTCGCCAACTTTGTATGTTCACACGATGTAAAACGGTAAATGGTAATCATTAAATTCTTAAGGTTTAATCGTCACAGTCTTACTCAGTAACAGTTAACTGTAATGATTCAATCCATATGGATGTCTAAATAAACCATTCATGGTATGGTTAGACAACCTTATAATACGTAAAGCGTAAATTAACTGACAACAAGCTTAGCATAGGAATTAAATGCGATCGTCACTGTAAAAACCCTCTATGTTAACATTGCAATAAACTTTGCCCCATTATTAGTACCTAATATGATCTATCTATTCTATACTTAGGTATAATAAAATCGTTGAGATGTCAAATCTCTATGCGTTTGTTCCCGCTAATCACAAAAACGGCTGATCTGATTTGGACGCTGTTTTTGGTAATAGTAGAACCTCACTTAACATAGATATACGGTGTGTTTTATTTTAATCCGTCACCAAATAAAAAAGATACATCAATTTTAAGTTGAAAGGTCGTGTACTATAGATACTGATAGTTGCATTTTTTCGTTTTCCGCCATTTCTATTAAAAGATTTCGTCTAAAAATATAATATCGTTCGTAAAGTAACAGCCTGTTACTATCGCACAAACAGAATGTTTGTTCTCCTCCATATAGTCCGAAACGGCTGGACCGATTTTAATTAAATTATTATATAATCTTTAGAATAACCCAGCGGCTGATATTGTAATTTGGTGGCGATTGGAGCATTTTTTTTAAATTATATCCTTAAATTAAGCACGGCAAAGCGGGCTGGACATACTAGTTAGTAATATAGTTGATAAATATTTCGATTTTCATTCGAAACTTTAATTCATATAAATAAAAGCATAATATATGATCACAAAACCATTACAGTCGAAGAAGAAAATAGAATATTTATTTATTTAAGTTTACTAACAAAGATTAATAAAAGATAGGTGCCATTTTGTATTCATTGCATTGCATTCATATCATTTTTAAAATATTAAATTTTTATTTTAAAATTGTAAAAGCGTTTCTTTCAATTTATAGTATACCTCCCAGTCTATTATCGTTTTAAAATAATATAGCGCTGCCATGTTGAAAATGTAATTTATTTCTGAAATATATATTGTTACAGATATAAAATGGTTAGAAGAATATTTTTAGCATGTCTATTCTGCTTGACGGCCCAGGCTTTAGCTACGAGTGATGATAAATTCATCAAAAAATATGCTATGATGAAGGTAAGTAATATTTAAAAAAAAATATTATACAAAAATCATTTTTTAGCTCTCGCAGTCGGTAGGATTCGAACCTACGCTCCCAGAGGGAATCTGATTTCTAGTCAGACGCCTTAACCGCTCGGCCACGACTGCTGTGAACTACGGTGTCAAATATTAGATTAGTACTTATTACAAGAAACAATCTTATTATTTATAACAAAAAAAAAATTTTTCAACATTTGTTAATAAAGAAAAATTATTTACAAAGCAAACAAATTATTATCATCATTTTAAATTGTTCTTCGATATTTTTTGTTTTATATAATTTAACAAAATAATTTTTCATTGATACTAAAATTAATAAATATTTATTACTCATAATAAAATAATAATATAAAAATAACAAATCCGATTTATAGTTAAGTAATTTGAATGTATATTTTTTAAATCTTAGATTTATGAAAGCTGCTTTGGCCCAGAAGTAGTCAAGCAACTACGAAAAGAAATGAAAGACGCAGTTGAGAAATGCTGTACACCGCCACCTGTTGACGAACCGCCGAACCAGCCCAATATACCGTCCATTTTGTTAGGCAAGCTGCCGCCTGGCTTTGCCATAGACCCGAGTACGCAAACTATCACCAAGCCTGTAGATGGCGCTCATAATCATGCAAACGATCTGCTTAAACCAGATCAAGGGCAACCAGCTCAAAAGATTCCGCCGATTGGAAATATTCTGCCTTTCAGATCACAAATGGTAAGTGTTAAAATAAAGTTTTAAAAATTAATATACGATGATGCCTCCTGTGAGGATTGAACTCACGACCCCTGGTTTACGAGACCAGTGCTCTACCACTGAGCTAAAGAGGCGATGTGAAGAATGTCGAAATAATACATTATGTAACACATTCGTTAAATACGATCAATTATTCTATGAAATACAACACTATAGTTTAAGAAACAAGTATAAGATCTCAGATTCTTATGAATAACTGAGTTTAATCTTTTACTAATACTTTTTTTGTTAATTTCATATACTGTTCTGGTGTGCGATATTCTATTCTATTCTATACTTAGATATTTTAAAAGCTACCCTTCGAATTCGCATATCTATAACATACACTAAATACATGCTTTTATTTTATCATCATATCCGCGATATTTTTATCATTAGAGATCATTAGCATAGCCGTGTGGTATCCGGCTAAGTAGAAAAGTACCACCCACATTTCTTACCGAGGTATCGTAAAAGGCGACTAAGGTAAGTCGACCCGCTGTGTAGTATCGCTGAGTAGAATAGACCACCCTCATTTCTTACCGAGGTGTCGTAAAATACGACTAAGGTAAGTTGACGACAGGCAAGCGGCCGGCCGTAAAATCGCAGCCAAATAATGTTACAACATGTTATAACATGTTGTGCCGACCCTACTTAGAGTGGGATAAGGGCAGGAGGATATATATATAGAAATCATTAGCATAGATGACAACGGAGACCGAAGGTTCTGAATGCTCTTTGAATATTTTCGCACTATGTGTACCTAATAATGTTGTTTTTATTACAGCCCTTCCAACAACCTTCACCTTACATGATGCCCGCTCAGTTCCGGCCTATGAACCCGTCATACTACCAGTTTCCATACAACCCCATGTTCTACCAGCCCGGGCTGCAGTACAACCCCTACGCTTACCAGCAACAACAGCCTTTCCAACAGGGAATTTATCAACAACCCTATTTCACCGGCAATAACAGGATGTCTGTAAGTATATTTACGACAAAAATTATTACAAACACAAAATGAGGTACTAAAGTGACCAAATTCAAAATTAGTATTAATTGCGTTAAATATATTGTTTGACATCACGCTACTACGAACTAAAAAAAAGTTATCGTACTCTTGCTCTTCAAAGTTATGCACCTCTTTAACTTTTAAATTTTGTGGACATTATGCTACGATTATTGCAATTTGTCACAATATTTTTTTTAATTAGGTCACTTTAATACTAAGGGGGCGATATGGGCGTACAGAATCGGCTGCTATATACATTAACCTAATTTCTTATTATTGTTTTTGTGAATTAGTTATTTTTGGCATTAAAAATAATATCATAATAAAAAATTCACATAAAAGTTATAGTCATGTTTATTGAATTATATTTTATAATACCTATAATTTATATTCATGTTTAAAAAGTACGTCAAAAAGAATTAAATCTTTAATAATACAAAGATTTCACTTGAAAGCCAAATTGTAATAAAACATTTTACAATACAAAAAGTTAATTTAACAGTAACAATTACAAAATTCTAATTCAAATCATTCTTCATAAGCACTTTTTGTATCGTCTAATTACAATAAACCTGAAAGGTGCTGAGTAAAACCAGCAAAAAACTCACCGACAATTCTGAAAATGATATATTCGCAAGCTTAAGACAGTCTCCTCTTTTCGCTCCAAATTAAAAGAGCTACTACTAGATGAGCAATGTCAAGCAATTTAGTCACTTTAGAGAAATGTGAGAAGATCGGGGTAAATTTGTTTACAGGAGAGCGGGTACTAGATGCCTTAATATAAATACAATATAATTTAAGTAATATACTCGTATATAGAAAATTTAAGTCTAGGGTACCTTATTATTTTAGATTAAATTTAAATTAGATATTTAATTAAGTTAATTTGGTTAATGTTGTTGTCACTGCCTTCCGTGGTTGTCTCTGAAAACCAGCGTCAGAGGTTTCCCCTCTGAAAATGCTGAGTAGACCATCCATTTTGGGACAACACACTATACTGTTTTTAGATTTATGGTTAATTTATAGTCATAGCTGTGTTTGTCTGTTTAGTAATAATAGTTTATTTTAATTTATATGTTAATAGTTTAAATAGTATAGTGTTTAGTACCAAATAAATCATTCATTCATTCATTCATATTACATTTTAATAACCAACCTTCTGTTTATCGACGCTTTACAGCGCGACTTGGACCTCCGTGATCGTCTAGAACTTGTCTCCCGTGGCCCTAACGCTGGTAAAGTTCGAAACATCACCTGCGTGATGCAGGAGCTTGGTTACGTGGACCACAACCTGCAACCCAATTACGAGCAGATCACCCATCGTATCAGCAACCTGCCCGTTTCCGCTGAACTTAAAGGAGATATCCAGGATGGACTTCAGTTCTGCCAGAAGTTTTCGGTAATTTCCCTGCTCTCTAGTGAATTATCCTACTAATATTATAAAGCGGAATGTTTGTGTGTGTATTTTTACCGTTTGGGTGGCTTCACGGATTTGTACGAAATTTTTAAAATTTATATAGGTAGGTGTCATTTTTTGCTGGAAAACCCATGTTAAGATTATAAAAACCTCAATTTCGTCTACAAAACTATGTAACTTTTTACTATGACTTCATCCGTCTAATACCGCGGGGCGCACCTATACGACTGTATTTGGCATACGACCTTATTCCTCACAAATCCTTTATACAAATCTTGCTTTGCATTAGTTAAAGATCAAATTTTTTGTCGTATCGCAATTCATGGAATATTTATAATGCTTTATTCAACAATTAATATTTCAATGATTTTGGTATAACACTTTGAGTGAAGTAACGTATATTTATACGTGAAATTTTATAAACATATTTACACAACATTTATACACGTTGACAAATAATATGTTTTTCTCTTAACAACGTGCATAAACTGCTGAAGCTTGTACCAATTCACTTAAGCTATGTCATTGCACTGTATTACTTTAAATTTTTGGACAAAATGTAGTGCCGTACAATAAATATTTAAAAGTCCATATGCGCCGCTCAAAGTGTTTAAGGGGTTAAATCTTTCAGGAATGCGTCCCAGACATCAAGCGTGACATGGCGCCACTCTCTCACGAGCTAATCAAACCGATGTTCTTTTTCCGTTGCTATAAGGTAATCTATAAAATATTTTTATTTTTACTGAAACTAGATGATTCATGTTATAATTAAATAACTAATAATTATATAATTTTAATTTTAATTTCATTATAATTTAAATGAATTATGATTGTATTTAATATTCTTACATTGATTGTGATGGGTTTTTCCTATATATCATCTAAATGCTTTTATAGCCATCGTTGAATCCCATGGATTGTTCTTGAAATCATGATTTTTATGTATTTTTCATTTTTTTTACTTAAATATAAATAATTACATATTTATTAATTCTTTCCTCATTCATTTATCAGTGTTACAAATAACAAATTTTAAATATGTGGTTTAAGTAACTCTGTATGATCTTTGGATGGTCAAAATAAACTGTTCTTTTACTGATACAATCTCGAATTCCTGAGACAGAACAATATACGAGTACATAAAGTTATTATTCTTAGAGAACGGAAGCTAGCCTAAAATTTGTCATATTACAATAAAGAGAAAGCAAATGAGGGTGCATTTATCCGTCTCTCTTTTTTATGTGCAATCAGACAAAGATGAAGTATACAAGTTTCATCTTCGCTCTCAGTATTTATTGTGTCATTGTTACTTTCAGGCTTCCCTATATATTCCCCTCTAAGTGTAATAACTCAATGCTCAATATATAACCTGATTCACTCTTGTCATAAAAAATAATCTATTTTTTTCTTACTCCCAATAGCACAAGAAGTTGGAAGCATGTATTATGAAAGACATCCGTGAACGTTTTACAAGTGAAGATGAACTAGACACAGATAGTGATTTTAGGTAAGTCCATCCTTCAAAACTGATGAGAAAACCATATTTATAATAAATGTGAAAGTTTCTATTAGGCTGTTATGATTATAAACAAGAGAGTTAAAAAGCAAGAGATAGATTAACTTTTTAGAGAAATATTAACTAAAAAGAGCAAAGCTTTGAGATTTTGTCGTGGAGCATATCTCCTGACGATTCCTCGGTTATGAGGCGAAACGATCATTGAGATTGTTGTAGTGATTATATGTAGTGCTTGTGTAAAGTGTAGTTTGTGGTCGTGTGTTGTGATACGTGTGGTAACTAAAAATGCATGTATAAGGTATGAGAACGGTGTTGCCCTTAGAATGACATAAATTACTTACAAACGCGGATTATAGCAAAATAATCTTATCATAACTTTTGTACTATATAACATCGCAAAGTAACGCCTACTTCTATAAATTATAAAAAGCGTTGTTTTATAACAAAGAAGAAAAATGGTGTCGTTTGGTTCAATATTGTTTTAAATGAACCCAATTTTTCGAATTATAAAATAATTTAAATATGACAACATTAAGGTTTACTTACTTTCTTTGTCTATTGATCGTTCAAAAAAGTCGTTCTTAGGAGTAAATTGCAGTCGTGTCAATATAATACAAATTAAATTTTTTTATATGTAGGTCACTCTCAAGATCAGCAAGGTCACTGCGAGATGAGCCACTGGGTGACCCGCGATTCGAAGCTCTTGACGAGATGGCGGTATATCTATACGACTACCTCAGCGGTGGGAACAGTCTAGACTATGATTTGTATTTGTAATTTAGCTGAATGTACAAATAATTTATATAAGAATGTATGAATTTAAATTTAACATAAGTTCGATTCGTCTATACCAGTGATCTCCAAAGTTTAACCGCGATAACCCCTTGCACAATAATTATAAAGTTGGCTAAACTCAATAATTATTGTGAACATAATATTCTTCTTAGTATTAAGAATAAGTTCTAGATTACCATCGGTTGATCTTCAATGTATTTCAATCCATGTTACTTCGTCCTACATAGATCCAGAGGATAACTATTAAATATCAAAGGTCATGCTTCTAACCAATAAAAGGTATACTTATATGAGAATGCCATATACCTACTTGCGAAAACCTAACGCCATCGTTGTCAGCGATAGTGTAAAAAGAATAATAAACATTGTCATACAAGTAAATTTATATGCAACTTGTATGCGCTATATTTTAGTAAATCAGAGTAATATGTCTGTGTCTCATATTAATTGTGTTTTCACATTAAATTTAGACAAGGAACTATATTTATTTTTGTCAATTTTTGTCATCTAGTTTTTGTTATAATAGGAATACTCATGTACAATAATATTTGCATTAAATCATTACGCATAATCCCTGGTAAAATATCTACTATACTTTGGAGACCACTGGTCTACACGATCGTAATTTTTAGTGTCTAAAATATCAAAACAACAATGATTTAAGTGATTTTATATAAATTAATAAGGTTATGAATATTACTCTAAAATCGGTGACATAAATTCAAACTCATATTTTATTTTAGTTAAAATGATTTACACTAGTATTAAGTTATTCTCAAATGAGTAGAATTAATTAAATCTACTATTAAAATAAACTAATAAACTTTCTATATAAGATAATTTAATTAACATTTATAATTCATCTTCTTCAGTTCTAGTGAATAAAAAAGTTTAGTAATTAACTATCAATAAATTTAATAGATTAATTAATACATAAAAATAAGTATTTATAGTTTGACGGATTTAATTATTAAGTAAATACATAAATAACATAAATTATCAATGCTTAAAGTTCATTATTAAGCTGCAGCAGTAAATCGATATATAAAATTTAGAATCGATATCCACATATTACCAATAGCACTTTATCTGTACAATGTATCTGACTGGCCCGATGGTGCAGTGGGCAGTAACCCTGCCTTCAGCTCCACGGGTCGCGGGTTCTATTCCCGCCGAGGGTCAATATTTTCTATAAAGAATTGTTGGTTCTTCGAGCATGGGTATGTATTTGTATTTAAGTATGTATGCAAAAATATATATATATATATATATATTCATCAGTTGTCTGTCACCATTAACACATGTATTAAGTTACTTACTTTGGGGACGGACAACCGTGTGTAAGTGTCCCATATATTTACAATAAAATATATGGGACTGATAAAATATATATATATGGAGACTTGCACCGTCATAAATCGGTCGCCAGGGTCTCAATGATTCGTTGAAAGAGTCAACGGGCATATGGTCATTTGACACTAAGAATTTTCCCGAACCTTATTTTTATGTTGTTTCTATTTGCTAAAAACTCTTAAGCTGAAGACTGTAAGATGTAAACTGTGTTTTTTTTATTTGCTTTCGATTGTAGTTTTAAGGGAGAGAAGCCAATTTCTGAAGCTCAAATAGATAAGTTTAGTTATATACATACAAGGTTGTAGATAATTATGATATAAATGCATTGAATATAGAGGGTATGAAAAGTGAATGTAAACTTCATCTCCTTCGGAAAATTTATAATTTTCCTGTCCTTATCCCACTCTGAGTAGAGTCGGCACAATATGTTATAAACATGTTGAGACATGATTAGCCTAGGTATTTTACAATCGCCTGCCTGAAGTTAACTTACCTTAGTCGCCTTTTACGATACCTCGGTAAGAAATAAGGATGGTATATTCTACTCAGTCGGATACCACACAACGGACTTATCAAAATTCATTTACCATTAAATAATCTACAACCTTTAAATAATTGCCAACATTGCATTTATATTAAGGAATAATAAATAATTATTAGTATACGAATAAACACTAATAAACACTACTAAAATTGTTTAATAATAATAATAAAACGTATGGTAAAGGTGTTGATGAATCTATGGGACGTTTACTAATGTTATATTATAGAAAAAAATGTTCGTTTTCTAAGGGTTTTTGATTTTTCAAACGAATTTCAAAACAAGCGCCCTAAGCGGGTTTGAGGTATAAGAAAAAAGAAATTAGAATACGACTTTTTTCAAATTGGATGCTGAAAATTGTGTTTTTTTCGTTTTACAACAATTATAATTAAAGATGGCGTTCAACTAAAGAAATCAGTCGAAGCTTTAATAATAATTTCGTAAAAAAGACTTTATTGACTAATTAACTGATAAGGTTGTTTTGTAACGGTATTTTCCAAAAATAAATCAATAATATAATATTTAGTAAACAAGTGTTTTTGTCTCAGAAGCATAAAAATACTACTAATAGGCTTTTGGGACGACAACTGTATTTTAATTTTTTTTATATTCATATTGGCAATACGGTTCTAGGAGATTAAACGTGCATTTATTAGGTTTAATTTACAATAAGACTTTATGTATGTTCTGGGTTAGTAATAAAAATATTAATTATAAGCAATTGTTTTATTTAATTGCAGTGAAATATGAATTTAATTATTGAAAATTGGTGACAGTAGACCGATTTCAAAAATTCTTTTGCCATTGGAAAGTTGCATCTTTACTGAGCAACAAAGGCTTTATTACATTTAAAAAAATGTAATAAGGTGTAAAAAATAAGAAATTGGCGGGTGAAACCGCGGGATATGACTAGTATTGTATAATACCATAAAGTCGCGTGCCTGCATTACAAAGGTCACTAAAGGTTGGTGTCAATCATACGTGGCACCCTAGACAACATCGTGTCAATGGAAGTTCATTCTTTATTATTGACCTTTCGCAAAACAGTTTTTCTAATTGGTATTGATTCCTTGCTTACAAAGTTTACTCATCACAAACAAGAATAATGAACACTACACACATGAATTTTATGCAATAAAAAAGGCAAATTACTCCCTAATCATAAAGTTACATTGTCATCTTTAATATTTAAATGAGTTAATCTTGTATATGTATATGTGATCTCGGAAACGACTCCCAACGATTTTTCTAAATTCAGCATTTAGTTTTTGGAGTAGGTTTTGGGGGAGAAAATCGATCTAGCTAGGTTTTATGTACAAAAAAACCTTTTATCCCTGTTTTTGGGCATTAAAAAATACTCAAATTTATATAGATTATAAAACACATTTTCGCCATAAACTGACAAGTCAGCGTAGTTTATTTGGGGAACGGGCAGCCTCGAAAATTTTTAATTACAAGACCATAATGCCTTTAAAATCAAAACACATATCTTTATTTGGAACTACATACCACAAAAAGAATGTATATATTCAAATCCCTCCTCTAACAATGATCTACTTATTTAAATACCTAGCCAAAGTAAAAAGTAAATAAAAATCTAAATACGAATCCTCGCCACAGGATATGACATTTGTGTATTTTTTTAATCTTGCAAAAAGAGTCCTTAGTTTGTGAAATCCAAAACCCTTTTGTGGTCCTTCAGTTCGGAGAAAGACCATTTTTTTTCGACCAATCTCGTAATATAAAAAACTCTTATGGCTGTTTGTTCGCACAGATACAGAACTTTCACCGGTCCTTTATAGAGCATACTTTTTCCATGGGAAGAAATTTTTACCTGTAGATCCATTTATGAAAAGAGGTAGCGGGTATCTGGGGCAATTTTGCAAAATTTTGCGACAGATTTATTTTATTATTTAATTTCTTAACAAAACGTTTGGTTTGAGTGCGGCGTTTTGTTTTACTTAAGGCAATTATGTTGTAAATAAAATATCATTGTTTTCAAATTTCATTGTCACATTTTGGGCGAGTAGAATTTGATGCTTAAGTTCTCGCGATAACTTAGCATCAAATTCTACTCGCCATAATCCATACTTTATGTATAGAACCTGGCTATACTCACGTCTTATTCTATCTGGTTAGCCCGACTAATTTCGAAATCATCCGTGGGCCCTTATTCATGAGGTCTTTATACAATCTTTACTAGTTGGATGCCCGTTAAGATATACTTCATCATCATCCTCCTGCCCCTATCCCACTCTAAGTGGGGTCGGCACAATATGTTATAAATATGCTGTCACATGATTTGGCTGCCTTTTTACGACCGGCCGCCTGCCTGACGTCAACTTACCTTAGTCGTATTTTACGACACCTCAGTAAGAAAGAGGGTGGTCTATTCTACTAAGCCGGATACCACACGGTGGGTTAACTTACCTTAGTCGCCTTTTACGACACCTCTGTAAGAAATGAGGTTGGTTTATTCTACTCAGCCGGATACCACACGGCGGGTCGACTTACCGTAAGATATATATATCTAGATATATAGATTACATAAAAAAAATTATATAAAAAGACATATGATAAGAATGCGTGTATATAACTTCTCGACCTTGTGCAAGATAGCAATGATAAAATGTAACCAGTTATAAGAATCATTTCTTTTTAAACGAGCTCAGACTTTTGCTTGCTTTTTCTCCTCGGTAGGACAGCTTTCCGAAATAGAGTTGACGATTGAAAACCTCCCGTTCATAAGTTTATTTGAATAGATAAATTGATAAAGAATATTTTGAATTTAAATATACACAAATATGGTTATTTATAGAAACTCTGTTTTGTCTTGTGTAAAGAACTGATTTATAGTATAAAATTATCTGCTATACGCAATCATAAATAAACCATAATTCTGTCAGCTATTATTTTCATTAAAACATAAGTCTATGGGAAATAATAGTAACTTTTAAAAGGGGAACATATTTAAAATAATTGTTACATGTCTATTTTATTCCACGATCAATCATGCCGAACGAAATGTTCACCCTTTGATATTTTCAAATGGTTCACAATCGATATTGGCATTTCGATGGCATATGCGGCAGATGCATTACCAAATAAACACTTATTGACGAAAGAAAGTTATGTACATTGTGGACTCAACCCATTCAAAACACACCTTTCGTGCTGTGTAGGGTTTATATAATTTATAAAATTAGGTGTTACTTTGCAGAGATCCATAATACAAAGTAATAATGAAATTATTTTCCATATTATACTAGCTTTTACTCGCAAGTCCTTTGTAGGGTCATCGCGCTTTCTCTCCGGGTGGGGGGAAGGCGGGGCTCGTTGCAGGTATTAGTGCCTGGACTATTTTCGGGCCTGTAGGCCCAGGTCACCCAGGTGACCTACGAGACGGGTATGGGAATGGTAGCTCCCAGACCTCGAAATCATCATCAGGTGGTGTCAAGTTCTTTCGCGTGGATTCTTGTCGCGTGAATAGTTGACAATAGTTGACGCTTTTAAATGTCATCCTATTAATGTAGAATTAACAGGATTTCTGGTTTTCCTGATTATTTCAGGAAGCTTTGACGTGACCATGCGACTCTTTCGGGTCACGAGTTCAAACTCCGGCAGGCACCAATGAGTTTTTCTATTAAAACTTATGTATTTAATTGATAATTGCAATTTATCACACGCTTTTCGGTGAAGGAAAACATCGTGAAACCTGCATATCTCTAGAGAAATCTGGGGATATGTGTAACCTACTAATCCGCATTAGAGCCGCGTGGTAGGTCTTAGCTCCAACCCTTCTGTCCAGGAACGGAGAGAGGAGGCCTAGGCCCAGCAGTGGGATTGTAACAGGCCGTTACTTACTTTCTATAGCCTAAATGTTATGCTGGTGTATAAGGAATAATTTTGCCAATTTTCATCGGTATTGGTTCAACGGATTCGCCGTGAAAGGGTAACATCATACATCCATACTCACTTTCGCATTTATAATAGTAGTAAAATATTTCTATCATAATTGTTGTGCTTCGTGACACGTTGGGATATAAATATAACACTTGCTCAACATCTTGATATTTCTGATTCAATGAAATATAGTTTGTTCAACCGAATATACGCAGTTGCCCGTCCCTAAAAGCACCTTTCGAAGTAAATACAAGAGAAAGATTCTTGTCAAATAATCGCCTGCGCAAGTGTTTAGAAAGACAACAATAGGATACGCAAAAAGTATGCAAGGCTTAAAGGATTGTTGCGAATCAAGGCGAGGTATTATTAAATGAATCCAGAGAACATCCTGCAAGGTGTGTCGAGTATGATAAATTAGAGTAAGCAATATTAAACTTTTTTTTACTTTTAACAAATACGGCATGAGGACTTTTCGATTAAGATTTTTTTTAATCAGCCATTGAACTTATTATTTGTTTATTTACAGCAATAATGTACAAGTTATATCAATCTTAAATTACTTACACGCTAGGACTATACAAATCATGCCTACGTGGAATGGACCAAAGAATGCTGGCAGCGTTTCCGCGCTAAGCTGCTTCTTTGTGCGAAGGAGCCCTCTTGTCACCTGAAGAGGCAATTAACCGAGATGTTAAAATGGATATAAAATTATTTATTAAACGGCGATAAAGTAAATAAAAAGTTTAATCGCAAAGCTTTGCGATTTTGTCGAGGAGTCTATCTACTTATGATGCTTCGGTTGTGGGGCGAAACAATTGTTGAGTTTGTGATAGTGAACGTGTGTAGTGCTTGTGTATTGTGCTGATAGTGGGGGAGGATTGTAATGCATGTGTTTTTGCGAATCGTGCATGTATCAGTTATGAATATGGATAGTTTACAGTACATTTAGCATTACATGTATATATTTTCTATTTACGTTATCGCGGAAATTAACGCATAATTCTTTAAATGCTTGAATGTATATTCAAACCCAAAATGAATGTATATTCAAAAGTGTTAGTATTATTATCTAACAAAAACACGCTTGCCTATATTAAAATATGCTTGTCAAAAAATAATCCTAGAACTACATGTAATGATCGCGAATTTTAAACTTAAAAATTGTAAGTTAAGGCGATTCCATTTGCTTCTTGGAAACATCAAAACTTTCCTTGTCATACTATTCTTGCACAATTGTTTTAAAAATATATCTTATTGCAATAATCATAGAACGTAATTTCCCCTAATTTAATCATTCAGTACCGAAATATACGACTAAAGTGTGAACCGTATCTAAGATGTAGCTCTCGAAAGTGTGAAATCCTGTTCAATCTTACAAAAAGTTTAAAGTTTCTATGTTGCAGCTAAGTATGAGCACTGTATATAATTTCATGAAATGGACATTTTAAAAATTTACTAGTGACCATTTTTAACTATTGTTTAAAATATTCTTTTTGCTGTACATAATTTTAGTGAAATATTATAGAAAATATTGCAAAAGGAAATTCAAATGATAATAAAAATTACATTAACATTTGCAGGACAAAGTTTGTATTGGAATTGAATATCATTAGAGCGTTATTTATGGAATGCAACGTTGTCTTTTGGAAGTTATTTGCGCTGTTTGGTGATCAATTTGTATGACGCTGCAACAGCGACATCTAGTGACCGATGTTCCAGCGTCAAACTGGCGTTAATCTAACGCGATTGAGTAGGTTACAAAAACTCGCATTAAGCACACTGCACTGACTTATATTACGAGCTCTATTTGGCAATCAAGCCGTCGTCGAATCAAAAATATTTACTTAAGAACTTGAACAGCTTACGCTGCATTAAAAAGTGAATTGTGAATTTTAAATATTTGTTTAAGTACAAGGAAGGCGTAAAAGGCCAGAAAATCTAAAGTAATTGTAAGAAAAATAGAAATAGCAACAATGTTATTCTCTCATAGAAACTTTTCCATCCGCCGTGTGGTTTCCGGCAGAATAGAATAGACCACCCTTATTCCTTACCGAGGTGTCGTAAAAGGCGACTAAGGTAAGACTCACCGTGTGGTATCCGGTTGAGTAGAATAGATCACCCTCTTTTTTACCGAGGTGTCGTAAAATACGACTAAGGCAAATTGACGTCAGGCAGGCGGCCAGTAACCTTTGAACACTTCATTCCAGGCGATACGAAATTTAATGAAATAATAAAATAATTAACGGAGCATTAGTTGTAGTCAGTATAAATTAGGTAAGAAAGAACCAGGCATTTTACAATAAGCCAAATATTAAAATGTGGCTACAGCACCCACGTGCGGCTAACACAGGTGGTTGAGCTAATGAGCCAGGGTCCCATGAGACTCGAACCCTGAACCGCGAGGTATTTCCGTGGATAGCCACTCATCATTGAGGGTATCCGAATGTCATTTACTATCAGGAGTCAAGTATGAGAACCAATGTATGGCAAAAAATTCTTTAGCCATCTGTGTATTGGGGATCCTTTATAATTAACGTAAGCAATAATATTGACTGACACTTTGGCGCAAGTGGCAGTGACCACGTTTCCAGCTCCGCGAGTTGCAGGTTCGATTTCCGCCGAGCGCGAAAATTTTCTAAAAACAATTTGTTTGAGCTTCGAGTCTGGGTATATTTATGTATTTATTTAAAATTATATACCTATGCATATATTTACATGTTGTCTGTCACTTATAATACAACGATTACATACTTACTTTGAGGACGGACGACCGCGTGTGTAATGGTGAGATCCTATTATTATTATTATCATTTATTTCTCTTAAACCTAACTTTTTACATTTTTAAATATTTCTAATTAAAAAAAATAATTTAAAAAACATTTAAAAATATAAAAAATTGTCGTCCGCCGGGAACGGGGAAATATCCCGAGTTGCCGGTGGTCAGGGATCCAGAGTGAGGAACTTCCTCACAATGCGCGCCGTTTCGAGCAATACTGCCTTCTGCATCCGACACTTGATCCAACTGTTTAGCGAAAGCCTCTGAAGATGTTGGTCGAGGCTCTTCGCAATCAAACCGTTAACCGACACAACAATAGGAACAATTATTGATGAGTCAACATTCCACATGGCGGTTATCTCATAAGAAAGGTCTAAATATTTAGTTAATTTTTCTTTTTCGGCTTTTATGAGATTATCGTCATGCGGAATGGTGACATCAACAATAATTGCACGGCGCGCTAACCGGTCTAGTAACACTATATCGGGTTTGTTGGCAGCGATAAACCTATCAGTGATAATAGACCGATCCCAATAGAGCATAGCACGGCTGTTTTCAAGAACTGACGCAGGGTCATACCTGTAATATGGTACCTCTTCATCCACCAGAGAATATTGAAGAGCAATTTGTTGATGTATTATCCTGGCTACTTGGTTATGTCTGTGCAAATATTCACCGTTAGCAAGATGAGAACAACCGGAAATTATATATTATTATTATTATTTATTTATATATACATATATGCTACATTTGCAAGGATGGCATTGCGATAGTAAATAGCCTTCCTCGATAAATGGACTATCTTACACTGAAAGAATTTTCAAATGGATCCAGCAGTTCCAGATTAGCGCGTTCAAGCAATCAAACAAACAAACTCTTCAGCTTTATATATTAGTAGGTATAGACAGAAAACGAAAAAAGGTATTTTATAGCCATCTTTTTTTACCAAAATGAGTACAAAATACGAATACAAGGTAAAAATATGTTTAAAAAACCCGTATATCCCCGATGTTTAGCGTCCTCGTATAGCGAAATCGGTTCTCAGAAATATACTGCGTGAGTTAATCCGTAGCTAAATAATAAGTAAGGAGGTTGTAATCGAAAATCTACTACATCCTCAAGCCGGTCGCACATAAATAACATTTTAATATCGTGTCCCGTATCGCTCCCCCCGGGTCAAATAAGTCAGCATCGTATACCACTTGGCGTATTCCCAAAACTATCATAACATTATCCGCGATGTCGCTAAAACGTTTCCGAGAACGAACAACTGTGGACAAGATTGCATATCCGTAAGCTATAAATTTAGGCCTCCAAAAAAAAAAGTCTTCCGATAACTGCCGTATATATTTTCATCATTTTCCTATCCTTATACCACTGTAAATGAGGGCTTTGAAAAAATTTACCTCCACTGGTCATTTCCATAAGGTAAGGGCACTAGTAATTG
Organism: Morpho helenor; assembly: GCA_029227775.1. Taxonomy (NCBI): domain Eukaryota; kingdom Metazoa; phylum Arthropoda; class Insecta; order Lepidoptera; family Nymphalidae; genus Morpho; species Morpho helenor. The sequence continues at coordinate 4,296,021 of JARGCU010000008.1, forward strand.
ACTATGTACTAGTAGGTAATCGTTTTGAATGAAATTTTGAATAATAAGCGTTTTGTTTATGGTAAATAAAAAATATTATTTAATAATATTAAATTTTACCACCATTTCTTACTGAGGTGTCGTAAAAGGCGACTAAGGTAAGTCGACCCGCCGTGTGGTAACCGGCTGAGTAGAATAGACCACCCCCATTTCTTACCGAGGTGTCGTAAAAGGCGACTAAGGTAAGTTGACGTCAGGCAGGCGGCCGGTCGTAAAAACGCAGCCAAATCATGTTACATCATGTTTATAACATGTTGTGCCGACCCCACTCAGAGTGGGATAAGAGCAAGAGGATTAATAATATTAAATTTTAAATATTAAACAATGGGCTACAGTTCTAAGGTTTTGGACAGTTGTTAATAGATGGCAACAGGTAATTACAAATTTATTTTTTATTAGCTACAATAAACAAAACGCTCAATTCAATTACTAGTGCCCTTACCTTATATAGATTCAAATGCTGAGTATAATAACAAACATAAATAGGTCTTACATTTTTGGGGTTTACAGATAATCATACCTTATCATTTAACATTAAATATCCAAGGAGTTTACAATATGTATAATAGTTATACAGATTATTAATCATTGTCTCGCCTTTAACCCATTATAAGTGTGGTCAACATATTTTCTCTTTCATTATCTTCTATCAATCGTCAACTCTGGCGTTACTCCTTTTACGTGGCTATTTATAAAAAAGTTAAGTTAGATATATTAGATTAGAAATAATTTTTCATTGCGAACTTATACTAATAAAAATACTGCTGTGATGGCCTAGCGGTGCGACCGTGTGAATCTCTAGAGACGATCATGGGTTCAAACCCGGGCAGACACCAATGAGTTTTTCTATTAAAACTTATGTGTCTAATTGATAATTGCAATTTATCACACGCTTTTCGGTAAAGGAAAACATCGTGAGGAAACCTGCATATCTCTAGAGAATCCTAGGGATATGTGTAACCTACCAATCTGCATTGGAGCAGCGTGGTAGGTCTTAGCTCCAACCCTTCTCTCCAAAAAAAGGAGAGAGGAGGCCTATGCCCAGCAGTGGGATAGTAACAGGCCGTTACTTACTTTACTAATAAAAATTAAATCAATTCTCGAACCTAAATAAGGCCGAGATCTAATTTTGGCTATAGCCCTAACCAGACTTTCGTTGCTAAAATTAAACTTGTTATCAATTTAAAAATCATTCAAAAATCAGATTTCAAAATTTATGAATGTTTACACACATTTTATCAATTATAAAAACATAATAGCGCACAAGGATCTAATCTTGCAACAGCATGTCAAATTTTAAAAAAAAATCGTAAAAACTGGAAAGAACTTTGAAACCCGATATTTGCCGAAGCGACGTTAGAAATGCAGCGACAAAAAGATCCAATCGACGCCTCCTACCCGGCCTAAACGCCAAAAAGAACATTTTCGATGATTTATGAAGCAAATTAACGAGAATATATCCTCATTCCTGAACATCATTTCCTGCTAGAACGAACATGCAAGTGATCTGAAAAAAATTTCAACGAAAAATGCAAAATCTCTAACGGAACCGTCATATTTTATGGAATAATAATTTCGTTAATTAACTTGTGTAAAATATATTTAATAAACCCTACATAGTATGTACATAATATATTCAAGCATATACTTTGACATCTGTCCTAATATATTTAACAAAACTTTTTTTTTAAATTTATTGTCAAACTATTTTTACACTAAATTCTTAATGATTTATTCTATTATTAAAATTACGATATGGTATAGTTTGAATGAGATATTAATTTTGTTTTTTTATAAATGAAGCTAATTTGTAAAAAATTATAGCCCCGTTCATATTTACGCATCTTGGCACTGTCAATCAACAAGACAAATAAATTAATCATAGAGTAACGATAAAACTTTTATTAGCATTCCTCTAGATATAAATTACAAAGTTTATAATTTTTTTAAAGTTTAAAGTTTTATTTATTTTCCGAACGTTTAATTTATGCATATAATATAAGAGCTATGAAAAGGAACGTTGACTGACATCCGCATACCGTTCGGCTCGTGTTACAATATTTTTTATATACGGAAAAAATTCAAAATAAAAAGTTGGCTACCATGCGGGGAAACAAGTGCCGCGACCGAACTTTAGTGTTGGTTCCGCCTTGTAGCTTGAGGCAAAGATGTGTAATGCAGACGTGATATCTTCTGTTCATCATCATCATCTTCCTGCCCTTATCCCACTCTAAGTGGGGTCGGCACAACATGTTATAAACATGCTGTCACATGTTTTGGCTACGTATTTTACGACCGGCCGCCTGCCTGACGTCAACTTATCTTAGTCGTATTTTACGACACCTCGATAAGAAAGAGGGCGGTCTATTCTACTTAACCGGATACCACACGGTGAGTCCACTTACCTTAGTCGCCTTTTACGACACCTCGATAAGAAAGAGGGTGGTCTATTCTACTTAACCGGATACCACACGGTGAGTCAACTTACCTTAGTCGTCTTACCTCGGTAAGACATGAGGGTGGTACTATTCTATTCAGCCGGATACCACACGGCGCATGTGATCTCTTCTGTTAATTAAATAAAATATGCTTTCCAGCACCGATAACTCTTGGTCCACTATTGATAATTTTTTAAAGTTATCAAATATATAATATCAAAATAACAAACTTTCTTAGTGAATTTTCCTAATTAATTCTAGGAAATAGCAAAAATACTCTGAAAGTTATACATGACTATCGTCATTCATAATTCTCCTGTCATTATCCCACTTAGAGTGGGTATCCGTGAATAGTTGGGGGTATGCGGCTAAGTAGAATAGACCACCCTCATGTCTTACCTAGGGGTCGTAAAAACGACTAAGGTGAGTTGACCCACCATGTGGTATCTGGCTGAGTAGAATAGACTACCCTCTTTCTTATTGAGGTGCCTTAATCATGTGACAATATGTTTATAACATGTTGTGCCGACCCCACTTTGAGTGGGATAAGGGCAGAAGGATGATGATGTGAGTCTGGTCTATAAGCTATGATGTTACAAATAACATGTGATATATTGCGACATACTAATGTATTGCGTCAGTTGATCGGCAAAAAACGTAGCATACAGACAGTCCCTCACTTTTATAATATTAGTATGGATTAGAAATGGTGTAGAAAAAATAGATTAATTCATAATTAGAATAAAGGCTAATCAAAGTGAACAACTACCAATAAATAATAACAAATGCTCTGTTGTGAAATTCGATGAAAATGTATAGTTTGGCTACATTGGTTTCATCCAACAATACAATCCAACAGTATCTTATCTTAAAAAGAAAAAAAAGAAAAAGGGGATAATTAAAATAATCGATTTTTAATGTAAAAAAAACGGTTTCTTTTCAAAAAATAATCTATTAATACAAAAATCGATTATTTCTTCACATCCCTAAATATTAGAAATAATTCAGAGACCTAAAAAGTTTCATTAGTCATATCTGCGTATATTATTCTCATCTGTGACCAAGCTCGCGTCATTCATTAGACGGGTCGTTCGTCTTCATTGCATGTGACGGAGATAGTTTAGTGTTTAAATTAATGTTCGAAACGAACTTTAAAAAGCTATAACCGTCTTATTTATGTTGGCACAAAGTAATGAAGAAACTGTTAACTTTGTTAACTGAAAATCCCTTTGATGGTTCTGCTAGAATATCATGTTATAGAATATTTGACTGATCTTTAATTAATAATAAACGTAATATATTAATTTTCGAATGCGAACGTCTGTCTGAACACTTTCACGGCACAATTATAGCTTATAATCCGGGGTAACATATAAAATTAAACAAATATTATTCTTTTATTATTCTTTTGAGAGTCGTTAAAATAATACATATTACATTATTCAAAGTACGTGCCGTGTGGTATCCGGCTGAATAGAATAGTACCACCCTCTTTTCTTACCGAGGTGTCGTAAAAGGCGACTAAGGTAAGTCGACCCGCCGTGTGGTATCCGGCTGAGTAGAATAGACCAACCTCATTTCTTACCGAGGTGTCGTAAAAGGCGACTAAGGTAAGTTGACCCACCGTGTGGTATCCGGTTCAGTAAAATAGACCACCCTCATTCTTACCGAGGAGTCGTAAAATACGACTAAGGTAAGTTGACGTCAGGCAGGCGGCCGGTCGTAACATGTTGTGCCGACCCCACTCATAGTGGGATAAGGGCAGGAAGATGATGACATTATTCAAAGTACTTAAACCCTTAAATTGGCACAAACGAAGTTGTTAAATATAGAATTATGTATAAAATGTAATAAATCAATGTAACAACTCATTTTATTATTAATTATTTGAAAGATTAATAATCCAAAGATTGATAACGTATAAAAATACGTTTGTTTTTATCCAAAGTATGATAAAAAAACTTAAAATTTTCAAAGTTCGGGTGAAAGGATAACTGCCAGCGTGACTGACAAGGGTGAGTCGAAGACAAGAAGATGTCAAGAGATATTTACAACTTCATGCATTTGAGATTCCGTCCCCGTGTTATATATTCAGGAAATAGTTTATATTGCCTCTGATAAAGAAATGCGGTTTTAATTAAGCTCTCAAATATAGTAACTTTTAATTTGAGTTCCTCTTTAAGATGTTTTTGATGTTAGCTCCAGCCGTTCTAATGTTAATTTTGGATGTTTTCTTTTGATTAGTTAATAGTTACTGGTTTATAATAATGTGGATTTAATGTACAGCTAGTCAGATAAACATTCAGATACATACAACAGATATTCTTATATGTATTACAAAATTGAAGATTATTTGGATGACAAAAAAGCCTGGATTTGAAAATCCTTTCAGCTTCATATAAGACTGCGGTTTAATAATGTAAAATTGAAAATGTTTAAAAGATTGACCGCCGAGTTTCTTTCTGGTTCTTCTCGGTAAGAGCAACATTCAGAACCAGTTGTAGCTTCATTAATCATATTGATCCTTGACGATTCAAAAGTGCTTGAAAGAGCTTATTTGAATAAAGATATTTTGATTTGACTTTATGAGAAAAGTGCTTTGGTACTTATTATAAATATTCGTAGCTTTTTATAGTAAAAGTAAGTAAAGTAAGTATAATAATAAGTCTGTAATATTCTTGTGTGGTATCCGGCTGAGTATAGATCACCCTCTTTCTTACCGAGGGGTCGTAAATCTCGAGTAAGGAAAGTTGACGTCAGACAGGAGGCCGGTCGTAAATTACGTAACCAAATTATGTGACAACATGTTTATAACATATACCGACCCCACTTAGAGTGGGATAATTGCAAGAATCTGGTAGAATGGAAGTGGAATGGTCCCAAGAATGCCAGCAGTCGACTAACCTTAGTCGCCTTTTACGTAAGTCAGTTACTTAATAGTATTATAATAATTAGTTATTTAATTAAGGTAAGTGCACTAGTAATTGACCATGTACTAGTAGTTGACGTATTATATGAAATTTTAAATAATTAGCGTTTTGTTTATTGTTGCTAATAAAAAATATTAATTAATAATATTAAATTTTAAATAGTAAACAATGTGCTACAGTTCTGAGGTTTTGGGCAGTTGTTAATAGATGGCAACAGGTAATTACATTTTTTTTATTAGCTACAACAAACAAAACGCTTATTATTTAAAATTTCATACAAAACGGTCAACTACTAGTACATGGTCAATTACTAGTGCACTTACCTTAATTAAATTCATAATGTTTGATATTTGCGTACCAACTTTTTCTTAACTATAAATTGTCTCACTTTGTAGGTTAGCTGGCAGAGATCTCTGTCATAGGGATAAGTTGACCTTTGTACACTTTTTTTAACAATAATGTTTTTTCTTACTTTTTTAAGGTACATAAATAAATAAAATAACTAACTTACGTAAAAGGCGACTAAGGTTAGTCGACCCGCCGAGAGTTTCAATTTCAATCAAATTTTAAACTCTTAGAACTAAGGACTTAACAATTAAAAACTTAGGAACTCAAGCGTCCACTTTGAAATTTAACGACACGGACAAATATGTAGAAATGGTACAAAGAATGTTTTTTTCACAAACCATCTGCAACCGGACACCTATAACGGACCACAATGACTACTGCACATAAATCTAAACCGTACAATCAACAATTATTTTTAACCATTGCTTTTTTTAGTATATCCTAAGCGATCATCGATCGTCCACCCTCGCTTTGTGCTAAAAGAGTAAATTTTTTCTGGTCATTTTAAGGGGCCATTGTTAAAAAGATGTCCCGAATGGGGGACATTTTTGCTTAATAGCGCAGCTGAAGTTTTTGTTGTTTAAGAAAGTGTGTTACATGACGCTCTGATGGTCAGTTAACTACGGCATTATGCGGGTATTAACGGATTTCGTATCTATATTATATCTACGAAACGTAAGTTAAAGAAACATATCAAAAATCATAGTTAAGATTTTCGTTTATCGATATATTGTTTATATTATTTGACTATTAAGTACAATACGCCTCATTCATTTTCCTACCCTTATCCCACTCTTATGTGGGGTCGGCACAACATGTTATAAACATGTTGTAACATGATTTGGCTAGGTATTTTACAAGCAGCCGCTGCCTGATATCAACTTACCTTAATCGTATTTTACGACACCTCGGTAAGAAAGAGTGCGGTCTATTCTACTCAGCCATAGCACACGGTGGGTTAACTTGCCTTAGTCGCCTTTCACGACACTTCGGTAAGAAATGAGGGTGGTCTATTCTACTCAACTAGATACCACATGACGAGTCGACTTACCTTAGTCACCTTTTACGACATCTCGGTAAGAAATGAGGGTGGTCTATTCTATTTACCCGGATACCACACAGCACGGCCAAAGTACTGGATACGTCCTTATCCTATCCTAACCTTATCCTAAGTGCCTATTGTGAGAACACTACAAAAAAAATTGAATACGCCGTGTGGTATCCGGCTAAATAGAATAGTACCACCCTAATTTCTTACCGAGGTGTCGTAAAAGGCGACTAAGGTAAGTTGACCCACCGTGTGGTATCCAGTTTAGTAGAATAGACCACCCTATTTCTTACCGAGGTGTCGTAAAGTACGACTGAGGTAAGTTGACGTCAGGCAGGCGGCCGGTCGTAAAAACGCAGCCAAATCATGTGACAGCATGTTTATAACAAATTGTGCCGACCCCACTGTGGGACCCCAGTGGGATAAGGGCAAGAAGATGACGATGACTACAAAAAAAATTGAATATTATCCAAAGCTAACATTACAGACGCAAAAGAAGTGTAAATTACCAATGCTACGGTAATGTATGGTCGTAACATATTTTACATCAGCAACAATAAATAATCTTAGAACAAAAACAAACAAACCATCTAAAGATATTTGTCAACTACCACTAGTGTTGGATCAAGATTGTTATCGATTAATGGTTACGCTAAAAACATTCACTTCAATTGAGCGATCGATAGCACTTGGACTTAGTTATGGGAAAGAATGATGGTTAGGACTAGGGTTAAATTCCGACATGTCTGCCTACGTCTGTCAGTTTTTAATAAACTCAAAAACTACTGAACGTATTTTCATGTATTTTTCCTCCTTAGACAAACTGATTAAAAAAGTAGAAAGAGGTATATAATCAAGTCGTATCCGTATCCGATTGAGTAAAATAGACAACCCTCTTTCTTACCGAGGTTTCGTAAAATAGTAAAATACAACTAAGGTCAATTGACGTCAGGCAGACGACCGGTCGTACACTACGTAGCCAAATCATGTGACAACATGTTTCTAACATGTTATGCCGACCCAGTTAGAGTGGGATAAGGGCAGGAGATTGAAACTTATTCGATTATATGCTGTTATAATTATATTATAGTTAATTTATTGCAATTAATTAATTGTAGTAGAATTAATTACATTATAGCTATTTCCATAAAATGCAAGTTCTAAATTAATAGAATATTGGCTGGCACCATTAAACGAAACTTTAGTCTATAAAAACTATCATCAAATACATCATCGATAATATAAGTCGACTCAAGCACAACACAATTTATCATGGGTGGTCAGTAATTAAGTGACCATCACAGATAATGTCGAGCCACCTCGGCAGCGATGGGCAGATAAAATCTATTTGCCACCTTTAAGATTTAAAAAATTACTACCTACTTTTACAGATAAGGATATCCCAAAAAACTATATTTTTTCTATTTTGCAAAACGTGACACAGATTGGCAGTAATAATTTCAATTCGACTGTAATTATGGCATTTTTAAGAGAAAATTTTTAATAGGACAGCATCTTTATAGGACCTTTATTAACCCCAGAGTCTTGTTCTTTTTTTTTATTTATTGAAACCTTTATATCTAGCATGGGTAGATAGTTTTCACATCGTAGTTTTATTTATTATTCAGAAGACTTTGCACATATCCAGTTGTCTTACATCAGTTAAAAAGAAAGAGATTTTCGCATATCATTCATTTATTGTTCTGTATTCATTCATATAGACACATTCATACATTCCGTTAACTTTTTAAAAAATAATTACAAGAAACTTAACGCATTACACAAAACAGAGTATTAAACCTGAGACCTCTGGCATATATTTCAAATGGACATACCACTTTACTACAAAGTAGATCAAAACAAATCGCGAACAATGACCAAACAAGAACCACTCGTGAATATTATAACGTTATCTTGAATCAGTATTTTAAGCCCCTCCCTTACAGTAATTTGTTATCGAAAACACAAATCACAAGTCTATTGTTGTAAATAAAGTCCGGAAAGTTTTACCCCTATTGATAATTTAATTATATTTTCATGCCCGCATTTGTTGTTTTTATTTTTCATCAATGTAATACAGCGTAATCAACAAATATGCTCTTTCATAAACAGTTTACAGAATAAGGCAGGCTACTAGCATTTTTTATTAATTTTTGACTCACATATAACAACTACCCAAAGATTAAAAGGACAAGAAGTCAGTGACGTGTCAAATAAAAAGCATTAGCATTCAGTTAAACGTAAATATAATACGAGAATAAAAACACAATTCCTAATTTATTTATCTCATTTTATTATTGAAACCAAAAGTATGTTATAAATATTTAACAGAGTATATATAAAGTAAAACAATGTAGTTAAATCATGAACAGGTGTAAAACTTTTTCATCTGTATACTTTTTTCACGCCATATGCCACGGTATATGCCAGCACGGGTCGTTCGAAATTCAAACGTAGCAGCAGCTGAGCAGACTCAGAAATAAATAAGAGGCCGTGACACGCGCCGCACGCCCTCCCCTTTTATAATTATTTCATTTTATTTTTAAATTGTTTTTTCTACTCCACAAGGATTCCCCTCTTTATGTTCACCGTTCGAAAACAATGTATTCTCCCTAACACCTAATGGTAGAGAGCGTGTGTTGTTTTAAATTGGATACGGGTCTATAATAATAAATTGACGGTTTTAACTCGGCTTAGAGGAGCGTGAGTAATGATAATTAAATTGATCCTTATTTTTGTCTTTCGTTGTTTAGTCTGTTGACATTTTTGTCTATTGGAAGCGTCTATATAATATAGCGTATATATCTCAATAGTAAGAGCATTTGTAGAAATGTGAAAATTTTAATCAGGACATCCGCTCAATAGTTCGTATATAATAAATATATATCTCTTAGGTTTTCCCCTACGAAATTTTTCTATAACTCAACATTGAATAATGTTTTAATTAGAATGTTTTTATCGTGTTTTAAATAATAATAATAATAAATTTTAAATACAAAAACGTTTACCCGAAATGAAGCATAGAGTTTCCGGACTTTAGCACTCATCCTGCGCCGGAAACTGTAACTTGAATAAAGGTAAACATAACCATATCTAGGAAATCTGATCTGACACGTGACCAGATCAAAATAGCGCCCACAGTATGTAGTATATTGACAAATCTTAAGGCCTCACTGAACCAACACACGCTGTGTGTTATGAAAATCCCAAGTAACACCGTCAATATATCAAGCGAGTCCCCCTAAGGAAGGGGACGTTCTATTTTTAAATACTTCCCTACGTTTCATTTTATATTTTTTCTTAGCCAGCGTATTTTCGTTTCACCAGCCAGCTTCGGTTGATCTCTATTTTTAAATATTAGTTCGTTACAAAGAACATAGGGGAGTTTATTTTAAAATGGTATGTTTATAATAATAACTTGCAGCCGTCGTACGTAGCGTATGAGCGCGTGCGTTCGATATTTGAATTTGTATGGTGGAACGCGTGCCCGTATAGCACGAGTCTTTATCTTTTTTATTGGGGGAACCCGGCCAATCGGATCGATTTTATTTTCGTATAAAAAAGTAGGGGAGCTTTTTTACAGCTGTTATGTGAGTTTTTTGGAGATGAAGGCGTACGTTTAAATACATAAACCTATAAAGTTTACGCCCCTTTTGCTAAAAATAGTATCAATAATACACGCTATTGGTTTTTACACGTAAAAAAGGAGAACTTAGAATCGTCACGTTGCTCGAGTGCTAATTGGAAGGTTACAAAATTTATTAGCCACATACAGGCCTAAACATGATGTTTCATTTTATACTTCGGCCATAACGATTTTTTAAAATATCCTAATACATCGTTGACTAACATCACAATTAAAGACAATCTACCATAGACAATAATACTGCGATAGCGGTATATCATTTTCCTAATCCCGTTATTTTCCGGAGGAAATACGTCCGTGGATAATTGATTTCCAAATATTAAGTTACGAGTTTATTTGCCAATGAACTTAGAAAGAATATCCAATGTTATATTTGTACGCAACTATTTACCAAGTATACAATTTCTAATGACAACGCAAGATTTGAACTAGAAAATTTATTTTACTAGTAACTAGCGTTCTGGCCACGCGTTGATGTGGCTCAGTCTATGTTCGATTTCCCTTCGAATCAATACTGTCACTGACAGTTCAAAAAATGGCTCCGATCGTTAACTAATTTCACATGATTATGCGCTGGGTCAATCTAAGCATGATCTCATTAAAATCGGTCCAGCTGTTTTGAAATCTACAAGAAATATACATACATACTTTCTTTTTCTTTTTCATTTAACTAGCTGTGCTTGCTTCGCCCGCGTGGAAATCAGTGAAAATTAAAATTTTGATCATAAAAGTTATATAGAATTAACCATAAGTGACAGAGACATGCTGTCACAGACTTTTTTGTAGTATTTTTGTAGATCTACAATTCTCTAGTACATTATTTTAGTGTATCTCTCTTAGTTTACGCGGCGCACGCGACTAAAACTTCACGCAAGCGAGTTTCTTTAAGACTGCGCGACCTTAACACAATTTACCTAAAACCGTAATACCCTATTAACCTAGTCCTTTTCAAAGAATGGCTCTACCTTTAAGTAAAAACCGTACAAAAATCCATACGGTACATTTTGAAAAAATCGGTCACATATAGACAGACAGCTTTTAGGGAGTTTTATAATAAGTATAGATTCATCATCCTCCTGCCCTTATCCAACTCTAAGTGGGATCGGCACAACATGTTACAAACATGTTTTCATATGATTTGGCTACGTATTTTACGACCGGCCGCCTGGCTGACGTCAACTTACCTTAGTCGTATTTTACGACTCCTCGGTAAGAAAGAGGGTGGTCTATTTCACTCAACCGGATACCACACGGTGGGTCAACTTACCTTAGTCGCCTTTTACGACACCTCGGTAAGAAATGAGGTTGGTCTATTCTACTCAGCCGGATACCACACAGTGGATCGACTTACCTTAGTCGCCTTTTACGACACCTGAGTAAGAAATGAGGGTGGTACTATTCTATTCAGCCGGATACCACACGGCATATAATAAGTATAGATTATATACTGGGTATCCTAATAGTATAGTACATTTTCACGAAGTTACCAATTTTCTTTACGTCCTAATATTGCTGGACCAAAGAAAATGACAAGGATAAATTGACGTGATAACTTTTTATAGAATTCAAAGATAAATTACCAACGTCCTAGCAAAATCCTGTAAAGATATCCGAAATAAAAAGAGGGTACATTTTTGCCAGCTATAAAATAGCGAGCTTTTATCTGTGGGCGGGGGCGGCCGGTTGCTAGGCAACGCGCGACCCTCCGAGGGGAAAAAACGGGTAAAAATTCCGGGAGCGAATGGACGGTGATTTTTTATGGCATCGTACATTTTTTCCTTCGCGCCGCGACGCCCGGCGTCCAAGGAGGTATGTTTGTGTGAGTGTGTTTCCTTTATAGAGGTTGCTCTGATTTTGGTCTTACATAGAAAAACCTTCAAGAATCCTCAGTTTAAAAAAAGGCAGAAGGAGTTCATGGAACTAAAATTGTCCTTTTTTTAACATCATTATCTTCCTGCCCTTATCTCACTTTAAATGGGGTCGACACAGCATGTTATAAACATGTCATATGACTTAGCTACGTATATTACGACCGGCCATCTGCCTTACGTCAACTTAACTTAGTCGTGTTTTACGAAACCTCGGTAAGATTGGAAGGGTGATCTAATCTATTCAGTCGGATACCGCAAGAAATATGACATTATATAGCAAGATTAAAAGCCACCCTGATACCTTACCGAGGCGTCGTAAAATACGACTAAGGTAGTTGACGTCAAGCAGGTGGCCGGTGTAAAATACGTAGCCAAATCATGTAACAATATGTTATAACATGTTGAGCTGACCCCACTTAGAGTGGGATAAAGGCAGGAGGATATAATGTCATAGATGCCGTACAAAATACTTTCGGATACCAATGTATATTTTCTATTTTTTTATTTATCAATGACATCATATAAGGAATCTTTTTGCTTTTCTTTAAATGAAATCTATATATATAAAAGAAAGTTGGTCTTGGTTACACTATTTATAACTCAAGAACGGATGAACCAATTCGGCTGAAAATTGGTGTAGAGGTTGCTTAGAACCAGGAGACGGACATAGGATACCATGGGCAGTAATGAGTAGAACAAAACTACTGGATAGATTATAATAATTTTTTTCACTGAGTGACTTAGGCTATATATTTTATACCCGTGCGAAGCCGGAACGGGCCACTAGTACAATATAAAAAGAAGAATATAATAACAAAATCATTCGGTAAATTTAATTTAAAATGCGTTACCAATCAAAACACCCTGTATAAAGTCCGAGAGTCCCCAAAGAGCACTAAATCGCACTACACGTGTGTGTGTGAAGTGCGGAGGCTGCAAATATTATAAGTATGGATTTTATCGGCCTCTCCCTCTAACCTCAGCCTCTCGCATTTCAGCCTTCGGAAAAAATATTCTCCAAGGGAATCTAAAATTATGAGCGCAAGGGAGTTTCTTGGTTATAAAGAAATCTGAAGTCATTCTGATTCGTATATCTCCGGATCGTATTCCGTTTGTTTACATTCAACTATAATAATGTACCCTAGTAGCGTAGTGGTAATAATGCAGAGATAGATTTTAAAAATATGGTGTTAGTTCGAATACTTCAGACTATTTTTTATACTTTATACTATTTTTACACGTTTTGTAGATAAAAAGTACTGTTACTATCCCACTGCTAGGCATAGGGCTCCTTTCTCGTCCTTTTTCGTTTTTGAGAGAAGGGTAGAAGTTAAGACCATGCTGTTCCAATGCGGATTGGTAGGTTACGCATATCACCAGGATTCTTTAGAGATATAATAAATAAATAAATATATGGGACACTTACACACACGGTCGTCCGTCCCCAAAGTAAGTAACATAATACTTGTTTTATGTTATACAGACAACTGGGGAATGTATATTTATATATTTTTTTAAATACATAATTAAATACAAATATACACCCAGACTCGAAGACCAACAAATTCATTTATAGAAAATGTTGGCCCTACGCGGGAATCGAACCTACGACCCACAGAGCTGAAGGCAGGGTCACTACCCAGTGCGTCTACGGGCCAGTCAAGATATGCAATTTTCCTCACGATATTTTTTCACCGAAGAGCGTGCCGTAAATTAAAAATATCAATTAGACACAAGCTTTAACAGAAAACTCATTAGCCCGGGGTTAGAGATCATGACCCACTTGAAAGAGTCGCGAAGTCTCACCGCTTGGCTATCACAACTTGTACATAAAAGGATATTTTAATTATCGAAACAGGTGGAGGTGAAAAACTTGCTGCCAAGAAGGTCCTGTAATTTTTGGCTACCTCCGACATTGCTAGCGCAAGCACTGGTGGTCACAATAGACCAAAAATACTCAAAGTGATATATATGTGTAGCCAAAAAAAATCAAAAGATGAATGTGATGTTTTATAGTTTAATGGGCGAGCGCTTGACTGGAATCCTGCCTGATGGTAAGCAGCAATAAAGTCAAAGTGTACCGTTGAGAAGTAACATGAAAAAATAGTGCCGGAATAAAACTGAGATTATATTACTTAATGTTGACAACTTATACATAAGATTACATACCCATATTCTAAGTCTCGGGAAAGATTTATATGGTTTTCACTTCTGCTGGCACTCCCGGAGTGAAACCAGTTTTTTCAAACGAGTAACAATCTATATCTTTATTCGTGTTATATTATATAGGTTATATATAAATACTTTAACAACTTTCCGCCGAATCATATATCGCCTTCCATCAGATACCCTAACCCTTTATCGCGGACAGAATGAAAATAAATCAATACCCCCATATATTGTTTCGCCAACCCCATCGGCGATTGTCGCAAAAAAACTGTGGGAGCGCATTTATTAAATTGGAAAGGGTTGATCCCCCGTCAATCCGCCATGTTTTATTCATGTGACGTTCGAACTGAATCAGGGCCCCCGGTTTAGGAGATTCGCAATCTTCTCTTATTTACTTGTATTGCCAAAAAAGCATTTACAAAAACTAAATATATTGTTTGATGTTATAGTTGTGAGATTTATTATTTATTATTTATTTATTAAAGAGACTCCAACAAAGGTACACACAAAATTTCCGTAATAACTATTTAAACAAATTGGCTCAAATGTACCCCCAATTACAGGAGAATACAACATGCTTAATAATTATTGTTATAATAGTGTTATAAAAAACATACAAACTAACATAAAAACAAAAAAAATATAATCTTGACTTTTTAAATACTGAAGAAAAACAAAAGTAAAACTTGTACTAAAAATTAAAACACACACACAACAAATGAAAATAATCAAGAAAATAAGAAATTAAATAAAGTAAGAATACATGTATATAGTAAAGAAAAACAAGATATTTTACATAGGTTAATTAGGTTAGGTAAATATTAAATATTATTTTCATCCCAACTGGAGCAGTAGCTAAGGCATTTCTTTAGCCGTGTGGTATCCGGCTGAGAAGAATACAACACCTTCATTTCTTACCGAAGTGTCTTAAAATGCGACTAAGCTAACGTCAGGCAAGCGGCCAGTCGTAAAATACCTAGCCAAATCATGTGACAACATGTTAATAACACGTTGTACCAACCCCACTAACAGTGGATGGTTAACTATGGAATCTTTTACCAAAATCCACAAACATCTTACGTACTTCTGTAAGACCCAAAGCCGCTAGCCGCATATTAATAGTATACATGCAAAAGTTTGTCTGTTACATCATCATCATTCTCCCCACATTAAGTTGGGTGGCACAATATGTTATAAACATGTTGTAACGTGGTTTGGTTAGGTATTGTACGACCGGTCGCTTGTCTGATTTAAACTTACCTTAGTCGAATATTACGACAGCTTTGTACGAAATGAGGGTGGTCTATTGTACTCATCCGGATACCACGCGCCAGGTCAACGCCTATTACGAAATTATTTAATCGTTTAATATTATTATTCGCCTTTTACGAAACCTCAGTAAGAAATGAAGATGGTCTATTCTACTCAGCCGGATACCATAATGAGTGTTATAATCGAGGCTATACCAGACTAACATATAAAGAACATTTATTACAAAATTCATATATGCACTACGTGACCAGTAAAGCTCATTTAGTGTAATATAACATTCTCTGAACTGTTTTGCTCATTGCAGGTGCGAAAAATACATCGATCAAATATGGCATTTACTACCGCCAACGATAAAACGATACAAAATGGACATTCCTAATCGCCTTGTCCTTTTTAAAGCACAAAAGAACTCGTAAAGAAGTCTAACTTAACAATACTTAGAAGTTATAAGCTCTCTGTTCTCAAACACGTTGTACGAAAGTTCAAAATTGCTCACGGTATATAAAAAAAGAATTTTTGCGTCCCAAAAAATGGTTTGCGAATGTAAAAAAGCACATCGATCTTGCTATTTGTGGCATGAATGAATTGTCATCAACATAAATCCGAAACGATTTGTGCAAGTACCTGCTTATTTAAGTGATAAGCTTTTATCTTTATAAAACATTTTAACGACTTCTGGTTCCAAGCTTACAGTAATGTTTGGATTAACCAATGGGTAATTTATATGTTAAACGTTTACTAAAAATCAGTATGCAGTAAAAACTCCTTGGGTATTTAATATTAAATAATAAGGTTTGATTATCTGTAAGACACGAAAATGTAAAAGCTGTTTATTGTTGTTATTATGCGCAGAATTTAAATCTATATATATTAAAATAAAATACCGAAGCAGTCGTTTAAAAGTTATGTGCGCAGAACGCACATAACTTTTAAACGACTGCCCCAAATGGTGTAAATCTTTCTCTTGTATTCTTTATAATCAGGAATATGGTTTGATTTAAAAAAAATAGCAAATATTAAATAAAATAATACACAAAAACGAAAGTATGTCACAAAAGGCGACTAAGGTAAGTTGACTCAGCGTCAACTTACCTTACCTGACAGCAGGTGGGCGGTTGTAAAATACGAAACCATATCATTTGACAATATGTTTATAACATGTTGTACCAACTCTACTTAGAGAGGGATAAGGGCAGGAGGATGATTATGGTACTTGCACATTTAAAAATACCTTTTATAAACTAATATGTGATTGATATTTCTTTGCATAAATGGTTTCAATTCCTCTTACGATCGTTTAACATTTTCAAACACTAGTTGCCAGCGGCTCCGCACGCGTTGAAAGATTAAAACCGTAATATAGTATTTTGATAACCATAAATATGGTAAAAGGTTAAGCTTAAAATCTAGACATATGTCGTGCACTTTTATTTAGAACTTTTAGAGAGTAAAAATTTTGTAATAAGTACATCATATTTGAATAACTTTCACCGTTTACTTAGCGCACGCATAGAAAAAATTAAATTTTGCCGTTTTCGTCATATTTTTTATTGCTGCTCCTCTCCTATTCAAATTAGCGTGATGTTATATATCCTTCCTCGATAAATGGACTATCTTACACTGAAAGAATTCACACAAAAAAACAGACTCTTCAACTTTATATATAAGTATAGATTAAAACGAGAAAGAATATGAAGATTTGATTTAAGTACGTAACAGTGTAACAATAAAGTTCACAACTAAGTTTCGTGTAGATAGTGCCTATTGGTTCCTATAAGTTCTTCCTCCGTCAAGGGGTATTTTTGAGGCATTTTTAATTTATCTGCCCCCTGCCATTATTTTATACCGAGGGGGTCAAGCGTTATTGTGTAGCTAATGGTCATACTGAGTGCGTTTTATGGCCGATCTAAATTTTGAACTGACCCATGTGCTTTCATTTCCTGTGAACGCAACATAATATATGGGCTGTCTGGATTTTAAGAATTGATCGCACAAAGAATATGTGATGCGCACATTAATTATAACGGATATATCCAAATATATCATTGGTATATTTTTAATCGAATATGATAGTTTTAATATTTAATCTTAAACTATTGACACGTCGAAACAAAAATAGTTATGTTCTTATTTTTAAAATTATTATATTACTAGCTTCTACCCGTGACGTCGTTCACTTGGACTGTTAGGCTGGATTCAGACTATGATGCCGTTCTCGGTACGATCTCGCTCCGTTCTCGGTCCGGTAAAATATTGTTAAACAACAAACAGTCAGAGTGTTCACACTATCGTATCGCTCCGGTCCCGGTCCGATATCGCTCCAGCACCGGTTCGTCAAAAAGAATATTTTGACTGGAGCGAGATCGAACCGGTCTCGGCGTTGTACCGACATCGACAATATGAACACGCTTCTGTTTTAACTCCAGACTTTCATCAGTCGTGCCGCTAGTGTGTTTTAATTAAATCAAATTAAGTTAAAGGTAATAAATAGTGAGAATCTGAATTAGGTAAGTATTTATCATGTACTTTATAAAATTTGTTATAAGTGATTGTATTATTATAATTTTTTATCAGCTTTTCTTTCTTTCTTATTCCTTTTCTTCTATTCTTTTGAATCTTCTTTTCTGTCATTCTTTTTCTTTTTGTGCTATTCTTTTGATTTTTCTTGACTTTTCTTTTAATTTTCTTTTAGCCTTTTTTATTATTCGGTTATTCTTTCTTTTTATTTTTTCTTGCTTTTCTTTTCTGATTTTTATATTGAAATACTAAATGCTGTTGAATTAAATTTATATAGTTACTAGCGGCCTGCCCCTGCTTCGCACGGGTATAAAATATATATCCCATGTCAGTCAGTGTAAAAAAAATGATTAAAATCGATCGAGTAGTTTTAATTTATTCATTACTACCCGTGACCCGCACGCGTTAAATTTGGAGAAAAACAATTTCCTTTCCCTATACCAAGAAGATTTCCTGCTATTTTTTGAATATCTAAATTCATATAGTACATTTTTAATTATTTACTTTTACATTTTCCCTATGTATTTTATTTTTACAATTAATTACAGAATGTCTTCAAACAAACTCTTGAAAGAGGGACATAGCTGCTAAAGTCGAAGTGCTTATAGGTCGAAGCGCGCCCTCCTCGCGCGATTTTAAATCTGTAATATCTCCGAAAATGTTTACTTAAATTACATGCTGTAAACGGCAATATTGATCTATATTAAATCAACAATTTATTTAAGGTACTCAATTGGATAAGGATTTATGCTGTATTGTATAAAAATTGCTTTGAACATAAGGCATCATTTTTCGTAAAAAGTAAATGAAAAAAACTGCTATTGTGGGTTATCCATAAGAGATAGACATATACCATCGCGGACTTTTCTGTAGAAATTTTTAAGGTGTACAAATACTTAGTACATCATTTTGATGAATCTCGTAGGGTTTAGCCTGCGTTTGCAATGTAAGCGGAAAAAAATGTAATTATTTACAGAAACCTCAAAAATTACAGTATTTCTCTACTTCGTATTGAATGTTATTATACGTACAAACCTTCCTTTTGAATCACTCTATCTATTAAAAAAAGTTTTAAAGTTTTATGCGTACATACGGAAATATGGACTTTGTTTTATAATATGTAGTGATTTTCCAAAACGTCTTATGTCAACTACAAAGCGAGAACGAACCGCGAACGACATCATAGTCTGAATTGAACTTTTGGCATGATTCAGACTATGATGCCGTTCTCGGTTCGATCTCGCTCCGCTCTCGGTCCGGTAAAATATTCTTAAATAAAAAAGAATCAGAGTATTCACACTATAGTATCGGGCCAGTACCGATCCGATATCGGTCGAGCGTCGGTTCGTCGACAAGAAAATTTGACTGAAGTGAGATCGGACCTGTCTCGACCTGAACTCGCTTCTTTTGTTTCAACTGCAGTCTTTCATCAGTCGCGCCGCATGTGTTTAGCATTTATGTTAAATAAAATTAATTAAATAATTATGTCTGGTAATAAATCCGCCGAGTGGTATCCGGCTGAATAGAATAGTACCACCCTCTTTTCTTACCGAGGTGTCGTAAAAGGCGACTAAGGTAAGTCGACCCGCCGTGTGGTATCCGGCTGAGTAGAATAGACCACCCTCATTTCTTACCGAGGTGTCTTAAAAGGCGACTAAGGTAAGTCGACCCACCGTGTGGTATCCGGCTGAGTAGAATAGACCACCCTCATTTCTTACCGAGACGTCGTAAAAGGCGACTAAGGTAAGTTGACTCACCGTGTGGTATCCGGTTAAATAGAATAGACCACCCTTTTTCTTATCGAGGTGTCGTAAAATACGACTAAGATAAGTTGACGTCAGGCAGGCGGCCGGTCGTAAAATACGTAGCCATATCATGTGACAACAAGTTTATAACATGTTGTGCCAACCCCACTTACAGTAGGATAAGGGCAGGAAGATGATGATATGTCTGGTAATAAATCGTAGAGTTCAGAAAAAGTTAACTATTTCTTATGTGGTTTATAACATTTGTTATAGATAAAGAATAATTCTGCTATAATTATTTTACCAGTCTTTCTATGTGCCTTTTTTTTGAGAAAAGTGCATAGAGTTAAATTAATAAATAAATGGTCGACTGTTTTACAAAAAATAAAAAATAAATTGAGTATTTATTATTTGCAGATGAAAGACATATTGAATTTGTGAAAAGTAGACGCAGCCTGTATGATTTGCAGTCACACTACTACAGTGACAATATTTACAAAATAAAAATATGGAACGAGATTGAAGACGCAATAGGATTACCTGGTGAGTAAAACACAAACGTAACAAAGTGATATTCATTTAATTGCTTTATTGTAATTATATCGCGTTTTTCTTGCCATGGCACTGATACTTCAGGAGAGTTGATTTTTATTTCACTTATGCCTATAGGCCTATGCATTTCCTCTTTGTCTTTTTAGATTTTGCACGTGATTATTATTAATGTAATACAAATTACCCTCGAAATTCATCGAATTCCAGAATTTCTAATAATATTATGCAGAATGCATGTTGTTACATATCCTTATTTATAAACGTTATATTTCTATTATAGGAGCAAGGAATCGATGGGAGCGACTAAGAGCTCAATATCGAAAATACCTCTCTAAATTAATAAGTGGCCAAAAGTGACCAAGCAGCTTACAAAGTTTGCAAATGGCGATATCATGATCAAATGTAATTTATTAATGAGTACATAGCTGTAATAGACTACGAATATCCATTATTGCCGATGATGAAGTTAACAATTACAATATTCGTGATATGGATAGAAGAATGAAGAGACAGATGAACCAACAACTATGATAAGATAAATTGATGTCAATGAAGGAGCTTAATTAGAAATTTATTCCGTCAATACGTTCGCTAGTAATGTACCACTGGAATAAACAAAAAAATATAAACAGAAAAAAACAGGACCTCAACAGGAAAATGCATTATCAACCAACACCATCACCGCTATATACATATTATGTAATATTCATGCATGTAAATGATTGTTATAATTTAAATATACAAATTTTATAAAATATGATATTTTATTACTTACCTTATCCAAACCATTAGTAACCTGACGAAAAGAGGAGTTTCTTTTTAAAATTTGCGCTCAATTATTTTAAAAATCATTTCAAATATTCCTGAATACAATCCTAAATCAATATAATGAACATTATTCTTCATTATTTACCAAATGACGAAATAAAGTATAATATTCGCCTTCCTCTTTTCTCGGTAATAAACTTTTACTTTTACTAAAACCCATATTTTCTTGTCCCCTTTTTTTCTTTTCTTTTTGTTGTAATTTTTTTTAAATTTATATCTTGTTTATCCAAAATGCTATTGTTGCTAATTCTTCAATAGAAAAATTGAATTCCATTTTCTGGCGAATAAAATTAATATGATTCTTTTTTTAAACATCGTATGTCGACCATGAATCGAGATCGAACCGAGAACGGCATTGAGTAGTGTAGACACAGTGAGATTTGACCGGACCGAGAACGGCGCGAGATCGTACCGAGAACGGCATCATAGTCTGAATCCAGCCTTATCGTGTCGATAATAGATGATGCTTTTCAATGTCATCCTATTCCTGTAGAATTAACAGGATTATATGTTATTCTGGTGTATAAGGAATAATTGTACCAAATTTCATTGATATTAGTTCAGCGGATTTTCCATAAAAGAGTACAGAGAGAAACATATATCCATACTCACAAACTTTCACATTTATAATATAAGTAAAATAAGGTGAGACAAGATATTTAATTTATGAGTTATTTATAAAAAAATATTGAAATATTTTTTTTCTGCTTTACTTTGTGAAGTTACCATAACTTCGCAAAGTAACGCCTGAATCCATAAATTACGTCAAAATACATTAATGTCGTATGTAATTAGCAATGTCGCTCTTACCGAGAGGAACCAGCAAGAAACTCGGCTATCAATATTTTAGACATTTTCAATTTACAAATTAAAATGCAGTCTTGTATGAAGCTAAAAGGATTTTTAAATGAATGCATATCAATAAAATAATCTTCAATTGTGCTTGCTTTAAATATAAGCATAATTGTATTTTAGTATACATATAGGTGAAATTGAAAGCCCTTATACGAGTATATAAGTAGTATATATTGCCAAAGTATACAATTATTTTGATTAATGAAGCCGTGATCGTAAAAAGAGAAAGGAGGAAGTTAACATCTTGGGAGGACCTTATATTAGTTTATTTAACGGTCTAGAATTTACTCTTTTAGAATGTATTTGCGACACAGACAAAATATAACCCGGTGAACGTCGTAAGTCCTAACAATAATTCTTTCGCATCGTTCGTCGCCAATTTCATTGGAAATAGTTACCCACTCGGATTCCATTACAATAATTGTATCGATTGAAAAACTTAAAATCCTTACATTAGACAGACGGTCACGGATGAAGTGAAGCTATTGCAAATTGGCGCAGCCCTGGGGTCAAACACAAAGCGTTGGTCACACATATTGACACCCCAACAATGCAGGGGTCACTTTTATTTGTAGCTGAAACTTAATTTATAATCTTTTCACACACGCCATTAAGAAGATTACTACCCTTTTTCCTTCGATAACAATTGTACATTGTTGAAATAAAATAAAATGTAACTGTATATAACCATTGTCCGGGATTCCATACAGCGTTAGAAAAAAAAAATGTTATACCGTTGGTCTCGATTTTGACACATTTTCAAACGTCGAATTGTGCTCTATGGTTGATTTATTTTGGAAATTGAGGATTTGTGTCGGGAAGATGTTTAGGTTACGGGTCAATAGGCTGATTGTGAGCCGATTTTAATTGCCTAACGGTCAAATCGCACGCTTGTAGTGCAAAGGTTAACGGTCGTCTTGGGAATCAAGAGGATGATATATTATTTATGTATTTTCCATTTCTTCTTAACGTCGCGTTCCAAATTTAATATACAAAAATTACGAATTTAAAGTTTTTAATGGATCTTAGGTACTCATATCTAGGAAAGTCTTTCTTTCTGTATTCTTAACACTTTCAAGGGTAATACGCTGAAGGAGTACCTATTAATTAAATTTGGTGACATAGAGACTTATATACCGGGATATATAAGAAAAAAATTGTCAATATAATAATAATAGTAGTAGGGTGTTAGACTTGTTTTAACATTTAGTTAACACTAGCGTTGTGGATGACAGACTACTGGTAAATATATACATATATAATTTTAAATAAATACATAAATACACCCAGATTCAAAGAACAAAAAAAAATTTATTATGGCCCTCGGTGGGAATCGAGCCCATGACCTAGGTAGCTGAGGGCAGGGTTACTAACATTTGCGCCAATGGGCCGGTCAAAGGTAAAGGTAATTAAGCTGGCTGGGAAAAGATTGCGCCATACTTGCATGATGATGAGCATATGAGTTAAAGACTGGCCCGTTGGCGCAGTGGGTAGTGATCTTGCCTTCAGCTCCGTGGATCGTGGGTTCGACTCCCGCCGACGGCCAAAATTTTCTATAAATCAATTTGTCGGTCTTCGAATCTGGGTATATATTTGTATTTAAGTATGTATTTAAAAATTATATATTCACCAGTTGTCTGTCAGCCATAACACAAGTATTAAGTTACTTACTTTGGAGACGGACGACCATGTGTGTAAGTGTCCCATATATTTATATTTAAAAAAACGTACTGTTTGGAGTCTGAATAATTTTAAACATAAAACACTGTCAATGAGTAATACGCCACGCGTATTATAAGAAGTAATATTTACCCAATGACTTCACTGTATTCTACGAAAAAGATGATCCGGAACATTACAGAGTAATAGTAGTCCTGTGACTGGCCCGTTGGCGCAGTGGATAGTGACCCTGCCTTCAGCTCCGCGGGTCACGGGTTCGATTCCCGCCGAGGGCCAACATTTTCTATAAATGAATTTGTTGGCCTTTGAGCCTGGGTGTATATTTGTATTTAAGTATGTATTTAAAAAATATATAAGTATATATTCACCAGTTTTCTGTCTACCATAACACAAGTATTAAGTTACTTACTTTGGGGACGGACGACCGTGTGTGTAAGTGTCGCATATATTTATTTATTTATTTGTGTGCTTAGTGCGAGTTTTTTAACATATCGATCGCGCGATAGCTGCTGATCGTCCTAACACTTGATTAACTCAGAAGAAACCTTTTCATTCTCTTTATAATTCACACCTAACTCAATTGTTTTACTGCCAGATGAATAGCTTTGAGTTTTCTTATGAGGTCCATAGTATTTCCCGCCGTGAAGAATAGACCATCCTCATTTCTTACCGAGGTGTCGTAAAAGGCGACTAAGGTAAGTCGACACACCGTGTGGTATCTGGTTGAGTAGAATAGTCCACCCTCTTTCTTACTGTCGTAAAATACGACTGAGGTAAGTTGGCGTTAGACAGGCGGCTGGTGTTAAAATACCTGGCCAAAATATGTTTCAACATGTATATAACTTGTGCCGACCCCACTTAGAGTGGGATAAGGGCAGGAGGATGAAACGATTTTCTAATTGATCACATATAGACCCAAAGAGTATAGCTGAGTTGAGCTTTTCGTTAAGTTTTACATAAACAAAATTTGTAAGCCATAAATTGCCATCAATATTATTGGAAAATATGTAACGAAAAATTCGTTTAAATTGCAACAAACAATGGCCGCGTCCAAAGCCCAGCTTTAATTCCATAAAATCAACGCTTTACAAAATTCGACGACAATGTCACGGGTGTAATTTTTCTGAAAATGCAATAAATCGTTGACCCCTCATTTTGACCCCAGCCGCCAGTACAATGGAGCGAGCGTCTTAGGGCGGCTGACCCGTAATAATAGCCTAAATTACAATACTTATTGAGATAACATAAATTATAAATTGCTATAGAAAAGTGCAACAATAAAATGTACCAAGCTTCGATAGTTCAGTGGTGGAATCTCTCAACTACTTCAAACGATCTGCGTCATAAAAAAGCCTTTTAAAATACTTAGACGATAAATAGCTATATCGGCAAATCTAATATAAGAAAATATCTATAAAAACAATTTCCTGTCTGCATTTAGATATCTGAGAATCCAAAAAAACTTTATGGATAAAAAATAATTCATAAAAACACCGGTAAACATGTTTTAATGAAATTTAATTAACACGTAACAATCTTTATAATCTGCTACGAGAATTAAAATCCATCGTAGAAACTATCAACGATAAACCATAGACGAAATAATTGCGTTTAAAGCTTTTTTTTCCCCCAGTTTTACTGTATAAAAACTAAAAAAAATCAACAACTACTTTATAGCATAGTTTGCCATAAAGTAGTTGTTACTATTACATTATATTTCCGTTTCCCCATTCTATTCATTTGTTTATTTGATTATAATTCCTCTTTTTCACTAGATTTAATCCAATCTTTAAGTTAATAGGTAATTTATAGAATTAAGCGGTACTATAAATAGCGGATTTTATCGTGAATTATAGCAAAATAATATTTTTATTACTTTGTAAGTTAATAAGTCTTTTTCAGGCTATCGTAGGCATTCCTCATTAGGTTGCGTCACCGCCAGTCAAGCGCTGGTAAAATAAATAATTTTAAAAAATAAACAAGTTGACAGATAAATAAAATATACAACCTAAACGGTATAACAACAAAATACAAAAATCCCTTTATAATCTATCAATCGACTTCTATATTTTATCGACATAAAGCCTTAATGGAATACAAAAAAATTGACACGTGTAAACATACCTTAATCAAGTGAAATGAACGTGATACATGTATAAAAACCTAATAAAAACGTGAGAGAGATCGTTATCTTATAAAAAACCCGCAGCAAAACAACGCCATAGACAAAATAGTCGGAGCCATGCAATACGTTGAATAAGAAACCATAAATAAAGAAAGAGACGGATATATCTTTGTGTAAGTTTGCATGTTATAGTATTATATTACTATCCTATTCTTTCATTTCCTTTACTAGTAAGAGACATGCATAGTTTGTTATACGGTATCTATGTAAAAAGTTCATCCCCAAAACACAATAAAAAAGACCCTCGCGGTTCACGCGGCAAATCGCTTTGTGTACGATTTAAAAAACCTGTAAAGTTTTTTATCATCTTGACAAGTGAAACCACCCCTAAATAAAGATTAATTTTAGCCTACATATTGGTATAAATTTTAGTTTAATTTTACGTGAGATAACTAAATAATTTCTATAATTTTTTAATACAAAAAAAAAATATTTATACCATTAGCTACGTTATATAAAAAAACATATAACAAACCTATGCGTATACTCTTTGATATATTTTCAGATATTTCTTTCGCTACATAGCAAAACTTATTTATTTTGATGTCTCGAATATTATTCAAATAGTTCACCTTGACTTTGTTATGCCGTACAGAGAAATCATTCTTCAGTTTATTTACATATAGAGTAAATCTAGCAAAGATATCCGGCTTGAAATATTTACCTAACTTATCTAAGATTTTATCCTTAACTATAATACAAGCTATAATATTTCCAAATAAAAGAATATTGGTGTGTATTGTATGTAAGCTATTATACCCCTTAAACTAGGGCACTTTACCGTTCAAAAACGATACTTGTAAAATAATAAGTTTAATACCTGTATTTAAGATAACTAATTACTACGATACATAAAAAAATGTAAATTAAAGTACTTATATTAATTATCAATACCTGGTTGACCGAACCTTGCTCGGTAATTTTTTACAAAATAAAAAAAAGTAATTTAAAAAAAAAGAAAAAATAATTAGGTAGTTTGAGATCGATCCTAGTTATTTATATTTCTCGCGACTGCCCATTCCTCGAATAAGCTACGAAGACTTGACAGTTATTGGCAAAAATAGTGTATTAATATAAATTTTGGTATTTTTTAATGCCCAAAAACAAGGATAAAACAATTTTTTTTTACATAAAACCTATAATAAAAATAGCTATATCGATTTTTCCCCCAAAAACCCCCTACAGGCTGAATTTCAGGAAAATCGTTGGAGCCGTTTCCGAGATAGTTCGATCTAGTACGAAGATGTTCAAAATCGAATTCTTATATTTAAAAGTACCAAAATTGGTACTTTATTTATTAATATTACCGATGCTACTAAACAGAAGCCCTCAAAATCCATCACAAAAACAAAACAATAACTTTCCGTTTCTTTACGGCAAAATTAAAAGTTGATAAAAAAAATTGCATTCACTTTCTGTATTATCTGCGCAAGTCCTTCTTGGAATGTGTGCATATTTTTTTTTATAATTAGCTAGCTACTGGTTTGCGACCGGAAAGCAAAAAGAGACAATGACCCAAATAAATCTAGCAACTTCTCAGATAAGAGGATAAAAAATACCTTAAATGCTTCCTTTGCACAAAAAAAATCTCAAATAGTTTTCAGCTTATGTTTAATAAACGATTGTTTAGTGAAACCATAAATATTCATAGCCACATTCGTCTTATACACTTTTTTAATTTGTTTAATTAGTTACCAGTATCAATTAACAAGAACATTAATTGAAGCGTTTCGTCGGAAGAATTAAAAAAACAATATATTTGCAATCTGTATTTGACATTCGAAACTGGTCATTATAGTAGTGCGAAACAGCATTCCATCGACAATTTAATATTTTTTGTAGAATTTTGTCTATACACCTAATTAACTTTCATAGCATTTAAAGTTAACTAAGAGCTTATAAAATATTTACTCCGTAGATGTTTCTAGAAAACCATTTGTTATATTCGAACCGGTGTTTTTGACATTGTTGTTTAAATAAATAAATTCTTTGTCATTTTCTTTTATTGCCAGAAGTTTATGAAAACAAAAGCGATGTTAAATTTGTGTACGCTTTACTGTTATCCAGTGTACAATACAAATCGATTACTATTAATTTGTTTACCCAATTTTTAAATTTGCAGTAAATTTTTTCTTACGACGAAATTGATTCACAAATCGCAACACACGAAGAGTATGTTGCGATTTGTGAATCAATTTCGTAAAAATATTGATGCCACGCATGTAGCAATGAAATATACATGTCAGTTTCAAAAGTAGATATTTTTTTCTCGGTAATAACACCAATTATTAACTTACATATACCAAAACATATACGTTCAAATAATTTTATGTACTCCCACAAACCAGCAAAATAACAAACTTTCTAAACACTATAAATTGATGTACCTAATTAAGCCATGATTTTTTTTTATATAAGTAAAATATTAATTAGGATTTATTAATACTATATATTAATTATTAATGGAATCTTTTAGTAGAAACCGTACGACAATCGGTTGAGTAGACAGCTTTTGGGGGATTTATAATAAGTAGTGATATAGATATATAATATGAGACAATTGCACATGGATAGACTAAGGACTTCTTTAGATTAAGGATTATATCAGTGCTAAAGTCCGAAATCGTATCTAGAACCTACTGAAGTAACTTATCTCCGCTACTGTTTTCGTCAAAATTACAAAGCTTATGCCAGCAATATGGCGGTTATTGTTACGGTTATTGGATGGTATCGAGTTGTAAACTATTTTACGGTGCAAAAAATTGTAACGCACAAAAACAAAAAAATGGCTTCTAGTGGAGCATGCAAAAAGTATTGACGGCACAAGTCGGCACGAGACGCAGCTGCCGTCGCTTCCTCTTCCTAGAAAAAAAAAACAGTAAAAATATTGGATATCAGGAGCTGTCACCAAAAGTAGTGTGTATTTTATATAAGAAACAAGTTCATATAAAACAAGCTTTGCCCGCAGCTTTGCGAGTGTAAATCAGTATGAGTAGAGTGACAAAAATTTTCCTGCGTCAATCCCAACTCATCCAGCCTTTCTTATGGGGTCTCTAACATATAATACATACATGAATATAGTTATACACTACTATCAGTATTTTTATGTATAAATATATTCATGTGTGTTTTCGAATTGACTATATGCTGTTAGCCCTAACAGCTTTTACAGCGTCACCGGGCGGGATTCATGTGTGTATTATGTTTTTGTTCTATATAAATATACATGGTAAAGCGCGTTGCTAGATCACCAAAGGGAAAATATAAACTAGAGCCCAGCTAAACTATCTAAAATAAAAATAAAATAAAATAATATTAAAAATAAAATAAAATAAATCTAAAATAGTTTATTCAATATTTGTCGGGTTCCGAATTTGACATATTCAAAATTTTTCGTAATCCAGATTCGTCGTTATACAGAGACTTGTTCGGAATTTCCCCTTTTTCAAATAAGTCATTGCCATTATTAAAGTCGCGTTCCTATAATCTGGTTCATTAATATTCCAAAACTGGGAGAAATTTTTACTGGTTTAATTTATAGTGAGTCACAGGCCGAGAGGCCCCCTGTGTTTGGGGGCCCCGTAGCACAGCCCCGTCTAGCCCTCCGGTATCTACGCAACTGCGTATAAGATCGCACATATCAACCCACATACAGTACATCCAACATAAGTTGAAAACGTAGTAGTTGTGACGTTATCGAAGAAGATAATTTTCATATCTCAATATGTAAATTTATAAAACGTTATTTAAAAGCAGATTTAAACATATTTTATTAATATACGGTACACTAATTAAAGCAAATTATTGGCATATTTAATGTTTTAATAATTTCAATCTAAATATAATTGATTGAGCATTGCAAGAATTCCTAAAACACTTAAATGTATTTTACCGAAAACCATTAAGGTTTTCAAAAACACGATTAGATAACAGCATTGGGAAAATAAACACGTAACATTTTATGTATTTAAATATTTGTAAATACGGCTTATGGTTTAAGCAATGAAAACTTGTCAGTTTGTATTCAATCGTAAGTGCGCGCCAATATCGTAATAATCGTAAGTGCGGTTCAAATCACCATCAATTAAATTATGTACATTTAAAAAGAATTCGTGTGCGTACGTTAAAATGCAACATAAGTTTACAAAGTTTTCAAAAATGATTATTGTTTTCGTGGCATCTGTGGCGTAGATACCCGCTAAACGAGGCAGTGCGCCGGGGCCCCCGAGCTCAGAGGGCCCCCTGAAATTGTCAAATTCCGAACACGAAGAATACGTAAATAATAATTTTAAATAGCTTACTTGGGGCCTTAGTTTTTTTGCCCTAGGCCCTTTGGTTACCTAGCTACGGTACTACGTCGTGCATATAATTATAATATCAATGATCGTTTTATGATGTGACCTAGTATATTGTAGTTATAGTATTCGATCAAGTAGGATCGAAAATTGATCAGTTTTTCGGGAAATACTTAAGTATTTTGATCTATATAATTCATGCACTTCGGTCAATGAAAACGGAGGAGTGAAATCTGCCTAAAGATTATATAGGATATGTGCAAATCCATATTGGAGCAGGGTAAGTAAATATTTATTAATTAAATATATTTCTGTTCAAGGACAGTGGAGCATTTTGTTAGGCAGTCCAACAATAACACACTATAGGTTTTTATTTGTATACTATATTTTAATTACCTAGCAACTTAGCGATTAAGATAAAATTCATTTCAAAAACAACGATAGCTGTTTCAATACATGATTTTGCCGAATGTATTCTTCAAAAATACTAAAAACGTCATAAACTAAGCCTCTTTAGAAAATACACAAAGGTCGTAAGCAAATTTCAGCTACTGAAAAAGCTGTTCTTGATTTACGACAGCAGATTTGGCCAGTGTCACTCATTTTGAAACAAAAAAAAAGGAAGCTCACTTTCATAGGTCAGTTTTGGTTATACAGGCTGGTTTATTTAAATACATTCATTATGAATTAAGAAGTGGAACAAACTGAGAGCATATAAACAACTTGCACTTACATAACAAACATTTGTATATCATTTTTGATTGGCTTGTTGGTGCAGTGGGCACTGACGCTGCCTTCATCATCGCGGATCGCAGGTTCAATTCACGCCGAGGGCAACATTTTCTATAAACAATTTGT
Organism: Morpho helenor; assembly: GCA_029227775.1. NCBI lineage: Eukaryota > Metazoa > Arthropoda > Insecta > Lepidoptera > Nymphalidae > Morpho > Morpho helenor. The sequence goes on from JARGCU010000008.1 coordinate 4,327,297, forward strand.
TGCTTCTTCGAGCCTAGATGTATATTTGTATTTAAGTATGTATTTAAAATTATATATGTATATATTTACCAGTTGTCTGTTACAACTATAAATTTACTTACTTTACTTTTATTACTTACTTACTTTGGGGTCGGACGACCGTGCGTGTAAGTTTCCAAAATGAAAAATATAATATATAGTATATATTATATTTTTATTTTACCTAAACTAAACATTTATTATAAACAAAGTACATACATACAGTTAAAAACTTAATAGCGCCATGAAAATTGTTGAGATAACACCGGAAACACCAGAAACAACAAGGTTATTTTGAAAAGATCGATTTATTTAAAATCGTAAAATATTATTAACATATAATAATTATGTAATATAGCTAAGAAACGATTTACTGATTCGCATTTCAATAGCGGCCTACTTAATAAATTATATTAGTCTTAAATGGCTTGGGACAAATTTGGCAAAGTATGAAAGTAAATTATGTTTATTCTTCTACACAGCATTAAAACCACACTCTAAACGAATTAGTGATATGATTTCGTCTATAGGTTGATAAATCAAGGCTATCTAAAGGCAAAAATCAATTTGATAATAATTTATGAGTCATTTTAAAATTCTCTCAATTACAAAACATCCTGTATATTAGACTAACATTCCTAACTACAATACGACAATAGTTTTGAATTTAGTAAAAGTTTGCGAATTGGTGCAAAATGTCTCATGCAGGGCACAATATACAATTATGTTTTTTTAAAGGTTACTAGCAATTTGGGCTTCAAATTACTAGTAAATTTACCCCCCAGCTAATCTAAATGGTTGTGTCAGGAGTAGGTTTACGTCGGTAGTATAAAGAGGGTGGTCTATTTTACTCAACCGTATACCACACGGTGGATCAACTTACCTTAGTCGCCTTTACGACACCTCGGTAAGAAATGAGGGTGGTACTATTCTATTCAGCCGGATACCACACGGCGTATGAAGTATATATTCTATATCTATATATCTATATTTATTAAAAAACAAAGTTTCCCAAAAGCTTGTATGTGATCGATTTTTATACACGGATTTTTATACAAATTATATTAAAAGATACTTCAATTTTTGAGGAGTTTAGGTTAAAATTTTCCAAAACTGATTTTTATGGGCGTATGATTTTAAATCCTAGAATTTCCGCGAGTAAAACTTTGTGACTAACTATTTTCCACGTGGGCGAAGCCAAGAGCACAGCTAGCGTTATAAAATAGATCGTACTACATAATTTTTTTATTCACACAGCAAAATTTTCCAAAGTTTACCCAGCTCGAAAAACATACGAATTTATTACTCGACATATTTGTTCAAGTGCTTTTATACATTCACTATATTTTTTCGCAGTTTATTTCCGTTACGTATGTATTTATTTTTTACGTTCCACATCAGTGTAGGCCAAAATAAATTGATATTTACACAGTTGTATTGTTTATAGTGTTATTCTTATTGGGTCTTACGCGAAATTATCAGTACATAAGACTAGGCCTACTAATACATATTCGACGTATGAAAAAAAAATTATAAACTGCTTATAAAATTATTTATAAAATTATAGATTGCTATTCTCAATATGGTTCGATTGAAAACTTTCGAACGATTTAAATATTATATCCTACTAGTCCTATTAATATTACAAATGCGAAAGTTTAGGAGTATGGATGTATGTTTCTTACTCTTTCACGGCGAATCCGCTGAACCAATATCGATGAAATGGCACAATTATTCCTTATACATCTGAATAACATATAGGCTATAGAAATCCTGTTAATTCTACAGAAATAGGATGACATTGAAAATCGCCATATTATTTAACTATCAAGTGAAACGGTGAACGGTTGCGGGTAAGAGTTAGTTATTATATAAACATATGGGTCACAAGCAGTGTGGTATCCGGCTGAGTAGAATACACCACCCTAATTTCTTACCGAGGTACCGTAAAAGCGACCTGCTGTTTGGTATCCGGTCGAGTAGAATAAACCCCCCTTATTTCTTAATACAGTATCGTTAAAGACGACTAAGATAAGTTGGCCCGCCATATCGTATCCGGCCGAGTAGAATAGACCACCCTCTTTTCTTATCGGGAAGTCGTTAAATGCGACAAAAGTAACTTGAGGTTAAGCAGGCGGCCGGTCGTAAAAGCCAAAACATGTAACATAATCTTTAAAACATGTTGTGCTGACCCCTTTTAGTGTGCCATAAGGGCAGAAGAATGATGGTTATATCTAAGTACCTAAGTAAAAAAAGTAAGTAGCAGCCTGTCACTCTCCCACTGCTGGGAATAGATCACTTCTATCCGTTTTTGGAGAGAAGGATTGGAGCTAAGACCTACCACGCTGCTCCAATGCGGATTGGTAGGTTACACATATCCCCAGAATTCTCTAGAGATATGCAGGTTTGCTCACGATGTTTTCCTTCACCCAATAGCGTGTGATAAATTACAATTATCAATTAGACACATAAGTTTTACTAGAAAACTCATTGGTGCCTGCTCGGGGTTTGAACCCTAGATCTCCTCGAAAGAGGCGTACGGTGTTACCGCTGGGCTCTCGCAGCTCATCTGGGCTATCTTTATTAAGTTTTTTTTTATTTTTTTATTCTTAATAAATGTACAAGTTATATCTATTTGAAATTACTTACATGCTAGGACTATAAAAATCATGCCCACGTGGAATGGTACCAAGAATCTATTAGCGTTTCCGCGTTGAATCGCTAAGCTGATTTTTGTTACGAAAAAGGAGCCAGCCCTCTTGTCACCTGAAGAGGCAATTAACCGTGGTGTTAAAACTGATAAAATTTTTGAGTTTAATAAGTTAAATATAATAAAAGCTTTAAACAAAATTTCATGTCCCTACTGTTAACCGTTGAGGAATTTCCTCTTCCAATCCTGGCAGCAGAATCGGGTCATGCCTATCATAAATATGCATTGTCATCAGAACTGAACCAATATATAAAATTTCAGTTCATTTCGATACCAGAAAGCTGTTTAATTGAACTTGCAAATTCCACCTTCACATATATATACGGCAAATGAAATGTAAGCTTTTAAAAAAGTAATACATATATGAATACATTTTGTTCTATCAACCTTAGACTCCATAAATATACCTTGTTGGAGTGTAAATTAAAAAAACATTATTCCAGTTCTTAAATCGTGTAAAAGGTTAATATTATGAATAAATCATACGTCTCATAATTTATTTGTATGTTAATATAAACAAAGAGCAAAGTGCGTAATTAACGTACGTAAAAAGTATTTTACAATACACATTACAACAATAGGCTAGTTTCAAATAAAATTTGGAAATAGCAAGTCATTTAATAATTTTAAATTATTCTTAGATGAAATAGCCATTATTAAGAACTTGTGAGTTACGTAATAACAATAATAATTATTATTTAACTAATTTATTATTATACAAAGTTGCAATAAATTAAATCATCATTCTCTTGCCCTTATCCCACTCTAAGTGGGGTGGGCATAACATGTTATAAACATGTTGTAATATTTAGCTAGGTATTTTACGATCGGCCGCCTGCCTGACGTAAATTTACCTCACCCAAGATGACCCGCCGTGTGTCAACTTACGTTAGTCGTCTTTACGAAACCTTGGTAAGAAATGAGGGTGGTCTATTTTACTCAGCCGAATGCCACACGGTGGGTCAATTAACTCTAATCGCCTTTTACGACACTCGGTAAGAAATGAGAGGTGGTCTATTCCATTCAGCCGGATACCACAGGATGGGTCAACTTACCTTAGACGTCTTTTACGTCACCTCGGCAATAAATGAGGGTGGTATATTCTACTCAGCCGGATACCACACGGCGAGTCAACATAACTTAATCGTCTTTTGCGACTCTCATTTATTACCGCGATGTCGTAAAATACGACTAAGGTAAGTTGACGTCAGGCAGGCGGCCGGTCGTAAAAACGTAGCCAAATCATGTGACATGTTCGTAATAAGTTGTACCGACCCTACTTAGAGTGGGATAAAGGCTGGAGGAATTAATGATAAATATATATCTAATAGAATAAAACTTATAAAGCCGAAACATAAAGAATACTAAAAAGATATATACGATGGTAAGTAAATATAGAAGATTACCAAAAGCCTTTCAAAATCATCGGCTCTCCAAACCATTTTATCGTACAAGATCGACTCATTCATATACACAGTGGGGGCACATTTTGGAGAGGGGAGGGAGATTGAGGGAACTGCCCTCGGGCGGGATAGATTTGAAGGTACAATCATTTTTTATGCGAGGGGAAGTAATACCCGCCCTCCTTGAGACACACTGAGTTCTTTATTTAAATGATATATCTTTATTTTCGTTTTTTTACTCACTTTAAAGTAAAAGTATCCTTTACTGATACGGTTAACTCAACCAACTAGTAGACTAAACAGTAAACAAACAAAGAATTGTTTTGTGGCAAGTTAAAGCAATTAAAGCGTACAAAACTCGTGAGTTGTTAAAAAGACCTATAACTTGGAAGAGCAAGAAAACACTGGTTTTTTAAATAGTTCGTAGCGTCATTTCATAGACAATGAAATAAGGATTACAATGTATCAAACTCAATTAAGTTTAATTTTGAATAAGTTCATTTTAATACTAACCGCGCGATATTTGTTTCGGCTCTACACCCCTCTCGCCAGTGAGAAAGCAGTTTATGGTCACCAATCGTGCTGTTATATATACGCTGTGACTTATGTTTACTTGATAGAATTTATTACTTGTTGGACTTATGGTATGGACTTATGGTACTTACGTGTGGTTAAACTAGCTTTGCCAGCGGCTTCGCCCGTGAAGAAAAATCAGTGTGTCACAAAATTAGTTTTTGTGAGTTAACCATAAGAGATAGAGACATGCTGTCATTGACTTTTTTGTAGTACTTTTGAAGATCTACAACTCGCTTGTAGATTATTTGAATGTATATCTGCTAATTTAAACGGCGCACGCGACTTAAGTTCCGAGCAAACCAGTTTTTATAACGTTGCGACCTCTTCAACACTATTTACATGAAACGGTTATGTACTACTAACCTTAACCTTTCGAAAAAACTGCACTACTGTATAGTAAAAACCGTTCAGTAGATTTTGAGAAAATCATACTTACAAACTAAAGACTTTTGGGGACTTTGTTTTCTAATAAGTATAGATTTGTTAAGTCCGTTGTACCCCAAGCCGATTCGCCGGCCCTCCGTAATAAAGAGCGTGTCTCGCAACTGCCATAAAGGCCGAACGCATTACTTTTTACTCGCGATAAGGGCACTTTCGAACCCTGCCCGAATATTTCTCTACTGGTCACTTTCATCTACGACTTCGATTACGATTTTTTTTTTCCAATTGACTGTATGCTGTTAGCCTTACCGGGTTACCGGGCGGGACGGGCGAGCACAGAAGAATCGTGGAGGTTGCGAAATGCGGAGAGTAGAGCGCAGAAGCTCTACTAGCGTCGGGGACCGTCGTCCTAAGGTTGCCTCCTGTGAGGCCGTACCACGGCTTAGGGCGACATGTAGTGGAGGGCAGATGGTATGACTTTGATTAGTCATTACGACGACGGAAGGGTGGCAAGAAGCCACGACCAACCGACGACAGAAATCTGGGATCTCGTCTTCGCCGGCGAAGACGCTGTGTGTGTGTATTACGTGTTATTGTGTTTGCAATAGTTATTTGATCGTCAGGGTAATGTAGGACGCTTTTTGGACGAGTTTACGAATAAACCAATTAGGGACGTACTTGTGAAGATACGCGAAACTATTGTGGAGCCGTTTGTAAAATATCATCATTCACTTGCTCTTATCCCACTCTAAGTGGGGTCGGCACAACATGTTGTAAACACGTTGTAACATGATTTGGCTACGTTACGACCGGCCGCCTGCCTGACGTCATCTTACCTTAGTCGTATTTTACACCTATTTTTAAAGAGGGTTGTCTACTCAGCCGGATATCATACGGTGGGTCAACTTACCTTAGTCGCCTTTAACGAGGCCTGGGTAAGAAATGAGGATGGCCTATTCTACTCAGCCGGAAAACCACACGGTGGGTCGACTTACCTTAGTCGCTTTTTACGACACCTGGGTAAAAAATTGAGAGTGGTTTATTCTATTCAGCCGGATACCACACGGCGTTTATAAAATACGTCACGCTAAAATAAGTTTTTTACCCCTACCTTCCTACTGTAACACTGTATCGCAATATTATGTCACATAAACAAAGACTTCCCCCTCTGAATGTAATAAATTTCAATTATAAGTGCACAAAATTTGAGAACCCCCAACCCCCTCCTTAATGCGTACGTATTTTATTAACGGCCCCTGTTTTGTTTAAGGGGTTAAAAGTAAAAAAGTAAGTAACGGCCTGTTACTATCCCACTGCTGGGTATAGGCCTCTTCTCTCCGTTTTTTTTTTTGGAGAGAAGGATTGGAGCTAAGACCTACCACGCTGCTCCAATGCGGATTGGTAGGTTACACATATCCCTAGAATTCTCTAGAGATATGCAGGTTTCCTCACGATGTTTTCCTTCACCGAAAAGCGTGTGATAAATTGCAATTATCAATTAGACACATAAGTTTTATTAGAAAACTTATTGGTGTCTGCCCGGGTTTGAACCCTAGACCTCCTCAAAAGAGGCGCACGGTGTTACCGCTGGGCTACCACAGCTTTTTAAGGAGTTAATTGATAAGATAATTGTGAACTTTCTCACCTAAATATCATAAATATAACGCCCATAATCTACCTCACTGTAAATTCATAAGACATCTTTCCTTCATATTGCCGACAAGTACACACCTTATTTGCTTACACCTTCTCAAATATTTAAAACAACTTTATACCAGTTCCTAATTATTTATACAGCTGTTATTAGAATTAATATACGTCTTATTTTACGATTATCCGTTTCATTTTGTTTTAGTAATAACCAACTATATATTAAAACGCCGTGTAGTATCCGGATGAATAGAATAGTAACACCCTCATTTCTTACGAAGGTGTCGTAAAAGGCGACTAAGGTTAGTTGATCCACTGTGTGGTATCCGGCTGAGTAGTATAGACCACCCTCATTTCTTACCGAGGTGTTGCAAAAGGCGACTAAGGTAAGTTGACCCACCGTGTGGTATCCGGCTGAGTAGAATAGACCACCCTCTTTTTTACTGAGGTGTCGTAAAATACGACTTGTAAATTGACGCCGGGCCGGTCGTAAAAAATTAGCTGTATATAACATTTAAACTATCGTGAGTGGAATTCATAATTAATGTATAGAAACCGGCTATACTCACGTGTTATTTTATCGGATGAGCCCGACTAGTTTCAAGCCCATACGGGGCTCTTATTCAGTTCCCGCCGCGATAACGCCGCGTAAAGAGCTCATGAATAAGAGCCCCGTATGGGCTTGAAACTAGTCGGGCTCATCCGATAAAATAACACGTGAGTATAGCCAGTTTCTATACATTAATTATGTATATAACATGTTGTGCCGACCCCACTTGGAGTGGGACAAAGACAGAATGATGTATTGTTAAACCAAACTTTTTGTATAAATTGCTGACAAGGTTACTGCAAAATATAATAATTTTATTAGAATACTGTTATCGTTTTAAAATACACTCTATTCTCACGAAAAACAGTTATCAACTTTCAAAATGTGCGTAAAAACATTAAATTTTACCGCAATTACCTTAAAAATAATTATCTTTGTGGTTCCCTTGATAGTACATATGGGGTGTTTTATCACACAATTTTTCATTTTGCCAAAGACCGCAAATATCCGCAAATTTTTATAATTGTAAATATTAGATAATAAGTTTATTATCTAACTTATAGCTATGAGTTTCGAAAATGTTAAAAAAAAACAATATTTCGTCACGTAATATAATTTTCATAGAATAGCGTCTATACTAATATATAAAGCTGAAGAGTTTGTTTCTTTATCTGTTTGTTTGAACGCGCTAATCTCAAAAACTACTGGCCGATTTGAAAAATTCTTTGAGTGTAAGACAGTCCATTTATCGAGTATATATAGACTATATAAAACATCACGCTAAGATGAATAAAAAAGGAGAAGCAATAAAAAATATTACGAAATCGCAAAATTTTCCTTGCGTGCGGTAAGTAAACGGTGAAAGTTATTCAAACATCATTTATTACAAATAGTTCCCTCTAAAAGTTCTAAATAAAACTTCGCGACAGCATATGTCTAGCTTTTAAGGTTACCTAACCCACTTAACCATATTTATGGTTATCAAAATACTATATTGCAGTTCTAATCTTTCTACGCGGGCGGAACCGCTGGCGATTTCTAGTTATTAATAAAATAAAGTACATTTTTAAACCGATAAAGTAAAACTTTGTAAAACCCGTAACGAGCTAAATCAAGAAAACAGCAATTTGGAGGAATTAAAAAATATTTTAACATTAAATAATTTATAGAATTAGGCGTTACTTTGCGGAGATCCATAATACAAAAGTAATAATAAAATTATTTTGCTATAATCCGCGAAGAAGTAAAATAGAAAATATATATAATGCTAAATGTAAGTGGACAATCGGTTATCATACCTGATACATGCAGGATTCGTAAAAACACATGCACAAACCTCCACCACCGCCACCACAATACACAAGCACTATATACGTTCACTATCACAAACTCAACAATCGTTTCGCCCCGCAACCGAAGCATCGTCAGGAGATAGACTCCACGACCAAAATCGCAAAGCGAAGCAATACCCAAATAAGTTTAGTTATATACTAATCGCTTCAACCCCACCCTTTATTTTATTTATTTTATTGTTTGCAGGCAAAATAGGTTTGTGCATGTGTTTTTACGAATCCTGCATGTATCAGGTATGATAACCGATTGTCCACTTACATTTAGCATTATATATATTTTCTATTTTACTTCTTCGCGGATTATAGCAAAATAATTTTATTATTACTTTTGTATTTTAACATTAGTTATATTCGCGATTACATTCTAGATATAATAGCATAGTAAGTGTATTATTTTGAAAAGACGTGTTTTATTTCGGTTTCTAGCGTATTTGTTGTTGAGATTTATAATTTGTAGCCAACATTTATTATAATAATGTTTATTTTTACAATTTTAAATCTTTCGACTGTTAAAATTGGTCACTCTTGTTCCGTAAAAGCCACTAATATAATTTAACAATATGCATTGTCTTAAATAATTATGGTCCTCATAATAATTAAATCATAATACAGTTATGTTTATAAATATTTACGTTTAAAAAATACATTAGAAGCCTTTTAATAAAAATCGAGCTGTTATTGTTAACATGGTAATGTATATAAACTTTTGTTCTTATTCAAATTCGTTATAATAACTTATGTAGATAATTACTAATTAGACAGTGCAGAGAAATGTTTGTTTTTGAAAATCAAAGCGCCGATTTTTTTTTTATTGTTATTATGCTGTCAGCTGCTTAGCTTTTACACAATTTACTACTGGCGGAAATATAATCAAAGAACTTTTGAATCGGCACAGAATAATTAGATTAACAAAGCAACCGCTGGTTCGGAATGTTGCTCATACTGAGAGGAAACAGCAAGAAACCCGGCGGTTAATCTTTTAATCATTTGTTATTATATAATATACTAGCAATCGCCAGCGCCTTTCTTTGTCATGTGAAATTTAGAATAAGCTACATTAGGTGCATATCTTCGTTTCACATGGGGAATAAATAAACAGATTTCATTTAATTTCAAATTTTGCCGTTTACGTAATATTTTTTAATGCTTCTCCTCTCCTATTCATCTTAGCGTAATGTTACGAGTAGGTAAATAGCCTAACCTTTCCGATAAAAGGACATCTTATACTCAAAGAATCTTCCAAATCGGTTCAGTAGTTCCTGAGATTAGCGCGTTCAAACAATGAAACAAACAAACTCTTCAGCTTTATATATTAGTATTAGTATCCTATCGTGTGTATGTGTGGTGTGTTGTTGGCAGCTGCGTTTTTTAATACCTGTGGTGACTAGTCCTGCATGTATAAGGTATATGAACGTTGCTTCCTGCACTTAGCATAACATAGATTCTCTTAACAAACGCGGATTTAGCAAAATAATTCATCACACAAGTGATGATATAACTTCTGTGATTACAAGTAACTATAAATATTATCTAAGACCAGACTCTTTGTTCAGCCTCTGGATTTTCCTGTCATACGTTGAAGCCATAGTTATTATCTTATGTTTGGACCTACTTGTAAGAAAAAAAAAATTCTTATCCGTTATACTTAAGCGTTGTATGCAAAGACGCACTTTTACAAAGTTTCGCCTTTATACTAGGACTAGTAATAGTAGCATGATTCAAACCGTAAGTAATATAGTCTTTTGATAACCATAAAAATGGTTAAAGTGGGTCAACCTTAAAAGCTAGACATATGGTGTCGCGGACTTTTATTTAGAACTTTGAGAGGGGAACAATTTTGTAACACATGATTTTTGAATAACGATTACCGTTTACTCAGCAGGCGCAAGGAAAGCTTTAAATTTTGCCGTTTTCGTACTATTTTTTATTACTGCTCCTCTCTTTTTCATCTTAGCGTAATGTTATATAGCCTTTGGCCTTCCTCAATAAATGGATTATCTTACACTGAAAGAATTTTTCTAATCGGTCCAGTTGTTCCTCAGATTAGCGCGATTAATTTATATCTTATTATTATTATAAGTAATATTTTTCACTTTATAATTTTCTTATTTTTGTTTCATCAAAATCTATATATCCTAATTAAAAATCCTATATTATTGCCTTATAATTCCCGCGCATTTTCGCTTATTTTACTCTATATCAAACAAATCGTTACCATATTTATCAACTTCAAGCACATATCACAAATAAACGCATATTAACTTGCAATTAGCTTGATGAGTTCGATACTATTAGTCGTTTAGCAACTAGTCTATTTCCCTTTGTCGGTACTACATTACGCTGTTGTTGCGGTTAATAAAAATCAAATAACAATTAACAAAAAGAATTATAATTGTTTTAATGGCGTAAACGATTCTGTTATTTTTATATCGGTATGTTATTCTCTTTGATGTAGCTGCATCTGTAAGATACCTAATGTTTCTGCGATTGAATATACCTACTAGATAATAGACGATGTATGTATCGATTAAATAAACTATATTTATACTAGCGGCCTGCCCTGCTTCGACGGGTATAAAATATATATCCCATGTCAGACAGTGTAAAAAAAAATGATTAAAATCGATCCAGTAGTTTTGATTTATTCATTACTGCCCGTGGCCCGCAAGCGTTAAATTTGGAGAAAAACAATTTCCTTTCCCTATACCAAGAAGATTTCCTGTTGCGAAGCGCGGCGTCCTCACGGCATTTTAAATCTGTAATATCTCCGAAAATGTGCACTTAAATTACATGCTGTAAACGGCCATATTGATCTATATTAAATCAACTATTTATCTAAGGTACTTAATTGGAAAAGGATTAATGCTGTATTGTATAAAAATTGCTTCAAAAATATAGCTTTATTTTTCGTAAAAAGTAAATGACAAAAATGCTATAGTGGGTTATCTATAAGAGATAGACATATGCCATCGCGGTCTTTCCTGTAGACCTTTTCAAGGTGTACAAATACTTAGTACATTATTTTGATAAATCTCGTAGGGTTTAGCCTGCGTTTGCAATGCAAGCGGAAAAAAATGTAATTATTTACAGAAACCTCAAAAATTACAGTATTTCTCTACTACGTATTGAATGTTATTATACGTACAAACCTTCCTCTGGAATCACTCTATCTATTTAAAAAAAACCGCATCAAAATCTGTTACGTAGTTTAAAAGTTTTATGCATACATAGGGATATATGGACAAACAAAGAATGCGACTTTGTTTTATAATATGTAGTGATGTATAAAGGAATTACCAGTTAGAGATAAGTTAATGAATATACTGCGCGTCAGCAAATTCCGTATGTCATTTGAAGTATATAACTATAGAATTTGACAACGCTGGTATCCGGCTGAATAGTACCACCCTCATTTCTTACCGAGGTGTCGTAAAAGGCGACTAAGGTAAGTCGACCCACCGTGTGGTATTCGGTTAAGTAGAATAGACCACGCTCTTTCTTACCGAGGTGTCGTAAAATACGACTAAGGTAAGTTGATGTCAGGCAGGCGGCCGGTCGTAAAATACGTAGCCAAATCATGTGGCAACATGTTTATTACATGTTGTGCCGACCCCCGTTAGAGTGGGATAAAGGCAGGAATATGATGATGTTTATATCATTTTCAAAACTAATACTTATCGCAATTCGCAAAACAAGATTCCGGGGTTGCAAGCCGAATCAAGTTTTAAATGTTTTTAAATTGCTATGTAATAAGTAAAATGTGCGGTAAATTACATCAAAGTGCGGGACTTTTCAAAAAGCTTACCGGTTCTTTAATTTCATTTAATCATGTGTTTACGAATTACACGTGTAATTAAATAATAATTAATAAATAGAGGTTTATTTAATGCCTTCAATTATACCTACATATGAAACTGGCCTAATATTAACGGCTAATTCGCGAGCTTTAAACCCAGGTAAGTATATGGGCATACAAAAGTAATAATAAAATTATTCTGCTATAATCCGCGATGAAGTAAAAAAGAATATACTTTTGTATTATGGATCTCCGCAAAGTAACGCCTAATTCTATAAATTATTTATATGGGCATACCTAAACATTTCTTTCATTTCTAGAATTAGGAGTACATTACGACTATGCTTTATATCTTACTAGCTTTTACCTGCGACTTCGTTCTCGTGGACTGTCGAAAGTCGATAATAGATGACGCTTTTCAATATCATCCTATTCCTGTAGAATTAACACAATTTTTATAGCCTACATGTTATATATTATGAATATATAACATATAGGCTATAGAATGTTATAAAAATGTGTTATAAAAAGCTATATGTTATAAAAAGCTGTGATGGCCTAGCGGTGCGACCGTGTGAATCTCTAGAGACGATCATGGGTTCAAACCCGGGCAGACACCAATGAGTTTTTCTATTAAAACTTATGTGTCTAATTGATAATTGCAATTTATCACACGCTTTTCGGTGAAGGAAAACATCGAACATATATTTAGTGTTATAAATTTGTTACGATTATTTCTTATACACATAAGGAATAATCGTGCTAAATTTCATCAATATTGGTTCAGCGGATTCGCCGTGAAAGAGTAACAAACATACATCCATACACACAAACTTTCGCATTTATAATATTAGTAAGAAGTAAAATGACTATACGGATATGCTTTACAATAAGAGAAAATACCGAAAATATATAAAAACTAGTAATATTCCGAGGTTTCACCCGCGTACATACCGATCTCATGGCAGTGGAAAGCCTACTAAGTCGGACTATAGATTTATTTTTGTTAAATATATCATCAATAGTTTCCGCAGCGCATGCGATGACAGATTTTTATGACTAATATTTTACACCTTACTACATTATTATTACGGATACCTATTTTTTAATGTAATATGTTATGTTACTCATTATAATATAATTAAAATATAGCATGTAAGTTTTTCATATAGTGTCGAATTTTTTAAGGAATGCCGTTACCATTTTTGTCAGTTACGAGCCAAACCACTGACTTTCAAAACACAGGTTTACCCTAGCTTGAAAGTCAGGGTCACTATTAGTTAAGAGATGTTTATATTAAGCCGAAAAATTATAGAATATATTTAATTTTGAAACCCATGTATTAGGCTTTTTGATCAAATAAAGTTATTATTATTATATTATTATTATTACTCATTAAAGATACAGCTTTCCAATCATGAAAGATTTATTTAAATCGGTCCAGTATTTTTGTGTGAAAACATTACAAACATACATACAAATTTTTCCTCTTTATAATATTAGTATAGATAAATCATTTCATATCATTCGTCATTATGGCATAACTGGAGCTACATGGTGGGTTAAAGCTCCAGGTCTCTTTCATATAAGAAAGGTAGCCTTTCCTTACTTTGTTAATAATAGGCCTCAAAAGCTAACGTAGCTTTTTTATTATAGGTAAAATAAATGTGTTGGTATGTTAGGCTTTTAAACATTCCGATTAAATAAATTTACAAACATTTAATTTACGTTCGAATCTTAAAATATAAAAAACTCGCATTGCCGGTGTCAGATATTTATAGAACGTTTTATAACTTTCCCAATCGAGGGGATAAATTACATATTCAACTTTCATTGGTAGAAACGGCAGCAATTCTAAAAAAAGCTATATACGAGATTCCTTTTTTAAACGGGTGTCTATGATTGGTTGATGCGACGCAGTAAAAAGTTCGACGCCCCTCTCCACGCGTCTGCCCTTACAACAGTTTTTTATAAGCTTTTTATTTTGCGTTCTAATAAAAATAGAGCTAAAGAATCATGTATTTTCCTTACATAAAGATTATAATTAATTCTCTTTTCAAAATTTAGCAGTGCCAAAGATTTAATAGCATCATAAACTATTTATTATTTAACATAAGTCATAGACATATAGTCATAACTCCTTAATACTTTAAGTAACTCAATAAAGCGTATTGTGACAAATAAACATAAAAATCTCATTATCGCATTTAAGAGTACAATAGGAAAACAATCTCATTTGCCTGTATTCCCGCTTTATGGCCGTATAATAACCGAAACAGCGCACACTTTATTACAATAACAGCGCGCCAGGAGTTGCTTATTTTTTTATTATTAATATCGCATAAACAATAACTTAATAACTTGATTCCCCACCCACAGTAGCCGGCCTCGCATTGGCTCGGGTAAAAATAGGCTGTGGGGGTGTGAAAAGGACACGCGTATCGCTGAATTGTGCCATCTAGCTCGCACTGGAAAACTCGTCGCGTTCAAATGTAGAATACATTTATCGATGTTTGGGGCATAAAAATTGACAGATTTTTTTCAGTTCATTGTGAGACGTTGTCGAAGTCACATCGGTCGCAGCTACCGAGACGAAGGGTTGTCTTAAAAAACATTTTGAGCTTTCGTTCGCTTTGCTTCAGTGCGATATAAAACAGTGGAGTTGGAAACTAGATTAATGTTATCTTTACCGGAGTGTTGTGTTTACTAACATTTGCTGATTATCTAAAGAAGGAGGTATGTATCATTATATTTTATAGTCTTTTATCTTTAATTCTTTTGATTTATTCGTCTATGGGTAGTATTTTTCTGTAATTTTTTGTCTTAGTTTTAGTAATATTTTTGCTTTTTAATTTATAGTATTAAATTTATTTATTTATTTTATTTAATATATGGAAATATTTAACTATATTTTATAGAAAATCTTAACCTAACCAATGCAGCTGATATTTTTTAATATAAGCATATTAATGAGCTTTTGTAATAGCAATAAAATTTAAACTTTCAGTGTTTGTTTCAGACAGCGATGATTTCATATAAATATTTTTTGTGCTTATATTTTTTATAGGCCTATTTATTTGTAGTCTTTTTAATTTAACACTTACATTAACTGGATTTAAATTTGAAATACATTATGAAGTTTTAAATTTTGTACTGTACATAAGTTATAAGAGTATATCATAACTATTTTTATTTATGTATTTTAAATGTATTTAACAATCATTTATCATTCATTATCGATGTCACTTAATTAAATATTTATATATAGATTTTATTTAATTTTGAAAATGTTTATTGTACACCCTTGCGGCCTTTATAAATAACGATTATTATAAAGATATTAATAAAAATATTTTTACTATAATTTGTGAAATAGTTCGACCTGGAAAATATAATTACCATATAATTGATACCTTTTGGGGTTTTCGTTCCGGTTTTTAATATAGTTTCAATCAAGGGCTGACAACACTAGTCATAAAGTTAAAATAATATATTTTTAATGACACGCAGTGTGGTATCCGGCGTAATAGAATCGTACCACACACATTTCTTACCGAGGTGTCGTAAAAGGCGACTAAGGTAAGTCGACCCGCCGTGTGGTGTCCGGCTGAGTAGAATAGACCACCCCCATTTCTTACCGAGGTGTCGTAGAAGGCGACTGAGGCAAGTTGACCCACCGAGTGGTATCCGGTTAAGTAGAATAGACCACCTTCTTTCTTACCGAGGTGTCGTTAAATACGACTAAGGTAAGTTGACGTCAGGCAGGCGGCCGGTCTTTAAATACGTAGACAAATCATGTGACAGCATGTTTATAACACGTTCTGCCGACCCTACTTAGAGTGGGATAAGAGCAGGAAGATGATGAATATATTTTTAATGAATCATTTTGTAAACCACAGACTGCTGTCGTATTTGGGTCACAAGTTGATCATCACTAAAGATGCCGGATCTAAAAGGCGAACATCAAAGGAAATTAAAAACATCAAATCGCTAACGCGTCGATAACAAATTACATAATTGTCCTTAATAGTTGTTGGAAAACCAAAAAAATATATAATCATTAATAATGAATTAAAAAGATTGCGACAACGCAGTTAGGTAGATGCATGCTTTACGTGACGTCCGGACGTTTTGCATTTTTTAACGATTTGCGCGATGAGCAGATTTTTTCTCCGAAGCGTTCAATTTGTATGATATATTTTGCACAATCAAAACTACTGGATCGATTTTAATCATTTTTTAAATTGAGTGACATGGGCTATATATTTTATACCCGTGCGAAGTGTACAGGGGCAGGCCGCTAGTTCATTTGTAATATAAGAAATTTAAAAGAAAGAAAAAACAGAAAAAAAAATTATCTATTTAGGAAATCATTATAAAAAATTTAGGAGAATATCCTTTACTTTAGTTCTATATTTGTAATATTGAATTACATTGTAATTTTTTTAAATTGATAAATGCATCATCCTCCTGGCCTTATCCCACTCTAAAGGTCGGCACAACAAGTTGTCACATGACTTGGATACGTATTTTACGTCAACTTACCTTAGTCGTATTTTAAACCTCGGTCAGAAAGAGGGCGGTCTGTTCTACTCAGCCGGATACCACATGGTGGTTGAAGTTACCTTAGTTGTCCGTTACTACACCTCGGTAAGAAATGAGGGTGATCAATTGTACTCCGCAGGATACCACATAGCGGGTCGACTTACCTTAGTCACCTTTTACGATATTTTGGTAAGAAATGAGGTTGATCTATTCTACTCAGCCGGATACCACATAGCGGGTCGACTTACCTTAGTCACTTTTTACGAAACCTCGGTAAGAAATGAAGGTGGTATATTCTATTCAGCCGGTTACCACACGGAATATAGCCGTGAAAACGTAGTAGACAGACCGACTTACGCATTAATAATATTAGTAATATAAATATTAATAATATTTAATAATATAAAAGTATGTGTTTTGGACTTTTAAGTTATTCACACCTCGTACGGAAATGTTCTAAGTAGTTTTTTAAATTAAGAACGAAAAGTAATGAGAATATTATTTTGCTATAATCCGCGATAAAAGAAAATATATTTTATGCTATGTAGAGTGTCCTATTTGTTCTCATACCTGATATATGCAGAATTTGTAAGAACTCATGCACCACCCGACACCGATGACACAACAATACACAAGCACTGCACACATTTACCACCACAATCTCAACAATTGTTTCGCCCCGTAACCAAAGCATCGTCAGGAGATAGACTCCACGGCAAAATCGCAAAAATTAAGAACGTGCCATAATTCTTTCTCTACGGACTTGTGATTAGACACAGATAAATATACGAATCTAATCTTCCCTCACATTAATTACTTCACCTTTTTACATTTAATAGTTTTATTATGAACAATATACAGGACATAATACAATGAATAACGATTATCCTGCAGAAGTATTAACTGTGTTGCCATATCATTGTGCCATAGGCATTTAGACTTACAGGCCTTTCTATAGCTCCTCTAATCTATACTAATATATAAAGCTGAAGAGTTTGTTTGATTGTTTTAACGAGCTAATCTCAGGAACTACTGAACCGATTTCAAAAATTCTTTGAGTATAAGATAGTCCATTTATCGATAAAAACTAGTAGTAACGGCCTGTTACTATCCCACTGCTAGGCATAGAACCTCTCTCCGTTTTTGGAGAGGATTGGAGCTAAGTCCTACCACGCTGCTCCAATGCGGATAGGTAGGTTAGACATATCCACATTCTCTAGAGACAGGCAGGTTTCCTCACGATAGTTTCCTTCAGCGAAAAGCGATAAACTGCAACTATCAATTACACACATAATTTTTTATAGAAAACTTATTGGTGCCTGCCCGGAGTGTGAACCCATGACCTCGAAAGGGCTATCACAGCTCCCCAATACGTGCGTTTTCATATTATTAATAGCCCAAGCAAACTTTCCGCGTCGGACTCCATTATTAGACTGCGCAGTAAAGAGCGGGATATATCAATGAGATCAATTAGACACATAAGTTTTTATAGAAAACTTATTGGTGCTTGCCCGAGGTTTGAACCCGTGACCTCCTCGAAAGAGGCGCACGGCGTTACCGCTGGGCCATCACAGTTTCTAAGATTATACATAACTCTAAGATGAAAAGGAGAGGAGCAGCAATGAAAGATATTGCGAAAACGTCAAAATTTAAAGCTTTCGATGCGTGCGCTAAGTAAACGTTAAAAGTTATTCAAAAATCTCTAATAATTAACTCGTGATAACTACTTTTATGTTCAAAATAAAAATGCTGTTGGCACAGCTAGTATAACTCAATGAAATTTTTGCCTTAAAACAAAGTTCTCTAGTTCCTTAATAGATAAGACGGTTTCTAAAAAACATAATTTATGTTAATGATCAAATTAAAAAAAAAAATGATAAAACTTGGCAAATAAAACCAGAAATATATGATATACAGACTTAAAAAAAATTATAATACGAAATTTAAAATGTAAATTAATATATTTAAAATATATTTTTATACTAATCGTAACTGAAGAATATTTGTATATATTGAATACATACATATCCCTATTTTGCGTTATACATCAATATGTATGCTATGTATTGCTTTTGATTATGCTTTGCACCTAAGAGTCGATTGTTGATTTGGGTATAATATTCTATAATAAAATTCCACAATCAACTTGAGCTTTGCCATTACAGCAGTTTAAAAGCGTTGTTAAAAAGAGGCTGATACAGAAAGCCTACTATACTGTTGAGGATTACTTAGATGATAAAAAATTTGTTGAAATAGCTCCTTTTGAACTCTGTACAGGACAGTAATGACTAAATGTGACTAGTTAAAAAATTATATTTTGAAAAGAGCAACCGCTGAGTTTCTTGCTGGCTCTTCTCGGTAGGAACAGTTTTTCGAACCAGCAGTAGAGTTGACATTGAATAACACTTACAGAAGTTACAATAGAATTATTTTGCTGTATTTAGCGTTTGTTTGAGAATCTATGTAATTCTAAGTGTATGGAACAGGCATCATATACATACTTATACATGTAAGACGTCACCACAGGTATCGCAAAACGCCGCCACCACCATCACAATGCCCTACACACACTCACTAGCACAATCTCTACGTATCGTATCGGCCCGAAACCGAAGCGAAAAAAAACGCTTAGATTGCTACCATACTTTACTGGATTATCCGCTGGCTCAATCTATAGGTTGTTTGAAAATATCAGTCCAACCGTTTTGCAAATAACAGTTTACAAAGAAAACAGATACTTTAAATAAATAATAATAATAAATATATGGGACACTTATATAATATATATATATATATATATATATATATATATTGAAGACTGGCTGTGCCTGCAGCTTCGCTCACTTATTAATTATTGTGTGAATGAATTAGTGTGTTCCACTCGCGTGAATCCCGACTCCACGGAAATCATAATATAAACTACTATTAACTTAAATCTCAAAAATTGCAATCTTGTAGTAAAAACCGTACAAACAACCGTACAAATGTTGAGAAAAACGATTTCATACGGAAAGCTTTTGAGTATTTACTATGTTATGTTATGTATACATTACAAAGATTCATCTCATGCTAAACCTCTCAATTGTTACAGGTATGCTTAGTTGCGCCTCGCCCGCCGGCATGCCGCCCGCGCCGCACGCGCAATCTTGGGGCAACTATAACCAACAACCAATGATCGTAAGTTATCTGACGACAGAACTCAGTAAAACTATAAATAAAAACTGGCAAGAGGAAAACTATAAATAAAAACTTATATATTCGAATGTATTTTTGAAGTAATTTAGCATTCAATCGGCCGCTTCCATACTTATTATATAACAAATTAAATGAGTTAATCTTGTATATATATAAATATATTTTCGGGCTCCAGGCTCCAACGATTTTGGTCAAATTCAGCATGTAGGGGTTTTGGTGGAGAAAATTATCCTAGCTAGGTTTAATTACAAAAAACATCGTTTTATCACTGTTTGTTGGTACTAAGAAAAGTACCAAAATAGGAACAGAAACCAATAGATATTTGATGTCAAATGCAAAGCTGTGACAGCCTAATGGTAACGCGTAAACCTATAAAGTTCAAAACCTGGAATCGATTCCCACATGTCACCCGGCGCCTTTTTTCATTTTTTTTTGTAAAATTTTTTTAAAAAATTCCCGAGCTACTACTACACCCAGGTACTACTTATTATAGAAGAAAATCCCCAAAAGTTGTCTGTCTGTATTTGATAGATTTTCTCAAAATGTTTCCAAAACGGACGTCAGTACGGTTTTTACTAAAAGATAATGTAATTCTTCTGGAAGGTATAGGTTAACAGTAGATTACAGTTTTATGTAAATTGTATCGAAGAGGTCGTGCCGTAAAAAAAACTGGCCTACTTGGAGCGTATAGTACTAAAATATACTCAATATGTCTCTATATCTTATGGTTAACTCATAATAACTACTTTTATGTTCAACATTGCAATAAAATACACCGATTTCCACGCAAGCGAAGCCGCATGTACAGCTAGTTAACCATATCCATATAATTTATAGCATATAAATTACGTACCTGAGATGAGAGACTGTTATGTGATAAATTAAGTAGTAATCTTTTAAAAGTTTTTTACTTATAAAAAAAGTTACAAAGATAACAGATATCAATCATCGTAAAAAGTGAAAAGATAAACGGATAATAAATTTGAATAATTTTGATTTAAAATGTAAAAACAAGATACTGCCACATTCGAAAGGTTGAATAGTAGGTATTGCAATTTGTTTAAGTCGTCAATAAATTATTTTCCTTATTACAAAGCAGCCGACAAAAGCGCACCGATTAAATAAAATATTGGTAATTAATGTAATAATCATTAATCAACATTAAACATATAGCTTAATTAGATTTTTTTTCACGACTTTTTCAAGATTAGCTAATGTAATCAAAATTATACCACTTAATTAAAGTTACCTCTGTTTCTTTCTGTAGAAATCCGAACCAATGGAAGACGGAAGTTTCTCAAAAGAACAGACGAGTGGATTTTATTCAGAAGGCTTTCATAGTGCGTCGCCTTCTTCATCAAGCAAAGATTCAAATGGGCATTCGCCTAGGAGTGTCGGTAGCTCTGGTGAACCCTTGCCGTTCTACGAAAATATGCCATTGAAAGCTAAAACCAATCTCGGTATGCACCTGGAATCTTATCGCAATGGATTACCGTATAACCTTCTTACGCCTCCTGGGTTTGAACACAATAGAAACATTGAGGAACGCGAACAGTCTTCATACGAGTCATACTCTCCGCGGTCTCTTGCACCGCCTGCTCATGTTTCTACTCCATTGGCCCGCGCTGATGCTACACCGCCCAAATCACCACCAAGGACTCCTACGTCTCCAGACAGAGAACATGGAAGGCGATCATACGACAGATTTCACGACTCTGGCTTTGAAGCAATCAATCAAAACAAACCTGAAGGTGACGATGGCCAAGAAGGTTCTGGACTAGAAGATTTCGAGGAGGAACCGGGTCTACGTGTCCCAGCAGTCAACTCACATGGAAAAGTAAAAACTTTTAAATGCAAACAATGCGAATTCGTCGCGGTAACCAAACTAAGCTTCTGGGAGCACAGTAAGGAGCATATTAAGCCCGAAAAAATGTTATCTTGTCGTAAGTGTCCCTTCGTCACAGAATACAAACACCACCTTGAATACCACATGAGAAATCATCTCGGATCCAAACCTTTTCAATGCACTCAGTGTTCCTATTCTTGTGTGAATAAATCGATGCTTAACTCTCATCTAAAATCTCATTCAAACATATATCAATACAGATGTGCCGATTGCAATTATGCAACAAAATACTGCCATTCACTGAAACTTCACCTTCGCAAATATAAACATAATCCTGCTATGGTTCTTAACATGGATGGAACACCAAATCCTTTGCCAATAATTGACGTATATGGCACTCGGCGTGGGCCGAAACAGAAGCCCATCATGAAGATGTTCGATCAGCATCCAATACCGAATAATAAACCACAACCACATCCCCAGTCACATCCTCTGTTTGGAAATCATTTCCCTGTAAACCTACCCTACCTGCCTCCACTTCTGCCCCACTCATTTCTATTCCCACCAAATAACAATTACGAACAACAAAGAACTTCACCCAAGATTACTGATCATCCAATGGAGCAGCAATCGCCATCACCTCATTCCATTTTACAGCAGCGTTTGTCATACGGAGAGCATCCTACTGAAGCAGTTGTATCACCTCCGCCTACTAAATCTCCTGCTAGCTTACCACAGACGCCAAGAGTATCACGCAGTGTCACTCCACCTCAAACTAATGATGCCCTGGATTTGACAAATACAAAGATAAGTGATGCCGGCTCTCCGCCGCCTGCAGAACATCCTACACCTGTGACACCTACCACGGCGTTGAAAAACAGAAGAAAGGGTCGGGCATTTAAATTGCAACCAGCGGCTTTGCTATTGCAGCACGAAGATAACAAAATGGAAGCAGATCCGTCCGATTCAGAATCCGATGCGTCAGAAACGCCAATCTCAACAGCACCCGCTTCATATAACTGTCAATATTGCGACATTACTTTTGGCGACCTAACTATGCACACCATACATATGGGTTTCCATGGGTATAATGATCCTTTTATGTGTAACAAGTGCGGTGAAAGGAGTCCTGATCGTATAGCGTTCTTCATTCATCTCGGCCGTGCCCAACATGCCTGAGTCCTCAAGTAAAATCTCAATTGAGTAACACTAGTCAACGCTATTTGCGTTCGAAACTATTAGCACTCTAGAACGTAAAACACGGGTCGTTAGTGTTAATTCTTGAATTATAATTTATAGAAGGAATATTTCAAAATCGAATAATAAGCCAAAGATCAACTTCATTATACAGGCACTTTGTTAACTTTGTGATTTTAAATCTTGCTCTATGAAATTTAATACAAATAATTTCGCGTTTCATTTTAAGTCTTTAATCGTAAGTTGAATGTAAATAAGTAAAGTTTTAGAGATAAAAATGTTTTGTGCATTTAGGATTAAGAGACATGTTTACCCTGTGTTACCTACATTAAAAAGTACCTATTAGTTAGTGAGTGACCAATAAGTAAATAAGACTGTATCGTTTTAGTACAAATCTTATGTGTAAGTTGATGTGTTTGTCAAAGCGTTTTATGGTAGTTTTAAGATGTACATTGCTGAAGTTACGGTCAAGTTACCTATTAATAGCGTTAAGATTTCACAAATACCAGGGACTATTTACTTTCTTTAAATTAAGAGCTGTGATATCCCAGCAGACCGTGCGACTGTCTCGAGAGGCTCTCTGGTTCAAATCCGGTCAGGTAGCAATGAGTTATTCTGTTAAAACTATGTATTTCATTGATAATTGCCATTTATCACACGATTTTCGGTGAAGACAAACATCGTGAGGAAACCTGTATTTCTCGAGAATTTTGAAGATATGTGTGACTACCAATTGACAATAGAGCAGCATAGTGGGTCATAGCTTCAACTCTCTTAAAAATTCATAGAGAGAGGAGGTCTCGAATTCTTAAAAGAACAAATTATTTATGTATAGGTAAATATATGTTAGAAATAAATAACCCTGAAAATAAATTTTAGCGCTACGATTAAGTCAGAGTGTATTTATAAGAAAAAAGATTTTTATTTTATTTATTTATTTCGCATAAGTTATCAATTTATTATCCGGGTGTAATGTAGTCATAGAGTTATTATACTTAGAGGGAAGAGAAGGGAGGGAAGAAATTATGAGAGGGAAGATGAAACTCGTATATTTCATCTTTATCTAATCACACATAAAAGAGAGAGAAAGATAGATCGCTGTCATTTGCTATCTTTTTATTTTTTGGCACATTTAAAGCTGATTTCCTTACTCAGTATGATAACTCTATGAATGGAGTACCGCTTGAGGCATGTAATTATGATGAAAATATTTGCTTAGAAATGTGACAGTAAAATATGCATGTATGGCTGATATTAACAGTAATATAACAAAAATTTAGTTTGTGTGCTGGAAACATTATAATAAAAACATCGTTTTTATTCCAATTCCGTTTTTTATTCAGCTCTATTAACATAACTTGGTTTAACTCTATTGTTCCTCCAGTTAACTAAAAGTATGAATTAATTATTTTTTTTTATATAAATGTGATATCACTTTAAAACAGGTTATTAAATTGAGGTACAATTAAATTATATCTTGATATCGTTAATTAAAAATTTAAAAAAATAAGGTTACTCAGAGGTCTAGTTATATTTCATTTTCTTTAAATTCCGTTAAAATATAACCAATAATAAAGTGTCATTCCGCAACTTAGTGGTTCTCCACAAAGTTTGTTTAAGACTAATCAACCTCCTGCCCTTATCCCACTCTAAGTAGGGTCGGCACAACATGTTCTAAACATGCTGTCGGATGATTTGGCTGCGTTTTACGGCCGGCCGCATGCGTGACGTCAACTTACCTTAATCGTATTTTACGACACCTCGATAAGAAATAGGGTGGTCTATTCTACTAAACCGAATACCACATGGTGGGTCAACTTACATTCGACGCCTCTTACGACAGCTCGGTAAGAAATGATGGTCTATTCTACTCAGCCGGATATCACACGGCGGCAAAGTTTGTATAAGACTAATATGAATAGGAACAATCTTGTCCCTGTACTACTCTAAGTGGGGTCGGCACATCACGTTTTAATCATGTTTTGGCTAGTTATTTTACGATCGAACGCTTTTTTAATATCAGGAAAATATTAATTATGGTTGTTACCGCCCGACGGGGACGACGAGCGGCGGGTATGTCGTACTGTTACCAACTAAAAACCTGACAGTGCTCCACCACGCTGCTGGTGGTGGGGACAGGGTGGTCATTGGATCCGATCCGTCCCCGAAGTCCGACGCATGCCACCCTAACGGGGACCTCCGAGCGTACCGGACGGGGTTTATCGGACGCTCAGGTCCCCGAGGCGGTTGATGCATCTGGTTCTCCAGACGCATCGATTAGCAAAGGGGGCCACTGTTTAGAGAGGCCCCGATCCATAGGTGGCGCTTTCCAAGGTACAGAGCCGCCGGGGGTAAGGGCAATGT
Source organism: Morpho helenor (assembly GCA_029227775.1). Classification (NCBI taxonomy): domain Eukaryota; kingdom Metazoa; phylum Arthropoda; class Insecta; order Lepidoptera; family Nymphalidae; genus Morpho; species Morpho helenor. The sequence continues at coordinate 4,352,880 of JARGCU010000008.1, forward strand.
AGATATTCCGACATACCCGCCTCTCGTCCCAGTTGAGCAGTGACGACCCATAATTTATCAAGCTTTTATTTCATTGTTAATTGCTTTTAAGTAAAGATTTTATAAACATGTTTCTACAACAATTGTAAATGGCAGTGCAAAATATACCATTTAAAATAAGTTATAAGGAATTGGAAAGTAAAGAATCTGTTTCTAGAGAACGACGCCGAAAATTCCACGGTAGCGTCACTCGTGGCGGCTAAAAATACACCAATCCTTTGTTTTGAACTTAATTGTTATGGCTCGTCTATTTTTTTAAAGAACAATACTATTTTATGTCACCGTTACCGTAAAAACTGCGTATGAATATTCATATCGTCTTGTCAAACCTCTGTTGCTTTGTTAAATACTTGCTTAAGCATTCGCGCATATATTGTCTTGTATGTTCGGAAAAAAAACAAAATTTATTATTTTTTTAAATACTTATGTCCTTGTCTGTGATAACAGATTCAAATTGGTACTGCATATTATGGCATCTTATAAAATTAAGTATAAAAAACTGATTAGAATAACAGCTATCGATATTTATATATAGCTAATAGACCGCGAATCGGATCCCAGTATAACATATACACATTTCATCCTAATATTTTCCTTATTAGAAGAACATGACACATAGATAATATCAGTTCAGAATGTAAAAATTTACTGAAAACTTACAGGCACTTGCTTATCAGAAAGTGAAAGTTAGGAAACCTAGAAGTAGTCGCCAAAAAAAACAATTTCAGTTGTGTAAAGGTAAAATGATTTAACGTACATCCTTATTATCGTAATTCAGCTCTTTTGCAATAATTTAAGCTCTTAAATAGTTTTTAAATAAATCAATTAAAACAAAAATAATATTTTCATTATTTTTTCTAGAAACATAGGGGGTATAAAACATATGTCCTAGGTTCTCTATGGTCACGTTTTGTTTATATTTATATATATAGTTTCTTTGCTTATATTTATTTATGGGATGTATTGTTTCATAACAATTGCAAACTTCACCTTGGTCACTGAATTGGGTTAATGTCGTTATATTTTAAGATATTTTGTATGGATCTGAGTGTAGATAATCGACATTACTAGATATTAATCCTGGTTTGGTATTATGATATCATTTTGATTGGAGAAGTACCTAAGTAGTAATTTATTTAATTGAATTTTGACTGGCCCGTTGGAACAGTGGGTAGTGACCCTGCCTTCAGCTCCGCAGGTCGCGGATTCGATTCCCGCCGAGGGCCTACATTTTCTATAAATGAATTTGTTGGTCTTTGAGCCTGGGTGTATATTTGTATTTAAGTATTTTAAAAATATATAAGTATACATTCACCAGTTATCTGTCACCCATAACACAAGTATTAAGTTACTTACTTTGGGGACAGACGACCGTGTGTGTAAGTGTCCCATACATTTATATATATTTATATTTATATTATATTATTTAATACGGTCCACACCGTTATGAACCACGCTTTTAACATATCCTTTCTGTCTCTTTGTTAAGCAAATAATGAATTGTAATTCCAATATATTTTATTCTTTAGCCTAAAATCCTAATTGAACAAAAATTTAAAATTAATACTACTCTCCGTTTTTGGATAGGTTGCTGCTCCAATACGGATTGGTAGGTTAAACATATCCCCAGAATTTTCTAGAGATATGCAGGTTTCCTTACGATGTTTTTTTAAGCCATACCAGGATTTTCAACTCTCACTGGTGAGGGTTTTCTTTCCAAGATCGAAGCCGACGGTTAAGGTGCTCAAATATTAATTTGTAAACGAAAACACTGTACGAACAAAAACTATTCAGACACGTGTCTTAACTATTTGACTCAAGGCTGATTATCCGTATGCTAAACGATAATGAGTATATTATTTTTTAAATTATCTTTTATATTTGTGACAATACAAAAAATCGCATAGCAGGAAAAATTATAATTGTTAAATATTTTTAAAGATTTCCGTATAGTCATAAGCATATATTATAAAGTTACATGAGACATGTTGGAGCCAAAAATTTGTCAAATAACATTTACGGGTACTTTAATCAATATTATATTATGTTACAGCCGAATACCACACGGCGCGCCAACTTACCCTAGTCTTTTACGACACCTTGGTAAGAAATGATGGTGGTCTATTTTACTCAGCCGGAAACCACACAGTGGACCAACTTACCTTAGTCGTCTTTTACAACATCTCGGTAAGAAATGTGGATGGTCTATTCTAGTCAGCTGGATACCACACGGCGGAAAAGAATGTGTACACCTATTCTTAGTTCAAAACACGTGTTTTTGAGTTGTGCTTTCCGAACCAGCAGTAGAGTTGACGATTCAAACGCACTTGCTTACAAGTTTACTTGAATGAATAATAATTTGAATTTATTCAATAAATAATAGTAGCAAATAGATGAAGGAACCTTTTTTACTCAATTCTTGAAATTCTTTCCTCTTGATAATACTCGTAGTTTAAACCAGCGTCGTTTACCAGAATCCATTTCAATAAACGCAATACATTATCGCGCTACAATTGTCGTCTGACCCAAATCCTACGGATGTTGCAGATTCATGTATCGCGAAAAAACTCAAAAAGAATACAATTTAACTCCATACAAAATCAAAAGAACAATGGTATAGAGTAGACTGCAGCAAATTATTCCTTAATATTTATTCCATAACTTTAACTCATAGGTGCAAAGAGAATGTTTTAGTTCGCCACTGAACTGACAAGATTCTGACGACAGTCTTATACTACAAAAGTAATAATAAAATTATTTCGCTATAATCCGCGATGAAAAAAATAAAAAATATGTATAATGCTAAATGTAGAGTGGACAATCCGTTTTCATATCCGATAGATGCAGAATTCGTAAAAACATGCACAAACCTCCACCACCGCCACCACAATACACAAGCACTATACACTTCAGTATCACAAACTCAACAATCGTTTCGCCCCGCAACCGAAGCATCATTAGAAGATAGACTCCACGACAAAATCGGAAAGCAAATATTAATAAAAAAATGAAATAAATTTTAAAATTTTATAAAAAAATAAAATATTATTGCTTGTGTATTATCGATCTCCGTAAAGTAACGCCTAATTCTATAAAGTCTTATAATGTATATAATTAAACTGTTTAATTATGCTGTACCAAACGAAAACCACGCAGTAAATACATACTCAGGTACGACAGTTACTTATGATTTTTACTTTTACTTTCTTACTTTACTTTACTGCCTTCACGGACATCCAAAGATCTTAATTATATAAAAAATAGCTATGACGACCTAACGACTAGAACAAGAATGAATGAAAGAAGGGAAATGCAGATTCCAATCCAAAAATGACAGAAATGCATATGCTTGATTTAGATAAAATCAAGTCAAAATAATGTTTATTCAAATAAACTTGGAAAACGAGACTAAGTTGATATGTTCATGTAATGAGGAGGGATGAAAATCATGTGACCAAAAAAGTTTTAAATATTGATTTTGAATATGAATGGATGTATGGCTAAGGGGAGGCCGAAAAGAAGATGGGTGGATTATGAAAAATGATATGCATGTTAAAGGAGTGGCACCAGAGTTGACGAATGATAGAGGGGAATGGAAGAAGAAGACATATTGTGCCGACCCCACTTAGAGTTGGATAAGGGTAAGATAATGATGATGCAGTGGTTTACCTACACTAGGTGGACGACTTCAAAAAGTTTACAGAAAGCCACCTGATGCAACTAGTATATGATAATATGGAGAACAAATTCATTAAATAGACCAAAGAACATCATCGTCCACATTAAAAGAAGATGAGAATAATTTTAATACAACGTTACTCTATGACATCTTATGTTCTGCGTACACTTAAAAAAACGCAATGAATCGGTGTTTCAATGGAAGAATGCATGTTTTTTTCACGGTTCGTGCTTACGCAGGTGTCTTTGCACCGCAAAAAGATACAGAAACCTGCTTAACACACATTTTTAGTATACAATACTTTCGCAAGTCAGCCAAAAATAGTAACCCACATATAATAATTATCTCTGAAGAAACAGAATTTGATGTTAACTATAATATATTAAGATAAGCCCATATATTTGTGGATTTTTAACCCAAAACTGCTTTTGTACTAAAAGTTTTTAAAAGGGTCAATATTTAAATTGATCTTTCTCTTGTTTGGTTCTAAAAATGTCCAATCAATAGAGCAAGTACAAATTGTGTTTGCAATTTTATTGATTCAAAAATTAACGTATTATATTCTTTAAAATACCCTGGGGGGTATTTTAAAAAGGTGCAATACAGAAAACAAGAAAAAAATATAGGATGGTCATATCTGGGACTTGACCCGGGATATTTTCACTTTTAAAGTCCCTGCATTCCCAACTAAGCTGTTATAACTTTCCAAGTGACTGCGTAATTAGCCTTTTTTTCCTAATAAAATCTTGCTGTTTTACATTGCCTCACACCAGGTATAAAACGTCATATCTTAAATGAACCCTACCTAGATGGATTTATCGCCCCAGTAACCTCCCACATACTGTTTCATGAAAATGGGTGGAGCCGTTTCTGAAATTTAGATTTGAAAATGTGAAATACTATGTAATGTAAAAGTTTTCCTTCACCAAAAAGCGTGTTGTGTCCAGGGTTTAAATCCATGACTAGAGAAAAGCACAAGGTCTCATAGTTAAATTATCACAGTTTTATACGATACATATTACATACGCCATAATGTCTACAATATAATTTTTTAGTTATAGGTATAATCACATCAACATAACGTGTTCGCAATTAATTAAAATTAATACTTATTATTGCTATCATAATATTTATACTTTAACAAATTGCACGAACTTGGAACATTTAAATAAATTTATTGGAATTAATTAAAATATTAGTTTAAAAAAAAACTGAGCACACGCTGTGAGAAGTAAGTGTTATGATTCATAAAAACAGATTTAATTTTTCATTAACGTTAAAACTCTGAATTATTTAATGATGTGCTATTTTTTATAACATTTTAAAATATAATTGTTCCGAATAACAATTCAAGGTAATATGCTAAATGGGTAATATTATATTAAAATAACCATAAAACTTAGATAAATAAACCTTAAATAGTATGTGCAAATCAAATATTTATATATAAACAAGTAATATCCCGAGGTTTCACCTGCGTACATACCGGTCTCATAGCAGTGGAAAGTCTACTAAGTCAGACTATAGATTTATTTTTATTAAATATATCATCAATACTTTCCGCAGCGCATGCGATGACAGATATTTATGACTAATTTTTAACATCCTTATTACATTTTGATGACGCATCGCAATTTTTTAAATGTAATATGGCCTTTGTTGCTTAGTAAAGATGCAGCTTTCCCATGGTGAAAGAATTTTTTAAATCAGTCCAGTAGTGTCAAAACATTACAAACATACATACAATTTTTCCTCTTTATAATATTAGTATAGACATATATGGGCCACTTATACATACGGTCGTCCATTCCCAAAATAACTTATACTTGTGTTATGGGTGACAGACAGCTAGTAAACATATACATATATAAGTTCAAATACATACCTTCGGTGGAAATCGAACCCGCGACCCCTGAAGGTGAAAGCAGAGTCTCTACCCACTGCGCCAACGGGCCAGTCATTAAGTTATAATATTATATAGATCTCACTCGAAAGGTTACAGAATCGACTCACGGAGCTCCTTAATATATTTAGTCAGTGTAGGTAACTTTACAACTTTTAAGAGGTACACTTGTGTAAAGTGTACGTCTTTTTGAGGGAAGCGTTACGTTATTATACGTAAAATTTGATAATCACTAATTGACACAACGTTTAAACACATCGGCAATAAATGTATATGTTGTATGCCTAAGTAAAAAATGTATATAGATTTATTTTCATACAGTTCATATAAATAACTAAACGTCATTAATCTAAGTATATCATAAATCACTCATCAGAGGGCGGCGCAAACGCTTCCAAATACCTTTTTAATGTTATACTCAAACGAACCGATAATTTGTGATTTTTCACACACACCCACCCCTATATTTTAATCATTAAACAATAAAAAGCTCTTGTGATAATCGATTCTCTTTTTAAATTTAGAAGCATTATTTTTTAATTTTGGCCGTATTCTACCATGTGAAAAATAGCATGTAAACTGTTTCTTTTTTTCTCGACACGGTTTGTTAAGAAGCATTATAAACCAAGTGACAAGAATTTTATCTTTAACAAGACAACACCAACCATCTTATTTAGATGGTTTCTTTCTGAAGCATGGCTTATGATTCTTTTGACAATCTACTTCATGTTTCATACGAAAAAAAAGTTTATTTATATGAGTATAAATACAAAATCGAATAGTAAAGTATATAGATAGAATTTAGATAACACAATAGGTATTTATAATATCTGGACAGAAAAGGGTCAACTTCCTTTACGGGATCGGGACTCAATTCTGGATATTCTAGACACTTTCTAAAAGTTTTTGGTCACAAATCACAAGTTTTGGAAAATTGCTGTTTCTACGCGTACGCTGCGTTTCGCGCGTTGCAAACGGTGTGAGAGGGGAAGGAGGGGGTACAAGGAATAATGGCGGGTGGTTGCCATTAACCAATCAAATGAGATCCTTGACATCGCGAGATCGGATACATTGACTTAACAATATCTGTAGATTTTTTAACTGTTATTAAATACTGTATTTTTATATGTTGTGTATTGGTCGCGAACGACCAACGACTATTTGGTTTTAAAATGTACAAGATTATTGAATTAGAAGCGCTTATGAAATACCAGTTATTTCATGAAAATAAGCTAATTTGCTTTTTTATTAGCCTTAGAAGTAAGCTCTTTTTTATATTTATCTATTATCTGAATGGTAAACCACGACCATATGGCTGCATAGCGAAGCACCTTAGCCGCCTTTTAATAAAAAAATAATCTAACTTAAAACGTAATAAGAGGCGGTACTGGGCCGGCACGCTTCTAAACCTCATATGCGTATTTTTTTCCTTCTTTTTTAAAGACAGCTGTTGTTTGATGACCACTCGCAGAACAATCTTTTTTTTAAACGGACCATGTTATAAGATACTCTTATTGAAGTGGTTCAAGTAACGTCCTATAAAAATTATACTGTACCAGATGCCAATAATTTAAAAAAATAAAATATTAATAGTAATAAGTAAAATTATTTTCAATTCTATAGTATGTAAAGAATATTTTTTTTATCTAAGGATCATTTGTTAGGATTCACAAGTAACTATGATAACTAAAGCCATTTAAGATTTTTAATTATAATCTGTTAGTGACGAATCTGAGATCCATTTTCTATAAATTTAACATAAGCATTGAGCAATAAAAAAAACCGCTTATATGAAAGTTTTTGTTAATAAAATATTCTTCATTTTATAATTGAATTAACAATATAATTGTCAGATTTATTTCGCGATCATAATTATGTAAAAAAATCTACAAAATTAAGCCCTCGAAAAGAATTGTTGAGGAAAACGCGCACTTATAATTAAAAAATATTATACAGTATCTATGGATAAAAAAAACAAACAAAAAATTTACCGAGATAATCCTAGAGGCGCGTTCAGAAATATATTATTTGAATAATAATCGATTTCTCCGTTTCTAGGAAGAGAATGCGACACTTGATTAATCTCCCATCGCAGATGGTCTATTATTTCGCGACACGTGTTCCGTTTGTTTTTTGAGATTTGTCAAAATAATACTGCTTCTACCATAACAGTTATCGTTTTATAAAATACATTGATTTATTTATCTATGGAAAAGTAATGAATAAGTAATTTATTTGTACAATTTTGTATTTCAAAATTTTAAAAATAATATTTAATAAAATAATATTAATTAATATAACTTCGCCGTGTGGTATCCGGCTGAGTAGAATAGACCACTCTATTTCTTACCGAGATGTCGTAAAATACGACTAAGGTAAGTTGATGTCAGGCAGGCGGCCGGTCGTAAAATACGTAGCCAAATCATATGGCAACATTTTTTTAACATGTTGTGCCGACCCCACGTAGAGTGGGATAAGGGCATATGGATGACATATAACTATTTATATACAAGATCATTTAAATTTCGTTTTAATAACATTTCTCTTAGATGTACAATATACATGTTGTCCAATTTCATTTCTTTTTCTGGAAACCGAAACGCCTTCCACCCCGTAAATAAACGTACGTATTGGAAATTCAAATGAGGCCGGGAAATTTATTGCAGAGCTCCCTCACATCTATTTCACCCTCTTCTGATGCATATATCACATTTGTATACAGAAATATATACACATGTGATGTATACATACAAATATATTCGTTTGCTTATTTAGCCTCTATATCCTTTGCTCCTTTGCCTCTATTATCTCTACATAGTAAAAAACAAAGTCACATTCTTTGTTTGTCCCTATATCCTTATGTATGCTTAATCTTTAAAACTCCGCAACAGATTTTGATGCGGTTTTTTTAATAGATAGAGTGATTGAAGAGGAAGGTTTATATGTATAATAGCATTCAATATAGAGTAGAGAAATATTGTAATTTTTGAGGTTTCTAATGTGATATCGTAAATAATAACATTATTTTCCGCTTACATTGCAAACGCAGGCTGAACCCTACGAGATTTATCAAAATTATGTACTAAGTATTTGTACACCTTGAAAAGGTCTACAGAAATATCCGCAATAGTATATGTCTTTCTCTTATGGATAACCCACAATAGCATTTTTTGACATTTTCTTTTTACGAAAAATATTGCCTTATTTTCGAAGCAATTTAAAAAAATACAGCATTAATCCTTATCCAATTAAGTACCTTAAAAACACTGCTCATTTAATATAGATCAATATGGCCGTTTACAGCATGTAATTTAAATGAACATTTTCGAAGATATTATCGATTTAAAATGCAGGGCATAGCGATTGCGGGCTTCGCCCTATAGCAACTTGAATTCAGCTGCGGTCAAACGGGTTTGTTTTCCACATGGCCAACTATATGTCGCTCTTTCAAGAGTAACCTCTAAAGAAAACATGTATGTATTGTGTAATGACAAGAAAGCAGTGAATGCTGTATATAAAGGCAATCTGTAATTAATTGTAAAAATAAAATACATAGGGAAAATGTAACAGTAAATAAGTAAAAATGTAGTATATGAATTTAGATATTCCAAAGATGTTTTACTCCAAATTTAACGCGCGCGGGTCACGGGCAGTAATGAATAAAACAAAACTACTGGATAGGTTTTAATCATTTTTCACTGCGTGAAATATGACATAATGGCTTTATATTTTTTTACCTGTGCCAAGCCGGAGTGGGCCGCTAGTAAGTAAATAAAATTTACCTAGTAATGCCTATTTCTTTAAACTAAATATTTAAGTAACTAAGTAAAACATTAGACAAGACATTTTAGTACCTATCTGTTTGTTATTCTACATTGGATACAAAATTCAGATACAAAAAAATAAAAAGCCGAACATGAAGTAATTATTATTTTACGATGAATCCCTGTCAAGCGATGTCGGGATTATTTATTTAAAAGAAAGTTTTTATTGTAAAAAGCGTGGAAAGGAAATGCAAAAACGCGAGTACCGAACCTACCTGCTTATTCTGTCCCTTTACAGCCACATGCATACCATTTTAAATGTTATTCCAGTGATCATCAGAAAAAAAAACCATAGACCATCTTTAACGCGCCAAAAAATCTTTTGTCGTTACATTGCAAATTCTTTGTGTCGTTATTGATGGAAATTAAAAATATACTTTTAAATATAATCCTTTTACGCCGTTATTATTGTATTGATTAATGTGATTCGAAATTCGAAATATTACATAGACTAATAATAACTTCTCAGGTACATATGTTTTTAAATTTAAGTGATATGTATGTGTAATGCAAATATAATAAGTACCTGGTTAAAACCCGGTAAAAGGAAATTAAAAAAATTATGTAGTTGGGGATCGATCCTAGGTATTTACATTTCTCGAGACTGCACGTTCCCCGAATAAGCTACGCTGACTTGACAGTTAATTGCAAAAATTCAATTCAATATAAATTTTAGTATTTTTTAATGCCCAAAAACAGAAATAAAATGATTTTTTTTGAAAATAAAACCTAGCTAGATCGATTTTTCTCCCCCAAAACTCCCTACATGCTGAATTTCAGGAAAATCGTTGTAGCCGTTTCCAAGGTTCCGAAAATATATATATAATAATATATATACATACAAAATTAACTCATTTAAATATTGAAGATACAGATGATATGTGCAAACTAATAATAATTCGTGGTGTTGTTAGTATATTCCATATTCTTTTCAATACGACAGGATGTCCAGCGGTGGGACAGTAAAGCGTAGGCTACTTTTATAAACATTTTTACCTTTAGAATAAGAAATATTATAATTAAAGTTTAATAAAATACCCTGAACACTCTGTTTTTGTGTTGATTACACTCCAAATATAGATTAGAGTACGCAAACGGTCGTATACATTGAAGTATCTAATTACATACTCGTACAAAAGTAATAATAAAATTATTTTGCTATAATCCGCGATGAAGTAAAATAGAAAATATATATAATGCTAAATGTAAGTGGACAATCGGTTATCATACCTGATACATGCAGGATTCGTAAAAACACATGCACAAACCTGCACCACCGCCACCACAATACACAGGCACTATATACGTTCACTATCACAAACTCAACAATCGTTTCGCCCCGCGACCGAAGCATTATCAGGAGATAGACTCCACGACCAAAATCGCAAACCTTTGCGATTTTGGTCGTGGAGGTTTGTGCATGTGTTTTTACGAATCCTGCATGTATCAGGTATGATAACCGATTGTCCACTTACATTTAGCATTATATATATTTTCTATTTTACTTCTTCGCGGATTATAGCAAAATAATTTTATTATTACTTTTGTATTATGGATCTCCGCAAAGTAACGCCTAATTCTATAAATTACATACTCGTAATTTTACATTTGATAAACCAGTATGATAATCTTTAATTTCCGGTTTATCTTTCTCTATCTCAACCGTGTTTTTTTTCCTTCTTATATAAAAAATACTTGACTATTACATAAGAGTTAAACGCTATATCATTCCACAACTAAACTGTACGCAGCAGAAATGATAGATTCAAACGAGAATCGAATCTGGGACTAGGCTTAACAGTCTCAGTTTGACAGGCCACAGATAGAAGCAATTATGTTGCTAAAAACAGATTATTCTTTCGCTTTATAGTCAATCGACGGCCACTGCTATAAGTCATAATTCCCAAAGCTTTGTCGCAAATCACAAGGCTTTGCGATTTTGTCGTGGAGTCTATCTCCTGACGATGCTTCGGTTACGGGACGAAACAATTGTTGAGATTGTGGTGAATGTGTACAGTGCTTGTGTATTGTTGTGTTATCGGTGTCGGGTAGTGCATGAGTTCTTACAAATTCTTCATATATCAGGTATGAGAACAAATAGTACACTCTACATTTAGAATTACATATATTTTCTTTTATCGCGGATTATAGCATAATAATATTCTCATTAGTTTTGGTTAAATTAATAAAATTAGCGCTGTAAAGTTTGGGCGGAATACAATTTGTGTTTGCCTCTCTCACAGTCGACATAATATTTAGATTAAAAAAATACACTATCAATTAGTAAACATAACAAAAGTGGCCGTATGTATCGGTGTAATTATTTAATTTATTTGGGTTACAAACATTAACAAAACAAATATGATTCGTCTAAACACACTGTGATTGTAACTATTTCCTAAAAACGAACGCTTATCAGAAATTTGGAGACGTGACTCCTCGCGCGCAGACCTCTATGTCAATATTTAAAGGTATACCATCATGATTTAGTTGCATCATATGAGCAGATCATAATTCCAAACCCAAAAGCTAAGGCTCGGCACAAACGATCTACCGAACAACGGTGACTGTCATGCCTCCAAAGGAGATAGGAAATTGGCCTCAATGGACAGAAATAAAATAATATTTAATACAAAGACCGAATGCTACTCTTCAAGTATCTACAAGTCTTTTTAGGTAGAACCTGGGAATAAGAAGAAATAAATTAATGGCCATGACAGATTTACATAGATTATTGGAATTTGTTACTTCATATGCGAAAAAATTCGAATCCAAAATAATGAGATTGTCCACACAAAAGATAATATGTGAATAATCCAGAAATACAGCACAGGTCATTATAAAGTAGCACACGAATAGAAGAATTTTATTCAATACCAGTTTTTCCCTAGTAGTACAGCATCATCTTCCTGCCCTTATCCCACTCTAAGTGGGCTCGGCACAACATGTTATAAACATGATGTCACATGATTTGGCTGCGTTTTTACGACCGGCCGCCTGCCTGACGTCAACTTACCTCAGTCGTATTTTAGGACACCTCGGTTAGAAAGAGGGTGGTCTATTCTACTCAGCCGGATACCACATGGCGGGTCGACTTACCTTAGTCGCCTTTTACGACACCTCGGTAAGAAATGAGGGTGGTACTATTCTATTCAGCAGGATACCACACGGCGTTTTCCCTAGTAGTACAGCGATATTATTAATTTATTTTGGAATTATTTACTATTTTATATTTTATTATGTACTTCATTATTTAGTCCGCACAGGCCAGATTTTGCCCATCTCCATAACAGTCTCAAAAGCGAACGAACGCCGCCGTTGGTTGCAGTACGCCACATTTTATAATACGCTCTTTGCTGCGGTCTTATAATGGACTCCGGTGCGGAAAGTTTGCTTGCGCTATTAATAATATGAAAACGCACGTATTAGGAAGCTGTGATAACCCAGCAGTGACACCGTGCTACTCTTTCGAGGAGGTCATGGGTTCAAACTCCGGGCAGGTACCAATGAGTTTTCTATTAAAAACTTATGTGTCTAATTGATAATTGCAATTTATCACACGCTTTTCAGTGAAGGAAAACATTGTGAGGAAACCTGCATATCTCTCGAGAATTCTAAGGATATGTGTAACCTACCAATCCGCATGCAGCGTGGTAGGTCTTAGCTCCAATCCTTCTCTCCAAAATCGGAGAGAAGAGGCCTATGCCCAGCAGTGGGATAGTAACAGGCCATTAATTTACTATCCCCAGCACTAACTTGGTCCAAATACACAATGCTTAGCTTTAGGCGGGACTCAAAAAAAAAACAACGTTCATAGAAACAAATAATTTTATTTTCACTAGTATATTGTTATCTATAGATATTATAAAACTAAGTCCCCAAAAAACAATCTGGATGTATAAGAAAGATTTTCTCAAAATATACTGAACGGATTTTTGAACGGTTTTTACTAAAAAAAAGCTCAATTCATAAGAAAGGTTTATGTTACTAGTACATTACGGTTAAATTCCTGCGGCGATGGAGAAATTTAATCGAAGAAGTTGCAAAAGACAAAAGAGAGGAAGAAAGAAAAAAAGGGACACGCCCTTTAGCAGAAGATGACGACCGAGAAGAAGAAAAAAGGTTGAGTGAACTTATCGCAAAAATTTTACACAATATTTGAAATGCTTAAACGATATCGTACAACTCTATTGTCTTTGAACAAAGTGTATAAAAACCAAAGATACTTAACTTCATGTAATCCAGATAAAAAATTAACGTAATTAGGAGATGTTAAAGAAACCCCAAGATACAATTTACATAAATTAAGTATTCATCTCAGCGCTATTAATTAATAATAATGTATGGATGTATTGTTTGCATTAATAGCTAAAGTGCTGTTTTTTTGTAATTAAAGTAAAACTTGAACCAACTTTTTTTACTGTATGTAGTAAAGAGAATTTAGGCATAAAATAATAGGAATTTTTGGCCCGTGTAACGGCATTTCTATTAAAATATCTGTGCACATATTTTCGACAGTATTGCAGTCAATTTACTTAAAACCGTAAAATATTACTAACCTAAACCTTTATCAAGTATTGCAATAGATTTTTGTAAAACCGTACAAAATTCGTTTGGTACATTTTGAGAAAATCGATCACTATCAGCTAATACAGTGTATTTATGTATTGTACACACTGTATTTGTGTACAGACAAATATACAGATTTGGGGAATTATTTTTAAAATAATTTATAAATAATTGATCAGATCCTAGCGATAATCATATCTAATGTAAATACTGTAATCGAGTTAAGATAATATTGTACTAGAAAAATGTATTTAAAATTCCGGTTAATTAACATAAGTGTTCATATTCTAGTGGAGATTAAGCAGACTGCTTCTTTTTTACATAACAGCACTTGCCCTCTCAGTATTTCTCTTTTTAGCAAATCGCCTTATCAGAAGAATAAAGTCACATATTCCATGTATAAGTATAGTACATGTGACTCTTTACTTCGGATAGGGCGAAATGATTGACAACCATTTTTGCCCATTTATCTCTCTTCCAACAGAAAGATGACCGGGGTTTGACTCAGGGTTCTAGTTCAGATTAAGTAGATATTTATATTTTGCATGGGACCGCTTCCATGGAACCAGAGAGAAGCGCTCCCATGCTTATGCATGGAATATGTGACTTTATTCTTGGGATAGGGCGATGTGATAAAAAGAAAAATACTGCGCTGCCATGTAAAAAACAAGATGTCTGCTTAATCTGCACTAGAATATGAACACTTCTGTTAATTAACCGGAATTCGACATATAATTTCCTTGTACAATAATGTCTTCAAAACATGCTTCTCACTCTTTCTGTTTTATTTAAATGGATGCCGCCATTTCCCCCGTTTTCCTCTTTGTAGAGAGAATAAATTAAAAGGAAAACAGGAAATAAAGAAATAAACTCCATTTTCAAAACAGGCTATAACCTATTGTTACCTGAAACAATTATTCAAATTTATCCAATACTTATCAAAGAAGTATTATTTATTTTAAAAATAACAACCCTTGACGTAGGCACAAATCTGTATGTACCTTATTCCTCATAAAACTCGAACGACAATGACAATATAAAATTCAACATCAAAAAAGACATTTTGTCGTTGATTTGCATTTTATAACACAACTCTTTGTAACTAACAAATAAAAAGTCCTTCGTTTCACAAACAAAATGCAAATCCGGTCACAATATGCAAATATATTACTCCAGTGCGACGACAAAGGAGCACCAGCCGACTTCTTCGTCCATCGTAAAAAGCTTATACCAGAGACAATGAAAATGTTCTATATATTACAGGGACAACGGTATTTTCGGCTGCGGGATAAAAAAAGGGTTGGTCATCCGACAGTTTTTGCAGACGAAATCCTTTTAACTTGATTAATGAACAATGGCATTAATTTTGTTTAGTTAGGACCGTTTTCTATGGCGAGTATAAAGTAACGGGCCACTAAGAATATTTATCTCGCCGGTACAATTTTTCAAATTGATTTTAAAAACTGAAAAGTTTGCGCTTCTTTTATTTCTACAGTAATAGAGAAAATAATAAAATATGAAGAACCCATTTGCTATTCTCTGAAATTTTCTTAAAAACATCTTCCCACTTTTCTACTCTATGATATAAAGTACATACATTGAAGATCTTTAATGAGTAAATGAAATACAAACTTGAGTTATTAAAAAAGTGAATCCACCATTAACTATATAAAACGTATAGCAATATATTATATAGTTTTTCATAGCAATGAATAAAACTTATAAATTTTAGAAGAAGAAGAATAGAAGAAGAGAAGAATTAGAAAGAAATTAAATATTCCAACCGTCGTGAGTAAAGCAAGAGCAAGCCATAAGTTGGAATTTAAAATTATTTTAGTATGCCGATAAAAAGTAAGAGCAACTCATATACCCTTATATAACCCTTGAACGGTCAAATAAAATAAAAATATAATCTATGGTAATATTGTTTTCTCCAAATAAATTTCTTCGCTTTACCATCTTTCTTAGAATCTTTCAAAAAAAAGGTAAATGTGATGAATTTAAATTCCCGTTCAGCTACATACGAGTAGTAAGATGCAACACAAAAATTAAAAAAAATCTTAATTTACTAGTTACATTTTATAAATATTATACTCATTTACCTCAGAGTAAATGAGACATAATATTCAATTTAAAATTAAATACAATATATTTAATATCCGGGAATATTTTGAGTTCCAAATTAGCTAGATTTTTCGTGTATTTTTTTGTTTTCATTAAAATTAAGCAAAATATAAGAATTACTTATATTATAATTAAAAAACTAGCAACTGTAGACCAATTAAAGGTATTTAAAGTTAATTTTATAAATGTTGCAGGCCAAGTATTAAAATACATAGACAAATTTAATATTGTCGGAAATTGTCAAGAGGACAGTAAAAAAAATCACTAGCAGTATGGATTGTTCTCGTATAAAGTATTACAGTAATATTTTTACACCAAAACTCCTGCATACGCTAATAAACCTGATAGAGTAAGTATCTCACGATTACGACATAGCTGACCCTTAACTTGCCAATCATAAAAGTACCACTTCAAAAATAATTGGCCCAGAAACAACATCTTGTCACTCTAAAGTTAATAATAGAGAGAAGGACTTAACCACTACAATGGAAAGTAGCTAACTTATGCTTGGTATATTTGGTGAATGGAGTTTGGAAATATCACTCATACAAAATCACGTCCTTCTCCTAGAACAGAAAATAGTAAACCGATTCTATCGCAATCCATATGAACCCCAAAGCTTTACGAATATTGTGTTGCTAACATACTTAATTAATGTGACAAAGTATTTGCACCACAGCTCTAAAAAATCTCCATGTCGCCAAAGCTAGGCTGTAAGCTTACTTTACATGAAAACAATGATATACAAAGATTGATGTATGATGTATGTAAAGATACCTGTACATTATTTATTATGCCTATTTATGCATTCATCCCACAACGTATAAATTATAAATAATATAACAGACCAAAGACCAAAAAATGTATGTGCTAATTATAAAATTAATTCGTATTATATTTTAATAACGTTGTGCAAATGAGCAAATTTTTTCTATATTTCACACACGAGTTTTTGTACTATTCTTTATCTATTTTAATTTCAATAATTAAAGGCTACTCTGTATTTAGAATTGGACATGGGATTCTGACTATGGAGTTCCGATATAGGAAGTACTTAAGAAAAACGAAGTAGTAAAGTAGCGGCCTATTACCCTCCCACAGCTGGGAATAGGCGTCTTCTCTCCGTTTTTGGAGAGAAAGATAGGAGCTAAGACCTACCACGCTGCTCCAATGCGGATTGGTAGGTTATACTTATCTCCAGAATTGTCTAGAGATATGCAGGTTTCCTCACGATATTTTCCTTCACCGAAAAGCGTGTGATAAATTGCAATTATCAATTAGACACATAAGTTTTAACAGAAAAACTCATTGGTGTCTGCCCGGGTTCGAACCCGTGACCTCCTCGAAGGAGTCGCACGGGTTTACCGCTGGGCTAGCACAGCTCACTTAAGGAAGTATATAATATAAAAAATACGATTTAGATATAATTTTTATTTTTTGAGGATGTTTTTCTAAAGGTGACTACTATAGACCACCTCTAGAAAAGTGTATCTATAGTAAAGGGCTGGTAGTTAATGACTAGACACAAATCCATTGTATAGTCATGTTTATTTTTTAATGCAATTTTTTTGCAATCACCATGAGAAATAAAAAATATAATTAGGTAGGTAGGTCCTCCACAGATAGCATAGGTTAATGTGATCCGTTAAATATTAGAGACGTTAAGATAAATTATCCAATTTAAAATCAAATTTTGACAGAGTACATGATAAAAATTATTCTTTGTTTAATATAGTGATATTTATCCATACTATATCCTTAATTCTTGGTGACGAAGAAACGAATCTTCCCACGGTGTGATAAGATTCGTTTCTTTACTAGTTACATTTTATATTTTATTTTATTTTATTCGTTTATTCGCCGTGTGTATTCTATTCAGCAGGATACCACATGGAATAAGCGGGTACCACCAGTGATATAGTAATTGTAAAAAAAAATTATAGCCCGTGTAAATTTTTTAAGATTTCAAACAGTTCATTTTTAAAGCTATAGGTAATGTGAATTCTAAGAAATAATTGGCCCGCTTTATCAGGCTACCTGTTTTTACACGGAGCGATTAACATCTAAGTTCCGCAACAGATTACGACAATAAAAACAGCTAAAACTTTAGAGTAAAGCTTAGGATGAGGCAGTGAGTTGATAATTTTTATATCTAGTATATTTATGATAGTGATAACAAACTCCTGACTCACTTTGTAGGATATTAAAGAAACACAATGACCTAATTTTTTCAGAAGTTACAATAAAATTACTTTGCTGTAATCCGCGTTTTTGTTAAGAGAATACATGGAATGCGAAGTGTATGAAGCAGGCAACAATCACATACCACATACATGCAGGACAAGCCGCCACACGTATCACAAGACGCCGCCAACACCAACACTCCATACAAGCACTACACACACTCACTGCCACAACCTCTACGATCGTTTCGCGCCCAAACCGAAGCATCATCAGGAGTATAGGCTCCACGTACAAAATCTTAATGTAATGCATGTAACGCCTGCTTCTATAAATCACCTATTTTTTTTTATTTAAAACGTATATGTAGCGTGTGACGTGTGGTATCCAGCTGAGTAGAGTAGACCACTCTATTTCTTACTGGGGTGTCGTAAAGACGGCTAAATTAAGTAGACCTCAGTCAGACGGTCGTAAAATACCTACCCGAATTATGTGACAACATTTTTATAACATGTGATGCCAACCCCACTCAGAATAAAGACAGGATGATCATGATGAAAAAAATAAAAAAAAAGTTTACCGCACTCCCTTTTTTAAACAAAATCAATATTGTTATGCTATAATAGTCAAATCAGTGATCCGTTTATCTAAAACATACAGTCACGCGCCAAATAAAAAACACCCCATGGTTACAGTAACAAAACATAATTATAAAAGAAACGCTCGTTGAAATCTTAAAGAGGGTCGCGTTTCCGGAAACACGCCTGACATTACACGCCCTGGAATAAAAACACGCACGCGAGTGTCAAAAAAGCTTTGTTAAGCACGTTTTATGCACCCCTAATGCATTTGGTTTTTTTCACCATACACCTTTTATTGCACGCACGGATAATTATGTTTGTGGTAATCAGGTGTTTTTTATTTTATTTTTTCTTTTTATACTTATATTTAGAAAAGAAAAAGAAAAATTAAAAAAAAAACACGTGTATAAAGGCGGACTTATCCCTAAAAGGGTTCTCTTCCAGTCAACCTTTGAGTAATAGGATAAGAATTGAAGTAGAAAGAGTACGGGTCATATAGAGAAAAAGAAAAAGTTTATATAAATTGAACTATTTAATCTTTTAAATAATTTTGGTAAAATAAATCGATGAAAAGATGCTAATAATAAATAATTACTTAAGATAAATATTTTCTAATCTGTAACTTAAATATTGAGAGGGAAAAAGATTTGCGGATTGATACTGATCAATATTCCACAGCTTAACACCTTGAAAGCTAAATGATCTCGAGTAAGTCAGTGAGGAGCATTTAGGGAAAGCAAGAGCAAGTTTTTTAATAATAAAGGTAATCTTTGAATAGGAAGCTGTGATAGCTGAGGCCAGCCAATGAGTTTTTCTGTTAGAACTTATGTCTAATTGATAATTACAATTTATCATACGCTTTTCGGTGATGGAAAACATCGTGAGGATACCTGCATATCTCTAGAGAATTCTAGGTATATGTGTAAACTACCAATCGCATTGGAGCAGCGTGCTAGGTCTCAGCTCCAATCCTGCTCCCCAAAAACGGAGAGAGGAGGCCTATGCCTGGCAGTGGGATAGAGTCAGGCCGTTACTTTGCTTTACATACTATTTATTTACGTATAATAGAAAATGAATACAAAAATTTACTTCTAAGAATATTTTTCTTGTCCTTCTAATGATTGCCTTCACCCTTTTCCTTTACACTAATTTCATCCTCTACCAACGCAACGTAACGTAAGTAAAATTAAGCAACGTAAGTAAAATTTCAAATCAATCGGACCCCGGGAAGTAGGTTAAATTTAACTTACAAGATTCCATACATACCGGTTATTTAAATAAAAAGTTTTAAAAATATAAAACAAACAACAAACGGTGTAAATTTTATACTCCATATAAAAAATTACTTTGTAAAATATAGAATGGACGCCGAGAAGTGGGTTAAATTTAATTTGCAACCTTCATATACATACACGTTAAGTTAAATAAAAGCTTTTAAAAATACAAAAAGAAGAAGAAAATTTAATATTACATATTTTACAAAGTAAATAAAACAAATAAATACCGGAATATTACTTTTTAATTCTTATTTAGGTTACGGAATGGAAAGAAATTGGATTTATTTATGTACTTTACTTGAAAAAGTTGATACTTTTATTTGAGCTGTAAAATATTCAGAAATTAGAATTTATTTTATGAGTAGAATATCTCTGTTTAAGATTCCACAGGCAATAAAACCTTGCGAGCTCATCGGATCACTAGTCGATAAGAAATATTAATTTAGACCTAATTTTTTGACACATATTTAATATTATTGATAATAATAAAACACACAGGGTCGTTCGAATACCGGAATAGGTTAAGCAGGTTATAAACTCGCCTAATGTGAAGCAATTATAGTTTTTATTGCACGTTTTTTATTTCACCCACGCTACGATAATTCTATGTTTTTGGTACGAAAATAACAGTTTAATTAGTTTAATCGCAGTTTCATTTATATACACAATTTTAATTTAATTAGTACATATACAAAATATTAGTTCCGATACTGCGTTAATATAAATTGTCTCCCTTCCAAAGTTAACTGGTAGAGATAAATAATTTATAGAATTAGGCGTTACTTTGCGGAGATCCATAATACAAAAGTAATAATAAAATTATTTTGCTATAATCCGCGAAGAAGTAAAATATAAAATATATATAATGCTAAATGTAAGTGGACAATCGGTTATCATACCTGATACATGCAGGATTCGTAAAAACACAAGCACAAACCTCCACCACCGCCACCACAATACACAAGCACTAAATACGTTCACTATCACAAACTCAACAATCGTTTCGCCCTGCAACCGAAGCATCATCAGGAACATTTAGCAACATTTAGGAACATTTTATATATATTTTCTATTTTACTTCTTCGCGAATTATAGCAAAATAATTTTATTATTACTTTTGGTAGAGATAAGTTAAGCTTTTACTATAAATAATGTATTTCTTAGCATTATTTCGTGCTAACTATAAGAAATAAAAGAAATAGTATATGTTCCTTATAACTCCTTATGACTCGGAAACATCTGGACCGATTTTAATGGATTTTTTAGAAGCTAGTTAATTTTTAACGACAGTTTTTTTCGAGTGAAAGTCAAAACCAGACAGAAACGCAACGCATAGCAACGCTTGGCTTGAACCACTAGTAAATAAATAATATAAATAAGTAAATAAAGTATATACCTAATATCCTTTATTCAAAAGTGCTTGAAAAAGCTTACTTGAAATGTAATTTTTTGATTTGATTTGATATATTCTTATTTATGTCTATTAAATGTTTTTGATGATGATGGTATTCGGCTGAATAGAATAGACCACCCTATTTCTTACCAAGGCGTCGTAAAAGGCGACTAAGGTAAGTTGACGTTTCGTGTGGTATTCGGCTGAGTAGAATAGACCACCCTTTTTCTTACTGAGGTCTCGTAAAAGGCGACTAAGGTAAATTGACGTCAGGCAGGCGGCCGCTCGTAAAAAACCTAACCCGATCATGTGACGACATGTTTATAACAATATGTTGTGCCGACCCGACTTAGAGTGAGATGATCTTACTAGCACTTATCACTTTCACTAATCCCATTATTAATATCATGCCCCCCACATCGTTTTTTACTTACCATAAAAAGTAACAAATTTTACCTTTACTTATTATATTGCTCTGTCAACTACCCTTGTTCCATAAAAAGACCCCTCATAAAAAGAGGTCAACTACTAAAAACTGTGGGGTGTTTTTACCTCCTTTTTTATTTAATGGGCGTGTAAATTCTTAACCGATATTCAATGATACTTTACAAAATACTTATTGTGCTATTAAACGCTCATTATTGATATCTTTTTTGGAAATTTTATCATAAAAATGTATAGAATTACGCGTCAATTTGCGTTAAGGTCCATAACACATAAAGTAATGAAAATATTATAAAATCCTCCTGCCCTTATCCCACTCTAAGTGGGGTCGGCACGACATGTTATAAACATGCTGTAACATGATTTGGCTGCGTTTTTACGACCGGCAGCCTGCCGTCAACTTACCTTAGTCGTATTTTACGACACCTCGGTAAGAAGGAGGGTGGTCTATTCTACTTAACCGGATACCACACGGTGGGTCAACTTACCTTAGTCGCCTTGTACGACACCTCGGAAAGTAATGAAAATATTATAGTTACAAGTTAATCGTTGCGGCTTGGTGCGTAGCTGACTGCAGTTAAGATATGCCGTCACTCAAATAATCCTCAATTGTATAGTAAGCTTTATGTGGCAGCATCGTTTTAAGATAATTTCTAAACTTGTGTAAAGGAAGTTTTGTTCTGTATCCAATCAGCTGCTGGCGAGTCCAGATGGAAGCGACTTGAATAAGCCCATCGTCTGCCACCCTGACAGGGGACCTTCGGACGTTCCAAACGGGGCATATCGGACGTCTGGCTTACAGGTCCCCGAGATGGTCAGCGCATCTGGTGCTCCCGATGCCCCGGTAAGCGGAGGGGGCTCCTCTTTCGAGGGGTCCCTACCCGGAGGAGGTATTCTCTGAGGATAAGAGCTGCTGTCGGAGGGGATGGGGGTAATGTGTACAACGATACCCTGTTCTTGCCATTGGCAGCATGGTGGAGCACACAGGTCGTTTTAGTCGCTTAGAGTCCGACATAACCGCCGCCTGTCCCCGTCAGGTGGCGGTACCCATAAGGGTTTTTTCGTGTATAAAAAAAGTCTAGGAAACCTGTGACCAGCTACAAGCTTGCTTATTATTATATAAATTGTTAGAATATTAATTTATTTAGTTGTATAAGTTTTTCTATGCTAATCTTAAATTTTATATTATTCATGTAACTAAAAAATTATATTCTTAATACACTTAATCTACCTTCATTAAAATTTTAATATAATAATTTATATGAGTAATTGTATAAACATACAACGTAGTAGTAGTTCTACGTTGGCATTAAAGAAACAACTGCAAAATATTCTTTGGACATACAATGAGATCGACACAACATGTTATGAACATTCGGGTTCGATTCCCGCCTAGGGCCAACATATTCTATAAACAATTTTTTTCGTTCTTCGAGCCTGGTTAGTGAGGTTACATATTTGTATTTAAGTATCAATTTAAAATTATATATGTATACATATATTCACCAGTTGTCTGTCTACCATAACACAAGTATTAAGTTACTTACTTTGGGGACGGACGACCGTGTGTGTAAGTGTCCCATATATTTTTTTACATATTGTTACAAGATTTGGCTACGTTTTATACGACCAGCCGCCTACCTGACGTCAACTTTCTTACCAAGGTTTACGACACCTCGGGAAAAAGGTAGTCTATTTTACTCACCTGGATACCACACAGCGGGTTAACTTACCTTAGTTGCCTTTTACGACACCTCGGTAAGAAAAAGGGTGGTATATTCTACTCAGCCGGATACCACACGGTTGATCGACTTACCATATTCGTCTTTTACGACACCTCGGTAAGAAATAAGGGTGGTATATTCTACTCAGTCGGATACAACACGGCATAATGTATACAAAATTACAAACGTTTTCCTAATGTGAATTTAATTAACTTTTTTGGTAAAACGTAATTCTTTGTGGTTATCTTTTCAGATATAAAAGATGCAAATGTAGCTATCATCTGTCAGTACACGTGGCGAACAAACAATTTGTTGCACAATTGAGTTTTCAGTCTTCAAAAAAGCCAATTTCACGTTCCATCAACGCAGATATCTTTATTACTTAGATCTCTATCACACAGTGGTCATTTCAAAGATCAAGATGTGAAATATATCCCAGTTTAATCCACCGTTATTTGAAATACTCGTCGGTCAGTCAACAGGGCTTAAGACTCTTTGTATGACTTTTTCGTCCCCGAAACACAATGCGAAATAATCTCCAAAAAGTGACCCCAAAGTACTCGGGCACAGGGCCCCTGAATGCCATTGACTGTTTCGTAAAAAAATCTTTTAAATCGCGTATTTAATGTGAATATTTTTATATATAGCACATATCTACAGGATGATTAAAAATAACTGGTATATCTAAAATTTCAGAGTTCACGATCAGAGTTGACGAATGATGGAGGAAAATAGAAGATAAAGACATATTGTGCCGACCCCACTTAGAGTAGAATAGTAAGTAGCGGCCTGTTACTATCCCACTGCTGAGAATAGGCCTCTTCTCTCCGTTTTTGGAGAGAAGGTTTGGAGCTAAGACCAATAAGACCACGCTGCTCCAATGCGGATTGGTAAGTTACCCATATCTCCAGAACTCTCTAGATATATGCAGGTTTCCTCACGATGTTTTCCTTCACCGAAAAGCGTGTGATAAAATACAATTATTAATAAAACACATAACTTTTAACAGACAAAAACTCATTGGTGTCTGCCCGGGTTTAAACCCGTGACCTCCTCGAAAGAGTCGCACGTTGTCACCGTTGAGCTACCACAGCTTATGAGAGTAGAATAAGGGTTGGAGAATGATAATAAAAATATGTATTGTAAATGATTATATGATGTATCCTCCTGCCCTTATCCCACTCTAAGTGGGGTCGGCACAACATGTTATGAACATGCTGTCACATGATTTGGCTGCGTTTTTACGACCGGCCGCCTGCCTGACGTCAACTTGCCTTAGTCGTATTTTACGACACCTCGGTAAGAAGGAGGGTGGTCTATTCTACTAAACCGGATACCACACGGTGGGTCAACTCACCTTAGTCGCCTTTTACGACACCTCGGTAAGCAATGAGGGTGGTCTATTCTACTCAGCCGGATACCACACGGCGGGTCGACTTACCTTAGTCGCCTTTTACGACACCTCGGTAAGAAATGAGGGTGGTACTATTCTACTTAGCCGCATACCACACGGCTTAAATGATTATATGATGATGAACATAAAACTATTTATTATACGAATTGTATTAGTTCATTTAATATATATACATTTATTAACTTAAATAGATTAACAGCTAGTAACTAATTAATATTGTTTACATTTAGGAGCATACTATAAAGTACTAAAGTTTTTTGACCATGAATATAAGATATATAAAGATAAAGATAGTACACAAAAAGGTATAATTTTTAATATATCTGAGTTTATTTAACAACTTTAATTGTAAATATTAAAATAGTAAAATACTGTTGTTTATACCTATTGTATAATTTTAATGTTGTTTTCATGTCATAATATTATTGATTACTTTGAATGTCCAATAAACAAGTGTCATATTGTTTTTCTATTTTTATGAAAACGTACATATTTAAAATATTCTATACATCGAAATATATTTAAAATAACTTCCAAGTAGAGAATGCACGTATTACTTTTTACTGTTTCTTTTTAGTCGTCTCATATCTATGCATAGATTGTTATTTCCATAACTAAAGGTACCTGCGACTTTGTGTTAAATTCATCAATCATTTGTTTTTTTTCCTATTCCCGAAGGAAAAATGGGATTATTTTATTAAATATTTTAGTCGGGTATATAAGCCACTAAGTTATACACGCACAGTGGCATTTGTCAACAATGCGTTAAAAAGTATTAGCAACAGAGACTTACTAAAAAATTGGAATAAAAGTTACATCATAATAAGTTGTATCAATTTTCATAAACATTGCTTTTAACGCAACAAACAGATGGAAATAATAATGGATTTCAAAACATCTTAAAGTTAATATAATATTATCTTCGTGCCCTTATCCCACTCTAAGTGGGCTCGGCACAACATGTTATAAACATGCTGTCACATGATTTGGCTGCGTTTTTACGACCGGCCGCCTGCCTGACGTCAACTTACCTCTGTCGTATTTTACTACACCTCGGTAAGAAAGAGGGTGGTCTATTCTACTTAACCGGATACCACCCGGTGAGTCAACTTACCTTAGTCGCCTTTTACGACACCTCGGTAAGAAATGAGGTTGGTCTATTCTACTCAGCCGGATACAACACGGTGGGTCGACTTACCTTAGTCGCCTTAAACGACATCTCGGTAAGAAATGAGGATGGTACTATTCTATTCAGCCGGACACCACACGGCGTCATAAAGTTAAAATAATATCATCTTTAAATATTACGCACCACCCTGTATATTAACACAATGTGCGTGATGGGTGCCCACTCCATACAGTATCCGAGCAGCTTGTCCCATACACATAATACCATAAAGGATGGACGCACGTCCACACACCTGCGTTACAAAAAAATCATAGACAAAAAGTTCGCTAGAACAAATATCAACGCCTGATTTACGCGCATTCGATCACATTTCTCAAAATACAAATTAATATTCTGAAATTTTAGTAATTAAAATTAAAATTTATTAATTACATTAGATAGATTAAATTTTATTAAATAGAATTAAAAGAGGATTAAAGCTATTCCTAGTACTAGTATAATAGCAAAGGGTCATTATTTATTTATGATTAGTCCTTATTAAAATGAGTTTAAACAAGTCAAGTTAAAAAAGCTTTTGACAAAATTTCATGTCCCTACAGTTAACCGTTGAGGAGTTCCCTCTTCTGGAGCCAATCCTATCGATAGCATCAAGTCATGATTATCATATACACATAGTCATTGAGACTGCACAAGTATGTAAAATTTCAGCTCAATCGGACACCGGAAAGTGGGTTAAATTTAACTTGCAAGATTCCACCTTTACATACATAACATAAGTTAATAAAAGCTTTTAAAATTTTACTTTTTTTATTCTCATCTGATTAATCCACACATATAAACAGAGTTTATATAGATTATTTATCATAGAATTCAGTACTAATAATCATGAATACAATAAATACTATGCTTACAGAAGTGCCCGTATCGTGACAGCGTTCTGTAATATTTGGATCAGAGAGACAATTCATCTGAAGTGATTGGAATAGTGGTCAAAATTTTTTTCAAAATTCAATATATTCTTTATTTAAATAGACTGTTTTTAGTACCTATGTTTGAATCGTCAAATGTTTTTAAACAAGCTATGTTTTCAACGCGAAATTTTCATCGGTTTCCATTGTAAAATGATTTTTTTCTGCAGCACCAGTCAACCAACTTGCATTTCTTTAAAACCTCACAAAAAATAAATTGTCTATTAGGTCTATTTAAAAAAAAATCCTATAAAGATTGCTAGAATCAGTGTTTAGAACATAAAAGCGTGTATACTTACACAAAGTAAAAGTTTTATGTTTAAATTTTAACTTTATTGTTTCTAGTGTACTGTTATAAAACTATAGTTATTACAGATAATATTTTTTTTGTTTTGTATGCATATAATTTACCAAAAGCTAAATATAAAGCTTAGAAAGAATATCAAAGAGCGATATAGCATTAGCGAACTGCCAACGCACGCTGGATCAATATCGCTCGCCGTTTCATCACGTCGATGGGAAAAAAGAGGAGAAAAAATACATAACTTTTTAGGGGCCGGCCTCTGCGGTCCCCTGCCACCCCGCCTTCACCCCACAGCCTCCAAAGGGGGAAGCCATCTTATAAAAAAGAACAAAACATAGCGCGAGCTCCGGCGCGTGCTTACAATGGCCCCTCTATAAAATAACGTATCAAATTTATATAATGGGAAGTACCTTTGCTGGCACGCGGAAGGAGCAAAAAAATTATAGTGATTATGAATGGATTCCATAGGGGTTCATAGACTATAGAACAGCATTTATGGCTAAGCAGTGGGTGTTTAGAAATAGAAACACCTACGTCAAAGTAACCTTACGTTACAAGGTTTCCATCAACTTCAAAGGTAAAAGTTATTAACGAATGTATTTCCAAAGTAACCGAACAAATAATGAAATGAAACTGTTTTTTTATTAGCTTAGGTTCTTCGTAAGTATTCATGTAATGTTTTTAAAAATAAATAAAGTAAAAAAATTACAAGTTTTCTTGAATTAAAAAGAGAAGCAATGCAATTAACAACAATAATGTACAAGTTATATCTACCTTAAATTACTAGACCTATACAAGTCATGCCCAAATGGTCCCAATAATGCTGGCAGTGCTTCCGCGCTAAATCGCTAAGCTGATTCTTTGTGCGTAAAAGGAGCTAGCCCTCTTGTCACCTGAAGAGGCAATTAACCGAGGTGTTAAAACGGATTAAAAAAATTTACACTTTGACTCCATGGCCCTAAAGTCTCAACTGCAAACGGCACAAATATATAACTCTCAAACAAATATATAAAATATTAATTGGATAGACGAAGGGCTTGTCCTAGCTTGATAGGGCAGTTTGAAGTTGAAAAAGTAAAGGATGGGGCTGGAAGTTAATTTTTATGATGATATAATCCTCTTGAACAACTTGTCAAAGGTCACTCTAAAGAGGTAGGGTACATAGCCCGAATACAGATTTCACAAATCTCACAGAAATTCTCTATGCGTATACAGGTTTAGTTCCAATGTTTTATTCACTGTAAACGCATGTAGATATTGACAGGCGGGTAAACAGACAGCCCAGAATATTCCTGGTATTTGTTACAGCTTCTGCTGGATTTTTATTTAGAGGTTATCATTACATCCATTCGGGAAGAATATTTGCGGTAGTCCTCTAGTATTACGACCATCTAGTTTTAAGTCGTTAATTACAAAATTTCTTAACGTCTTATTCTGCAATAGCCCGGCGGCGAGACCGTTCGACTCTTTCGAGAGATCACGGGTTCAAACCTGGGCAGGCACCAACGAGTTTGTCTATTAAAACTTATGTGTCTTATTGATTATCGCAATCTATCACAACCTTATATCTCTCTCATCTCTATATCTCTAGATAATTCTAAGGATATCTGGTACCAATCCAATTGGAGCAGCGTTGTAGGTCTTTGCTCCAATCCTTCTATCCAAAAACGGAGAGAGGAGACCTATGCCCGGCAGTGGGATAGTAATAGACCGTTACTTTGTCTTATGAGTTATGGAATTTTATAATTTAAATATAGTATCGTAATTAAGTATTACGATATACTTAGATTGTAGTATAACGATTTACGGGCTATAGAGATTTTTAACGACACTTCAGCCGTTAACCAGCAACTGAAATGGACAGCTATTGACACAACGGAAACTGCCATCTCGATCACAAAGCGGAATATTGCGACCTAAAATACATTGTAATATCAAAAAAATACCACCATCTGGCCATTGTCTAGTTGGCGGGGGAGTCTCTATAAAATAAAATAAATAAATAACAAAATGTCTCCACCGCACGGCGCACGCGTCATTATTCAAGTACGATTGACAGCTACTTCCATAGTACTGGGACTCGACATAATAATACGCCTACTTATTGCTCCTGACTTTACATAACGCAAATAGTCTTGATACTTGCATCCTATTTTTTCACATTATTATTTCTTACCGAGGTGTCGTAAAAGGCGACTAAGGTAACTTGACCCACTGTGTGGTATCCGGTTGAGTAGAATAGACCACCCTCTTTCTTACCGAGGTGTCGTAAAATACGATAAAGGTGAGTTAACGTCAGGTAGGCGGCCGGTCGTAAAATACGTAGCCAAGTCATGTGACAAGATGTTTGCAACATGTTGTGCCGACCCCACTTAGAGTGGAATAAGGGCTGGAGGATGATGACTTGCATCCTACTGTGAGTCATCGCAACCAAAAATACAGGCGTCGAAAAAGTGTCCAATATGAATCTATCAAATAACAGTCATAAACATAGGCTGTAAGCCTATTTATAGTAATTACTATACAAAAGTAATAATAAAATTATTTAGCTATAATCCGCGATGAAGTAAAATAAAAAATATATATAATGAGTAGAGTGGGTAATCCGTTTT
This sequence comes from Morpho helenor, assembly GCA_029227775.1. NCBI lineage: Eukaryota > Metazoa > Arthropoda > Insecta > Lepidoptera > Nymphalidae > Morpho > Morpho helenor. Next base: position 4,383,045 of record JARGCU010000008.1, read on the forward strand.
CATACTTGATACATGCAGGATTCGTAAAAACACTATCCCACTGCTGAAAATAGGCCTCTTCTCTCCGTTTTTGGAGAGAAGGTTTGGAGCTAAGACCCACCACGCTGCTCCAATACGGATTCTTAGGTTACACATATCTCCAGAATTCACTAGAGATATGCAGGTTTCCTCACGATGTTTTCCTTCAACAAAAAGCGTGTGATAAATTGCAATTATCAATTAGACACATACCTAAGTTTTAACAGAAAAAACTCATTGGTGTCTGCCTAGGTTTGAACCTGTGAGCTTCTGAAAAGAGTCGCAAGGTGTTAACGCTAGCTACCGCAGCTGAGCGCTAAGCCATAGATTAATTTCACAGCTTTCCGATGTTTGTGAAGCTTTTGCGTTCTAATCTGTCTTTTGCGACCTAGACTATGCTTTCACGGTCGACCGTCCCACTCGGTCAACAATATGATATTGTTAACAAAATGATCGATAACCGATTTAGGTTTATTTCTACTACCGAAAAGAAAAATTACAAAATTCTTTTTGACGTGACAACGTCTTAAATTAGGTTGCGGCTTGGAGGCTCAAAGAGAGGCCCGCCGGACTGGCGAATGCCTTGCGTCTCTCTCCCACTCCAATCCATCACATTTAAAAAGACGTTGTCACGTAAAATCTTTGCCCGTAAAACCGACTTTACAGGCAACCGTTTTTTTTTTTCAAAATATAGGTCTTGTAATCAGTAATTAGATGATTCATAATCGTTTGTTAATTTCATTATCATTATTCATCTACATTACCTACAACATTTGTCATATCATTGGGAAATACTAAAAATATTTAACCCAATCATTTATTGTAGATCACACTGCTAGTTTTTCTTACATACCGATATTTGTTTCGTACAAGCAGAAAGTTTAAATAATAGGTAAATTAGAATTTGTTTAATTATTTACAAAGTTCGTAAAATTCATATGCCTATAGCATATTAATTACCAAATATTTACCGCATTGGCGCCTCTTGTGATAACAAGGGTGTTTATTAAGCATATACTTCCTAAATTAAACATTACACACTATCTTTTATAACTATGAGTAATACCAATAAAACGATAGTATTGATAACTAAATATGCCAGCTAAAAGTCTATTTATAGACAACATTATTGTTTATGAACATTTAGAATAAAATGTTTCAAATTAGGTAATATAGCCGCGTCCGCTGAGTGTTATCAGGCTGAGTAGAATAGACCACCCACATTTCTTCCCGAGGTATCGTAAAAGGTAAGTAACGGCTAATGTTACTATCCCACTGCTGGGCATAGGCCTCCTCTCTCCATTTTTGGAGAGAAGGGTTGGAGCTAAGACCTACCACGCTGCTCCAATGCGGATTGGTAGGTTACATAAATCCCCGGAATTCTCTAGAGATATGCAGGTTTCCTCACGATGTTTTCCTTCACCGAAAAGCGTGTGATAAATTGCAATTATCAATTAGACACATAAGTTTTAATAGAAAAACTCATTGGTGTCTGCCCGGGTTTGAACCCATGATCGTCTCTAGAGATTCACACAGTCGCACCGCTAGGCCATCACAGCTTACAAGCTCACACATCGTAAAAGGTAAGTTGCTAAAATACTTAGCCAAATAGTTTAACAACATGTTTATACCATGGTATACCAACCCTGTTTAGAGTGGGATAAGGGAAGGAGAATGATGAAATAAATATTGGCCGCACGATTGTATTTTTCTGGTGTTGCTAATTATGGTATGTTATCATCATAAAAAAAACAGAAACTAGAGGTCTTTCTACTAATTAACTTTGATTTTGGATAGGTATGTAACTTGCTGTAACTGATAGTTATTTGGTTCGAGACATAGCAATCTAGATAGTTATATGTTTCTTAAACGTAAATGTAATTATTAATTCTAAATTACGTTATTTTATCTTGAATTCCGTTTACGAACCAAAACTAATTTTTGAAAGAAAAGATTTATACAATGCAAAGTTGAAACTGCATTCTAGAAATAAGGAATCGCAAAAACAATACAAGCGGTAAATAATCCAAAACAAAATACATACTATTTGTCTACACACTTCGACAGTTCAATAATATCCTAAAATATGAACGCTGAGTAATATGGTTACAATTAGGTAATAGTAATTTTAGAAAATTAATTAATTATTACATATGTTTCGATATTATATAAAAATAAATGTTTGTCTGTATGTATGACTGGACCTATATTAATGAAATTTTCAAAAAATCTTAAATGACCCAATGGATTATCCTGTAAAGTTTGGTTGCGATCGATGCACTTTTTTTAATTGTTAAGTTTTGTTTCGAGGATAATTCGAAACTAGACTAAGCCATAGCAACGTGTGTCTGGACAGCTTAATATATAAAATGAAAAAAGTTTGGATTAAAAAAATATATTTTCACATATCAAGATAAAACGGCGCTCTACAAAATCAACACAGAAGTTGTAAGACGCTTGTCCTATCGTTTTGAACGACGGTGGCGAATCGCAAGCTTCATGAATAAATATAAATTCGATATTCCTTTTAAATAAAAATTTCATATAAAAAAGCGATTTATCAAAAACTTCTGCGTATTCAAACCGAATGGTCTTTTATATTTTAAATAAACATCGATTTGGGATGACGGACAAAATGGTGCGTGCGGAATTGTAATATATTTGTAAAGGAACGTTTTTAGTGGGATAAGAGTACTAATGAGTGGCGGACACCCACGCTACGATGACGTGCAAGTTCTTTTAACGCATAACAATATTTGTTAAATCCGCGTGTAAAAAATATAGAGACAGTCAACTCACAGGCACTTTTAGAATATAAAAAAAAATTAAAAACTACTGACATTATTTCCCGTTTAGTTGCAAAACTTTTTTATACACTGTCCATTATATTAACCATCTTTTGACAGATTGACGATAGTGATGTCCTAAAGATTCTCGTATGCGATACCATTCCGATTATAGTACCTACTATCATTAATCGAATTACGTACCTAAGTAATTCGATTAATGATAACCTACGTAAACTAGATTACTACTTGAGAAAAGAAATTCCAACTTTGAGAAAACTTATTGTTTCTTTGAAAAGAAGTGGTCTATTTCATGGTGAAAAATCTTCTTTGGTCAAAGTTTTGAACACAATTGGCTTTTCATATAAAAAGTTAAATAAAAGAAAATTATTAATGGAACGCACAGATATAGCTATAGCACGTTGTGATTTTTTAAGAGAGGCAAAGAAAATACAAGATTGGGCAAATATTGTTTTCACGGATGAAACATGGCTCAACGCTAACCACACACTATCTCGTTTCTGGACTGATGATACTGCTGATTCCACTTCCTCAGTACCAATGGGAAAAGGTGAGCGCCTAATCATTTGCCATGGCACTGTTGGCATTTAAATCGAAGAAATCAAATGACTACCACGAAGAGATGAATGCAAATGTGTATGAAGAGTGGTTCAAAAAAATGCTCATTTCATTGGAAGAACCATCAATAATTTTTATTGATAATGCGCCCTACCACTCCCGTCAAATTGACAAAATGCCAACACAGGCTAATAAAAAGCATGAAATAATTAATTGGCTTCGGGACAATGGAGAAAATGTGGACGACTCAATGTTAAAAGTTGAATTAATAAAAATATTAAAAACCAAAAAGAGAGCAAAACGCTATGTAATCAATGAAATGGCAGCAGAATATGGCCATACTGTTCTTCGGATTCCTCCATACCACTGCCAGTACAACGCAATAGAACTTATATGGGCACAAGTAAAAGGGCATGCTGCGAGATGCAATACAAGCCCCCCATTCACAGCGAATAAAATGTTGCAATTGCTAAAAAATGCTTGCACCCACGTAACGGCCGAGAACTGGGCAAGTGTGGTGGAAAGAACTAAAAGAGTAATATTCTCTGATTGGGAACGTGATATTGCGTTTGATAATATATTATCTACACAAGAGCTAATAATAACTGCTACTGAAGACTCCTCATCGGAGGAGTCTAGTGTTGATTATCATTCCGACGACTCGTGCTAATAAAATAAATTAAAATATCCTGATTGTTTTATTTGTATTCATGTATTAACTAAGAAGAAAGTAAAACTTTATATAATGTTATTAAATGTCTTTTAATACTCGTAACATCGATTTCTACCGATTATTTTTAATCTGTGGCATAATCGTAGTAACCATTATGTGTGACATCACTAAGTGGGCGGTACCCATCCATAAAGTACAAATATTATTTGTATGATATTTGTACGTAACCAATACAAAACTTAATGAGCGTGAGCTGTCAAAAGACTGATAATATGATGGACGCAGTATAAATGCCGTGTGGATGTGTACACAAGCAGTTAAGGGCGGTTTGCAGTAAAATTGCTTAAGTGCTGCTGGAGTAATCATTTAAAACTTAAACTTAAGGAATTATAAACCGAAATTAACGTTTATTTGAGTTTTTCGTCTTGCATGATATTTTATATGTCTTGCATTTCAAATCTGCCGCGTTACGAAATGCATAGATCGAACGAACAGCAAGTGAAATAGTTCAATTCATTTCAGCAATATCGTATTGTCAAAAATCTTGTGCAACACAGAAAAACTAGATTTGTTTTAAACGCAAATCATCTGTAAAATTAAATTTCATTATCTATAGTTTTAACAAATTTCACTGCAAGCCGCCCTAAAACTATATTTAATAAAATTCAACTTACAACTTACGAGATACTTTGTGTCAACACAACTGTAAAAATTTTGAACCACACAACGATAACACAAATTAATTAACAAAAACAGCTGAATTCGATTAACAACAATATTCTCAATAGATCAGAAAGGTAGGAACCCAAAATCCGACAAGTCAAACGTTTCTTGGTTGATTTGACAGTGACACTGACATTTCAAAGCTTTACCAAAGCCGAATCGTATCGTGACTTTCAAAATTTTAATATTTTGTATTACGATCTAAAAACGTAAGTACATCTTTAGTATAACAAATAAGTCTGTTTTCAGAAACACTTTTAAACTTCCAAACTATTAAATCAAAGACTTTCAACTTTAGAGATTGTCTTTCTCTTATTTTGGTTACAGTAAACTAACCAGTAAAATAGACATCTAAACTCAACTTGTAAACATAAGTAATAAGTATTTTATTTCCGACTGGCCCGTTGGCGCAGTGGGTAGTGATCCTGCGTTCAGTTCCATGGGTTCGGGTTCGATTTCCGCCGAGGTCCAACATTTCCTATAAATGAATTTGTTGGTCTTCGAGTTCTGAGTGTATATTTGTATTTAAGTATGTGTATATTTGTCTGTCACCCATAACACAAGTATTAAGTTACCTTGAGGACGGTCGACCGTGTGTGTAAGTGTCCCATATATTTATTTCAGACTTATTACAATGGCTGCATCAGTTGTGGATACCTATTCTGATCCTAACATGAGTTGGATGAACGCACCACATAGTACCGGAACATCAATTATGGCTTGCGAGTTTGACGGTGGCGTTGTGATCGGTGCTGACTCTCGCACCACTACCGGCGCCTACATCGCCAATCGTGTCACGGACAAGCTTACGAGAATCACCGAACACATATACTGCTGCCGTTCTGGTTCTGCTGCAGATACCCAAGCCATAGCTGATATTGTTACTTATCATTTGAGTGAGTACTTAGATACTAATACTTGTCTATCTATCTAGTTGCGGGGACGCCCGTCATTGCAGTCAGCTCGTATTCTGGACTATTCCACCCATTTCTCCATGTTGGGACACGGGTTTCACTGCTGTCCCGACAGTGTCACCTGCTTCAATCTACCTGTTGCTTTTACAAACCTGATAATATCGCTGAAGGGGATATTTGTTTTTATCTCAACTTCAATTTCGTACTTAATGACTAGATCTTAAGTAAGGGCTATATTATAGTTGAGGAGTCATGGATATAATCAAGTTTGTAAAAGTAAATGGTAGGTTAAAGTAGGTGACACTGCTGCAACAGCAGTAAAAGCCATGTCCCAACATGGGGAAATGGTTAGAATAGTCTGAAACAGGTGTTGGACCACCCGTCATGCACTGACAAGCTTCCTCATACATAAATACACATACATCATACAGTGGCAGCTATAAATTTCACAAAGTGGTGTTTACAAGCAGTTTCATAAGATATCTAATCATAAACAACCTCACTATTGATATCAAATGGGTCAGCTACTGCCTTACTTACTGCCCTAGCTACTTTACTTGTACATTATTGAAAAATTGATGAACAAGTGAATACCAATACTATATGTATTACCTGAAACTATGTCTGTGTTATTGGAGAAATAACACATTTTTTTTCCGTTTGTAAGTCTGATAAATAGGCATCAATTGTATTAAAATTCATCAATATTGTCTAAGCAGATTAGCCATGAAAATCACACAGATAGATGAGCATTTATTGGTATGGACTAGATTGAAAATACCTGGCTGCTTTGTTAGGGAGCACCATAAACTTATTTTGTATATTTATATAAAAATTAAGTAGCTATCATTCATTACTATAAGCTAGCTTTTAAATAAATGAATATTAACTCAGGCTCCTTTAAAGTGCAACTTTACTGTACTATGTATGAAGAATTGCAGTTTCTGTAAGTTATAAAATATATTGAAATTTTAGATTTTCACAAGATGGAACTAGGCGAGCAGCCTTTAGTGCAAACAGCAGCGGCTATCTTCCGTGAATTGTGTTACAACTACCGTGATTCCTTAGTCGCTGGTATCTTAGTTGCAGGCTGGGACAAGAAGAAAGGAGGTAATTATACTGTCTTTAACAGTCAAATAATTAGATATCTTACAAATATACTTCAGGTTAATGAAATATCTTTGTCATTAGAAATGTATAAGTTATAATACTATTACTTTTAAAATCTTTTTACTAGGAATTCACAATAAATCTCTTGCTGTGTCTTTTCAAACATATTGTTGGGCTGACATACACATGTTGTGTAAAAGCCCTTTAATTACAGAATAAAAAAATAAAAAAAAACATATTGTTACATATACCATTGTATACATTCACTTCTCCAAGGTGTTTAGTTGAATTTCTAAAATGTCATATTTCTAAAATTTTCCCAGTATAAATTATAACTACACTGAATTTTATGGTGGAGGGCCATTAATTCAACACCCAACATCCATCAGTTATTCGATGTGTGCTATGCTTGGTTCATTAAACAATGAGTTTTACAGCTATAACAATCACTTTACATATAGCCTTGTGTTTACAAGTAATTTATGGATAGAATAATCTAGAACCCGTCCTGTACCAAAAGGCATCCCTGAGATTTAATTACATGTAATTCTGTTAGCTGTTCTGTTCTGAAGCTGTGGTAGCCCAGCGGTAACACCGTGCGACTCTTACGAGGAGGTCACGGGTTCAAACCCGTGGTGTCTCTGATATGTCTAATTGATCGTTGCAATTTATCACACGCTTTTCGGTGAAGGAAAACATCGTGAGGAAACCTGCATATTTCTAGAGAATTCTGGAGATATGTGTAACCTACCAATGCACATTGGAGCAGCGTGGTAGGTCTAAGCTCCAAAAACGGAGAGAAGAGGCCTATTCTCAGCAGTGGGATAGTAACAGGTCGCTACTTACTAATTCTGTTAGTTCACTGGGATGCAAACTTATTATCCAAAGAGCCAAATATGAACATAGCAACAATTTAAAAATAATTGGGAACCAAATCTGCTTGTTTAGTAAACGTTTATTACACTTAATAAGTAGTACACTAAATATAACTAAATTTCATACTTAATAAATATTTATTAATGCGCATTGCATCTCTTTGGAAAGTTTGAGTAAGTTTTTTATTTGAAAATATTATTGCGTCTTGCTTAGATATTTTTGTGCCAGGGCCACATGCGGCTCTGGAGACACACTTTGCCGACCACTGTGTTAGGTCGATACAGCTCCAAATATTATCAATAGGATTAACATTGTATTTAAAGTGACTAGTGTAAGTAATTTTGTTTTTAGGACAAATCTACTCTGTACCGATTGGAGGTATGGTGCAACGTCAGGCCGTCTCTATTGGTGGCTCAGGTTCAACATATGTCTATGGTTATGTAGACGCCAACTTCAAGCCTAATATGAGCAAGGAAGAAGCTATGAAGTTCGTCACCAATACCCTCACCCTCGCCATGCTTAGAGATGGTTCATCTGGTGGTGTTGTGCGACTCGGTGTGATAACAGAAGCAGGAGTGGAAAGATCGGTGATCCTGGGTGATCAATTACCTAAATTCTATGAGGGTTGATTGATTTTAAAGTTAAGGTATTAATATACAATTTGCTTATTATCTTTGAGTTTTATTTTAATACTTTCAATTATCATAATAAGGCCGCCGTGTGGTATCCGGCTGAGTAGAACAGACCAACGTCATTTCTTACCGAGGTGTCGTAAAAGGCGACTAAGGTAAGTTGACCCACCGTGTGGTATCCGGTTTAGTAGAATAGACCACCCTCTTTTTTACCGAGGTGTCGTAAAATACGACTGAGGTAAGTTGACGTCAGGCAGGCGGCCGGTCGTAAAAAACGCAGCCAAATCATGTGACAGCATGTTTATAACATGTTGTGCCGACCCCCCTTTGAGTGGGATAAGGGCAGGAAGATTGTAAATTAGCATAATAAGGAAAAAGAAAATTAACAGGGTTACATTATAATAAGACCTTAGGTCAGCTTGAGCATACCTATTACAAGGTCACTACTATTTAGAATAAATTTTAAATACCTAAAATACACTTATTTGGCATGCAGAATCATAAAATAAAATGAAAATATTAAAAAAATTATCCTTCGTTAAATTTAAAAAAGGAATATGTTAAAATATTTGTTACATGTTTTTAATACAACCTCCTTCATAGAGTTGGCGATTAATATGAGATAGCATTGTGGCTGTCATATTTTTATGTGTCATTCATTGAGTTGTTGCGAAAGAGTAAATGGGTTGACTCTGGGAAAACTGCTTTTTATTTTATAAAAAGCGACGATATTTCTCCTTTATTCTTATTCAATAAATAAAAAGCAGTTTTCCTAGAGACAGCCACAATGCTTTTTCATATTAATCGCCAACTCTTTGAAGGAGGTTGTATAAAAACATGTAACAATTTTAATAATTATTGAGGTAAAACCCAATATCACAAAAGTATATACCCAAAGATGTTGACGTCTCTTTTTTCAACTGGTTTCGCGGAATTGAAATGAAGGCTATGAAAGTGCCGTAGAGTCACAAAATTTAAAATAAAAACCAATCGATAAATATAATCAACATTTATTTTTCTCCCTACAAAACAAAATGCATAACATCTTTTAATATTTCTTAAATAAGTAGATCATGAAATAAATCTAAATATAACAGAAAGAGCGCTAAAAGGACATCACGAATAATCATATTACTTAGATATCATTGGATTTTAGTCCATGAGTTCTTACAAATTCTGCATGTATCAGGTATGAGAACGAATAGTACACTACATTTATCATTACATATATTTTCTTTTATCGCGGATTGTAGCAAAATAATATTCTAATTTATAGAATTAGGCGTTACTTTGCGGAGGTCCATAACACAAAAGTAATGAGAATATTATTTTGGTATAATCCGCGATAAAAGAAAATGTGTAATGCTAAATGTAGAGTGTACTATTCGTTCTCATACCTGATACATGCAGCATTTGTAAGAACTCATGCAAAAGCTCGCTTTCGATTTCGATCGCTTTACGATTTTGTCGTGGAGTCTTATCTCCTGACGATGCTTTGGTTACGGGGCGAAACAATTGTTGAGATTGTGGTGGTGAATGTGTGAAGTGCTTGTGTATTGTTGTGCCATCGGTGTCGGGTAGTGCATGAGTTTTTACAAATTCTGCATGTATCAGGTATAAGAACGAATAGTACACTACATTTTGCATTGCATATATTTTCTTTTATCGCGTATTATAGCAAAATAATATTCTCATTAGCTTAGTCATCAATAAAACTATACATTTTGAGTAAAATAGATATATTTATAATTATGTTATAATCCCAAGCTCTTCCATAGTGTCTAGGTCGCGCATAAGCATCTGTACAGTTTGCTTGGTGCGAGGGAAGTAGTCGGCGGTTTCGTCATCTTCAAACGATGGATCTTGAGATTCCAGTTCTGTAGGAATTTATTTTAAAATAAATAATTAAAATACTCCTGCCCTTCCACCATCCCACTCTAGGTGGGGTCGGCACAGCATGTCACATGATTCGGCTAGGTATTTTACGACCGGCCGCCAGCCTGATGTCCACTTACCTTACTCACCTTTTACGACACCTCGGTAAGAAAAAGGGTAGTCTATTCTACTCAGCCGGATACCACACAGCGAGTAAATTTTTTGTGATGTTATCTTTTTATTTTTTGTTGTTGTACTTAGATATTATTCAAACTAATCGGACACCGGGAAGTGGGTTAAATTTAACTTGAAAGCCTTTAAAAAGAGTTGTTTGTTTGTGTGTGTGTGTGTGCGCGCGTGTGTGTGGGTGGGTGTATGTGTGTGTGTATGGGGGGTGTGTGTGTATGGGGTGTGTGTTTGTGTGTATGGGGGTGTGTGTTTGTGTGTATGGGGCTGTGTGTTTGTGTGTATGGGGGTGTGTTTCTGTGTATGGGGGTGTGTGTTTGTGTGTATGGGGGTGTGTGTTTGTGTGTATGGGGGGGTGTGTGTTTGTGTGTATGGGGGGGTGTGTGTTTGTGTGTATGGGGGTGTGTGTTTGTGTATGGGGGTGTGTGTTTGTGTGTATGGGGGTGTGTGTTTGTGTGTATGGTGGTGTGTGTTTGTGTGTATAGGGGTGTGTGTTTGTGTGTATGGGGGTGTGTGTTTGTGTGTATGGGGGTTTGTGTTTGTGTGTATGGGGTGTGTGTATGTGTTTGTACGTGCTACTAACCAGCTACTTGAGCTTCAATAGAGTCCAGTCTAGCGTCAATAAGCGCTTGACACCGCTGCACGTGACGCAGGAGACGCTCTCGGCACGCGCTGTTCTCTATAGCCGCTTCGGGCTGTGGGGCCGACACGTTGCGTATTTCTTGTTCTACATATAACATACAATAAATATCACTATTTGTACACAGAAACCGGCTGAATCATGGCATAGTCTACAAACGGTAACAAATAATTTGTAACGCACGAAGAATATTGTGGCCACGGCGCAATCTACTTTGACTCGGCAAGACGCCATTAAAAAAATTATAGAATTAGGCGTTACTTTACGGAGATCCATAATACAAAAATAATAATAAAATTATTTTGCTATAATCCGCGATGAAGTAAAATAGAAAATATATATAATGCTAAATGTAGAGTGGACAATCGGTTATCATACCTGATACATGCAGGATTCGTAAAACATGCACAAACCTCCACCACCGCCACCACAATACACAAGCACTACTTATTCACTATCACAAACTCAACAATCGTTTCGCCCCACAACCGAAGCATCTCCCCGCTTGCTTGTGTCAAGCGGCCGCAGCCCTCTGCCGCGGCCGCCGTGACGCAGACTTCTTCCAAGTCATTTATTAGATGCAGCCCTCCAAAACGCGCCGCCTTAAGCCGAGGTTCGGTCTCGCAGGAGACACCCTTAAGGCGACGCCCCCCTGTAGCGCGGGTGCTTGTAATGCACCCGCATGTATCACCCATTTCTTCTCGGCGATGCTTCAGCGCTCGCCCGTCTTATCGGTGACGCTGTCAAAGCCATTAGGGCTAACAGCATTAGTCATATTCGAAAAAAAAAAAACCGAAGCATCATCAGGAGATAGACTCCACGACCAAAATCGCAATTGTCTTTGCAATGTCCACTCTACATTTAGCATTATATATATTTTCTATTTTACTTTATCGCGGATTATAGCAAAATAATTTTAGTACTACTTTTGTATTATGGATCTCCGCAAAGTAACGCCTAATTCTATAAATTATTTAAAAAAATATCGAGTTATGCTCTATCATCCATCTTACCTTGAACAGACTTAGCCAATCTTTCCAGCTCTGACGTAGTTATTGGAAGGTCCAAAGATGGTCCACTGGGACTGGATAAAACTGCTGAAAGATTCACCAACGAATTTGACCCATCCCGATGGCTGAACCTGTCATGTTCATTATCCTCTGGTACCGGAGTCCTCATGTCTAAATGACTTTCCCTAACTTCATCATGTTTGACTGGCAAATTCTCTTTGCCAATATTATTGATGATTATATTCAAATCTGAATAGTCAGAGTTAAGTCTTTCCTGTGTAAAATTCATCTCGGCGTTTTCCCAATCTTTCGCCCAGAGGTATAACTTCGGATGATCTTTTTTGCTGGAGAAAGTAAATAATATTAAATATATGGGACACTACACGGTGTCCGTCTCCAAAGTAACTTAATACTTGTGTTATGGGTTAGAGACAACTGGTAAATATATCACTACATATTATAAAACAAAGTCCATATTTCCGTATGTACGCATAAAACTTTAAAACTACGCAACCGATTTTGATGCGGTTTTTTTTAATAGATAGAGTGATTCCAGAGGAAGGTTTGTACGTATAATAACATTAAATACGAAGTAGAGAAATACTGTAATTTTTGAGGTTTCTGTAAATAATTAAATTTTTTTCCGCTTACATTGCAAACGCAGGCTAAACCCTACGAGATTTATCAAAATGATGTACTAAGTATTTGTACACCTTAAAAAGGTTTACAGAAAAGTCCGCGATGGTATATGTCTATCTCTTATGGATAACCCACAATAGCAGTTTTTTTCATTTACTTTTTACGAAAAATGATGCCTTATGTTCAAAGCAATTTTTATACAATACAGCATTAATCCTTATCCAATTGAGTACCTTAAATAAATTTTTGATTTAATATAGATCAATATGGCCGTTTACAGCATGTAATTTAAGTAAACATTTTCGGAGATATTACAGATTTAAAATGCCGTGAGGACGCCGCGCTTCACCCTATAGCACTTCGAATCTTTTAGAGTTTGTTTAAAGACATTCTGTAATTAATTGTAAAAATAAAATACATAGGTAAAATGTAAAAGTAAATAAGTAAAAATGTACTATATGAGTTTAGATATTCCAAAGATAGCAGGAAATCGTCTTGGTATAGGGAGAGGAAATTGTTTTTCTCCAAATTTAACGCTTGCGGGCCACGGGCAGTAATGAATAAATCAAAACTACTGGATCGATTTTAATCATTTTTTGTAAGAACTGTATGTTTGTAACAAACAGCTCATATATCTAGAGTTTAAAAAAACTAAAAAAACGCGCTTTCGATTTAATCATCTTTCTTATGCCCTTATCCTACTCTAAGTGGGGTCGGCACAACATGTTATAACATGTTTTGGTTAGTTATTTTACATCCGGCCGCCTGCCTTACGTTATCTTACTTTCCTCGCCTTTTACGACATATCAGTAAGAAATGAGAATGGTCTATTCTACTCAGCCGAATACCAGACGGCAGGTCAACTTACCTTAGTAGCCTCTTTTTTAAGTTAATAAGTTAACTTTTTTTTAAAATAACCAATATAAACTTTGTAGACTAACAGTCAATATGTGAACAAAACAGCAAATATAAATAAATATATGGGACACTTACACACACGGTCGTCCGTCCCCAAAGTAAGTAACTTAATACTTGTGTTATGGTAGACAGACAACTGGTAAATATATACTTATATATTTTTTAAATACATACTTAAATACAAATATACACCCAGGCTCAAAGACCAACAAATTCATTTAAAGAAAATGTTGGCCCTCGGCGGGAATCGAACCCGCGACCCGTGGAGCTGAAGGCAGGGTCACTACCCACTACTCCAACGGGCCAGTCAAAATAAAAAATATAGAGAAGAAATTACTTAAATTACTTACGTAGCAACGTAATATTTGACTCTCAAAGCGTGCAAGGTATCTTGTATCCTCAACAGATTTCCAGAAAGTTCGTGGGACCTGCGTAGGGACTCGCAGGGCTTCGCCCCAGGTAGTAGACCCTCGTATAACCTATCCTGGTCGTGCAGGAATCGCTTGGAGCGGCGACCGCGGCGTGGATTGAGGCAGATACTGCATGTATATTTCTCTGGCACCTGTTTAATATACCTTCATCTTATATATCGCCCTATCCGAAGAACAACGTCACATTTCCTATCTATAATAATATATAAAGTTGAAGAGTTTGTGTTTGATTTTTTTAAATATTTATATCAGTCAAAGGAGTTAAAGGAGTGGTACCAGTTGACAAATGATAGAGGAGAATGGAAGAAGACACATTGTGCCCACCCCAATTAAAGTGGGATAAGGGTAAGAGAATGATGAAATTAATATCAGTCAAATTTTTTTTTAATAATAATGAAATATATGGGACACTTACACACACGGTCGTCCGTCTCCAAAGTAACTTAATACTTGTGTTATGGTAGACAGACAACTGGTGAATATATACTTATATAATTTTAAATACATATATACACCCTGGTTCGAAGAATCAACTAATTGTTTACAGAAAATGTTAGCCTTCGGCGGGAATAAAACCCGCCACCCTCAGAGCGGAAGGAAGGGTCACTACTCACTGCGCCAACGGGCTAGTCAATTGTTTGAACACGCGAATCTCAGGAACTACTGGACGGATTTGAAAAATTCTTTCAGTGTAAGATACTCCATTTACTGAGGAAGGCTATTACTAAGATGAATAGGAGAAGAGCAGCAATAATAAAGCGAAAACGGAAAAAATTTAAAGCTTCCCTTGCGTGCGCTGAATAAAATGGTGATAGTTATTCAAAAATCATGTATTACAAAATTGTTCCCCTCTAAAAGTACCAAATAAAAGTCCGCTACAGCTTTGTCTAGCTTTTAAGGTTTACTTGCCACTTTAACCATTTTTATGGTTATCAAAAGACCATATAAGTTTTAATCATTCCACGCGGGCAGAGCCGTAGGCGATTGCTAGTGCTTATATATGGGAGATGTGACTTTCGTTCTTCGGATAGGGAAAAATATCGAAGTTAATTGGTGACTGGTTTTAAGATTTTTCACAATCGTTTTCTTCATATATATCAGAACCAGTTTATATCCTCCTGCCCTTATCCCACTCTAAGTGGGGTCGGCACAACATGCCATAAACATGCAATCACATAATTTGGCTGCGTTTTACGACCAGCCGCCGGCCTGACGTCAACTTACCTCAGTCGTATTTTACGACACCTCGGTAAGAAAGAGGGTGGTCTATTCTACTAAACCGGATACCACACGGTGGGTCAACTTACCTTAGTCGCCTTTTACGACACCTCGGTAAGAAATGAGGGTGGTACTATTCTATTCAGCCGGATACCACACGGCGTATATATCAGAACCAGTACAACATCAATTATATCTTAGTTATATCTTAAGTAACTGCCTGTTACTATCCCACTGCTGAGAATAGGCCTCTTCTCTCCGTTTTTTAGAGAGAAGTTTGGAGCTAAGACCTACCACGCTGCTCCAGTGATTGGTAGGTTAAACATATCTACAAAATTCTCTAGAGATATGCAGGTATCCTCACGATGTTTTCCTTCAACGGAAAGCGTGTGATAAATTGCAATTATCAATTGGACACACAAGTTTTAACAGAAAAACTCATTGGTGTCTGCCCGGGTTTGAACCTGTGACATCCTCGAAAGAGTCGCACGGTGTTACCGCTGGGCTACCACAGCTCAGTTATATATTAGATCTACATAATTTATTTTAAAAAATTCTTAAACATGACAACATTACCTCAGATTCCTTTTGAATATTGTGACATAGCGCGTGTTGCCAGCACAAGCAAAGTTCGCACTGCACCATCAAACCATCCTCCTCACGGAATCCACAGTGACAGTTTATTATCTCTTCCCGTTTCATATGTTCTATCTTTATACGTTCACCCGCTGTAAAAATATATCAATTATTTATTTTATTTTATTTATTTAAGGACCACCAGTAGCTACTACATCATCATCATCATCCTCCTGCCCTTATCCCACTCTAAGTGGGGTCGGCGCATGTTATAAACATGCAACATAAAATACGACTATGGTAAGTTGACACTTGCATCCTATTTTTTCACATTATTATTTCTTACCGAGGTGTCGTAAAAGGCGACTAAGGTAAGTTGACCCACCGTGTGGTATCCGGTTGAGTAGAATAGACCACCCTCTTTCTTATCGAGGTGTCGTAACGACTAAAGTAAGTTGACGTCAGGCAGGCGGTCGTTAAAACGCAGCCAAATCATGTGACAGCATGTTTATAACATGTTGTGCCGACCCCACTTAGAGTGGGATAAGGGCAGGAACATGATGACGATGATGACAATGTATTCTTTTTTAGCTCCTGGAGAGAAAATTGGAATTTTTCATATACTACACACCCGACCCGGTTTTAATTGTAATAAATATTGATTCTGCGATTTAGCCGTAAAAATATATCTGATGCAACCATTCCTAATATTAGTTAGCATTATCTTATAACTTAAGTAAAATTGTACTTACTTTCAGTATAAACATACATATTACTATCCTTTTGGTCTTCAGCAGATTCTGATGATACAGCTTGTGGGTGCATAGATACTTTGTCCATAATTTTCGAATCCGGAGTACCGGACCCAGGGAAACTGGATCTGGTATCCAAGTCTGAATTGATTCCATACCATTCATCATCTTCGCTGATAGGCCTCCTGGATATAGTCGAAAAGCATTTGCGTTTCTTCTCATATTTCCTTCGCAATTCATCGAGAGGTTTCGTCACAGTATGTGTTGATATTTCAGTTTCGAAATCTAAAGGCTCCTTAAGACCTTCCATAACGTCGGAAGATTCCATAGTGACATCGTCGTATTCTAACGCAGGTTTTTCATCTTCAAAATTTTCAAAAACAGGTTCTGGCAGAGGATCTGGCCTTCGGACTGGTAGAAGAACTTTGGGTCTTTTAACTGGTTTATTAACAAGTGCTTGACGAAGCTTTGGCGAATCCTGAGATCTAGGAATTGGTAAATCGGTCATAGTTGGAGTCGTCGGAATATTGATTTTTAGTTCAGGTAGATTCGTCTCTTTTGAATCATCCACACGCTTTGGCGGTCTTGTGATTTTAATTTTTATAATTTTAGACTCTGCGTTAGATTTCGTGGGTTTGAATTTTGGCTTGGTTCTTTTCCTTGCTAAATCGAGAACCTTTGGAGTGGCACCTAACATTTCCCTGAGTTCCCTGTGATAATGCTTTATATGCATTTGCAGTAACGTACTGTTTCGAAAGTTTTTATTGCACCCTTCATCGGGACATCGTAGTAAGTTTTCAATTACTTGTACTTTCAGAGAACCAACATATACTGAAAATATGAACGAAAAATATATGTATATCATTAAACAAAATGCCCATAGATGCTACACTATAACGTAGCATTAATAAATCATTATTTGTAATCAATAACTTACCATATCCGTCTTCAATGGCAGAATTATCCAAAGGTAGTCCAGTAGATGTATCTTCAAAATCTATATCTTGACCACTTGTTCCAGGCATCATATACTGTAAGGATTTATAAAAGCAGGCGTTACTTTGCAGAATTCCATAGTACAGAAGTTACAATAAAATTATTTTGCAGTAATCCGCGTTTGTAAACAGAATATATGTAATGCTAAGTGAATGAAGCATGCAACAATCATATACCCCATCCCATACATACAGCGCAATAATTTTATTGTAACTTCTATACTGTAAGGAATAAAAATAACGACAAATGGTTAAAACATGATTAAACATATTTCCGTTTAGAGTATTTCTTTTATGAATACAACTGATCAGTTATTCTACTCAAGCTTTTCTATAAAGAGCACGATTTTCAGCTTTGTTAAATAGACCACAGAAAATTTTAAATAATTTCTACAATTATGCGTTACTTCACAGAGATCCATAATACAGCAGTAATTATAAAATTACTTGCTATATCCTGATAATTGTGTTGAATGTATGCAATGCTCGTGTAATATGGTGGTGGTTGATTTGAGATTTGTAGAGCACCCCTTTGTACAAATTAATTATGAGAACCAAAAGTACTCTACGTTTATTACATATATTTTTTATTTGCTTTTACCGCGAATTATATCAAAATATATTTACTACTGATGTCCACGATTTTACTTAGAAATCAAGTCAAATTACTGACATTTAGCGAATTCAAATCTAAGGAAGACTTATATTTTGCTACCGAATTCAAATCTAAGGAACACTTACATTTTGCCGACGGTACGCACTCATTTGCTTCTTCCTTCTCTTTTTCTCTTTTCTCTCTTCTTTCCTGCTTACATGAAACTTTTTCGCTTTCGCCAATGGGGACATATTGCTAGTAATACAAGACCCTTCTGCTATTCCATCGCTTGTGTTAGTAACCCAACCCATTCGTCTAGACAATTTGAGGTGCACCCCAAAATCAAGTAAGGCGTATTCGTAAGGTTTTAGCGATGGATCTTGATTCTGCTCTAAGAAACTGCGCATATCATTTTTTGTATGGAAACGATGATTATTTGGGCTGAAATAAGGTAAACGGGATTTACTTATTCGCCATTTTATTTATGAGAAACACCGGAAATCTGGCTTATTTCGCGAAGTTAAATCAAGACAAAGAAAGTAATGCTACTATATCGGATTCGACTATACGTTTAACGACACGACACATTTATTTATTTATTTGGACAGCCAGTTGTTGTTACATATAAAACTTACATATAATAAAAATAGAAACAGAAAATATTTAACATGTACAACATATGAAGGTGTATGGTAATCATAAAAAATGTTGGAAAAAACATTATTGGTAAAAAAAAGTGTACAAAGGTCAATTAATCCCTATGACAGAGATTTCTGCCAGCTAACCTACGAAGTGAGACAGTTTATGTTTAAGAAAAAGCTGATACGCAAATATCAAACATTATCACATATTCTTAAAACTAAGCTATAGTTTTTACGGTAAATGTCAAGGTAATTTCGCCCCATCCGAAGAATAAAGTCATATTTCCTTATAGGCTTATGCATGGAACATGAAACTTTATTCATCGGATTTGTTTTTAAAGCCTTTTTCCTTTCTTAGAACATTATTTTAAAAATATTACCAGGAATTGATGCAATTAGATAACAAAAATATAACGTAACTAACGTAAATACATATTAGTAGATTTATTCGGATCTGCTTCGTATCTCCTTATGCAAACGGAAAAGAATACATTTCGTAGTTGCCATGGAAAGTTACCATGGTTTCCAAATGTATTCAAGCTTTTATTTCTAATATCAGCTTCTATATATCTATTTTATCTGTTAAAGTTTATAAACGAATGTTCGAAAATGAGATACTCGGTCCGAGTTGAGATACTCGGACGAAAAATAGCTATGATTATTATATTTTATGAGATAGCTAGAATACATTTATGAAAACAAAGAAACATATTCCTATATTTAAAAATTAATCCCGAAATTTAAAAATTTTGTAAAATTTGATTTATTTGTTTTGGCCTTTGGTTATGCCGTCATCGGGCACAAGTCCATTCAGCTTCAATTGGGACTGGAATCGGCAATTGGGGAAAAAGATTTTTACTATATATATTTCAGCAGTCACTCCGAAATCGTACCAACGCTGAATCATTAAGCTTCGTGTTAAAAAAAGTTGCCTAGTATTTTGTTAAAAATCTAGAATATTTAGTCAATATAGACTTACCTTACTAGGACCACGTCCCACTTCCCAGCTGAGAGGCCAAAGCATCGTCGAACCATATGTTTCGACCATCCTTCGGGCAACCGTTTGTCCTCCACCTTCGAGGAAATCATTTATATTTATATAATCTACTACAAATAATTGCACTTACATAAGGAGGATTTAATGCTGTAAGCATTAACCAACCTGAGTAAATGAGAAACGTATGTAGGTGTGCTAAAATAGGAAAAGGGAATAGTTGATTAAAGACAAAATAACAAAAGGCGTCCTATCAACCTTGAATAGAGGATGGCAGGATTATAAAACCACGCTGCTCTCTTTCACTTCTCCATTTTCAACCGATGGATTTTATCTTCATTTACATTTATAGGATATACGATCCACACAATCTTGTGTCACTAAGAGCCAACGATTCCTGAACTTTCTAGTAATCTTTGCACCTTGCGCGGGGTCTACAAACCACTGATAATAGATTAAGGTTAAAAAACTACTAAGTAATTTTAGCATATTCTGTTTTGATTAGGTGTCGAAACAATGGTTGAGATTTTCGTAACAAATGTGTGCAGTGCCAGTATAGTGTTGGTGGTTTGTGGCAGATCCGTTCCTTATTCATAACTATCTAACTTATATATAAGGTTTAAGAATGAAGGTATATGTTTATTAGAATGTACTAGTCAAAATAAAAATGTTCGTTTCTATGAATATTGCATTTTTTATAGCCCACCTAATGTTTATTTGGGCTGTTTGTTTTGAGTTTTACACTGCTGCTCTAAATCAAGTACAAATTTTATTACTTATTTATTTATTGGCACGCCAACAGTTTATAGGCCAAACAAACACAAAATACAAGTCAAAAATATAAAAGCTAGCCTCGTTACTAATAATAGGTGTGAAACACCATTCATAAACTTAATAACAATAAAAGAACACATATTCGAGATCAAAATAAAGAAATAATTCTAAATAAGTCTAAATTAAATATCATGTTAACAATAAAAAAACTACTAAGCTTTGTAATCGATCTTTTAATAACTTAATAACTGAACTGTTATTTTAGATGGAATTAGTATTAAATATATACCTGTACAGCATTAATAATTACTGTACCTTTACAGTATTAATAATTACCTGTACACTTCGCCGGGGCAATATTGTTTTATTGTTGGCGTCAGTTTTAGGTTCCGTTTCAATCTCACTAACAGTCCCCACTGGCTGCCCATTGACCCACTTGCAGCACCATTCCCCAGGCAACATAAAGCTCACGGGCATCACAAGCCTTGGAGGCGTTGAAAGCTCCTCAGTCTTCAACAACATCTGCTTCCTCATTTCCTCCACTTGCCGTTTCATCTCCTCCAACTCGCTCTTCACTTTCTCCACTTGCTTCTTAACCTTCTTCTCCTGTAACAACCTCAACTTTTTACTCTTCTTTATCTTCGACAATTTACGCTTCGACTTCTCTTTTTCAATATCCACTTTTGCTTCAACTTCGCTTGCTAATGGTTTTGTTTCTGTAACTGTAACTTCTGGCTGTGGCTCTATTTTCACTTCAGGCTTTGGCGAATTAACGATGTCCGTTCTTTCAACTTTATTCAACCCATCCTCAAGTTTGTTTATCACTTCTTTCATTTTCTCTATAACCTCATTCTTACTATCATCTGGCTTTTCAAAATTTTCTAACTTTGCTTCCTCTTCTATTTCCTATATATTAAATAAATTACTTATTAAAAAATTATATATACCATTTAATAGTTTAATTTTTTGCTTGAATTAAGAATTCTATAGTTTCAAACTTACAGATCCCATGCCCAGTGATGTTTGCTGTATGTCTAAATCACTAGGTATATCAATTTCTGCACTAACTATGGACTTATTATCAACCAAATCATCTAAAGTTATTTTATCACTGCCTTCTTGTACCTCTGCTTCTTGCTGCTTGATTTGAACGTCATCTTCGACATCTTCACACGCCTCGTCTGGGTTTACAATGTTTACAACAGTCTCTTCTGACATTTCAAATTCTTCTTTTGCGACTGTACCAATTATAGACGCTACAGCATCTGTACAAATAACAAATCGCCTTAACAAAAGTTTAATCCTTTGAAAATAACATAAATTTCATTATACATACATTTCTAATTGCAATTTATCACACACTTTTCGGTGAAGGAAAGAATCGTGAGGAAACCTGCATATCTCTAGAGAATTCTGGAGATATGTGTAACCTACCAATCCGCATTGGAGCAGCATGGTAGGTCTAAGCTCCAAACCTTCTCTCCAAAAATGGAGAGAAGAGGCCTATTCTCAGTAGTGGGATAGAAACAGGCCGCTACTTACTTACTTAAAACGGAGAGAAGACTCTCCGTTTTTGGATATAGAGTGGGATAAATACAGGCCGCTACTTATAGATTTCATAACACTTACCAGGAATCTCAGTTTTAAGCTCAGTTTTGATTTCGATTCTAACATCGTCCGTAGGTTCAACTTTAATACGCGAGTTTCCTTTAGATTTTCTTTCTTTTGCAACTTTTTCATTGGATGTTGTTAGTTTCTTCCTTTTCTTTTGGCCGATATTGAAAATTTCTTTAATGTTTAATTTTCGTTTCATCTCGCGTCGTTCGCTTTTAGAGCCCAAATAATCGCGGGTAGGGTCAAAGAGATGCGTGTGGAATATAGGGACTGAGATATTTGGATTTGGTACTACAGCGTTTGGTTCGGTGGTAGCTGGGATTGGTGAAGGAGTGGACGCGGTGGGAGACATTGATGTGTCGACAGTGAGAGAATCTGCAAACTTTCCTGATCCGGATTTTTTTAATTTATACAATCTAGACGTATTACACTTCCAATGAAAACCGTCGTCGAATACAATCTCGTAAACGCCTGTCAACGAAAAAGAATATCAGTTTTTTTTATTTTGCTATTTTTTGCAATTCTACAGCTATTTCGTAACTTAACACTCGAATTATATTAGGCATTTTAATTTTATAGTTCAGTATTACTAACCGTCACAAATTGACTTTAGAGAACAATTAACTGTCATTGAAAACACGGCCGTCACGATATGTTTTTAATTTTTTCAAAATGGAACGTTTTAATTCTTTTTACACTATCAAAAAATAAGGACGACGTGTGGTATCCGGCTGAATAGAATAGTACCACCCTCATTTCTTACCCAGGTGTCGTAAAAAGCGATTAAGGTAAGTCGACCCGCCGTGTGGTATACGGCTGAGTAGAATAGACCAACTTCATTTCTTACCGAGGTGTCGTAAAAGGCGACTAAGGTAAGTCGACCCGCCGTGTGGTATACGGCTGAGTAGAATAGACCAACCTCATTTCTTACCGAGGTGTCGTAAAAGGCGACTAAGGTAAGTCGACCCGCCGTGTGGTATACGGCTGAGTAGAATAGACCAACCTCATTTCTTACCGAGGTGTCGTAAAAGGCGACTAAGGTAAGTCGACCCGCCGTGTGGTATCCGGCTGAGTAGAATAGACCAACCTCATTTCTTACCGAGGTGTCGTAAAGGGCGACTAAGGTAAGTTGACTCAGCGTGTGGTATCCGGCTGAGTAGAATAGACCACCCTCTTTCTTACCGAGGAGTCGTAAAATACGACTAAGGTAAGTTGACGTCAAGCAGGCGGCCAGTCGTAAAATACGCCAAATCATATGACAACATGTTTGTAACATGTTGTGCCGACCCCACTTAGAGTGGGATAAGGGCAGGAGGATGATGACTATCAAAAAATAAGGATTTTAAACTTACCTTTGCCTAAATCATTGACAATAGTAGCTATAAATCTTCGGTTGTCCCTCCATCGCGCTAAACACCTTTCACCAACTACAAATTGTAGTCTAGGTTTGTCTTCTGATTTCATTTCTTCAATTTCAATATCTAAAGATGTTGATGCTCCTTGCATTTCAGTTGAAAGTGGAGGTACCGATTTATTTATTGGCCTAAGTCTAGGGCTACTTATACTTATCCATTCATCAAGTCTACAAAACGGAAAACTTTTGTAGGCATCCATATTGAAAGAAGGAAAATTATTTACCTATATGAAAAATTAAACGAAATATCATTTTAATTAACTTTTAAGATTATGACCACGAACATGAAAATGAATGAGTCCTAAGTCATTTTTGAGGCTTAATGGTGTTTTTTTATGTTTTCATTATTCGCTTCTGTTTATTTTTATTTTTAAAATTGTAATTAATTGTAACACTTTAACTTTAAATTTAATTAGTACTACATATTTATTTTTTTAAATATACTGAATATTTGTTGGATTATTTAATATGTAATGCTGTTGGAGATCCTAATAAATAAATATACACATAAGATCAAGAAATAATCTAATGCAGCATTTTTAAATTACTCATTATTGATTTCTAAATTGGTTTTATTTTGGTTTGTACAATAAAGTTTTTTAATATTATTAGATATAAGCATTTATTGTAATGTTATTAAAACTAATTAAAATTACCATTTAAAATAATTATTACATGATAATTAATAACTTCAAACATCAGAGGACAATGTCAATTCTAATGCTATCCTACTAATATTATAGATGCGAAAGTTTGTGAGTATGGATGTATGTTTGTTACTCTTTCACGGCATATTTGCTGAACCCATATAGACTAAATTTGGCACAATTATTCCTTAACACATCGAATATAAAAATCCTGTTAATTGTACAGGAATAGGATGACATCGAAAAGCGCCATCTATTATGAACCTATCACGCGACAGATATTATGATATAATTTTACTCATCAATGTGTTTATTTAGATAATTAAATACACTCCTAGGCACCGTAATAAGTTGCTAATAAATAAGCTGTGGTAGCCCAGCGGTAACACCGTGCGCCTCTTTCTAGGAGGTCTAGGGTTCAAACCCCGAGCAGGCACCAATGAGTTTTCTAATAAAACTTATGTGTCTAATTGATAATTGCAATTTATCTCACGCTTTTCGGTGAAGGAAAACATCGCGAGGAAACCTGCCTATTTCTCTAGAAATATAATCCCCAGAATTCTCTAGAATTCTGGGGATATGTGTAACCTACCAATCCGCATTGGAGCAGCGTGGTAGGTCTTAGCTCCAATCCTTCTCTCCAAAAAAAAAACGGAGAGAAGAGGCCTATGCCCAGCAGTGGGATAGCAACAGGCTGTTGCTTAAATATTCTATCAATAGCAGATTCCTTACTTATTAGGCGCATTCTCGTAATGCACCAAAACTTCCATCTCATCATAATCGACCTCAAGTATTTCAGCTGGATACCAGAAATCAGCAAAATCTTTTGCTTCCACTTTCGAACCCACTGATAATGAAACACTATTACCTAAAATATTTTTTTCAAATAATTTATAGAATTAGGCGTTACTTTGCGGAGATCCATAATACAAAAGTAATAATAAAATTATTTTGCTATATACTCAACAATCGTTTCGCCCCGCAACCGAAGCATCATCAGGAGATAGACTCGAAGATTGAGTAGTCAAAACGATTGTTGAGTTTGTGATAGTGAATGTATATAGTGCTTGTGTATGGTGGTGGCGGTGGTGGAGGTTTGTGCATGTGTTTTTTATGAATCCTGCATGTATCAGGTATGATAACCTATTGTCCACTCTACATTTAGCATTATATATATTTTCTATTTTACTTCATCGCGGATTATAGCAAAATAATTTTATTATTACTTTTATATTTTTTTTTATTAATAAGTACATAATTTATTACCACATTTACAATATTTTTCTTTATTATGATTTGTAAATATTAATTGTCTATTAAACTTTATATATTTTATTAGCTGTACCCAAGGCTTCGCCTGTATGGAAATCAGTGTGTCACAAAGATTTTCCCGCATAAATCATGATCCCGTGGGAATTCTAATGTTATTGACTGGCCCGTTGGCGCAGTGGCTAGTGACCCTGCCTTCAGCTCCACGGGTCGCGGATTCGATTCCCGCCGAGGGCCAAAATTTTCTATAATGAATTTATAGGTCTTCGAGTCTGAGTGTATATTTGTATTTAAGTATTTATTTAAAAATTATATAACTATATATATTCACCACTTGTCTGTCTACCATAACACAAGTATTAAGTTACTTACTTTGGGGATGGACGACCGTGTGTGTAAGTGTCCCATATATTTATATTTATAATGTACTGTTATTCTGAACCTTTCTCAAGAATTGTATCACCTTTTAATAAAAACCTTACAAAAATCTAGGGTCTACTGACACTGTGTTTTATCTGTGAAGTCGTTATTCCAGCACCTTAGGACCTAAACACCCATTGGTTTAACGTACCGTGTGCATATACCACTACTCATATATTAGTTCATCATCTTCATCATCTTCCTGGCCTTATCCCACTCTAAGTGGGGTCGGCACAACATGTTATAAACATGTCGTCACATGATTAGGCTACGAATTTTACGACCTTCCGCCTACCTGACGTCAACTTATCTTAGTCGTATTTTACGACACCTCGGTAAGAAATGAGGGTGGTCTATTCTACTAAACCGGATACCACACGGTGGGTCAACTTACCTTAGTCGCCTTTTACGACAGCTCGGTAAGAAATGAGGGTGGTCTATTCTACTAAACCGGATACCACATGGTGGGTCAACTTACCTTAGTCGCCTTCTACGACAGCTCGGTAAGAAAAGAGTGGTACTATTCTATTCAGCTGGATTGCATGGTGGTACTCATATTAGTTATTAGTTTCATTTTAATTATCTTGCTTGACATACCTTTTGGACTCAAACTATGCTTTAAAATGGGTTTCATCTCTTTTTTCGGCTCAATTTTAATGTCAGATTCACTCAATATCATATCCATAACACTTGTACCTATCACCATGGATTCACTTTGATCGATTATATCTTTCTTTTCTCCATCCTCTTCATCTTCTTTTATTTCCGTCTTTATCTTTACCTTTGGCTCAACATTACTGTTTATATTTTGAATCTCTCTCTCTAGATTTTCTATATATTTTTTTATTGCCTCCACATTTTCTTCTTCAGATTCATTTCTACTTGTCGAGGTATTCCTTTCTATTTCATCCGCAGTTACTTTGTTTTCTGTGTCCATTTTATTAGATGTTAATGGAACCCCAGAAAATATTGATGGTATGGCGTCTTTAAATAAAAAACACAATATTAATGTGGAGGATAAAAATCACCCTTCTAAATAATGCATTAGTATTAAGCTACATCAACATATAAGTTAACTTACATTGCACAACACAAATGTGTGATAACTGATAATAATGTATGAAATGATATCCCCATAGTATGTTAACAACTATATAGAATCAGTAACTGTTGGTTAAAACAATGGTGTCTTCCTTTTGAGAAAATATAAATTATTCCTTTAGGGAAGTTTTAGGAATTAACACATATATAATATATATAGATTTTAAAGTTTATTATTAATTTTCTAATTTTAATCAAAACAAAGGTTAATGAATTGTCTACTTTTCAATACAGAACTTGCTTTGCATAATTTTTTAATTATTCACACCAAACTACTCAAAATGATAATGTAAATTTTTTATTCATTAATATGAGGGGCTTAGTATCAATCCTGGCTATATACAAAATAATTAAAATTGAGTAAAGTAAAAATTTTGTTTTATGTATTTAATTCTTGGAGTTTTGACAAATAAAAAATATTAAACACAGATTTAATCACTGTGAATTTAAGTAATATCAATCTTATAGTTTCCTGCAAACTGTAAAAAACAAATATTTAAAATTAGCTGAATTTGATTGTGACTTTAGGATTTAGCTATTTTTGATTCTGATCCCCTCATATTTAAGTAAAAAGATCAATCTAAAACAATTATAAGAAATAAGTAAAATCCATCAGACATAATCCTATTAAATGTTACTAAACTCAACTCAATACTACTACTAAAATCAATAAATTGTTTTCCATGAATTATTACAGCATGCCCAAAACACACTATATTCAACATAAATGAAAATAAAAAAGCAATCTAAGATATCTAATAATATCTAAGATGACTAAAACAAATATTCACATGTCTGTAACCTTACAAAAATAACATGAATTCTATGCATATTTTTTGCTCTGTTTGTCAAAAATTTATATAAATTATTATTATATATTACACAGCACAATAACAATAGCACAGAACATCTATATAATTATTATATAGATGTTCTGTGCTATTGATACAGAACATGGGATTAAGCATATTACATGTATAACAAGGCATTTATTGTCAAGGTGTATCCATGTGTATATTAAGTAGCAGACCTCTTACCCTTACCCCACGATCATTCTCTTACCCTTATCCCTCTTGGAGTGGGGTCGGCACAATATGTCTTCTTCTTCCATCCTACTCTATCATTCGTCAACTCTGGTGCTACTCCTTTAACATGCATATCATTTTTCACACAATCCATCCATCTTTTTTTTTCCCCTTCCCCTAGCCATATATCCATCCACCTTCATATTTAAAACTCTTTTGGTCACATGATTTTCATCCCTCCTCATTACATGACCATACCAACTTAGTCTCGCACCTCTCATCTTTTCTGTAATGGGTGCAACTTTCAGACTTCCCCTAATATTTTTAATTTTTTATCTATCTTTTTTATCATTACATATATCTAAAATGAATAAAGTAAGCACACAATATATCCTATGTATTAGCATATATATCATAGATATATTTTGTTGTGTTATGTAATTTATCGTACATAATATATATAAAAATTGTGTAGAAATTAAAAAAAATATGCATAAAGAATAAGAAAATGGAATTTAAACTAAACTAACCTAATTAGAAGTTCTATGTAATAATCAAACAGCAAGCCAAACTAAAATTGATACACTATACATCATGTACCTGACTTTAGAATATATTTCGAGTCCTGATAAACTTTAAAATCACTTTTACAGAAGTGTCTCGAGCAGACATATGTAGACTTATCGATGTTAATCGCTAATTGTTGTGTAACAGACAACCAGGTCTCACGTACTGCTTTATCTTTAGGATACTTGTGATATGTTACACCAATGTCTTCTGATCTTGTTGTGGAAGAACTACAACTTTCTATACAACATTTTTTTACAGCCATCCTATTGTGTAAGAATAGTTAGCCGAATATCATAATAATTGGTTGATTTAACAGAAAATCATTTTCATGATTCAAGGTTAACTAATTTTTAACAAATATCACATATTTTTGTTTTGTGACTCACCTGAATTAAAGTTTTGAATGAAAATTTTCAACACTATTATTACACTTGAAATTCATGAAAACGTATTGGTATATTATTAAACCATAAACTAATTTTATGATTTAGAGAAGAAACTATATTCCTACGAGTTTTATTTTAAAAATTAACACCAATTACGTATGTATGTTAGACAACTAAAATTAATTATTTTTTATTTATTTATTATATTTCATATAGTTTGTAGTCTACGATTTCAACAAAAATAGGCATTAGCCACAGACGCATAATCTAAGACCATAAACAAAGTAACCATGTACGTCATATATGTACGTATATTTTAATTTTATTTGAAAACACTGCTTACGGGAATAGTAACAAGCTGTCTGTTATTTAAGTTAGTACCTAATCTATGCTGTGAGTGATTTAAGAGAATAATTACAGGTTTGAACCTCCAGTTATGGAATTGTCGCATATTTGATATTATAATTACTATTTATTTAGTTTTCATATTATGCATGTCTGTTTGCAATAAACTCACAAAAGCGCGGAATGAATTTTCAAGCGGTTTTCACCCATAAATAAATCAATCCCCGATGAAAGTTTAAGTGTATAATTTGTTAAGATTTTGTTTAAATTTGTAGAAATATAAATAAATAAACATAGAAATATGTGGGAAACCTACCTACACATACGGTCGTCCCAAAGTAGGTACTAAGTTACAACTAAGTAACTAGTGTTATTTGTGTCAGACAACTCGTAAACAAATACCCTATATTATTATAAAATAAATACAACCAATAAATTGTTTTTAGAAAATTTTGAGTCTCAGCAGGAACTTGCAAGCCGCGGAGGTGAAGGAAAAGCTACTGCCACTTGCACCGCCGGGCCAGTCAAATGTCAATGACGGTACATCAAACATTTTAGAGAAGATGTCTAATCTGTTTGATATAATATAACAAAACAACGTATGTTGGGAATGTTGATATAGTAACAGGCATACACATGTAGTGAGAGCCCTTTAATTACAGAAAAAAATATAAATATAGCAACACATGGCCGGTTCTGCTTGGGTAGATATCTTTTGATTTTGACTTTTCTCTATTTCCATAGAGAAATATTAGTATTGTCTGTGGTGTGTATTGTGTTCGTGATAAGGTGATGAAAACTTTGTTACGAAAAAATGGATCTAGCTAAATCTCTATTTAGTTCACGCGACCATGTCGGATATGTGGGGCGTGAAGAACACGAACGCAAAATAAGTGCAGCACTAGCGGATGACGATCCGGAAGATATTATTGATGCCATTCGAGGAATGAATGTCGCTGATGAACTGCTGCCAACACCTGGGGGCCCATTTTCCGCTCTGACGCCCAGTATGGTACCTCAAGACATCATGGCTAAGTTAGCACAACCTGAATCGGAAGGACACGGCGGTCTCCCTGACTATAGGTTTGATGAATTTGGCTTCTGTGTAGATGAGGAGGATGGACCTGAACAAAGTTCCAACAAGTTACTTGCCAATGTCTTCGTGGAAGACGATCAACATCGCCTTCAATGGGAATTTTTTAGCAAGGAAATAAGTTTTTCTGAAAGTGAAAGCAAAATAGAAAAGACAGACAAACTGCAGAAGATGGTAAAGGATGGAGTTCCACACTCATTGCGGCCACAAGTTTGGATGCACCTTTGTGGTGCTAATAAAAAACGAAGTACCACTGAAATAACTTACCATGAAATTGTAAGAGCGTCCAGTGATGATGGATTGGTTACTAGCAAGCAAATAGAAAAGGATTTAGTTCAGATTTTACCCAACAATGTATGTTTTTCACATCCCACTAGTACAGGTGTGCCAAGACTTCGTAGAATCCTCAGGGCACTGGCTTGGTTATACCCTGATATTGGTTATTGTCAAGGTACAGGTATGATTGCAGCATCTCTTTTGTTGCTTATGGAGGAAGAAGAGGCATTTTGGATTATGTGTACTACGGTAGAAGACCTCTTACCAGCATCATATTACTCATCTACATTAATTGGAATACAAGCAGATCAAAGAGTCCTTAGGAGTTTGATTTTCACATATTTACCAGGTATAGATCAAGTATTAAATGCACATGACATTGAGCTCTCTCTTATCACAATGCACTGGTTTCTTACATTATATGCAAATATTGTTCACATGAAAATACTTCTAAGAATATGGGATCTTTTCTTTTTGGATGGCTCCATAGTGCTTTTTAAGGCTACACTGGCAATGTTGAAGATAAAAGAGAATAAGTTTACTGAGATATCAAATTCAGCACAAATTTTTAATACATTGTCAGATATTCCTGGTGAAATTGATGATGTTGATCTTGTAATAAAAACTATAGATGAAGTCTGTGGAGATACTTTAAGTCCAGCTTTAATTGAAACACATAGGAGAAGACACTTGGCTTACTTAATGGCAGATCAAGGTGCCCTTGTGGGAAATCTTAATGCAGTGCCCAATCTGCCAAAACAACAATTACAGAGACGTCAAATAAAGAGAAGCAAATCAGTAATACAAACCATTCTATTTGGTGATGATACAAATAATGAAGATGCTATTTCAAAGAATGTAAAACAAACAGAAATTCTAGTAGATTTGAGGGAAGCAATATTACAAGTTGCCCGCCATTTCCTTGCCCTTGAACCTCAGCTAGCTTCTGATGTGCAACTGACCGCTGATTATGGTATGCAAAGTCATGCAGCTGATAGACAAAGGTATATTAATGTGTCAAAAAGTAAAAGACGTAGAGCTAAAGCATTGCTTGACTTTGAAAGGAGAGATGGAGATGAATTGGGCTTTAGGAAAAATGATGTAATAGAAGTGATCAGTTCTAGGGATGAACATTGTTGGATTGGTGAGTTAAATGGTTTGAGAGGATGGTTCCCTGCCAGATTTGTAAAATTGTTGGATGAAAAAGGAGTTAAATACAGTAGAGCTGGAGATGATTCTATTACAGAAAAAGCAGCTCATTTGGTTAGGGGAGTATTGGCTCCTGCTTTTAAAAGGGTTTTATTACATGGTATTAAAAAGCCAAGTTTCTTAGATGGCCCATGCCATCCATGGCTATTTATAGAAGAAGCTTCATCAAGAGAGGTAGAGAAGGATTTTAATTCTGTTTATAGCCGTTTAGTT
Source organism: Morpho helenor (assembly GCA_029227775.1). NCBI lineage: Eukaryota > Metazoa > Arthropoda > Insecta > Lepidoptera > Nymphalidae > Morpho > Morpho helenor. The sequence continues at coordinate 4,415,182 of JARGCU010000008.1, forward strand.
CTTTGTAAAACCTATCGTTTAGATGAAGATGGAAAAGTACTTTCACCAGAAGAATTGCTGTATAGATGTGTACAAGCAATTAACTTGTCCCATGATAATGCTCATGCTCAAATGGATGTCAAGCTACGCACATTAATATGTATGGGATTAAACGAAGAAGCATTACATTTGTGGCTAGAGGTACTATGTTCTTGCATAGATGTTGTGCAGAAGTGGTATCATCCATGGTCATTTATAAACTCCCCAGGCTGGGTCCAAATCAAGTGTGAATTAAGAATTTTGTCTCAATTTGGATTTAATTTGAATCCAGATTGGGAGCTTCCTTTAAAAAAGGACACTCAAAACCAACCACTAAAGGAAGGTGTGCGAGATATGTTAGTAAAACATCACTTATTCTCTTGGGACCTGTAGGCAATTTACAAAGAGAGCACCTTAACTTTTAATTACAGTTTCACTTAATGAAAAACCTAATGACAGAAACATTTTTATGACATAATGTCATATCATTAATGTATAATTTAGAATCTTATCAAAATATATGATATATTATATTTTACCTTTGTGTTTTGAAAGGGCAGGTCGTATAGTCTAAAAGAAATCCTCAGGTAAATAGCATTTAAACCTAGGAATTGTTTAATTAGAAGTATGGCTCTCTCTTTTATCAGTGCAATTTAGACTTGAGACCTTTACTTTTTATATAAATATATTTTAAATTAGAAGGTATATAGAGAGAACAAAATAAGTACATATTGTAAAAATATTTTATACTTAAATAAATTTATAATATTTAGATTGTAATTCTATTTATTAGGTAAGTTAGTTTTGTATATATTTCTGTATCTAATCTTTTGTAAAATTGGCCTCACTTTATTTTAATTGCAATTTGTGACACTTTTTTTTTTATTGTCAATGTTACATATGAAAAATAAATTATAATACACTGATGCAATTTTATTTATTAACTGACTCTTAAATAATTAAAAATAAGAATTTTAATATGTATACTGTAGTGTTCCATTAGTGGTCCTGTATGTAGGTTGAAGGAAAATAAATTGTTGGCAGAATATGTAATTGTGTTTAATACAGAAGCTCCAAACGCAGAAAACTAGTAAACTTAATTATAACATTAATTTATACAATATATTGCCACCTTCTTAAAAAATGAATACAAAAAATAAAATTAAACAATTCAAATATTGAACAAACAAAAAATGTTAGGAACGACAAGAGTAACAGATCAGAATTCAGAAAAAACTACTGAAAGAGTATTTTTTTAAAGAAATTGTATAACGTACAAAAGCATATTTATTTCAAAATAGTTTTACCATTCATGACATGATTATGTAAAAAGTTATTTTAAAAAATCCGACATCTGTTTGAATTTTTTCTATATACTCTAGCTTGAAGTTTTATTATTATACAATTATACATCATACTATGTACTTGTCTTTGGTTTAAATACATTTGGTGATGACAGAATTTTTATGTTTTTGAATTATTATTTTTTTCACTTATACACGAATTTCTGTATGTAAAGAATTTTTTTTCACAATACTTAGATAATAATGAACCTCGTACAAAAGTACAGAGACATAAATATAAAAAGAACCGCGTAATCAAACGCCTTGCATCCAGAGAATATAAAAGTTGTCAAGATGAATATAATGTCAATGTCCAAGTTGACAAGACATTGACAATTTGATATTTTCTCTCTCTTCAAATTTCGAAGTCAAACGTGCTTGTCCTCTCTGAGCTAAGGCCATTTGGCGACTTGCACTAAATTAAAAAAAAAATGGCATCAAAGGCTGAATTAGCTTGTGTTTATTCCGCTCTCATACTTGTTGATGATGATGTTGCCGTCACTGTAAGTATTTTTTCATTTAAACGACCATAACCTACAATTCAAGCCTTGACGCGCAGAGTTATTTTTGAAAGTTATCTGTTTGCATCTCCAAATCTTGGAAGGTTTTTGTTTCTAAAGAGTAAGAATTTTGTTTGATGGATTTCAGAGTTGTCTTATTAATATTTATTTTTATTTATCCATGTTTATAGGGCGAGAAAATCTCTACCATCTTAAAAGCGGCCAATGTTGATGTTGAACCATACTGGCCTGGTCTTTTCGCTAAGGCACTTGAAGGCATCAATGTTCGCGATCTAATCACGAACATCGGCTCCGGCGTGGGGGCTGCCCCCGCCGGTGGTGCGCCGGCTGCAGCTGCCGCGGCCGCAGCGCCTGCTGCTGAAGCTGCCAAGGAAGAGAAGAAAGAGGAAGAACCTGAGGAGTCTGACGATGACATGGGCTTCGGTAAGTTATCAAACTATATGTAAAGATGCACCTGTATTTTATACTGTATATATATATTTGTATTTTCTCATCACTTCCTGCCCTTATCCCATTCTAAGTGGGGTCGGCACAATATGTTATAAACATTCTCTCACATGATTTGGCTGCGTTTTTACGACCGGCTGCCTGTCTGATGTCAACTTACCTCTTGTATTTTACGACACCTCGGTAAGAAAGAGGGTGGTCTATTCTACTTAACTGGATACCACACGGTGAGTCAACTTACCTTAGTCGCCTTTTACGACACCTTGGTAAGAAATAAGGGGGTCTATTCTACTTAGCCGGATACCACACTGCGGGTTGACTTACCTTAGTCACCTTTAACGACACCTCGGTAAGAAAAGAGGGTGGTACTATTCTATTCAGCCGGATACCACATGGAGTATTTATTTGTATTTTCTACTGTATATATTTCACAGTTGATAGTAGAATCTTTTTTTGAATAATTATTTATTTTATTATTTCAACCAACCTTTCAAAAACCTTAAAACTACCTTTTTATACTATATATATACTATTATAGCGTTCTTCTAGTATTTTCTATGATGTCTGATTTACATGTATTAGCTACAGACAATAATGATTGACAAAAATTTACTGAGAAATAAAAATAAAACTCACTAAACTTTGAATCCTTAAATACATTTTAATTCTTGTTTTTATTTTGTTCCAGGTCTTTTCGACTAAAAAGCTTTTTATAAAGGCTTTGGTATTCCATTGTAAGCTTTATGAAGCTTATTTAGTTGTAAGGAAACAATTAATATAAAAAACTTTAAAAAACAGAAATCTGATCTTTTCTTTCAATGTTGATTGTTATTTCCTTGTACTTCTCTATCTATCTAATTTCGGGGACGCCTGTTGGTGCAGGGCTGGTGGTCAGCTCCTATTCCACCCATTTCCCCATTTCCTGGTACTTAGAAGTATTAAATAAAATAAATCATCCTATCAAAAGAATAAGGTTGGTTACATCTCACAATATAATATATAAACATAGGAAATGTGACTTTACTCTTCAGATAATGCGATAATGATCTAGATTTAAATCAAATAATTGACTCATTTAGATGCACTATTTGACTAGAATATCTGTTGACCTGTCAAAAATAATGGATATTAACAGATGTACATAAACATTGCATTTTATATAATTTATAGCTTATGGGTGTACATAAGGTATATTATTGTAAAATTTATTAGGTATGTATGTAATAAATATAACAGGATTATATGAAGGAATAGCTAATTTGAATTACTAAAAATTATTAAAAGTTTGTGATCATATTATCAAACAAAATGAAATGAATGATAATACAACATTATACTATACTTATGTTTCGTTCATGATGGAAACCTTCAGAACTAAACGAAGTAAAGAAACTGATGAAAAATTCCATATATTATTTTCTAATCCCTACTATATGAAATGCTTTAATTGGTTACACTATACAGCTATGGTTATTGCCATACTAAAGTAATAAGATACAAATATAAATAGAAACTTTTTATTCATCTAGTACATGGTACATAAAATGGTAATATTCTTAACCCCACATGGCTCTCTGAACTCCAGAGAGTTTGTTGTAATCAGCTAGATGCCTCCAAACAATACGACTCATTCTCCATTCTTTGACAATACCGCGAGGCCTAAAAGAAATAATATTAGTTTATTTTACACTGACAATATATAAGTAAAAACAATTCTATGGTAAAAAGTTGTGATATTCCATTAATATACACTACCTTGATGTTATAACGCAACGATTATTAATCCTAAGGGGTGTAGCATTCAATTCAAACTTATTAATTTCTTTATCAGCTAGTTCCCTGATTTCTACAGGCAACACATCATTTTTCCGTAATGCATTTATTCTAGTTCTTTCCAGAAAGTGTTCAGCGCTCATCCTACGTCTCTTCACGTCCCTTACCATTAACCAATTTGCCCATTTATTTCTGACTTGTTGGAACTGAAAACAGGAATTTATTACATTTATGAATATCAATAAGAATTTATTGCAGATATACGAATAATTTTTTTTTTTAACTTACTCCAAATCCCGGTATATTTTGTGATTTCCATATAAATTTGTTAATACATGAAACATTTAAGTTCATTTTTTTAGTTTATTATTACAAAATAAACTAACCAAAAATTATACTTTGGATCATAGATTACTATTTGCTTTGGACAGACTACTAGGGATGTACAAATAATCGATTATTTTATTTTTATAATCGATTTTCTATAAATCAATTATATTTAAATAACATCTTTTTCTTTTCTTATTTGGTAGATGTGTAGTGTTGTGATGAAACCATTGTTGCCTAACTACACATTTTAAGACAATTTTGTAAACAGCCGCATGTGTGATTAGGATTTTTTCCAATCTACTTTTATCTTTATTGTAATTTATTATTAATATCGAGATATTACATATAAAAAAATGCAAATCTGAGAAGTTTAAAAATAAATCGTCCCTAGCATTTTACAAATCGTTTAATTGATATGTATAAATCTCAATTATTTAGTAAGATAATTTTTCATCTCAAGTCATACTTTATAGATCTCTGTTTTCAATCAAGGTTTTTTTTCATCCGCATTAGAAATTAATTAACATGAGCGATAATTAATTGATCTATCAATATCAAATAGGCGCATTTTTTTTGGACACAAATAAGTATAATTATCAGAAAATGACCCAGTTTTACTAAGAAAATGAAGGTAGGTACTACAAGTTTCACATGCGCTGTTTACACAAATGTATATTAAATTCAGATTTTAAAATTTGGCACTGTCAAACAGGAAATCGAAAAACACAACTATTCGTACATAAAAAGACTTCAAAATCATCCGAATCAGTTAGCGGTGCAATTGACACTGCCACAGACGATTCGCCGGTTGAAAAGACGCCATATACTTGACTGAAACACAGAGTTCTTCCCATTGGGGTTGTTAACTCCGAACGACAAATCAGACTAACACCACATCTGTTCATAGTCTATCGACTGATCGCATGATAAAAGGAAAAAAAAAAAAAAAAAAATTTGGCGTTACTTGCAGAGATCCATCCATGATACAAAAGTAATTAAGATATTATTTTGCTTGTTTTCATGAAAAAATATTTTGAGGATTATAGAAAAATAATATTATTATTACCAATGTTATTTAATTAGAGCTCTTGTATATTTTTTTTAAAATGAATTACAATAATTTTATATATTATTTAATCTTGTATCATTTTTAGGTAAAACTTGAAAATGAAAACAATTTTTTTTAGTCAAATTTTATTATGAAGACCTAATACAATCTCTGTGGTGGCCCCATCGTTGATTTCATGTGGAGTGATCGCACATTCTGCCAATGTTTCTTCAACAAGGACACTAAGAAATTTATAGATAAGTGCACATTTTGTGCTAGCTCATCTGGAGTCATGTCCACATGACCAACTGCCACTGAGAGACATAATACCTGAAAAACAAAAAGGAATAGTTTTACTCATCTTTAATATTTAAATGTATATATTGTATATAGATATTTTGTGAATTTTGGATATAGCTCCATTTTCATGAAACTTAGTATGTAGGGGTTTTTCGATCGATCTAGCTGAGTTTTATGATAAAAAAAGTCATTTATCTGTTTTCAGATATTGGAAAATTGCTAAAATTAACATTGAATACAAAAGACTTTTCTGTCTAATTTATAGAATTAGGCATTACTTTGTGTAGGTCCATAATACAAAACTAATGAGAATATTATTTTGTTATAATCCGCGATAAAAGAAAATATATGTAATGCTAAATGTAGAGTGTATTATCACAATTTCTTTGTAATTTTGCTATGGAGTCTATCTCCTGACGATGCTTCGGTTACTGGGTGCAACAGTTGTTGAGATTGTCTTGGTAAATGTGTGCAGTGCTTGTGTATTGTTGTGTTATCTGTGTCGGGTAGTGCATGAGTTGTTACAAATTCTGCATGTATCAGGTATGAGAACGAATAGTACAAATCTAAAATTAGCATTATACACTACTATAATTTTAAAATTTGAAGAAATACTTTAGTGGTTGATATGCTTATATTAGTAATAACTATTATTAACTTACTTTACAGCAACATACATACTAGTTTTCATATTAAAATCATTTTACTTGTAAAAAAAGCTTACCTTCTTCATTTGGAATTTGATGGTAGCCTTAACTTCATCAATCTTCTGTGTCATGGACTCCTGGTGGGAGAGGAGACCAGGGAACTTTCCTGCCTTGTTCAGACCAGGACCCAATAGACGTGGGATTTGCTTAATAAGGGACTCCGATGCAAGGAAAGCATCATACCTGTAAACCAATGCAATATTAAAGACTGTTTGTAACATGTGCTGCATGACCATAAAAATTACACTGAAAAAAATCAATTAAAGAGTCAATATGAATATCAATGGCATAAATAAGCAGACAAATTAATTATTAAATTCTTAAAATCCATGAATCTGTAGAAAATAAGAATACAATGTAAATATCCATATCATTCTATACTTTTTTACATTTAGTACTTGAGTAACAAATAGATAATGCAGTACATAGTAAAACCCTAGAAAAATATACTATTATAAATGTGAAAGTGTATCTTTCACAGCAAATTTAAAATGAATTCTACAATTATTATTGACATGAACAATTGTAGGTACACCTTATAACCATCATTTTGCAGCATGCCATATCATCATCATAATCATCCTCCTGCCCTTATCCCACTCTAAGTGGGGTCGGCACAACATGTTGTCACATGATTTGGCTACATATTTTACGATTGGCCACCTGCCTAACGCAACTTACCATAGTCGTATTTTACGATATCTCGGCAAGAGGGTGGTCTATTATACTCGACCAGATACCACACAGTAGGTCAACTGACTATAGTCACCTTTTACTACACTGTGGTAACAAATGAGGGTGGTCTATTCTACTCTGCCTTATACCACATAGCAATGCAGCATCATGCCATATATACTTATAATATTGTATTTAAATTGGGAACAACCCCAAGGGATTTAAAATCTTTAATATTATTTCCTTACTCACTTCTTGGCCAATTTCTTGACAAGTTTCTTGTTCTTGTTTAACTTCTTCAGAGCTTCAGCATCCATGCATGGTACAGTCAAAGTTTTAGCCTCATCACAATGCTGCTGATCTCCAAGCACACACACTTGCATTTTAGGCCTTGGGATGTACTTGAGCCTAAAATTTATACAAGTAATGAGTACAGTTAAGTATAAGTTTAATTGATTTAAAGCAATTTTCAACAATAAATCAGATAAAACTAATCATCAAATGTCAGATAATACATGCAAACTTAAAATCATCATAATAGGAAGTTAATTACATATTCGACATTTAAACTACATTGCAAATAAATAGCTACTACTTCTCAGGATAACTTTATCAGGCTCAATTTTACAAAACTAACAGTAACATAATATGTTCAAGAATATAAACATAGTTACTATTAGTAAGTGCCCCATATATTTATTTACTTAATTTAGACCTTTAGGATTAAAGATATACCAAAGCTAAATTTAGTCAATAATTTATTGAAATAATTGAGTGTCATTGTTTGCTTTACATTAAAATTTGAAATTGCTTGAAGCAATTGAAACATTGCATTTAACTGAGAATAATCAATAGAAACCATTTAATAACACCATATTCAACAAAAAATATTTGTTTAAATTACTATTATTCAATAGAAGTTTATTTCTAGCAGACCTGGCCAAAAATATGCCACATGTAGGTTTATTTGACTTGTAACAAAACTACTCAATATCATATTTGTATGTCATATTTTTTAAAGGATAATAGTAGTGCCAATGAAATGGTGTCAAAAAGCTATATACTCTTAACCAGGCCTGAATTGAAAATGTTGTAAAGCAAAATATATAAAACACTAAAAACAAAGACATTTTGAATAACAACAATTCACATTTAGGATCTTACCACATGTCCATCAAAGAAAGCTAGAATATACTATGTCGGTAAGCAAAAGCTTACCTACCCATTATTTAAAGACTCTGGGTAGAGTCCCGTCAGTCTACACTGACTCCCTGTCCAGATGCATTATTGTAGGCTTTAAATATGCTTTATAATTTAAATATAATGTATGATCATATACTCAGCACATTGGGGTGAAATAAAAAATTTTTGAAGATGAAATTTACGTTGAATACAATCACAACTTTTTCGCTTTCGTAAAATCGTACGTAAAGTCATGGTACAAAATACCTAGGATCGAGTCCTGACCTGCCCTATTGTTTTGTTCATTTTTATTTTCAATTTTTTTTTAAATTTTATTTACATCATTTTTTAAAATTACAGAGCAAAGCTCGGTCACCCAGGTACTAATATAAATACATCAATATCCAAATTAATGTTAAGTACAAAATGATATAATTTAAATTATCAAAAGGAAGTAAAACAAAGCCAGATGATCAATGACTGCACACAATATACTTGATGTGGCATTGATGGATAGAACATAAGCCTGGCATTTAGCATAGCTTACAGATATGATTGAACCTCTAAATATTATTCTTCTGTTTATAATCTGATTCTAAGTATCCTTAGTTCATACAGAAAGTATTCTCAGCTACAGTGATGTCTATCATTATCTATCATAGTTAAATTTTAACGAAGTTACATCAAAACACGCGTGTCATCAATATTGTAGCCACCTTTAAAGCTACACAATGTGACAAACTACACAAGAAAATCACTTTCAAAGGAATGCAGTGCCAATTTGCTAAAGTATAAAGCTTATTAGAATAAAAATTGTTTATTATATAAAGCCCACGATAATGGTCTTTCCAGGTAAACATACTTGACGGTGCCGGAGAAACGCTTGTCCTTTTGTGGGTCATAGTTCTTCAGGCCGATTTGGAGTTCAACCGTTTCCAAGAAATTACGCTTCTTGTCCTTTGATGACTGCAGGACAGCGTTGACACATTCGTAAAGCGTATCACGCGATACTTTCGACCTAAAATTAACATAGTGATTTGAGGTTACAATAAAAATACTAGTTGTAAAAGTAAAGAACACCTTGATTAAATAAAGTATTAAATATGCCTATGAGCATGAGGTAAAAACACTAATTTCTATAAGAGATTAAAAGGATTTTTTTAGATAACTTACATCTTGCTTGTTACAACCTCTTCTTGTGAACGTCAGTTTTAAAAAGACGGATGACAGTACTTCACCGACTAATAGCACTCAAAGCCAAAGACAATATCAAAGAAAATTATATGTAACATTTAAAGGTAAACTATTTAAGTACAAATAACGAATTCATTAAATCCTGTTTTTTTTATTTAAATAAAATAATAATGGGTATTTTACCTAAAGATGTTTTATTTACTTATTTGTATATATACTTTTGTATTATGGATCTCCGTAAAGTAACGCCTAATTCTATAAACTATACTGCGTCCATCATATTATCAGTCTTTTGACAGCTCACGCTCATTAAGTTTTGTATTGCTTACGTACAAATATCATACAAATAATATTTGTACTTTATGGATGGGTACCGCCCACTTAGTGATGTCACACATAATGGGTTACTACGATTATGCCACAGATTAAAAATAATCGGTAGAAATCGATGTTACGAGTATTAAAAGACATTTAATAACATTATATAAAGTTTTACTTTCTTCTTAGTTAATACATGAATACAAATAAAACAATCAGGATATTTTAATTTATTTTATTAGCACGAGTCGTCGGAATGATAATCAACACTAGACTCCTCCGATGAGGAGTCTTCAGTAGCAGTTATTATTAGCTCTTGTGTAGATAATATATTATCAAACGCAATATCACGTTCCCAATCAGAGAATATTACTCTTTTAGTTCTTTCCACCACACTTGCCCAGTTCTCGGCCGTTACGTGGGTGCAAGCATTTTTTAGCAATTGCAACATTTTATTCGCTGTGAATGGGGGGCTTGTATTGCATCTCGCAGCATGCCCTTTTACTTGAGCCCATATAAGTTCTATTGCGTTGTACTGGCAGTGGTATGGAGGAATCCGAAGAACAGTATGGCCATATTCTGCTGCCATTTCATTGATTACATAGCGTTTTGCTCTCTTTTTATAGGTATAACATATTTATAGGTATAAGAGGTCCGCCATTTTGATTTTCTTGCTCAAAATACTCATGAAGTTTTAACACTAACTGTCTCGATTGTGCTTTCAACACACGTCCTTTCGGCATTTTCACGATCAATTAATATAAGTTTCACAAAAGTTTTTGCGAGGAATAAAGCTACTTAACTCAAGGTGTAACAGATGCGAGAGAACACTCAGCGAACGTAAATGCGTGTGACTATCACGGGCGTTTCGTTGAGAGTGACAGATCACGTCAAAATGGCGGCCGAGCGGAAGGTCTGTTGATGTTGCCAGTTGATGTATAATATATTTTTTATGATTATAATAAATACACACGGATTAACATTTATTTTCAAAAAACTAAGGCAATATTAAATCAAAATGTTGATTTCTATATCTGTTATTAGTTTACGTAGGTTATCATTAATCGAATTACTTAGGTACGTAATTCGATTAATGATAGTAGGTACTATAATCGGAATGGTATCGCATACGAGAATCTTTAGGACATCACTAAATATGTAAATCGTCAATCTGTCAAAAGATGGTTAATATAATGGACAGTGTATATATAGTTTAATATCAGCAGCCCTTTCAGCCTAAGTATAAGCACTCTTGACGTTCTATATAAGTGTATGAGTACCTGGGCGACCGAGCATTTCTCAGTAATTTTTTATGAAAGATATAAAAAATGCAATTAAAAAATAAGATAAGCAAAAAAGGAATGGTGATATCTGGAACTTGATCCCGGATATTTTTACTACATTACTCCGTCCGTTCCCTAGTGAGCTATTACAACTCTACAAATGACAGCAAAATTTACTTTTCCATTCAATTTATATTTTAGCAGTTTTTCAGTACCTGGACACAGGTATAAACTGGGTTTTTTTTAATGAGACCTAACTAAACCGATTTAGCCCCCCGAAACCCCTACACACAAGTTTACTGAAAATCGTTGGAGCCGTTTCCAAAATTCAGATTATATATACAAGATTAACTCATTTAAATATTAAAGATATACGTGCGATATGTACTAAACTTGAAGTCTGATGAAAATTCTCTTGCAGCAGATGTTGTTGCTACAACAACAACATTTTTTAGTAACTCTGATCATGTAATTTGTTCGTCACGGCTTGTATGAGTTTAGAGCGTTAGCAGGAATTAATACTGGGACCTCTCCTATTCTTATGCGTAATAAATTATCACGGTATATGTTTAGGATGTCGAAATATTTTTATTGGTTATGAGAATATGTTCGGTATATATTTAACTCATAGATTTTAACAGATGTGTTTAACACACGTATGTTGTCACATTAATGTCATTGGATCTTTACGGTCAATATATTTAAAATTTAAGCATATTGTCAATGTTGATTTTAATTTGAGAGAATTTTATGTGTTTTCATTTAAACTTAAGACACAGGGAATATTTAATTTAAAAATAGCATGGAGTTTTTTGGAATATCATTATATGGACCACAAAACTACATTAAAGATACTTTAAGAGACGATTATCAAGAGCCTGCGTCGAAAAAAGACGTCAAAAATTTAATGGAAAAAGTCCTAAAATATTCAACACTTCCTAACAGGGTTTATATTTAAATTTTTAAATTGTACAAATGTTAATACAGTGTTTTTATTGTTGGTAAATATATTTTTTTTATTTCAAGATTCAAAGACCGGATGTCGACGCTATCAGGGTGATTGATTGTTACATAGGTAGAGTCGACGGTTTCGCATATGGTTCATCACAACGATTCATTAAAATGAAACGCAAGGGTGTGATTAAGCCAATTGGACCAGCAGATATGTATAGACTACCACCCACTTCGTCAGTGGAGGTTATTTAAAATATTTTTTACTATATTAATTCATTATAAGATAGTCAAAAATTAATATTGGCGCTAAAATAGTATTCAGATTGTAATTATGATAACTTAGATTTGGATAAAAATACGTGGTGACTCGTTAAAAAAACTTTATTCAGCTTTTCAATACAAAATTGATCCTTTTCTTGAATTGACTAATGCTGTTAGCTCTAATGGCTTTGTTAGCGTCACCAGAAGGACGGGTAAGCGCAGAACCATCGCCGGGTAAAATTGGTAAGAACGAGTGCATTAACGCACTTGCAACTCCCTGAGAGCGAATTCCCGAACCGAAAAACTGAATCTCATTTCATACTACTTAGTACATTTCCTTTTTTTATACATTAATTAATGTTCTTTATTATATAAAAATCAGTTATATTTGAGATAAATCAGCAAAAAATATTCGCCCGCAGTATGGATGGTGGCAACATGATCCTGCAATAACGAACACATCATGGCACCTCACTTTGCCAAGACGCCCTCAGCCTTCGTCTCCTTACACGCTCATTCTAGACGTTGTTAGAAAAAATAATAAATACGCTACTTTGTTTTGATTAAATATCAATAAAATTATCTCATGCCACTGAAATCTCTTTTATTAATGCAACAAGCACATTATTTTTCCTATATAATTAAATTCGTAAACTATAACTATTGCTTTAAAATAGAGCGTAAAAAAAATTGGGGCTAAAACTTTATTATGAATGTTGATTTTTATAATGGATGTCATCAAAAGCAAACTGTATACAATATACATACATAATCTAAAATAAACCTTCAGTAAATTTCCACGATGTATGGAATATAAATTATAATAGTAATATTCCATAGTGTATTCCAGAATCGTAAATTTTTTCTGATGAAAATTTTCGTAAGCTTCGTAGTCTGTAATACAGATCATAAAATACATTTCAGCTTTTAAGAGACTTGATTCCAGGTCGTAAATGAAATCAAATAAAAAAATGATAATTTTTATAGTTATCCTGAATTTTCAAATCATAGACTACTAACAAAAATATTTCAAATCGAAATACCATTCGAAGTATATTTGTAGGATACGTTTCTTTTAATCTTCTCACTTCTTAATTAAATACTAGCTTTGGCGACCAACTAAGTGTAAATATTTATAGTTTCTTTTTCATAAATGTTCGTAGTACATGACAATCGCCCTTTTAAGTTAAGCCTGTATTGCATGTTTGGTTTTGTTTCACTCCAAGATATTAAGATACTGGTATTTGCTTAATTGAGTGTAGTTTTACCTACGTGTTCATTAACTTTTAACCTACTAATTTCACTCGTTCAATATGGTAAGTTACCTATAGTATCTATAGAAGTCATTGTTGACGAAATGATTATGTATATTAGATTAGTCATACTTTGAATGTTAAAACCTTCAAGACATTGGACATTGTTTTAATACTATCAGAATATCTTAGTCCTTCTGGTACTACCTACACAATTACGTAAAATAGCTTTTGTAGATATTTAACCATTGAATTTTTGTTATCAAAAATTCAATGGTTCAATCTTCCTGCCCTTATCCCACTCTAAGTGGGGTCTGCACAACATGCTGTCACATGATTTGGCTGCATTTTAACGACCGGCCGCCTGCCTGACGTCAACTTACCTCTGTCGTATTTTACGTCACCTTGGTAAGAAAGAGGTTAGTCTATTCTACTAAACCGGATACCATACGGCGGGTCGACCTACCTTAGTCGCCTTTTACGACACCTCAGTAAGAAATGAAGGTGGTACTATTCTATTCAGCAGATTACCACACTGCGTGATTTTTGTAATCAATAGTCTAAAATATGTAATATAATAATGACATAATGACATATTTTAAATGAATATGACTTATTTTTTTCAGTTTGGAGAAACTGAAGACAAAAGAAAAGTACCAACAATGTTACAAAAAATATTGCGCTATGATAGTCAAATAACAAAGAAATTTGTTGATATGTCTCAGAACATAACAGCACTCAGGTCACTTCGAATACATTCAAAATTTCTGGAGGCAAGCATACCCACTACAATTTTTTGTTATGTTGTGATTATAATTTTTTTAATCTGTAGTACTCTGATATATATTAAACTTTTGCATATTATAAATAGACCAAGCCATTGATTGTAAAATTAATTTCACATTATATAAAAAAAATCTGATCTGATCTTATTGAGATATATTAAAGAAAGTTGGATGATTGAGACATATATGAGGGTAACATATGATAAAAAAAATTACATTCTTCCTCAAGAAACAGAAAAGTTCATAGTACATACATAGTTGAGGATATTTTATTATTTAAGTTGATGTGAACAAAATTCTGGGTATAGATTATTTATAATTTCGAGTTTTATCTGTTTTACCTAGGTATCCTGCCATGGCATAGTCTGGTTGGCAGGGTGGCTTAGTTTTATTTGGCTTTTCAACAATAAGGATTTGTATCAGTTACAAGTCAATGTGCTTGTTGGTATGTATATTTAGCATGTTTCATAAAAAAAGAAAATTTGAATTAAATTATTTGACAGTATACTTAATCATATTTACTTGTTTTAGCTCTTCTTTTAGACATCATTGTGATAGCAGTTTTAAAAGCTTTTGTCAGGAGACGTCGGCCAATCCCAATGAACAAACTATTGCCAGGGAATCCTGACAAGTATTCTTTCCCATCAGGACATTCAAGTAGAGCTGCTTTAATTACTTTCATTTTAATCTGCATAGACCCAATTTCGTTTATGTTCTACCCTCCTTTACTTGCATGGGTGGGAGCTGTAGCTCTTTCAAGAGTTTTAGCAGAGAGGCATTACTTTTTAGATGTATTTGCTGGCCTGGGTATTGGAGTATTGGAGGGTTTATTTATGTCTCTGATATGGTTTTCTCAAAGTACAGCTGTCAGTATAATATCAACATTGTCCGATGAAAAAAAAGACGGAGGGGAGTACCATGTTTAGATGAGGAGACAAATATTAATAATATTAGCATTAGTTAGCATTGTCTTGTTTGAATACTAATTTATATAAGAGTGCTTGTATGCAATAAGTAAACAAAAAATGCAAAAAAAAACACAAATGTTGTGTAATCTTTTTAAAAGAATCTTTGTTAATTTTTTATTTGAATACTAATTTAAATGTTATAATTAAATGTTGAATAAAAAATGTTGAATAAATAGTAAAAATGATCAACAGATTAATCTTTTTATATACCTCTAATTTTTAATATCACTTATTAATTGTTAATATAATTTATGTATTTTTATATACATAATTTTGTCATCGCTTATAGTATTTTGAAGTAAAATGTGATTTTGAGATAGCTAATTAATTTAAATTATGTATATGGTGTAACAGATCATAATGTTACGTTTTAGTTAAAGTTGCTAATGTTAAACCTTAAGATCAGATTATCAGCATTATCTGAATACTGCAGCATTGTAGATGATTGCCTTAAATGAATCCATATTATAATATACAAAATTAAAATCTGCTTGAATGTTTTAAAAAAAATTGTAGATAGAAGAATTAGCAGTTTCATAGTTTAATGAATAAGATTCAAATCATGCTGTCGTGTAATTGCAGTTTGTAATATCTTTTTTTAACGTGCTTATTGAAAATTCAAATCGTAGCTGTTTTTGTTACGTTTTTATGTATTAATCGATTATTTTATCACAATAATCTATATTAAAAAATCGGTTACATTAATTACCCTCATTTATTATATACCCTTATTTTTATCCCTCTTTTTCTTGTCTATTAAGATAAGAAATGCATTGGATGGATGAAACCAATATAGCCACATTTTTATCGAATTTTACAAACAGAGCATTTGTTTTTTTTTAATTAATAGTTTAATTAGTCTGTTTTAATAAAAAAGCCAATTTTTAAATAGTCAGGAAAATAATCGATTAAACGTTCCTATCGTTTCAAAATAATCGGTTTTTTATGAACCGATTTAATAAAAAATCAATTATTTATTAATCGATTTTCCTCTAACAACTAGTACCATAGATTACTAACTAAAATAGTAAACAAAAAAACTATTTTTTCTGATTATTTAACTTGCCTTTTTTAATATTATTAATTAATTAGAATAAAGGTTTATTAAAGTGGCCAACTACCGATAAGTAATAACTGATGCGCTGTTTGTGAAATTTGATAAAAGTGTGCACTTTGGCTACATCGGTTTTATCCTACGAAGCATAAGTAATAGATAATCGATTTTTTTTTTACATCGCTGCCTATGTCTCGGTGATAGGTGACGTGTCATTGAGCTCTAATAAAAACACAACAAACTTTCTAATTATAAAGTGACAATATATCTGTGAAGGTACGGTATTTTATAATTAATAAGTATTGTTAACCTGTAGAAAAATTGCTATATTAAATTTTAACATTCCAACGAAGCATGTAGATGTGTTAGTTAAATTTCCGTGACTTGTTTTAGTTTCATTATGAGGAAGTTAAAAGGAGCAGTCAAAGAGAACGCAAAACAAAAACGTGAAAGAAAGCAAGAATTTGCTAAAATGCGTCAACAAATAAACACTATTGTTTTGCCGACATTCGCAGTAATTTTCCTCTTGATATGTATCTACGTGTACTTTAAAACGAGGCCTTCCAGCATGCAATATGCGTAACGTATGCAATAACTGATTAGAGCTTGTAAATAATAAATTATTTGTAACTATAAAGTGTGACAACTAGGACACAATATCATTTACAACTAAGTTTAAGTAATATGGTTGTGAATTTTCAGGTATTTGTATAATCTTGTATTCAAGAATTGTTGATTAACTATGTTTTCAGTAAACAACATACCTATTATGTTTTTTAACATTCCATGTATTGATACATATCGTATTGTAAATATTAAGAGTATTATAAGATATCAGATTCCCTTGATTGCAACAATTTTGTATTATACTATAAATATTCGAAATTTAAGTGTCAAAAAAGGTAATATAGTAATGTTATACAATGTTATTAAATGAAAATGTATGAATTTTATTAAATAAAATCTTTTACCTCAATTATTAGTTTTGATACTTCCTTATCATGTTTTTAGAAAAGTTCGATTTATATATTAATCAATAGATCCATATTATAAAAAACAAAATTTTTTTGTGAATCTATAATCCACATTTTTTTAAAAACAACTCAATTATATTAATTCCACCATTACATTTTTCTTGGAGAACACACTGGTAAATATGCAGTTAAGAGATGTGGAACACAGTGCCTTCATCTAAACCACATTGAGCATAAAATGGTTCTTGATTTAAAAGTCTAGTAATAATAATGAACTGGTGTAGAGATAATTATTACACAATAAGATGCTGCAATTATAGACTTGGTATCATGGAAAGTGGACAATTGCATATATTATAAAAAAATAGAAATATTAAATACTTTTTATTATTGGGAGAATAAAACAATAGATTTTTATCTTTATATTACATTATTGCACTTCTGTTCCTTATTTTATCAGTCTAAATTTTACAGTAATATTTTCTACAACTAAATTATTTTAATGAAACATAGTCATAATAAATAATTAAACACATATATTACTTGTCTTTTTCATAAAACATATTTCACAAACATCAAATTTCAATTCAAACATCTAATATAATCAACAATTCCATACACAATTTAATACTAAAAATGTATAAAAATAAATACCTAACTGAAATCTTCATGATTTTATAGTCCTAGCATTAGTAATCTAAGATAGATATAACTTGTACATATTTATATTTTACATTTATACTTATTTTTTACATATATACTTATTTTTTATATATGTAATCAAATTATAGAACAAAAAATTTTCCTGAATTAGTTTTTTAAAATTTAAGTACTTATTTTTTTAATTATTGTAAAATGAATTATAATAATAAGATAATGGTAAATTAATTCTTAAATTTGTTATGTCCTTCAATAATTCTAGTTACGAATAATGTAATAATGTTTCTGCAAAAAACTAAAACATTAAAATACATATTAATTAGTTTCCCAAACTTTGAAGTATGTTTTATAAGTTAGAAGTATGTAGGAAGAAACAGTTTTCCTTGTAAATAGCATTTTAAAAAAAAGTATTTTATTTAATTATTAACAAGTCGCCGTGTAGTATACGGCTGAGTAGAATAGACCACCCTCTTTCTTACCGAGGTGTCGTAAAATACGACAGAGGTAAGTTGACGTCAGGCAGGCGGCCGGTCGTAAAAACGCAGCCAAATCATGTGACAGCATGTTTATAACATGTTGTGCCGACCCTACTTAGTGTGGGATAAGGGCAGGAAGATGATGATTAAATTATTAACAAGCAACTGTATGTTAAATTAAATTTAAGAGTCTGGTGGGAGTCATAGATTGTTACTGAAATATCTTCAACAAGAACAAGTATAATCAGTTTAATTATATCATAGATTACAATAGAGTAGGGGAGCCAGCCTGAAATGTAACCATCGACAAAAAAAGAAAAAGCAAACGAGGCTACCTATCTCTCTCTTTTTTTATATAGGGAAAATTTCAAACAAATTTTCCTTTTGAATAAAAAAAAACAAACATTTTCGAATGAGCTAAAATTTTTTTAAGGTATTTAAGTTATAAACAATCTATGAATAATTCTTTTTGCATGTGTGATTACTGATTAGACGAAGATATGTATGGGTCTCTTATCTTCCCTTTCTTTTTTGTTATTTGTTCTTGTTGGACATTCACAGGGTTGTCTATGGCTCCCCTACTCTATGAATAACTCTATGAAGATCATACTAAAAAGATCAAATATGAATTAGCGTTGTCCATTCTTATTTAAAAATATGGATACATAATGGTTTATACAATACTTTCTAAATATAGTTGCCACACCACTCAGTATAGTACAATACTTATGATTATTATTGTTTAATAATAAAACATGTAGGGTGACTCTAAAATGTTATGAATTATACTGATTGGTAATAATAATACTCTTTTTCTTTCTGCATAAATTCATGATCCAGCCGAGCAACCAAACAGAAGCCAGTAAGAGGAAGAGTCCACTTATAGTGAAGTACTGGGCTGCTATCGGCAGCATCAGAGTTTGGATGAGGACGAAAGTGAACAGGGATTGGAGAAGTGTTCCCAGTAGAGTGTTGATACCAAAAATTAGGCCAAAGCAACTTTCATCACTCAGTTGGCCTGCTATTTTAGCACTGAAAAAAAATTGCATATTAAAATTTTGTTCTTTTTGATGTATGGGCACTGTTCAGAAAGGGTTTCCTCCAAGCTAAAATTAAGCTAAAGAAATTTTTAAGCTAGGTCAGACGTTGTGACCTTATTGAAATGTACCGAAACATGCGTCTTCGGACGCAAGATGGCCTTTTATGACAAAATTTGTTTAATTATATTCAGGATATTCTTTAATTATATTCAAACTATATATATATAGGTAATATTTGTGTGGATTACATACCACAATATTAATAAATATAGGATATTTACACACACGTGTATGTCGCCAAAGTAACTTAATAGTTTTGTTATAGGTAACAGAAAACTGGTTAATCTTATATATAAAATTCTCAATTCACAATGTTAGTTACCATACTCCTGCAATACGCTTTGACCGATATTTATTGAAAAAATCATAAAAATATAATATGGGTATTTAGTAGTTCTGAGAATGGGCTACTATCTATTTTTCATACCCCTAAGTAATAGGGGTTGTCCACTTCAAAGTTTTATTTTTATTTTTTGGTCAATTTTTTTTTTTTTTTTATAATGTACACTAGAAATTCCCTTGAAATTATTTATATGGCAAAACAACGTTTGCTCGGTCAGCAAGTACTACTTATAACTATATAATTTTGTAATAAATACTTAAATACACCTAGACTCGAAGAACAAAGATTTGTATTTAGAATAATACTGCATTTGTTACCTGGCCAGTGTTATTGTATAATGGAAGAGCATTCCCACGACGATGTACCCAACATAAGACACAAACACGTTCGGTACGTATGTGCCCACGAACATAGCAACGCCTTGTATTGCGGCCACGGGTGCGAGGTACACGGCCCGCGTGCAGTACGACGCTACAAACGCGCCGAGTGCACCCAAAAGCGTCAGTATAGCTTCCACCGCCCCATTATAGGCTGTCTAATAATTTTAAATGTTATGTTATTGTTAAAAACATGCAAAAACAGTTCGTAGTATTTATTCATAGAGTTCAAATTAGCTTAACACTGATTCTATAACATTCACGTCATTTACGAATCATGTTTCGTGCCCCCCTAAAACATGCAAAAAGAGTTCATAATATTTATTCATAGAGTTCAAATTAGCTTAACACTGATTCCATAACATTCACGTTATTTACGAATCATGTTTCGTGCCCCCCTAAAACATGCAAAAAGAGTTCATAATATTTATTCATAAAGTTCAAATTAGCTTAACACTGATTCTATAACATTCACGTCATTTACGAATCATGTTTCGTGCCCCCCTAAAACATGTAAAAAGAGTTCATAATCTTTATTCATAGAGTTCAAATTAGCTTAACACTGATTCCATAACATTCACGTTACAAAAGTAATAATAAAATTGTTTTGCTATAATCCGCGAAGAAGTAAAATAGAAAATATATATAATGCTTAATGTAAGTGGACAATCGGTTATCATACCTGATACATGCAGGATTCGTAAAAACACATGCACAAACCTCCACCACCGCCACCACAATACACAAGCACTATATACGTTCACTATCACAAACTCAACAATCGTTTCGCCCCGCAAAAGGAGCATCATCAGGAGATAGACTTTGCGATTGTGGAGGTAGAGAATTGTGCATGTTTTTGACGAATCCTGCATGTATCAGGTATGATAACCGATTGTCCACTCTACATTTAGCATTATATATATTTTCTCTATAATTCTTCGCGGATTATAGCAAAGTAATTTTATTATTACTTTTGTATTATGGATCTCCGCAATGTAACGCCTAATTCTATAAATTAATTACAAATATGTTATGATTTTTAAATTTAAACTATCGCGAGTAGTATTCATAGTTAATGTATAGAACCAGCTATACTAATAAGTTCATAATATTGCTTACTAGTATAGCCTATACTAGTAAGCAATATTATGAACTCCTTTTGCATGTTTTAAAGGGAAACGAAACACGAGTCGTAAATAACGTGAATGTTATACAATCAGTGTTAAGCTAATTTGAACTCTATGAAAAAGTATTACGAACCATTTTCTTAACTATTGCTTAAATCATAACATAGTTAATGTATAGAACCGGCTATACTCAAGTCTTATTCAATCGGGTTAGCCCGACTAGTTTCGAACCCATGTGTAACGAGCTCATGAATAAGTGGGTGTTTCGTGCCCCCTTAATTAAAAGATGCAAAAAGAGTTCATAAGACGGCATTCATACAGCGGGTCGACTTACTTCAGTCGTCTCTTACGAATGAGGGTGGTTATTCTACTCAATCGGATACAGCAGTTACTTAAAAACACTCTTCGAGTATTTAAGAAAAAATATGTTCTTACTTAACTTACCGTTTCATTAGTTTCGCCCTGTATCTGTTTCCAAAGTATTTGCATGTTGGTCTGTGCGAGAACGAAAAGGGCCAAAGCTATCGCGTAAAGCGCCGACCAAGCGAGAACTTTAGGCCGCGTGTACGCTAAGCGGGCGTGACGCGTTATTAATAACGCCGCATCTGTAAAATCTTCACGGAATGTGCGCTGTAACAAATAACATAATTGAGTAACGAAAATATGCTTTAACGTTAATAAAAATAATATTCAAACAGAGACTTTGATACGTTTACTGTATCGAAAAGACTGAAATAATTGCATGCGGTTATATTGAATGCGTCCCATGTCTTGGCGATAGGGAGCGACAATATGGCGGAACGGCTGACGTCACCTCCGTTCCATTTTGGCGGCACGGAAGTATTTGAGGCTTCATGCAGTTATGTAATTTAATTCTACCTAATTCTAACACCAACATGGCCCATAAGTTCCTATATTTAATTTTTATTTTGTCTACTAATACAATGGATGTAATGGCTGATTTAAATAAATTATTATCACGCTTTCTAAGATCGCCTAGTGTAAGCTTAGCCTTAGCTTAGCTTGTCATACAGCGTTACGTTACAATCTATAAAACCTGTTATTGTACCAATAATGGGGACAAAGATATTCTCTCTCTCTTCTGAGAGAATTATTGTATAAAAAGCAACGCTCTGTTACATTGCCACTGCTGGGTAAAGGCATCCTCTCTATCTGGAGGGAAGGGTTGTAGCTAGTACCTACCACACTGCTCCAATGCGGATTGGTTACTCATATCCCTAGATTTTTCTAGAGATATGCAGGTTTCCTGATGTTTTCCTTTACTTCGGTGAAGGATCGTGTGATAAATTGCAAGTATCAATGTGTCTACCTATACACTGTCCATTATATTAACCATCTTTTGACAGATTGACGATAGTGATGTCCTAAAGATTCTCGTATGCGATACTATTCCGATTATAGTACCTACTATCATTAATCGAATTACGTACCTAAGTAATTCGATTAATGATAACCTACGTAAACTAAATTACTACTTGAGAAAAGAAATTCCAACTTTGAGAAAACTTATTGTTTCTTTGAAAAGAAGTGGTCTATTTCATGGTGAAAAATCTTCTTTGGTCAAAGTTTTGAACACAATTGGCTTTTCATATAAAAAGTTAAATAAAAGAAAATTATTAATGGAACGCACAGATATAGCTATAGCACGTTGTGATTTTTTAAGAGAGGCAAAGAAAATACAAGATTGGGCAAATATTGTTTTCACGGATGAAACATGGCTCAACGCTAACCACACACTATCTCGTTTCTGGACTGATGATACTGCTGATTCCACTTCCTCAGTACCAATGGGAAAAGGTGAGCGCCTAATCATTTGCCATGCAGGTACAGCAAAAGGATTTGTACAAGACGCACTGTTGGCATTTAAATCGAAGAAATCAAATGACTACCACGAAGAGATGAATGCAAATGTGTATGAAGAGTGGTTCAAAAAAATGCTCATTTCATTGGAAGAACCATCAATAATTTTTATTGATAATGCGCCCTACCACTCCCGTCAAATTGACAAAATGCCAACACAGGCTAATAAAAAGCATGAAATAATTAATTGGCTTCGGGACAATGGAGAAAATGTGGACGACTCAATGTTAAAAGTTGAATTAATAAAAATATTAAAAACCAAAAAGAGAGCAAAACGCTATGTAATCAATGAAATGGCAGCAGAATATGGCCATACTGTTCTTCGGATTCCTCCATACCACTGCCAGTACAACGCAATAGAACTTATATGGGCACAAGTAAAAGGGCATGCTGCGAGATGCAATACAAGCCCCCCATTCACAGCGAATAAAATGTTGCAATTGCTAAAAAATGCTTGCACCCACGTAACGGCCGAGAACTGGGCAAGTGTGGTGGAAAGAACTAAAAGAGTAATATTCTCTGATTGGGAACGTGATATTGCGTTTGATAATATATTATCTACACAAGAGCTAATAATAACTGCTACTGAAGACTCCTCATCAGAGGAGTCTAGTGTTGATTATCATTCCGACGACTCGTGCTAATAAAATAAATTAAAATATCCTGATTGTTTTATTTGTATTCATGTATTAACTAAGAAGAAAGTAAAACTTTATATAATGTTATTAAATGTCTTTTAATACTCGTAACATCGATTTCTACCGATTATTTTTAATCTGTGGCATAATCGTAGTAACCCATTATGTGTGACATCACTAAGTGGGCGGTACCCATCCATAAAGTACAAATATTATTTGTATGATATTTGTACGTAAGCAATACAAAACTTAATGAGCGTGAGCTGTCAAAAGACTGATAATATGATGGACGCAGTATAACCTATGTGTCTACATAGGTTTTGATAAAAAAAAAACTCATTAGTGTCTGCCCGTAGTTTGAACTAGGGACCCCCTCGAAAGAGTCGCACGGTATCAACGCTGGGCTATCACAGCTTTCTTGCTTATTATTGTATAAGTGCATATGAAAAGCAGTTATCGACATCGGGCTCTGTAATTTTCAAATTAGTTGGATCGATCATTCGATCTATTTAGTTTTATATGGCGTGCCGTTAATGCCCGATAGATAGCGTGTAATATCTAATAATTATAATTGAATGACCAGCGTTGCTTGGTATTTTTTTTTGAAGATATATTTGTGTGGTATCCGGCTGAATAGAAACCACCCTCTTTTCTTACCGAGGTGTCGTAAAATACGACTAAGGTAAATTGACGTCAGGCAGGCGGCCGGCCCTAAAATACGTAGTCGAATCATGTGACAACACGTTGTGCCGACCCCACTTAGAGTGGGATAAGAGCAGGATGATGATTTGGATACAAATATATGTATTGATAAGGTCTCCAAATAATAGTTCTCAAAAAAAAAAAACTAAACTTTAAGCAAGAAAAAGGGATAAGTAATCTGACTAAAGTCATCTTGACTTTAAGTTTGATGTGAGTTTAGTGAGAGTTTCGTCCCGAAATTAGAAGACCCTAGGTCTTCTTATTAATTTTTATTACATACCTTATCATTTGGTAATGGAGTTATTCGTTTGTCTGCCCGCGATATGTCAAGATTCAGAGTTCGCGAACGTCGATGAAAATATATCCCGTAAGGCACTGAAGGCAACCAAAACGCCCAGAAAGTGGCCAAGATTTGAGCTATAAATAAATATAACAAAGATAACGATTGATGATCTATAGTTTATGACTGACCCGTTGGTGCAGTGGGTAGTGATCCTGCCTTCAGCTCCCCGGGTCGCGGGTTCGATTCCCGCCGAGGGCCAACATTTTCTATAAATGAATTTGTTGGTCTTTGAGCCTGGGTGTATATTTATATTTAAGTATGTATTTAGAAAATATATAAGTATATATTCACCAGTTGTCTGTCTACCATAACACAAGTATTCAGTTACTTATTTTGGCGACGGATGTGCGTGTGTGTAAGTGTCCCATATATTTATATTATATTATTTATAGAATTAGGCGTTCAAAACATTTATTCCCCCCGTATTAATGGAGTCGAAGTTACCAAATGTCAATTTTGATTGATTTTTGTATTCTGTATCTTTAAATAATTTCGTCATCATAATCTACGAGTAAGTAAGTACAGACCTATCTACAGTCAGGAGCAAAACTGAGTCAATGTACTGACTTTGACTATAACATCGAATATATTAATTATTACCAAACTAATTTTGACTGCTGCATATTTTTATGTAAAACTACAACTTATCAAGCACACGATCCGCACAAAAATTCCGGGTATTTATAGTGTTATAGCTATTGTAAAATTATCTTCGACTGACTCACTTTTGCACCACTTGTGAAACACATTCAATTCGAGACTTCAATATTTCGTCCAAAGACCCGTCGCCTATTTCAAGTCAGTTAATCTGTTCTTGGGACTTTTGAAAAGTTTTTGACAACAGCCAGGTGAAATTTTGTACCACTGTTCTTAAACCAGGTTGCGTAAATCGTTGAAATTCGTTGGTGAAGCTTCATATTCGCTGAAAAGTTTTCTTTTCAGATGTGAGCCCAAATTTTCAATAGATTTTTATTAGGTTAACATCCGGACTTAATAGGACTTTAAGATGGCCATGGCAAGATCTTAAAACATTTAATTAAATTTAATTTAAGTTGCTTGTCGAGCGAACCTTTCACTATTTGTGACGCGTGTTCGTCAGATCGTTCCTGTGTTGAAATATTTCTTCATTTTCAGGACATGGCATATTTTCAACGGCTTCTAACAGATGTGTTCTCAGAATTCTCCAGTACATCTCTCCACTCATATTCCCTTCAATTCAAATTAATTAAATATGAATTGGTCCAACGCCGTAAGCTGTTATGCAACACCACGATTTAATATTAGCACCACCATGTTTTACAGTTTGTATATAATCTTTTCCTTTCTTGTCCAATTCCATGGACGACCATCTGTGCTGTATCTGTAATTTTAGTCTCATCTGACTATATGACTCTCATCCAATTATATAAGTCCAGTTTAAGTGTTGTTTCATAAATTGTTTTCTTGCTTTGACATTTTTTTACTAGGAAGCGGTTTTTTTCTCTCAACAGCTCGGAAATTGGCATTGTGTAAGGCTCGACGAACAGTACACCTCCTAATCACTGTGCCTATATAGTTCTTATTGCTTCGAAAGCTAAATATGCTCGAACAGACTCAAAATAGAGGACCACTTTTCTCACATCTCTCACCGATAACTTTTTTGATCGACTACCGACATTATTGTGCACAGGGTATTATTATTTTTTTTAATTCTTAAAACTGTTGATTGACTAATGTTTCACTATTGAGCGATAAATCTTGTGGATTTCTTTCTTTCAAATAAGTTTTTGATCGATTTTATACTATTCGTTGAAATCGCTTTCATGATTCTGTTGAATAGTCTTACAAATAAAAAAAAAGGCTTCAACCGTTCATGATGGGCGTCAATACGACTTTGATAAAAGTCTTTGAACCAGACAAAGCAAAACTGTTTATTTACATTAACTCTAACAGTTAAAAAAATGTGAATATACTGACATACAGTAGACGTTTTGGACGCGGTGCAAAAGTGAGTCAGCCGGTGGAAATTATTTTATAGCTCAAAACTATAAATATCAAAAATTTCTAATGCGGATCGTGTACTTAATAAGCTGTAGTTTTTCATAAAAATATGCAAAATTCAAAATGAAAGTGGTAATAATTAAAATATTTGATGTTATAGTAAAAGTCAGTACATTGACTCAGTTTTGCTCCTGACTGTATATTAATATATAAATCTGAAGAGTTTGTTTGTTTGATTGTTTGAACGCGCTAATCTCAGGAACTACTGGACCGATTATAAAAATGTTACGAGCGTAAGATAGTCCGTTTATCAAGGGAGGCTATAGGCTTTATAACATCACGATAACAAGAATAGGAGAGGAGCAGCAATCAAAAATATTACTAAAACGGCAAAACTTAAAGCTTTCCTTTCGTACGTTAAGTAAACGGTGAAAGTTATTAATAAGTCGTGTATTACAAAATCATATATCTAGCTTTTATGGTTAATCCACTTTAACCATTTTTATGGTTATTTATTATATTGTTATATTATAACGCTAAGATAAATAGGAGATGAGCAATAATAAAAATATTACGAAAACAGCAAAATATAAAGCTTTCCTTGTTTTCGCTGTGTAAACGGTAAAAGTTATTAAAAAATCATGTATTACAAAATTGTTCCCCTCTAAAAGTTCTAAAAAAAAGTCCGCGACAGCATGTCTAGCTTTAAAGGTTAACCCACTTTAACCATTTTTATTGTTATCAAAACACTATATATCGGTTTTAATCTTTACTTGCTATTGCTAGTCAAAAATAAAGTTTAAATACAGTCTCTCTTTGTAACAGTGCCTGACACTCGTACGTTATTTTAAAAATAAATTCATTTCACTGTAAGAAAGACAGGTTCTTTGTTCGCGTTCTCGTGCTTATTTGTATTTTTAAAAGACTTATTCATAATCAAAAACTAACGATGTCTGCGTCCTTGATGTCCTTCAAATAACAGTTTTATTTTACAATTTACAGACACAAGTAAACTTTTTGCTTAATTTGATGCATGTTTTAACCGATTGAAATTTATTGTATGAAATTTTTATAGAATCTTTCAAGCCATATAGTCTTGTGCTATTTAGATTTCTAGTTAGATCATTCCAAGTAGTACCGGCGACTTCAGTTGCGGAAACTTAGTCGTTAAAGTTCCCTAAATAATGCAATGTGTGTTTTCCTTATACTGAAATCACCACGCTGCTCCAATGCGGATTGGTAGGTTACACATATCCCAAGAATGCTCCAAAGATATGCAGGTTTCTTCCTCACGATGTTTTCCTTCACCGCAAACGGTGTGATAAATTGTAATTAACAATTAGACACAAGTGTTTATCACAAAAACACATTAGAGCCTGCCAGGGGTTTGATCCCATAACCCCCTCGAAAGAGTCGTTCGATTTAACCGCTGGGTTACCACAGCTTCACTTCCATATTTATATTCAAACTATTATCTATATTATTAGAGTGTGACTATATTAGAGTATGAATGTATGTTTGTTACTCATTCACGGTGAATCAGCTGAACCAATATCAGTGAAATTTGACACAATTATTCCTTATACACCGGAATAACATATATGCTATAGAAATCCTGTTAATTCTACAATAATAGGATGAAACTAAAAAGTGCCATCTATTATTCGAAAGAAGTTGCGGTTAAAAGCTAGTTTATTCAATAATTTGTGAACTTACCAATGAAAGTTATATAGTTGAGATCACGATAGTTCATCAGTCCAAAGTGTACCAATAACTGCGAACTACCGCCCGATAAAAAGCGGCCGGTCAAAGCTGCTATCCGCGTGCAAGAAGATACTAGCGGATATTTGTCAGGGTCTACCTGCAATTTCACAAAATTCCTGACATAATTGCGTGCTTTACAATAAGTAAATCATCCTTTTGCCCTTATCCCACTTTAAGTGCTGTCGGCATAACATGTTATAAACTATTAAAAGGATGCTTACACAGAAAGCCTATTATAAAGGAGAGGATTATTTAAATTGCAAAATTGCGATAATTAAAAAAAATATCGCAGGTTTAGTATTAAAGTGACCTAATTCAAAAAGTTGTTTGTGGCAAATGGCGATGTAGCGTAGCGCCTACGAAACTCGTGAGCATTAAAGAGCACATAACTTGGAAGCGCACGAACGTCGTAACGGACGTAAAATAACTAGCAAAAACCACTAAGAGTGGGTTAAGGGCAAGAGAATAATGATAAAGTTTTCAGTGACCTCTCCTTCGCCTTCGATAATGTTTAGTTAGTCTCCTCCCTATTCAGATAAGTTAACGTAATTAATGAAAGCATTCCCTTAGTGTACTTAACTTGAACCTTGAAAAGATTTTTTATTCAGGCAATTTCAGTTGTAGATCATTTTCTTAAGATTATGTTAAAAAGAAGCTGAAAAAGACATCTATATATCTTCCTGTCCTTATCCCACTCTAAGTGGGGTCGGCACAACATGTTTTTCTCTTCCATTCTGTCCTATCTTTCGTCAACTCTGGCGCCACTCCTTTCATATGCATATCATACTTCACACAATCCAACCATCTCTTTTTAGGCCTCTCTCTAAGCCCATATCCATCCACATTCAAATTTAACAAAAGACATCTATGTAACAAAAAAGTTTAAACAAACAGACAAGCACTTACTTTAGCGTATATGTATGTCAAATAGGCCACTTCGGTCGCCATGTAAAGACCGTAGAGAAATTGCGACACTTGTACCCATTCTAAGCTTGTAGTCCATAATAGAACTGCATATACCGAAATCCCACTTAAACCTGTAATATTTAAATATTAGTAATCCATTGCTGCATCTATGTTCCGATCGGAACATAAATTCAAATTCAAATTATTCTTTATTCAAATAAACTTGTAAACAAGTGCTTTTGAATCGTCAACTCTACTGCTGGTCCGGAAAGCTGTTCCTACCGAGAAGAGCCAGCAAGAAACTCGGCGGTTGCTCTTTTAAAAATATAATTCTTATGACTAGTTACATTTAGTCATTACTGTCTTGTACAGGGTCTAAGCGAGCTATATCCACGCATTCTTATCTTCTAAGTAGACTTCAACAGTATAGTAGGCTTTATGGATCAGCCTCTTTTTGACAGTGTTTTTAAACTGATGTAATGGCAAAGCTAAAATTGATTGCGGAATTTTATTACAGAATCTTATACATACCCACAAACGATTTACGTATTTTGCAAGGCGCAAAGCAGGAGCCTCAAGCTTATGTCGGTTCCTACTTTGCCTATTATACACATCAACTATCGTTTTATAATTCTTTATATTCTTATGTACATAAGAATATAAAGAATATATTCTTATGTACATAAGAATATAAAGAATATAAGATTGGCACCTCGATTAACGAACAGATGAGTGTTTAAAGTTCCAGCTTGTTACACATGTTCGGAGGTATAATAAATGGTGGGGGTTAAATCAACTACTATATAATTATGCTTGCTTGCATGGTTTACTTCTTGCGATGTCGTCGCGGACTTTATCTCCTGATGATGATTCGGTAACGGGGCGAAACGTTCGAGTTTGTGACAGTGAATGTGTGCAGTGTTTATGCACTATAGCACAATAAACCTACACCAACACCTCAATGGTGGTAGTGGTGGAGGTTTATAGTGCATGCGTTTTTGAAAATCCTGCATGAATCAGATATGAAAACCGACAGGCCACTATACATTTACCATTACACATATTCGCTAATTAATTTATTAACATATATCGCAGATTATAGCTAAATTATATAATCACTAGCTTCTACCCGCAACTTAGTTCGCGTAGACTGTTGTCGTGTGATAGGTTGATAATAGATCTCGCTTTTCAATGTCATCCTATTCCTGTAGAATTAACAGGATTTCTATAGTTCATGTTAATCTGGTGTAAAATGAATAATTGTGCCAAATTTAATTGATATTGATTCAGGAAAATCGCCGTGAAAGAGTAACAAACATACATCCATACTCACAAATTTTTGCATTTATAACATTAGTAGGAAGTTGGATAGGATTATTTTTGAATTTGAATGTATAAGACGTATTATTTTTATTCATATATCATACTTACAGATCATGACGTCGATATTTAATATACTGTAATTAGCCTTGAAAATAAATTGTTACCAATGGAACAAACTCGATTGGTTTTATTTATTGCTACTTGAAATAGATACTCTCTAAAGAGCTTCATGTATCAAAGTACTTAGTTCACAAAAAATTCCTGTACATCCTTCCAACAATACGCTTATGTACAGTTAAATGCAAGTTATTTTATAATACTACTACTTAAGCAAAAAATTAAAAATAATCTTAATTCTCATCTTATTGTAGGAACAACTGATTGTTCTGCATAATCTGAATTATATGTTATCTTTGATAAGGATTATATCTGATATACACAAATTATGATTAAGGCAATATTATTCTACATCGATATTAGTAGTTATCTGCCATCAAAAACAGCGCTTAATCAGATAACTACCTACCTAAGGCATACCTTACACCTACACACACGCACGCACGCACGTACGCACGCACGCACGCACACACGCGCACACACGCGCGCGCACACACACACACACACACACACACACACGCACGCACACACACGCACGCACGCACGCGCGCGCGCGCGCACACACACACACACACACACACACACACACACACACACACACACTAATACCCAAAATAACAAATCAACATTCAATGTGGGACAAACAAACATTTATTAAAATTAGTTCTTAGAATACAGACGTACATCACAGACATGATGTAAATAAGATAAGAAATGATTATATCTTTATGTCCTTTAACCAATATTTGTGGGTGTAAATTTTCATCTTATATCTTGCGTAATATTGACATTGTTTGGTCAAAGAGTGAAGTATAAGGTATTAAAATACTCCCAATTAATGTAGCCTTGGATTTGAGACTGTTGCACTATAAAAGTTTTGATACAAAATATTTCATAAAGATCATTTTTAGTTTCACAAGTCAGAGGTTCACTTCTTATTTTTGAAATATAAAACACAATAAATATTAATATGGACATAAAATAGACAAGGGTCAAATAATCAGTACTGGTTGAAATTCTGAATTTTTGAATATATTACCTTCATTCTCTATGAATATAAGTAATTAAGTAAAGAGATATAATAACATATTAGTTTAATGTTTTCAATTAACTCAACTAATTTCTTTGCAAAAGAAGAATACATTTTGCAACTTTGCTCATTTTTATTATTTGTGCTTAATATGCATATTTTCATTTAAATTAGCTAGCAGTTTACTGTAGTCATAATTCTTCAAATGATATTGATGCAATCAGCATAATAGTGTATCAAAGTTGATTTATAGATTAAAAATATATTCTATTCAATATTTTTGTATGTATTGCAATAAAATGCAATAGAACACCTACATTGCTATATTAACATGGATGACTGCACATAATTTTGTGGCTGCCGCAACTTTTATATCTGATGTTAAGTGATGGTAATATATGTACTACTTTAATAAAAGACCCAAGAATAAACCCACACAACTAATGAGAATATTATTTTGCTATAATCCATGTTTAATGTGGATTATAGCTAAATAATATTCTCATTAGTTTTGTATTATGGACCTCCGCAAAGTAATGCCTAATTCTATAAAAACCCATACACAAGCATAGGAAATGTGACTTTATTCTTCAAATAGGGTGATTTGAAGTGGATTCACATTATATAAATTTAAATATTATATAATTAAGTATAATGTAATTTACCCTTACTAGGTATATAGAAACTCTGGTTTTCCAACTTATCAATTACACTATTGTAATACAGTAATCAATTGGTAAGCTGTATTGTATTTGTCGTAAACTGGATTCATACATTAAATAAATCTATATGAATATGTTCTTTATCTATTTTAAATTACTTACATGCAAGGACTGTGCAAATCATGCCCACATGGAATGGCCCCAAGAATGCTGGCTATGTTTCCATGCTGAATCGCTAAGCTGATTCTTTGTGCGAAAAAGGAGCCAGCCCTCTTATTGTAAACATTAAAAAATATTTCAAATAATATTCTAATCACCATATTATTTAAAACGCTAATTGATTATCAGTAGTCACCAACTGAGTACATAAATTCAAAAACTTTAGAAAACTTAGTACATCTGATTTTCGGTTTGTGATTGTTATAACATGCATAATATAAGTTAACATTTTACTCACCTGAAAGAATTATCACTGGCTTGAATCTAAGGAAATCTGTGATTAAAAAGACTACAACAAGTAGACCCAAATAGGAGTATGTTCCAACAGGATATACTTCCCGGTTTAATTGTTCTTCGGTAATATTTCGCCATCCTCCCGCCAGGAATTCTGTAACGAATGGTTCAGACGGCCGGATCTCACGTAACGTTCCAAATAGACACAGTATGAGAGTTACTTTTATCCAGTCTTGCATTGTGATGGTCACGTTATTTTTCAATTAAATCATAGTCAGGACGTACTGTCTGTTGTAGTACCACTGGGTAAATGTTTACGTAATATTACTGTAGTCAGCACTGAATATGTGCAATTGTTTACGAACCATCATGCTCGCTCGTACCATCTGTAATATGGAAAAGGTTATCCAAATCTACGTTTGTCTAAATAGTTGAGATTGGAATATTCATTAATGTATCTTTTAAAAAATGTAAATGATCTAAAATTTACGATAAATAGAAATGCAATTTTAAATAGAATACAAAAACATTTAATTAATTGGCATGTGACATTACCAGCATATATAGTATTATCCAGGGGGGTGAAACTCTCTAAG
Organism: Morpho helenor; assembly: GCA_029227775.1. Lineage (NCBI taxonomy): Eukaryota > Metazoa > Arthropoda > Insecta > Lepidoptera > Nymphalidae > Morpho > Morpho helenor. The sequence goes on from JARGCU010000008.1 coordinate 4,449,048, forward strand.
AAGCACTCTTTAGGTCGCCGAGAGCGTCATCTCATTGCAAGCATTGGACAACAAAAATTAGTTTTATGTCATTATTCACTAGATGTCGCAAATGATACACTGTAATATATATAAGTATCTGTCATAAATTTTCAAATTTTTCTGCCAAAAACGCATCACTGCTTATTTAAAGGTCGATATTGGAAATTATGCCGTCCAAAAATTATTTTATGTGTTATTTTGGATGTGAAAACGTTGGTAAGTAACTACTATAATGTTTTTGAAACCATTTAGTACCTTTTCCTAGCAATAGAAATTTTTACTGCAGAAATTTAATTTTTAACCCTTTTAATGCCGAGCGAAAAAGAAATGCCTACACGAGAATAACCAGCCGAATTTTTTTAATTTTATTTATGTACATTCTTATGCAATTAAAACCAAACGAGAAATAATATTTACACGATTCAAAAAGTAATATACTAAGAATAAAATAGGAACAAGTTTGCTCCTCCTTAACCCTTTCTAAGTAGGGTTTTAAACAATTTGTTGCATGTTAGTTATTTTACGAGCACCCGCAACTTTGTTTCTTAGAAAAAAATATGTGGTTATTCGTAATAAATATTATATTTTAACACTTTCGGTTACATTATTTTGGTATACATTTGAAATATTTGGTCTGATTTAGACTATAGCTACAAAAATTCAAATGTGTGATTTCAGGTTTACAGCAAATGAAGATTATGATTATGAAAACTAATTACAGAGTGTAGTACGTATGCAAAGTTAGTTGTTTTCAACAAATAAACGTGTAAACTGATGAACATTTGTTATTTGTATACGCTTGATATTTTTTTTAATGTTTTAAAAGTATTTTTCAAGTGTTTCCTGAATTGACATACTATTTAAAAAGATGTAAAAAATAAAAATTATTAAATATTACATAGCTTTAATCTTTTATTCATTACCCTTATTTAGAATAATAGTTTGGTGCTACTCTTTGATTTGAACTGGAATTTGGAGATGCCAAGTCCGTTCAAATTGAAGTGGTATAGCGCCAAACTATTTTTTTGTAAATACTATTTTTATATAAGGGTCACTATATGAATGCAGTACAGCGCCATCTAGTGGATTATTATGATAACGTTACAGCGACATCTCTGCCAGATCAGCGAAAACAGTCCCTTATCATTACTTCAAAAAAATGACAGAGTTGCACATCTATATCCTATATAGTGTATTATCTATGGTATTATCTATGATTACCAGGTTGCATTATTTTGTTTCTTTTATGATAAATTGATAATCGAATGGCTCTTATTAACTTTGAATCGTTGCCAATTATTTTTTTTAGACCGCGGTATGTATGCAAAGTATACTTATTATGAATTAATGATAATTATTTTTATTTGGTACCTAATGAAGATTTATTGTGCATCGTATATTAATTTTTCAACATAAGACTAAGAAAACAATATTCATGATCATCGATTGTAATATTTCTATAAGTACTTTCAATTTATTGAATTCGTACATATCTGAGATCTTTTTATTATCTATACTAATATTATAAAGAGGAAAAATTTGTATGTATGTTTGTAATGTTTTCAAACAAAAACTACTAAAACGATTTCTAAAATTCTTTCACCATTGGAAATCTGCATCTTTATTGAGCAACATAGGCAATATTACATTTTCAAAAAAATAGGCATCTAACGGATCCCTATTTTGGTAATAAAAATGTATTAAGGTGTACAAAAAGGGGTGAAACCGCGGGATATTGCTAGTTAATAATAAAACTGCATTACAGCTTTTGACATATGTATTGATGACTTATGTATTATGTATACTTATTCGTCTGTGATATTTGTATTTACGCCTGGTATTTATACTTTGTATGAGTTTAATTTATACTGTAGAAGTTTAATATGACCAAAATTGATAAAATCTCTATAGGCTTGATAAGAGAACACTCAACGATTGGCATGCATCTACGAATATTAGTAAATATTTAAAGTCTTTGCTATTGCTAAGTGAGCTTGTAGGATGTCTGGTAGTGTTTTCTTTAACCAACAAGTAGAACGCTATTATATTCGACGTCAGACTGTTTTCTGCTTCACTAGTTGAATGTTATGTGCTTAGTAAGTTAAGTCTATGCGCGATTTTTTAAATAATGTTGCAGTGCTCATATTGTTCTAAAGATTTCAAATATGAAAGTGAAAAGAAAAGACATGAACAAAGTCATATACCACAATTTAACTGCAAGCAGTGTTGTAAAACATTTAGTTTTTTGTAAGTTAAATTTTACCATTTTATTTTATTAATGTTTACATTCTGTTACTTTTATTTTAATTTGAGTGAACTTAAAAAAATCAGTCCTGATTTATAATATTGTTTTTTTTGGTCAAAATTATTGTATCTATTATGAGATTTTTATATATAGATTCTAAGATACATTCAATTTTTTTTGTTTTTTTTTTTTCAGATCTGCATTAAGAAGACATCAGAAGCAGCATGAAAGGACTGGTAGTGTTGTATGTAGTAATTGTGGTCGAAGCTTTAGGGATGAAGAACTTTTAAAACGTCATATAAAATATGCTCATAAAGGTATATTGGAAGCTCATATATATTATCTGTTTATAAGAAATTATAACGATAGTAACAATTACACTGGATAAAGAGTAGCCTGAGAAATTGTAAAATGATGATGATATTAGTAGTATACCTTAATAAATAGTAACTGGTTGACCGAGTCTAGCTCGTTAATTTTTTACAAAAAAAATTATGTAGTTGGGGATAGATCCTAGGTATTCACATTTCTTGAGACTGCCCCTGAATAAACTACGCTGACTTGACAGGTTATGGCAAAAACAGTGTTTTATATTCAATATAAATTTTTGTATTTTTAATGCCCAAACAGAGATAAAACTTTATTTTACATAAATCTTACCTATCAATTTTTTTCCCCCTACATGCTAAATTTCAGGAAAATTGTTGGAGCTGTTTCTGAGATTCTGATATACATACAAGATTAACTCATTTAAATTTTAAAGATATCTATTAATTTGTTAGATATGAAAGTATATTACTATAAATTATAGTGCTAATTTTTATTTATTTGTGCTGTTTACTAACAGCTGAGTGAGAAAAATTTCAAATTTTTATTGTATCAAAAAATTTAGATTTTTAATTTTTTTTACATACTGTAAACTTGTTTACATATATACAAATTTATTGCATCATATAGTTAAAAACATTTGCTATAAAAATGATAGCTTATATATAATAGGCACTAATTATTAATTGGGTTGGTATAAAATTGCCTATTAATATATAATTTCATAGCTACCTTTATCTTTTAGATATTATATTACTACTAGCGGCCTGCCCCTGCTTCGCACGGGTATAAAATATGTATCCCATGTCAGTCAGTGTAAAAAAAATGATTAAAATTGATCCAGTAGTTTTGATATGGCGCTGTATTTAAAAAATGATTTTCCCTATTTTCCCGCTTTTCTATTGAAATTTTTCCTAGATTTTCGTTGCTATAAACCTTACGGAGCCCGAGACCTTTCCAACGAATGCAAAACCGTGGAAATCGGTTCGTGCGTTCTGGAGTTATATCGTCAGGAAGGAAAACCCGACTTATTTTTATATAGTAGATTTACCTAGATAGTGTGTGACATATCTAGGGAAATGGTACCTAATGCATAGGGAATTATTTATATCACCTATCTGTAGGTTTCAATTATAACTTTATGATGAATAATTTCATTAGGTGATAAGTTAAGTTAACCCACCATGTGGTATCCGGTTTTGTAAAATAGACCACCCTCTTTCTTACCGAGGTGTCATAAAATACGACTAAGGTAAGTTGACGTCAGGCAGGCGGCCGGTCGTAAAATACGTAGCCAAATCATGTGACAGCATGTTTATAACATGTTTTGCCGACCCCACTTAGATTGGGATAAGGGCAGGAGGAAGATGATAAATTTGATTAGGTGATAAGTTTGGGCTGTTTATGAATTAAACTACACTAAACACTAAACAACATTAAACAGGTGCTTCTGTTTCTTTACAATTTTTTGACCTGGATTTGTCTTTAGCTATACTTCCCTTGGCCACTGCAGTTGTTGATTTGTTAGCTTTTTTTATTATTACTTTTGTTTTAAGGATCTCCCGCCAAATAACTCACTTTATTATCATTATTCTTTACAGATACCAATGTTTGCACAAAATGTGATGCAAAATTCAACAGTGAGTTGGCGTTATCATCCCATATGAAATCACATAAACCCAAATCCGAAAGAAGGTTTAAATGCAAATATAATGGCTGTGACAAGTCTTTCAACTTTACACATCATCTGAGGCATCATGAGCTAACCCACACAAATGAAAAACAATATGATTGCAAAATATGTGGGAAGGGTAAAACCAATAATGACTAATTTATACTAATATATAAAGGCGAAGAGTTTGTTTGAATGTGCTAATCTCAGGAACTACTGGACCGATTTGCAAAATTCTTTGTGTGTAAGATAGTCCATTTATCTACATAACATCACGCTAAGATGAATAGGATCAGCAATAAAAAAATATTACGAAAACGGCAAAATTTAAAGCAATCTTTGCATGTGCTAAGTAAACGGTGAAAGTTATTCAAAAACCATGTATTACAAAATTGTTCCCCTCTAAAAGTTCTTAATAAAAGTCCGCGACAACACATGTCTAGTTTTAAGGCTAACCCACTGTAACCATTTTTATAGTTATCATAAGACTATAATACGGTCTTAATTTTTCCACGCGGGCGGAGCCGCTAGCGATTGCTAGTAGTTTATAAAGCTTACTGCTAATGTTATAAAATACTTTGTTACTCATATTATATAAGCTATCAGCAAAATGTTTCGCGTCATATCTGTGGTTTTGTACTTTGAACAGTTTCTTTTATGATTCATTTGCATCATGTTGCTTTGAAGATATGGCGACTTAATTCTGAGGGAATATATGCGTAATGGGTTTATCATCAACGCATTTTAATATAGAAATTTATACATATAGAACTTCATCGCGGATTATAGCAAAATAATTTTATTATTACTTTTATACAAATAGAACTTTTAGAACTAGAAAATTTATAATTAATGTATAGATTCCGGCTATACTCACGTGTTATTTTATCGGATGAGCCCGACTAGTTTGAAGCGCGGCGTTACGCCGCGTAAAGAGCTCATGAATAAGAGCCCCGTATGGGCTTGAAACTAGTCGGGCTTATCCGTTAAAATAACACGTGGGTATAGCCGGAATCTATACATTAATTATGAATAACACTCACGATAGTTTAAATAGAAAATTTATCTTGTTCAGCTGAAGATAGAATACATTTGAGCAGTCGAAATCGTAACCAATAAAAGCTTACAAAAAGTTACATTTGTCATTGGACAGATAACTGTGTGAAATTTTAAACAGTTGTGTATTGACACCACTTGCTAGTCTTAAGGAAAAAAATATTATTTTTATTGATTTTTTATTACGAATATGTTGGATATTATTGCTGATTCGTGCATTTCACAATTCGAAAGTGACCATTAAAATGTTTTCAATTTGAAACATGTTATGGATCTTATAATACTTGAACCCAAAGGAACAGCAGTTAGGTTGTTTTTTTTCGATTAAAAAAGTAAAAAAAAAGTGTTTGTTACTGTTCTACTGCAGGACATAGGCCTCCTATCTCCATTTCTTATGAGAGAAAGGTCGGAGCTAATACCTACCACGCTACACCAATGCGGAGTTCTCTAGAGACATGTAGGTTTCCCCACGATGTTTTCCTTTACCAAAAAGCATCTTATTAATTGCAAATATCAATTATAATTGCCGTAAATAGGAAGAGATGTTTGTTGTAGTGTTACCAGTTTATTACAATTTTTCGTTTAGAAATATTTTTGTAATTTATAGAATTAGGCGTTACTTTGCGGAGGTCCATAATACAAAAGTAATGAGAATATTATTTTGCTATAATCCGCGATAAAGAAAATATATGTAATGCTAAATGTAGAGTGTACTATTCGTTCTCATACCTGATACATGCATAATTTGCAAGAACTCATGCACTACCCGACACCGATGGCACAACAATACACAAGCACTGCACACATTCACCACCACAATCTCAACAATTGTTTCGCTACGTAACTGAAGCATCGTCAGGAGATAGACTACACGACAAAATCGTAAAGCATGTCGCGGAGTCTATCTCCTCATCAGGTATGAGAACGAATAGTACACTCTACATTTAGCATTACATATATTTTCTTTTATCGCGGATTATAGCAAAATAATATTCTCATTACTATTGAAATATTTTTGTATCTAACTATACGCAGAATGACCTCGTACAGATCTCAGGAAGCCGCTGGATCTAAGTGTAATCCATTGAAGAGACTTATGTACAGTAGTAGACATTTATCCGCTGAGTTAAAAGATGATGGATCTTAATTTAACTGACATGTTATGATATTATTACAGGTTTCATCCAGTTCCACCATTTCAAAGCGCATCTTAAATCACACGCGTCAAAAGATAGTTTTTATTGCCCCATTCAGGGATGCAGTAAGAAATTTTTGACTGAGTACTCTAGGAAAAGGCATCTTGGTACTCACAGTAAGTTTTTAGGTTACATCTGTATTTCAAGTAACGTGTGATATATAATCGGAAGAATGCTGTTATGTATGTATGTAATGCTGTTATTGCTGTTATGTATGTAATGCTGTGAATGGTATTAAATAAATAAATATATGGGACACTTATTATAGACACACGTGGTCGTTCGTCCCCAAAGTAAGTAACTTAGTACTTGTGTTATGGGTGACAGACAGCTGGTGAATATATACTTATATATTTTTTAAATACATACTTAAATACAAATATACACCCAGGCTCCAAGGCCAACGAATTCATTTATAGAAAATGAATTCCCTCGGCGGGAATCTAACCCGCAACCCACGGAGCTGAAGGCAGGATCACTACCCACTGCGCCAACGGGCCAGTGTTATTGTATAAAACATATGTTAAGCGATTTAAATATAACGTAATACGTCCGCAAATCGTTCGTTTTATAATTTATTATAATATATTTGCAGTATTTTGAGGAATTTCAAAGTTAGTACAAAAGTAATAATATATTTTTTTAAGTATTATAAAAGCATTCTCATGGTTTAAATATGTGAACCATTTTTTCATTTCCATATGTTTTTACGAATTAGGTAATACGGAGTTGCCATTTTCTGAATGTATAGTTTCAATAAAAAAAAAATTACGGTAATTACGTACGTAAGTACGGTTACGCCGTGTGGTATCCGGCTGAGTAGAATAGACCAACTTCATTTCTTACCGAGGTGTCGTAAAAGTTGACTAAGGTAAGTTGAACCACCGTGTGGTATCCGGTTTAGTAGAAAAGACCACCCTCTTTCTTACCGAGGTGTCGTAGAATACGACTGAGGTAAGTTGATGTCAGGCAGGCGGCCAGTCCTAAAAACGCAGTCAAATCATGTAACAGCATGTTTATAACATGTTGTGCCGACCCCACTTAGAGAGATAAGGGCAGGAAGATGATAACGTACGGTTGTAGGATTATTTATTTAGTAAACTATTGTTAACAAATTGCTTTGTCTTTGCAGAAAATACGGTCGACAGTGGCATATCCTCTGACTCCAATTGCGATGTTACACAAGAGTCCGCTAAAGGTTTGTGAAATTCTCTTGATTATATTGTTGTAACTAAGTATACTTGATAATAATTAAATTAAATATTAACTTGATAAATATTTCCATTTCAGGTTCAATCTTTTGTGCGGTGTGCGGTCATTTAGTACCGTTGTCGTTATATCAAACGCATAAAGATAATTGTTTATCAGAAGAAGATAAACCTAAAGATACGTCTGTAATACAATTGTCAAATACTGAACAGTTTTATGATCAAAACAATGAACCTGAGATCAGTACATGCAAGACAATTTTAGGAAGGTGCATTGTGAATGATTCAGAAGACAGTAGTTGTCTCTGTGACCAAATTAAAACGGATATAGAATTCCGCGATATAACAAGTCCTATTGAACAAACTGTTAATGAATCTGTATCTATTGATAATAAGAAACTTACTGATAATGCTTGTGAAAGATGTGATTGCTCCAATTTGAAAGGCTGTGGCTACCAAGATTCAAATGCAAAACCAGATTTGAATAGAGATTACCCACAGTTAGAATACAGAAATGATGGAGTAATAAAAATAAAAGATACTTTTGATATGGACATATCAGAAATCATTAGTTTTAAAAATGATACCAAAGTTAAAGGAAATAATGAACTATTTAGGTCCAATAACTTTGTGCCATATAATAGTTGCAAGGCTGTGCTAGGTAAATGTATTGTAAGTGGAAATGGAACTATAAGTGATGAATGTCTATGTGCTAAAATGGCTATGGATGAGGAAACAATAATTGAACAAGAAATTGATGAAATAACGCCTCAGCCAATTATTTAAATGTTATTTCGAATGTTTTATATGTTATCCAATGTGATATGTTATCTAATGTGATATGTTATGCAATATAAATAATATTTTAATAAAATGTTTTGTATTTTTTTAGATTTTTATACAAATATACTATTTCACGTGTAAAAGATGAAATGAAACTGAGTTATATTATTAACTTTATATTTATTTACAACGTACTTCTTTACATTTTCAACCATATTATACAAAATATATCTTAGTTAACAATAACTACAATAATAAAATTATTTTACAATCAGACCTCACTTCCGCTAAACATCACAAAGTTAAGTCTTAGATAAGTTAATAAGGTCTAGACGGCGTTTCACAGAACCAATAAATTTTTTCTTGGACAATTTCTGGCGTACCCATATGTTTTATACAAAATCTTCGACAGTATACCAAACACAGTATAACAAAACTACAAATATATTTCAAAATATTGAAGCACTGAAACGCTTTCTAGAGTTTTATCTAAGGTTAAAATAATATTTAATAATTACAATGCCACTTATTCATTCAAAGGTATCACATTACGGCACAATTAAATGTTATTTTCTTACATATTACATTTGATCCCTATATTAACAATTAAATACCATATGATATTAATAATATTAAAGTCAAGTTTAGATTTTTCAAGTTCCAATAAATTGAAGACTATATTGTTAAATATTAAAATATACATTTATCTATGGTAACAATTTTAAAAACAACCCTCTCCTATTGAACTCTGTGAAGGAATTCTCGAAATTAATGATACATTTAACGAGCGTTGTATCTCACGTACGTGAAAGAATAAATAATCTAAAATCCTCATGATGATTTACTTTTTCTAATTTGACTAGTCTAATAAAAACAAGTAATTATTATATATCAATATAGGTAAACATATCTTTAGTATTTCTTAATAAACTTAGAACCATTTGGAATCTTAGCGAGAATATTTGTGTTACGACTTAAATTGTGCGACTTGTTGTCTATGAATTTACATTGGTAGTTTAAGTCACATTATTATTAGATTTCAAAATCACAGGAAACAAAGTAACAATAATGTACAATTTTTATTCACTTATATTAAAATGCTACTATGCTACATTGTTTATATCAGAATCCAAACTGCTTTCATCGATTGTCCTTGTATCACTCTTTGCTGGTAAATCACTGATGTAATTTAGTTCTTGATTGCTTTCACTACTATAATCTTGTTTAAGTGGTTGCAAAATTTTTTCTTGCTCAATTGGAACTACACTTAGATACTCACTATCATTATCCTTAATAGCATTTTCCGTCGTTTGATCGTTAGAAATTGAAGCTTTTGAGATAATTTCAGGTACTGTACTTGGTCTTTTTGTAGTATCTAAGTCATCTGTGTCCAATAAGAAAGTGGAAATAGGTAAGACTTCCTTATCGTCTGGTTTTGCACTTTCAGTCATTATTTTTTCATCGCTATTGGACAAAGGTGGAGATGTTGCCATTTTATTTAACTCTGTTGAATATTCTGAATCCTGTTCATGAGAATTGCTATTTGTAAAAAGCTGATTAAACAAAAAATCCTCATTTTCTATTGCTGTCGTTGTAGTTTCAAGCTCAGGTCGCTGTGTTATTGCTAGCGCAATGTTTGATGCATTGGCGTCATTACTTTGTGTGGTTTGCTTACTTTCAATATTAGATATAGCATCGAAGCTACTAGGATTGTGCTCTTCTATGTTATCATTTTGTGTTTCATTTAAACTTGTTGGTTCAATATCATGACCTTCTTGAAGTTTTTTCACAAGACTTTTATTATTTTCTATTTCTGGTAAGAACGGATTCATTTCAGTTTCATGATCTACGAACTCAGAAGATGGTGAACTGGTAGTTTTGGGTGAAACAAACGATTGGTTTTCACTGTGATTAGATATTTCATATATAGTTACATTCAAATTATTTACTTGTGTTGTGTTCTGTGGCGTCAAATCGGTCATCCCAGCTGAACTTTCCTGATAGTAATGATTAACATTATTAGATAGTGACGAAGTAACTATATTAGAATCATCAAGCGGTTGCTTGTTTTCGTTTGCTTGCATTGGCATTGGTAGTTCTTTTACTGATAGATCTTCCTTATTTTCATTTTCTTCCCAAACAGGAGCTGGTTTAGGGGTTGCTATGGAAATCTCTGAGTTTGTGGTTGTTTCAATTGAGTTTTGCCCTGATGCTTTGTAAATATACTGTTCTATCGTTGTAGTTTCAAATGAAGAATTTGATGTTAAGTTTGTCGCCACATTAATGTCTTGTTTACTAGAATCCATTATATTTTCAGTTTCAGATTTTTCTTTTTCCATATTAACTCTTTTTACTCGGGAATCTTCGTTGTCATAATCTTGAGGCATGCCGTATAAGGGTTCATCGGCATCTGACACTTTGGTTGTATTAGACCCCATGTTGTTTAAATAATCCGGTTCAAAGTCATCTTTGTTAGTTCCACGCCCCATTATCTGATCTATTTTAGTCGCGGAAGTTTCAGTAGTTTCTTGTTTATCCGTTCTGTTCATAACATCTTCAAAATTTACTTCTGTGACTGTTTCTGATAACCAATCTGAATCAGTCGTAGTTTCTAATGATTCCTCGTTTAATTTGTCATTAGATTCTGTAACAACTTGCTCTTTGTTTCCTTGCTTAGATATTGATTTTGACGATCTGTTGTAAAGCATACTGATTGCATCAAATGTTACATCAGTAGTTTCGTCTGCTAAATCTTTCTCTGTAGATGTACGATAAGACATATCTTTCTTTGTGTTATTTATATCTAAGGCATCTATAAGATTTTTGTCATCTTCTGCACCTTGAAACTGTTTGTTTATAGAATAACCTCCTTCTGTTGTAGTTACCACTTTATTTGTGTCGTTTGAATCAAATTGAGTATTTTCTGCATTCATAACACTCGGTACTTTCATTTGTGGATCGGGGTCTGTGTTATTTTCTGATGGAAATTCCTTTGGTTCATCTTCGTTTTGATCTTTATTTATGTTAATAAATGTTGTGGTTTCAATATTATTTTTGTTAGTTGTAAGCTGATCGGGTGATATAGGTACTACTACATCCATCTTTTGTATATTAGCTATTGTTGTATCGACAGGTGGCATTTCACCATTATTTTTAATAAGATCAAATGTAATATCTTCGTTGTTTACGTTAATACTATCCGTTGTTGATTCAGAAGCAAAATCTTCAAATTTCTTAGATGAACGTTGTTCCGTTTTATTGACATGTTCACTACTTACTTCACCTTGCATTTCTGTGTTCATTTCATCATTGATATTTCTTGAAGTAGTTTGTGAATATAAGTTTGAGTTCTCGTCTGTTATCTCGTCATTATTATGTTGAAGCCAATCATTTTCAACGGTGGTGTAATTATTGGTATCGACGGAAGTTAAATTTATTTGTGGACCATTTTCCCGCAAAATGGATATGATTTCAGGTTTTGGCTCGTAGGAAGGCTCATTAATAATGTGAGGCTCAGATAAAGATACTCTCATTGTTGTAGTCATCATTATATCCATATCGTATTTAATATTTTCGTTGCCTTCAGAAGACTTTATTTCAATATTACCGTCACTTTTTTGGTTTGTGTCGTCTGTATTTGATTTTGGTAAGTTTTCTGTGCTTGTTTGTAGTTCTTCAGGCTCTGCAGTTGTATAAAGTCCCATTATACTGTCTAAATCAAATGTAGGGCGGTCAAAAGTATTTTTTAAATAAGTAGAATTATCAGATTCATTTTGTTTTGGCTGATGTTCGTCGCTTATAGCTGGCAACTCTTTAGGTGGAATAATTGTTACCGAGGCTACCGTTGACTCCGGGCTAGAAATGTCGTGTAACAGTCGAGTTTCCGTATTAGATTCTAAGTTCGGTTCATACTCTGATTTTGGCTCATTGGCTGATTTTGTTTCATAATTTATTTCCAAAGTAGGATTTATTGAATTTATAAATTCAGTAGATTCTTTTAGCACTGGTTGCATTTCTGTTGTTGTTTTGGGTTGAAATTGAGCTTCCGTAGTTTGTTCTGGTTCAAGTTCGAATTTTGGTTCAATATTGGGTTCAGGTGCAGGATTTGGTATAATTAATTCGGGTTGCGCATTTGGCTCTGCTGTTGGTTCTGGTTCAGCCGTTGGTTCTGGTTCAGCTACTGGTTCTGGTTGAGCTACTGGTTCTGGTTTAGCCGTTGGTTCTGGTTGAGCTACTGGTTCTGGTGTAATTGTTGGCTCTGGTGCGGCTGCCGGTTCTGGTGGTACTATTGGCTCTGGCGCGGCTTCTGGTTCTGTAGTCATTGGTACTGGTTCTGACTCAGGTTTGGTTTCTGGCTCCGGTTCAGGTTTACTTTCTGGTTCCGTTATAATCTCTGCTGTAGGTTCAGGTTCAGGCTTTGGTTCAGTTTCAGAATCTACATTTGATACTGTTATTAGTGTCGATTCTGTATTAGGTATAGGTTCTGGCTCTGCATTTGGTTCTGGTTGAGGTTCTGGTTCAGGTTTTGGTGTTTCTGGACCAAATATATGAGGAAAATTTAGATCAGTCTCTTTTTCGGTTGTTGTTTCTGGCGTGTAATATCGTGGTTCATTCCAGTCAAACCTGTTTTCTTCATTAGCTAAGCGATTTGTTTCGGTATTAGGTTTATCTTCTTCGGAAAAGTTCTTTACTGTGCTTGCATTGGGTGTAAAGGAAAGAACGTTCATTTCTTTTTGCGTAGTAGTTTCTTGATTTCTTTCTCCAGAATTTGAGTCAGCTAGCAGTGGCATGCACCTCTTAGGAGCTCTTATATCAGCAATTTGTCCATGTGGGCACACGCACATAAAATCAAGTGAAGATTCATCAAATTCACACTTGTATTCGCAATCGTTGTTATTAATTTTACATAAATCAAGAACAGACGTAGTCGGTAACTCTTCTTCAGCAACATGGTATACGCTTATCATCCTGTTGTTGTCATTCAGATAATTATTAAGATTTGTTTTTAACGTTTTTGCTGTGAGAAGATCTTCATTAGGTTCTGTGTTATGTTTAGGAATCCAATGAATTCTGTACGTTACAATGAGTGATCCATTTCTGTGAAAGGAAAAATATATCAGATTATAATTAATTGAGTGAAACTGTTTATATATTTTTTTTGTAGAAACACTGTCATATATTTACCTTATCTGTACGACTTCAACCATAATTTCATTATCGCCATTTTCTAAGGTATTTCTATCGAAAAGAGCATGTTTTAGAGCATCACTGAAACTTGAGGTAAATTCTCTGTATCGTTCACTTTCTGGGTCTTCCATATCGAGTGTAAAGATTTCGTTATCTATCTTCAATTTTCCCTCCAATGTTCTTGGTACTGAAAATGTAATGATAACTTTGTTATTGATGTATTAATTTCCATTACCTATATAAAAAAGTTTGTCTTACGAAATTTGTTGTGAGACCTTTCTATCAAAATATATCTCATTCTTGCAATACAGACACATGTCAGTAGGTCTTTCTGTCTGTTTTTTTATAAAAAACTAATATCGCATATTTGCAGTTTGTTAATCTTATTTTTCTCTGCTCATATATTGGGAAATGCTGGTAAATGAATTATATCTACGCAAGCATTTTTCCTCAATGTTCCGATTAGTATTATAAATGTATTGCATCGTAAGTTTTATAAATAAATCATAATAGCCTTATAAATATGTAAGAAAAGTCAGAAATTATCAGTAGCTTTAACGTCTACGCCAAAAGTCGCTCAAAGTTAAGATAAAGGTAATTTTGTGATGAACCTAGATGGCAACATTAAGCCATCTACCCAATACTGCGTTTGTTAATTCCATAAATGTTTGTTATTTGTGAATGTAAATAGAAATATATCGCACATTAAATGTGATATATGTAGATTCTATTAGCCTGATTATGATCTATTGATCTATGATGATGTTATGCCTTGTGGTACCCAGCTGAGTAGAATAGACCACCCTTATTTCATACGGCCTTTTGCGAGGTTTACGACGCCTCGCAAAAGGCGACCAAGATAAGTTGACGTCAGGCCGTAAAATACATAGCCAAATCATGTTACAACATGTTGTGCCGACCCCACTTAGAGTGGGATAAAGGCAGGAGAATGATGATGATCTATGATGATATTTGGATGAGTTTGACTGAATTATTGATTTGGTGGTGATCATTTTTCTCTTGATTTAAGATCCATTATACAATATCTTTGACATATTCTATTATTATTATATAAACAAACGGGTCACATCGCATTAACCTCGAGTTACCTTTGTATAAGGTTCGACGTTTCGGCAATTAGTATGAATCGAAAGTTTAAAATCTACCATATTCTATTATTTTAAAATTTTCAACTTATTTATATGACTTATTTATTTAAAATACGATCGTTACCAACCATACCAACGTTAGAAACGAACGTCCTCCCTCAACATTTCGACATCAAGCGTGAAGTCAACGAATTGCAAAAGTTTATTGTCACATCCTCATTCTTAAAGAGTTGAACATTTGCAAATATTTAGGTATAGTGCAGCATTTGCAAACGAAATGCTACGATTTAGAAGACAGATATGTACCCCGCAAGAAATTTGGATTCACTAGAAAATAGTTTCCTAAAAGTCATAGTCAAAAACAAACATCCTTAGATGAGAATGACGGTGCCGGAAGACTGAAAAACGTACCGTACATCGACGTGTCGCCGGTTTCATCGGAGGTCAGACCTGGTTCGTGGGCCTCATCACTTTGAGTTTCCGTAACGTATTGTGGTTGCGATGTGGTTGGTTCTCCGACGTGCTGGTGGTTGTGGTCACTGTGATCGTGGTGATCGTGATGATGATCGCTGTGATCGTGATTGTGTTCGTTAGTGATACCGCCAAACGCACGCGCTGAGCTCACAGAAGCGTTGTACTGCTCGAGAGGAGTTGGCGAATTCGTAAAGAGAATTCCAGCTGAAAGTTAAAATTATTATCTATTAATTTAGAACCTAGCAGTGAGATCGTACAACTCTTACGAGGAGACGACGGGTTCAAACCCCAGGCTGGCACCAATGAGTTTTCTATTAAAACTTAAATCTTATATTGATACGAAATTTCTCAAACGCTTTTTAATAAAGGCAAACATCGTAAGGAAACCTGCATATCTCTAGCGAATTTTGGGTGCATGTATGACCAGCCGATCTGTATTGGAGCAGCGTGGTGAGTATTAGCTCCAACTCTTCTCTTAAAAAAGCCGGAGAGAGGTAAGTTTTGCTCAGCAGTGGGATAATAAGGCCGTTACTTTTACTTTACTATTACAAGAAATATATAATAAGTATGCTCAAATCTAAAACGCTTTATCTTTCTGTCACTCCTCAAAAATTTACTTCAGGCTGTTAAAAGGTTTGCTGATCAAAAAAGTCTAGCAGGTCTTTTTCTGTACTTGACTATATTTTTTTACTTTTATAGTACTTTCGAATCTTCAAATATTTTAAAGAAGCTACCACTGATTCGGAAGTTTGCTCCTACTGAGAAGAACCAGCACGAAACTCGGCGGCTAATCTTTTCAGTAGCAGTTCATTAGCTAAGGCTGCTACTTTAATACTAAGTTAATACTTACTGGCAGCCAGAACGATGAGTGCTACAATGGCAGCGACGACAAGACCTAGAAGCGTCCAGCAAAGAGGTCGCTTGCAGCCGCCTTTCTCACCGCGCTTATCAGCTGTCACATAGAGTTTCTCTCCTCTGAAAAGTAAATAAATATATTTTAATAGTCTTAACCACAGATAATACACTATATAGGATGTAAATAAGAAACTCCTTAATTATATTCGAGTAATGAAAAAGAATTGTTGTTTTTCCCACAGCAGAGATTTTTCTGTAACGCTACCGTATTAATCCACTAAATGGCGCTGAACTGCTTTTAATAGTGACCCATTTAATAAAAAAATACCTGGTTAACCTGGTATTTTCTTAAGAAAATATAAAAAGGTGCAACTTGAAAAAAAAGTTAATTTGGCTGGGCTGATGAAACAGATTCGTTCCTGGAAAACCGAATTTAAAGCCCGCCCGTTCCCAGATGAGCTGTAGTAACTTTCTTAATGACAGCTTAATTAACCTTTGCTTTCTGATAATATTGTAAACATTACAACTATTGTGCACTTAGGTAAAAGTCATTTTGTGTTTCTATCTACCAAGAGATAGAGCTCACGGCGACTTGAAAAGTACTTTTTAGAGAGTTTTAGCCCCTGATGTAAACTAAAAGTGTCTTTTTGTAAATATTAATTTCTTGTTATGTATTGCGATGTTCATAGTTTTTTACAGTCATTTAATGGTGGACACTCAACCGACTGTATTGTGACTAGTCTCATAAACACATAGAGCTATTATATTTAGAGTAGCGGGGCCATAGGCAGGCCTGTAAGTTAGTGTCACAGTAAATAATGAGAGGGACGGATCAAGCTCTTGTATTTCATCTTTGTCAATCACACATAATAAAGAGAGACAGTATCTATATACACGCTCATTTTCTTTTTATTGTAATATCGAACATTTTAGGCTTGCTTCCTTACTCTAGAATAATAAGTCTATGTGTAAATGCCAGTAGCCCGCCACTGTACGTCGTAAGATTGTGCTCAGCCTTACAGGAGGTAAGGTTAGGGCGACTTTTCCCAGGGGCGTTCCGAACGGGGTTGAATCGGACGCCCGCCCTATAAGGTCTCCGCGGCGGTCGTTGCATCTGGTGCTCCCGATGCATCGTCCAGCGGAGGGAGGGGCCACTTTTAGAGAGGCCCCGACCCAGAGGTGGTGCACTCTGGGGTACAGAGTTGCTGCTGGCGGGGAAGGGGGGCATTGTCTTTATACCCTATCCCCGCCACCAGCAGCGTGGTGGAGCACACAGGTTGTTTTAGTCGGTGTGAGTCCGACATAACGGTCGCCTGTCCCCGTCGGGCGGCGGTTTTTTCCTGTCTAAAAAAAAGGGCGACTTTTCCCAACGCTAGCACGTATTTCGCACCCTCAGTGATGATGAAGGAAGGCTGAGGAAAGGCCGAAGCATCCTGTGCGTTTGCTCGTAATTATGAGAGTCATGTGAAACACGTTAGGGTTGAAAACATATTGACACTACGAAGAAAAATTTGATAACAACTTAATGTATTTCGTACACTGAAATATTTATTATAATCTGTCCCATTATTCTATCGAAGAAATTGTCGTTTAATAACTATAATTATTACCACCAAATTAATATAAGTTAATTTTTTAAATTTTAAATTACATTTTTCTGTTCTTTTTGTTATTCTATATTCAGTTTTGAACTATATTAAGTTTTAAAATTCCTTTTAGATTTTTTATATGCAATGACAAAATTCATTTTTAATAATATTATCAAACATAAGAAAATGATTGAAACAAAAGAATAGCCAAATGCAGGCAAGACCGAACGTAGATTTCAACGCGCCTACAGCTTACTTTAAGTAGTTGATCATAGACAAAAAAATATTGAGAACGGTAGCCCTAATTAACGCCGTGTGATATCCGGCTGAATAGAATAGTACCACCCTTATTTCTTACCGAGGTGTGGTAAAAGGCGACTAAGGTAAGTCGACCCGCCGTGTGGTATCCGGCTAAGTTGAATAGACCAACCTCATTACTTACCGAGGTGTCGGAAAAGGCGACTAAGGTAAGTTGACCCACCGTGTGGTATACGGTTAAGTAGAATAGATCACCCTCTTTCTTACCGAGGTTTCGTAAAATACGACAGAGGTAACTTGACGTCAGGCAGGCGGCTGGTCGTAAAAACGCAGCCAAATCATATGACAGCATGCTTATAACATGTTGTGCCGACCCCACTTAGAGTGGGATAAGGGTAGGAAGATGATGGTGAACGGTAGCCCTGATTATGATTTTTTTACATAGACCTAAATTGTTTTAAAAGATGGGAACATTTATAATTTCAGCAGTTTGGAACATTATCGTAAAATAATAGTCACATCATCTGCCTGCCCTTATCCCACTCTTAAGTGGGGTCGGCACAACATGTTACAAACATGTCATATGATTTGGCTACGTATTTTACGACCGGCCGCCTGCCTGACGTCAACTTATCTTAGTCGTATTTAATGATACCTCGGTAAGAAAGAGGGTGGCCTATTTTACTCAACCGAATACTACACGGTGGGTCAACTTACCTTAGTCGCTTTTTACGACACCTCAGTAAGAAATGAGGGTGGTCTACTACTCAGCTGAATACCACACGGCGGGTCGACTTACCTTAGTCGCCTTTACGACACCTCGGTAAGTAATGAGGGTGCTACTATTCTATTCAGCCGGATACTACACGGCGTCGTGAAATAATACAGTCCCATGTCATTTATAGAGTATCTAGCCGTGTGGTATCCGGCTAAGTAGAATAGTACCACCCTCATTTCTTACCGAGGTGTCGTAAAAGGCGACTAAGGTAAGTCGACCCGCCGTGTGGTATCCGGCTGAGTAGAATAGACCACCCTCATTTCTTACCGAGGTGTCGTAAAAGGCGACTAAGGTAAGTCGACCCGCCGTGTGGTATCCGGCTGAGTAGTAGACCACCCTCATTTCTTACTGAGGTGTCGTAAAAAGCGACTAAGGTAAGTTGACCCACCGTGTAGTATTCGGTTGAGTAAAATATCGATATCCAATCTTTCAAGTTGAACCAAACAAATTGATCGATCGTTTGCAGAGATTAACGTTAATGAAATTCATGACATCAGATTATTGCAAAATCACAATAAATTAATGACATAGACCAATCAATTAAAAATTGCGCTAAATGTTAAAATTACCCTGCCTTTATGTCTGTGGGTAGCGGATTCAATTACCGCCGAGCGCCAATATTTATCAAAATTCAATTTGTTGGTTTTTCGTTTCGGAGTGTATGCATGTATTTAAAATTATATATGTGTTTATTTTACCAGTTGTTTGTCGCAACCCAAGTATTTTTATGTTAAGTTTGTTTGGGAACGGATGATCTTGTGTGTATTTGTCTTATATATTTATTTATTTATTTATATTTAATAATTTTAATTAAATTAACTTTAATTTTTTTTTAATGTCTACTCGTGAGATTTCGACACTAAAATATATAAAGGTAACTATCATACCACATATATCTTCCAAAAGAACTTATTTCTATCGTGTTACTTAAGTTGTTAACAGTTTCATAATACAAACGTATATTATGTTATAGTTTTTATAAATGAAATTGGTTTGTATTTATTGAGAAGAAATTACGTGGAAAAGATAAAACATGTTTTATATATCAATCTTTTTAGAAATATTAGATGTTATAGATAACATGATTTAGAAATAATAGCTGACTTTAAATCACACAAGGGCCTATAGAAACGTTTTTTTGGAATATTTCAATATGATTTAGATGAATTAGGAAATCTTAAAAGAACATAAAATTTCCGACACTTTCAAATATAGATGGCATATACTTTGGATGTTAGTTTTAATATAATTATGGCATTAGAATGCACCCTTGCATCGGAAGATGTGATGTTACTAAAGATCATATTTAAAGGGATGACCTCAAAAAGATGGCAGAGAGCCTAAGTGACATAAGCTTATGACGTTGAAGTTTTAAAGACACTTAAGCCAAGTGGAAACTATTCAATATTACTCGTACTACTACACTACTTTACTACTACAAGTACTCATGCATTTATATTTCATATATAATATACTACAGCTCTGTTATATTCGTACATTAAAAAAATACCATGAAAATGGCGTCTGTGAGGCTTGAATTCTATCCTTTAAATGTATGTTAGATATCGATGATTATTTTCATTTATAAAACCTTATACGTACTTTTCTTCCTCAATAATCGTATTGCTAGAGCTATTCTTATTGAGAAGTTGAAGGACTTCCCCGGGTTTTGCTTCCATTTTTAAAACTTTTCAAAAATCACTAATGAAAAATCTTTTCACATCAACGCAACACCACACGCCACGTAACTAGCGTTAAAATTATTACAATAATTTCTATATTCAACGAAATTTTACGTCCACAATCGGTATCGTATTTCCGATGTTTCTGAACGATTTGTAATAAAGCAGATCTATATAAATAAACGTCTTTATTGCAGCGTATTAAAGCGCAGAGCAAATATGTCTGAACGGTTTTCAATGTGTAAAAATATTTTTGCCGCAAGTTGCTGAGTGTACATTTTATACACCTATGCAAATAAATATATATGTTTGGAGGTTATGAGGTGTATTGTTGTATACTATTGGCAATTATAATTAATGAGAACAGTTACTTACAGATGTAACATATGTTATATAGCTTTATATACAACATTATATTTTGCTTTCAATGAAAGCATTGATTATATGTAAGCGATGCCCAAATGACATCTCATGATTTTCAACAAGAGTATGGTGATTTTAATTTAGCAGGCTTTAAATATTTGTGTTTTAGTCCTATAATAAATGAAGTACATGGATGACAGGACCTTGCTCGATAATTTTGTTTATGATATAAAAAAATGCAATAAAAAAAGGAAAGAAAGCACTGGTGACACGTGAGACTCGATCCCGGAGTTTGAGCTTTTTTGATTCGCCCATATAACACAGGGCTATCACAGCATTACGTTTTGACAAAAAAAATTTCATTTGCATTAAATTCTGCATTTTAGAATTTTTTCAATGCCCGATAACAGGGATAAAACATTGAAACAATGATTAACTATTAAAGATTATTAAATGTTTCTTTTTGTATCTTGTAATATGACGTTCTTCAGCAAAGTATTTTTTTAATGGGACGTGGAAATTTTTGATATCACATTTGCACTATTAACAATTAAAAAATACCATGAGAAATGTTTAAAACTGGTATTTTTCGTTTTATATATTTTCTGCAATGGGCACAGTAAAACAACCCTTCTTTCATTAACAGTCTCAGATACGATCCGGTACTGATATTTGTGGTACTAATCAGCCAAAGTCAACCATAAATTTGACAAAGGAAGTAATTATGGATTTATTTCTAAAGCAAAATGGAAATCCGTCTAAGTTTTAGCCTTATATTAAATTCGAAATATATTTTCATTTATACTACTATATACAATTCCTATGAATATTGATAGAAATAGAAAGAATTCACTCATTTTTCATATCATATTATTTTCATTACAACTTATATCAAAACGAAAGTTATTCACATCAATTAAAACTACATTTTATTCGCAAAGTTGGAAACTTTCCAAGAATAATAACGTTTAAGTGCCTTGTGTGAGAAAATACCTAAAGTAAATTGCTATGCTCTGTGTAATGTAATAAGCAAATTATAGTTATCTTTTATAGGTCCAAGGCCAAAGATGATGGTGCTATAATTTTAGTTGACTATGTAAATGTATAAGGCTATTAGATAAAATCAAAGCTATACTTGCTTATTGGCTAGACAAATTGTTCATTAGCGCATTTAAGTACACAATACATTTTGAATTGAAGAAAAATTCAGTTCTATAGCAATTTAATTTTTCTGTTTTTCTTTTTCAAATGTCAACGAATCAAATAACAACTATTATTCTTTTCAAGAGATTTTCACACCCCACGGGGTTATGGCTTGAATCCAGAGGAGCGCTACAAACAGTAGGTAGTTCGCCTAACTACTCGTAACGGATGCTTAAAGGTCTATTGACACTGTGTTTTTTGAGACACCGTTCCTCCGAATTTCAACGTTCATAGATTCTTCTCTTAATATACTTTACACACTCACTTTCACTCACTGTCACTTTAGTTCTTACATGAATCTTCTGATCGATCAGTTAAAGGCACTCGTTATTATATTGGTCGCTGTCAAAGTGTACTAAAAAAATAGCTTTCTTCATGAAGTTTTCCAGCCCGAAGTCCGTCGCAAGCTTAGGTAGTCTGTCCACCAAACAAAGTCTGTCCACAAAAAACCAAACTAAAGGATCTATCGACACAGCGTTTTCCCACTACTTCAACACCATCGGACTCCAACACCTTCGGACTCCAACGTTTTAGATAGTCTTAATAGATTCTTCTCTGTATATACTCCACCTAGCATCTTTTCACTTAAGCGAAGCGATATATCGGTTACTGTGACTCTTTTACTAATCTCCTGATTAATCTTGCAAATACACGTTTATTGTAATGCCCTCTCTAAGAGTCTGCTTATAAGAGTGTATTAGCGGACAAGATTCGGATCCACAGATTCATTACATGAAAAATTTGCGATCATTATCATCATCATCCTGCTGCCCTTATCCCGTTCTAAGTGGGATCGGCACAACATGTTATAAGCATGTTGTCACATGATTTGGCTATGTTTTTACGACCGGCCGTCTACTTGACGTCAACTTACCTTAGTCATACTTTACGACACCTCGGTAAGAAAAAGGGTCTATTCTACTCAGCCGGCTTTATTTAGAAAATTTGGGATATTAAATATCGCAAGTAGAAAAAATTTACTACTTTCGATCATTAATAAATTGATCATCAGGAATACTCTAGAATCCAAATTAGATCAACACAGACTATTCAGTCCTATAAATGGATTATATGAACCAGTTTTATTTATAATTTTCCTACGTCTCGAATAGCGTATCGCAAAAAAAACACAACAAGCATCACTATATCTTTCCCTTTCTATCGTTCACAATAGAACGGGATGTGAAAGGATAGTACAATATGATGTTATGGAATACTGAGACATGTTATTTATTATAAAATCCGCTGGTATCCAGGTATGGAGCGCGCTGGTCGTTGACCCGAGCTTTGTTCCTGTGACCGCGCCTTTCATACGGTACCGGTAACTTACAAAGGCTTTGAAACCTTCTTAGAGGTGTTACGTGACCCATTATTTAGGAGCTACGTTGGTGGCCTTTTGCTACTTGCATGTTAATTTAGAACTAAAAATACTTTTTTGATAAAAAAGCTAAAGTATTATAAACAGTAATAGGTACTTCCCAAAATAAGTAGTTCTGTATTCAAAAATTCAAAACATTTTCATAATATTTTATTAGGCAAATAATGTGACAAATAAATGCCGAGAACTCCGAATTAAGTTGATAAAAACTTGTATGTCGGAGTCAGAAAATACATTAATTAAATGCAGGTCATATTAATTCCAATATTAATCCTTATCCAGTATTCGTTTTCCATGTGGAGGTTTTCTTAGGAAAATAGACGCAGTGGGTGGGGAAGGAAAAAGAGGAAGAGCCAGCAGGCCTACGCGATGGTCCGATCAGGTAACAAGGTCGCTTTTCTTCCAAGTCCATGAAGCCTTATAAGTCGCAGGAGATTGCAAGAACTGGGGATCAATTATCAATTACAAAGTGATCTGTGGAGAACGTCACGATCCTCAAAACTGAGGAGCATGACGCAAGGATCAAGTTATTTAATAAGTTGTTACTATCTTTTTTACCACTTTGTTTTGTAATAAACAAGTGGGTCAAAATGATATTAGAATTCATTAAAAGGCATCTAATATACAATGAGTGAAGGTAAATGACTTAGTTTTCTATAACCGTTAAATGTTTTAAAAAGATTACGTTATCTTGCACTCATCCAATTACTACCGTCCCAAGTCCAAATGAAGATTTTATTTAAACTAATGTATTTGGTTATGTGTAATCTGTAATGTACTTAAAGTACTTAGTATTTAAAGAATTATCGATATGTGCTTGGAAAAAAACTACTTATTGGTTCTGATGATATCAGATAATCTGAATATCAGTAAACAACAAGAATTATACATACAAACATGCATACGTGCCATTTCTTCTAAATAAAATATGATTAATGAGCTCATAGGTGTACTATAAATTGTGACTTTGTAATTATTAGGAAATCTAATCATCCGCTTCTGCTCTTCAAAAAACACTTTTTCAATTTTTTCTCTTAGTGTATTATGAAATTCGTGATTGGCGATGTGTAAGTCGTGAAGCTGAAATGGTGTTGGCGGAGCACTAAGTTGGAAGAATTGATGGACGATGGAGTCTTAAAATGGTGACCTTGCAACGAATACTGCAATGTAGGCAGACCCATCACATGGAGAGACGGTCTCAATATGTGTACGGTATTCTTCTTCTTCTTTGTCAACAGATGGACGTCCACTGCTGGATATAAGTCGCTTTATGGGATCTCCACACCACGCGATCTTGTGCCACTTGGACTCAGCAGCTCCTCGCGAACTTTTAAGGACGAAAGTCCATCTCGTGGGGGGTCTACCGACACTGCATTTTCCGGAGCGGGATTGCCATTCCAACACCTTGAGTGTACGGTATGATTGTCTAATTTGGATGACTTGTGGTAAACAAAGTTTTATCTATAAATGAAGTTTGGTTGTCCCGGTATAGTAACATATTAAGGAGGCTGGATATTGTAAGCAGTAATAAGTATTTCGTAGCACTAACCTGACTTTCACGAGTGTGCAAATATAGTTTTGCAGTGATAGAATAATCGAAGTTAAACATAACTGCATGCGTAAGTATGCATGAGTAATTCCTAGTTATAAGGAAGTTAAACTTCCTAAGCTCGTATACTAAGTCACTACATTAATTTAATCACTTGTGGAATGTAGATTTATGTGAAACAAGTTTTCCGTTTACTATATAAGAGATATTTGAGGTTGTTTAGCTGTGTAATAATTGTTTTTGTCAATTCTTTTTACGCATAACTTTAATGGTTCTGTATCAACATAAGTAATGTTATAATTATTTTGTTATTATTGCTTTATGCAGGATTAACCTCCACACGTAACACAAAACGCCGCTACCAACAACACACTACGCAAGCATTACATAGATTCACTACGACAATAGCAAACAAATGAATAGCAAAACAGTTATATCATAACTTTTCTACTATGAATTTCTCAAAAATCTACGTCTACTTCTTTAAATTATTTGATTCTGTATCTGTTTGGTAGTCAGTTTCTATCCACGCATATGCAACTTAACTGAAATATCCTATATAACAATGAAGAGTTAAATAATGGACGTTTAGCATACAACTGATGTGCAAAGGTTCCATTTCTTTGTGGAAGAAAAGGATTGGAAGTAAGACTCACTACTGAAATAGGGATTGGTAGATTAGGGATTAGCATGTGCCATCGCAATATTTACCTTTACACTAAAGCATATAAAAAAGGAAAGAACCAGCCTTTTACTATAAAAATACTGGGCATAGGCCTCCACTCTTTTTTTTTTGGAGAGGATTGACCCGCCACGCTGCTCCAATGCGGATTGGGTAGGCCATAGCACATGATAAACTGAAATTATAAATTAAACAAGTTTATTTATAAAAATACGTGCTTCCTCGAGGAACGAATCCGTGACTACCTTTTTGTCACGTGCTCTTATTTTGATAACCTGAATAAGTTAAAACTAATTAAAAAATATTCCAACTCAATGAAGTCATTAAATTTGCTTCCTAAAGGATATACTTATGTATGTATTTAAACGCACATTCATTAGTATTTACATAATAAACATTAAATTGGAAGACTTACTTTTTAATTAACTTAATTCATGAAATGCGCATGCTTAAGTTAACTTATTTCATCATAAGTTGACCCAGTCTTAATTTTGTTTTGTTCGAAATTAATTTAACTTTACAATATTTATCTTTTTCTAGTTTATCCTGCAATTAATTGTTTAAGGTTAGTTTCTCTTTTATCAACATTTAATTACAAACAATTATCGCTAATTAATTTAAATTAAACCGACAATTTAATGAAAGATAACTTCCTATATGAAATATTCAAACCAATTTTCCAATTAACAAGGTCATAATATGATTAGTAGTTATTGTAACGTAGTCATTTTTTAAAATAATTTATATACCACGAAAATAATCTATTGAATTTTAATTTTAATTTGAAGTTTATTATAAAAATGAAATATTATAATCTGTGATTATCTATGTCAGATATCCTGAAATTAAAGCCCGATTATATAAATGGGTAAAGTTTATAGTAAAAAAATATACTGTTTTATATCGAAAAAACATTTGTTTTTTTCGTAATAGATCTACGAGTATACCGACGAAAGCATAAAGTAAAAATGTATAGTGTCCCATATATTTATTATTTATTTATTTATTAATTCGGTTTTAAGATATTAGAAAGGCGAAAAAATAGCGAAAACAAAACTACAATTCAATAACAACAATGGCGTAGTGTTTAAATTATATTTGTTGGTAAGGTCTATTGTGTAGCCTGTATTGCAGTTTCACTCTCCATTGACGATCTGTTGGGCAAGCGTATCTGACATTCATGAATGGGACCAAATATAAACGCGTTTCGGATTACGTAACCACAGCGAAGTCATCAGCCATAATGTTAATATATTATTAGCTTTGCTCGCGGCTTCGCCCCAAAGGAATATTTCCCTCGTAAATCCCGACCGTATGGGAATTTTAGGATAAAAAGTAGCCTTTTTGCTGCTCCACCATCTTCTTTATCTTCCAGTGAAAGTCTCGTTTTAAGAGCCGTATCTGTAGGGGTGGAACTACACTGGTTAAAGAAGAGGTAGCCAGAGTAATTTAACCCCTTTTTCATTGGTAACACGGGGGCCGTTAAACATGCTTATACGGCCCTCCAAGCATTTCTAAAATTGAATTAATTTTGTCGGCTTTCTACTATAAATGTGTTTTTATAAAATTAAATATAAAAAAAATTACATACTAAACTGAAATGTTTACTTTTTTAAATAATATTTTTTTTTATGTTTAATATATATAAAGTTTTGTACATTATTAATAATTCTTATGTGCGTTGATGAAAAAGGTTGCTCACCCCTGGTGTAGCATATTCTCGGCGTTATACTTGTTCTGTTAAGTATACTATTCGTACGGTAAAACAAATGTATGGGTATTAGAGATGAACCAGTGGCACGGGGAGAAAATAAATTTATGTCTAACCATTATTATCTAATGGTACTTGTTATAACCAAAAAGGCCAGCTCAACTTAAGTGACCGGTGAGGTGAATGGCCAAATGAAAATTGAATAGAACCGCAAAACATCGGTCACCCACCCATTTACTGACAACGGTCACGGTCGCAACAACGAATTTAGTGTCAGGCCACCATGCCATAACAGCCTTTTTTGATATATCTATTTCAAGGTCCAATTTATTTCTAACTAAACTATAATATGACTATACTACTACTAACTAAATTAAAAGAATTTATTTAACGGTTTAAAAATATAAATGTACCATAAAGATAGAGTAAAATTTGCATTACTTGATATTTCTATTACGAATGAGTCATTTATAGCTCGCTATTGCTTGCAACTTCTTTTAGGTCTATTTGCTTACCGAAATAGCTTATGTTAATCTCTACGCACGCACGCACGCATGCACGCACGCACGCACGCACGCACGCACTCACGCACGCACGCACGCACGCACGCACTCACGCAAGCACTCACGCACGAAGACACACACATAATTGTAATGGTATACATCTATTTCAATATAATAACAACCGATGATATGGAACGGATGTTGCCAATATCTAGCTGTAAAGTTTCTCAAGGATTCATTTTGTTTCTTAAGGTTCGTTATCAAAATCCCTTGATCTTTACGGACAGTCATCTTATGATGATCAAATTATCGATATGTTACGGTGTTTTGTTATGTTTTTATCTACATGATTGTTGTTGAGGATGTGCCTTATCTTCATTAAGAAAGACAATCGCAGTAGTGAGGATGTGTTATTTTGCATGGTCGTTTTTATTCGGAAAAGGAATTTATAATTAGTAAAAGTTGACATCCTCAATAATAGAAATTGTAATTGTGAATAAATTGGATTTTTAATACCTTAGTCGCCTTTAACGGCACCTTAGTAAGAAAGAGGGTAGTCTATTCTACTCAGCCAGATACCCCACGGCGGGTCGACTTATTGATCACAGTTTATTGATCTATTGCAATGACTTATAGCCAATAGGGGTTTTTTTTCTTCGTATGCTATCGTTGCAAATCTTTAGGCCTGCATTAGGCCTGCATTAGCTGCGATCAATCAGCATAAATACGATTCGGCAACTCGTTTATAACCTGTTAAAAAAAACCCTTCTTCCTTAGTCTTGGACTTTATTTAGATTATTCTCGTGCGAGTAACCAAGATAGTTCAAGCCTAAAGGAATATTGTTGTATTAACTACGGTCGGTGTTCAGCGTAATACATGTTGCAAAACTAGAGTAAAATGGTTTTCGCACCAACCGCGAAAGTTTATATAAATAACTGGCGAAACACAATTTTGTAAACCGCAGATACCTATTGCCTGTTTCTAAATAAATTTCAGAGTAAAACAATTAAGAATGTAACTAGAATTATGTTATCTTCTATAATTGGTACTACTATATAATTAATTTAAAACTATTTATGATATTGGTTGGATTATTTAATTAATTTATTAATATTAAAACAAGGAGTATTATCAATCAAATATTATTATTATTCCGATATTGCTTCACCGGATTCGCCGTGAAAGAGTATCAAACATACATCCATACCCACAAACTTTCGCATTTATAATATTAGTAGGATTATAAAAATATTTTTCTCCTTAAGCGAACCATTAAATTAATAAAAATGTATTAGTAGTAAATTAAAATTATACTGATTTACAGTAATTATTTCACAGAATTTTTACTGATATAACAATGGTTAATGTTAATTTTATCGTACATAGAAACAATATTTAAAACATGACATACACGTTTATGTTACATACGCGTTAAATTATAATAAAATTTACTATGCAAGAAGCTTGGATATAATAATATAAAGCCTCAAGAAAACTCAGGTGTAAGAGCAAACGAGATTAGATTTTCTGTCGCTGTTTTGGTCGGTCAGCCCGCATTGTGGTCTAGCCGCATTGTTTTGAATTTCTTTCAGCGAGTTCCTTTGTGTTGTACTCAGAATAGCTATGAATATGCAACGGCTTTCTCAAACTAAATAGGTTAGGCAACTTGCGCACTACGTTTAAATCTGGGCTTAGATAAGCTCTTATTTTAATGCAGTCCGAATGTTGATTCATGTAGCATCCCACTTATATACTTACATACATATTTAAATGAGTTAATCTTGTATAAATGTATATATATAAATATATTTTCTGAATCTTGGATGCGCCAATGATTTTCCTGAAATTCAGCATGTAGGGGATTTTAGAGGTGAAAAATCCCTGTTTTCAAATGATTGTTTAAAAATGACTTTTAGCTGTCAAACGTAACGCTGTGTGACCTAAAAAGTTAATAACTCGGGTTTTTTCATGTTTTCTAAGTTAATTAAAGCTTTTTTATAATGACGTGAACTCAATTAAATGCCTTCTATTTATTAACACTTCTTACAACTTTTCTATATAGACTTCTTACAACTTGTTCGTATTCTAGATATTTAAATGTCATCCAAAATTTAAAAGAGCGTTTCTGGGAGCTTTAGTCGCGTGAGCTGTTTAAATCAACAGAGTTACATTAAAGTAATGTACTAAAGAGTTGTAGATCTACAAAATACTAAAAAAAGCTTGCAGCATGTCTCTCTCTTAAGCCGATAGCATGTCTCTATCATATGATTAACCCGCAATAACTATTTTTATGTTCAAAATTTCAATTAAATACTGATTTCCACGCAGGCACACACTTTATCTATTATATATATATATATATATATATATATATATATATATATATATATATATATATCGATATATATATCTCGAAGACCCCCCCCCCCCTATTATATGTTTGATATCCCTTTTTACTTTTATATACATATCATCTTGCCCCGAAAATATATCGTAAAACGGATCTTATTAAAGCTTGATGATAACAAAAATGGTGGCGTGTGTATATACCTTTATAAACAAGTTATTTTGTTTACAACTAGATTTTGTTTGCTGTTTGAAAACTTTCTGCCGGATTTAAGTTAAACAATAATGCGTTGTAGTATGAAATGAACATTGGAAAATGGTAATATATTTATATTTTTACCGTTCTGGTTCTTACAGATAAGCAATATGGATGTTTTGTGTAAATTAAGGATAAAATAACGGCAATATGTTTAAATAACTCAATAGTTATATAAAAATTAAATGAGCTAATCTCGTGTATATATAATCTGTATTTCGGGAACGCCTTTAATGATTTTAATGAAGTTTAGTATGTAGGGGTTTCGGGGGCGATAAATCGGTCAAGGTAGTTTCGTTTTAAAAAAATGTTTTTTTATTCCTTTATTCAGGAACTGAAATACTGCTACAGTAGTTCATGTTAATTACGCTGCATTTTTCATATTGCACCTTTTTTATCTTACAAAAAGTTACCCAGATATATAATTTATAAAAAGTCGATTTATAATGCGATACAAAAATTGGACCAATATAACAACTAAGTAAATTGTTGTGATTGAACTTACGAACTACCCAGAGATATCATCATCTTTCTGCCCTTATCCCACTCTAAGTGGGGTCGGCACAACATGTTGTAAATATGTTGTCACATGATTTGTCAGCGTTTTTTACGACCGGCCGCCTGCCTGACGTCAACTACCTTAGTCGCCTCTTACAAAACCTCGGTATGTAAAAGGGGGGTTTATTCTACTCAACTGGATACCTACGGCGGGTCAACTTATCTTATTCGCCATTTACGACACCTCAGTAAGAAATGAGGGTGGTGGTAAATGGTCTATTCTATTCAGCCAGATACCACAGAGCGAAATTTATATATTATAGATTTCGTATACTGTTCAGGTTTATTGTTAAATAGCATTTGATTGCATTGTAAATTTAAAATACTTGAGTAAAACGAGCGTATCGTGACCGACAAGTTCGGACGTCGTGGCTTATGATAATGTGTTATGTTACATAATATTTCCTTGTACATGATATGGCGTTTGAACGTTTAATTAACTATGATTGTTATGACAATCATGATCAGTCAATGATGGTTAAGTGTTTATCTTTAACATCTTTAATATTTAATCTTGTATAAATACATATACATACATATCTTTAATTTTTAATAATGAGTTAATCTTGTATGTATATAAATAAATATATTTTCCGAATCTCGGAAACGGCTCCAACTATTTTCATGGGGGTTTTGAGAGAGAAAAATGTTTTTATCTCTGTTTTTGTACATTAAAAAAATTGTAAAATGTAGAATTGAAATCAATGGATTTTTTTAGCTGTCAAACGTAAATGTAAACGTAAGCTGGGATTTGGGGGGGGGGGGGGGGATTCGATGTAACAAGGTTTCATTTCAAATTTACGTTGAATAGAATAGACAATTTTTGCTATCAAATGTAAAGTCATGGTAGCTCATTTGGGGAACGGGCGGTCCAGAGAGTCGAATATACCTAAGATCGAGCTTCCCCTGTTCCAATTATTGTTATAATGTTTTTGAAAGTTGATGATTCAAAAGTAATTGTTTAAAAGTTTACTTGAATACATACCTGATATTTATTTGAATATTTATTGATTGAATTTGTGTGCCAGGAATATGTACTATAAAGATCATATGCTAACCTATTAAGAGAGTTTATACTGCCTTCTCCATCACATCACCGTGATAATAGGGAAGGTAGACTGAGACAAGTTTCTCTCCAAACAGAATTTTATAATTGATGCTAGGTTAATTTTGCTGTGAAATTCCAAAGCCTATCAATAGAACAAGACCACACCCACTTATAAAAAAAGTTTAAATTCACTCGCAATAGCACCAATGCATTTGTAAATTAGTCTAGACATCGCCTAAACCGGGAAACCTAGTTTGTTTAAGTTCAAAAATAAAAAACGATTGCTTACAAAACAAATTATCCTATTTTATCTAATTGCATTCCACTCAAATCACCTACTTAAGTGGACCATACAGCTATTAGCGATAGTTCGAACTACCCGTCATAAATGGTAATAGTCCACTTGGCCCAACATATGCTAATAGCTGTAGAAATTAGTAATTATCATAAAAAATGAGGCTCCACGATATAATTTGACGAAATATGCCGGGAAGTATACGTCTAAATAGGAAAATCTATTATTCTCGAAATACAAACAGTTAAAACTTATGTGTCTAATTGATAATTGCAATTTATCACACGCTTTTCGGTGAAGGAGTACATCGTGAGGAAACCTGCATATCTCTAGAGAATTCTGGAGATATGTGTAACCTACCAATCCGTACTGGAGCAGCGTGGTAGGTCTTAGCTCCAAACCTTCTCTCCAAAAACGGAGAGAAGAGGCCTATTCTCAGCAGTGGGATAGTAACAGGCCGCTACTTACTTTACTTTTTTACAAACAGTTAACATATTTTTTAATTATTGAATTAAAAACAATTGTTTCTATACGATATACGTTTTATTATTAAATAATCAAATACAGAAACAAGTATTACTGTATTGTTAGAGAAAAATTACCATCACTGATTTGCGATTACAGTGTTATTATAAGCTTGAAAGGATTATAAAAAATCAATTCTAGAGTGATCTTGAATAGGTATTAAGGTATACAATTTTATAAATAATTTAAGACAGCAAAATTATAAAAAAAACTGAGTTAATCATTAGAATTGAAACGTGTCTGACATAGTTTAGATATGTATGAACTTTTTTCCTTTAATTATAAATGTAACATAATATAGATAAATAAGCTGTTATTTGATAGATTAGAGTATCACTTGAAAGGTGTGACTATTTTTTTTTATTTTAGTAATTGTTCGTGGAATTTCCTTATTTTGAAAAATATACTATGTTAAAAGTCGGAAAATATTTACGAAAGTCTAAAAACTTTCAGCAATACATTTGTTAGGTCAACGAGTTACAAATCCAATTATATTTCGCGCACGATACGGCAAATGTAGAAGTAAGTTATACTTAATATTTTCTAGAAAACTAGCAATCGCCAGCGGCTCCGCGTGAAAAGATTAAAACCATAATATAGTATTTTGATAACCATAAAAATGGTTAAAGTGGGTTAACCTTAAAAGCTAGGCATATACTGTCGCGGGCTGTTATTTACAACTTTAAGACGGGAACAATTTTGTAATTGACTAAAATTTCACCGCTTACTTAGCGCATACAAGAAAAGCTTTAAATTTTGCCGTTTTCGTTATATTTTTTTATTACTCCTCCTCTCCTATTCATCTTTTTTTTTTATGTCAGGAAAACCCATTATGGGTCATCACCGCCCGACGGGGACGAGCGGCGGGTATGTCGGACTCTCACCGACTAAAAACCTGACAGTGCTCCACCGCGCTGCTGGTGGCGGGGATAGGGTACCTATGAAGACATTGCCCCCATCCCCGCCAGCAGCAGCTCTGTACCCCGGAGAGCGCCACCTCCGGGTCGGGGCCTCTCTTAACAGTGGCCCCTCCCTCCGCTAATCGATGCATCGGGAGCACCAGATGCATCGACCGCCTCGGGGACCTAACTCCAGCGAGCGTCCGATACCCCGTTCGGACCGCTCGGAGGTCCCCGTTAGGGCGGCATGCGACGGACTTCGGCGAGTCGCCTGCGCCCCGCTCGCCTGCGGCGGATCGGATCCAAGGACTCGACTTCCCGGATCCGCCCCGCCGCCTCCTTCCGCGAGATTACGTCCTCGCAGAAGGAGGCCATCGCTGCCCACGATCTCTCCCTGTCCACCATGGCACGAACAACAGTGGGCAAGGAGAGAACGTGCCCCACCTGTGCCACGAGCTCTGCCCGCTGAACTGCCCAAGCTGGGCAGTCCGCGAGCGTGTGCAGCGCCGTGTCGAATTCGGCGCCGCACTCGTGGCACTCACCGGTCGGTTCGCACCGGGCCACCCGCCACAGATACCTCCCGAAGCAACCATGTCCGGAAAGCACCTGTGTCAGGCGGAAGGTGAGGACCCCATGCCTCCTGGCGACCCAGCCCTGGAGAATGGGCTGGATAGCTGAAATCGTCCAGAATCCTGCACTGGGCGATTCCAGCCGCCGCCTCCATTGGCGGAGGAGCTCCTCTTGAGCTGCCCTCCGCCAGTCCACCTCTACCGGCGCTGAGTCTCCCCCCGATGAACGGGTTTCAACTCTACGCCGGTAGGCCTGAGCAAGTACCTTGGCCTCTAGGTCCCATGGAGGGGACCCGGCCAAAGCGCAGGCTGCCTCGCCGGAGATGGTCCGGTA
Source organism: Morpho helenor (assembly GCA_029227775.1). Classification (NCBI taxonomy): domain Eukaryota; kingdom Metazoa; phylum Arthropoda; class Insecta; order Lepidoptera; family Nymphalidae; genus Morpho; species Morpho helenor. Next base: position 4,483,708 of record JARGCU010000008.1, read on the forward strand.
GCCCCGTACAATTCTGACCGCAAGAATCTTCTGCGCCCCACGCAAAAGAGGCAGAGACCTGGCGGTCAGTCGCTCCGCCCATACGGGAGCACCGTACAGGGCCATTGACCGAACCACTCCGGCGTAAAGGCGCCGGCAGCCTGCATTTGGCCCCCCCACATTCGGGAGGAGCCTGCTCAGGGCTCCAGCGGTCGCCTTTAGTCTAGGGGCGAGCCGCCGGAAGTGGGCCTCGAATGTCCATCCTCCTATTCATCTTAGCTTGATGTAATGTAATTACCTTCTTCGATAAATGCACTATCTTACACTCAAAGAATTTTTCAAATCGATCCAGTAGTTTCTGAGATTAGCGCGTTCAAACAATCAAACAAACTCTTAAGTTTTTTATATTAGTATAGATAATTTCGTGTATCAAACACTCCCCATTTTTCTTTAACATTAGTATAAGTCTGTCGACGAATAAATTAATATTCTGTCCGGATCCACCTGCCACGTTAAGTGTAAGCAAAACACATAACAAATTTTAAAATTCACAACGGGCACCAAAGATTTGCGGATTCCTTGACGCAAAACGCGGGTGACAACGAGGATACTACAGGCCAAGGTCAGCGAGTGTGTTAAATAACTTTTGTAGGTTCTATTAATATAATATATTGGAACGAGGTCGCGTGAAGAGGTTGCCTCTGTGGTTTCTCGGATGACTATTTGACTATAGGAATTTATAAAGTAGACGTTTATAGTATCTGCTATATTGTGCTTGAACTGAATTAGATTCAATTTATGTTTATCAAAGTTGTAATAAAGATTAAAATAAATATATTTTGAATAAATATAGTTAAAAAAATCAAATAAACACGCATTTATATCACACATTCGTAGGTATGTCAAGCACGCTATGCCTTTTTCAAAATTCTATTATACCTATATTTTTCGTTCATTATTTATATTTTTCCTATCATAGTTCTCCTGATCTTATCCCACTTAATGTGGGGTCAGCACAACATGTTATATACATGTTGTCACATGATTTAGCCTAGGTATTTTAAGGTAAGAAATGAAGGTGCACACAACACGGCAGGTTGACTTACCTTAGTCTCCTTTTACGACAATTCCGTAAGAAAGGGGGTGGTCTATTCTACTCAGCCGGATACCACAGGGCAAGTCTACTTACCTTAGTCGCATTTTATGACACTTTGGTAAGAAATGAAGGTGGTCTTTTTTCCTTAGCCACATACCACCCTATTGTACCTATATTAAGAATTATTTTTCAATCTTTAGTACGATGATGAGACAAATTCACAAGTTATTGTATTATCACGGTCTTTGATAAGTGATAAATCTTTTATCACTAAAATATAATGTATTATAAAGCCTTTGATATATCTGTCTACTCAAAGTGGGTAAAATTGAATTTACATGCATACAAATATACAGGTATATAGTGGAAATATATAGTGTGTAACAAGCATCTAATTCCGGTAACATTGTCAATGAAATAATAAATTTCGTGAATTTGTATAAAATAAAATAAAATTAAAAAAAATAAATTTGAGTATTCCACACGATAACAATAAGCGGATATCTGATTATTGTAATACTCAAGAAACCGCTTACTTTACCGACTACTATCGGTAAACGTTCAAATTGCTTTGGCCTTGTCAATTCTCTTTAAAAATTACTAAATTCTGGAAATAAATACCTTTGATTAACTATCGTTGTTGATTTAATTAAATAAAGCAAAAGCTAAAGATTTTATAAAGTTCCTTTTCCCCTACAAAATCTGTTTGTATGAAATACACTCTTTAACACATCAAGTATTAAAACAAGTTTTTAGTTAACATCTGTTTGACGAGTTATAAAATTTTATTCATAAACAAGCTCAGTTTTAAATATACTATTTAAAATTTTGCCTATAAAGTATAGGTGTAACATAATTGGGTATAAAAAATTTCTGAAGAGATTACGAAAGATTATCCGTCAAGTTATTATAGTATCTCACACTGAGAATGTCAAAGAATCATCATCATCTTTCTACCCTACTCCCACTCGAAGTGAAGGCGGCACAACATGTTATAAACATGTTGTCACATGCTTTAGCTTCATATTTTACGACCAGCCACCTGGCTGATGTAAACTTACCTTATACCGTACCGAGGTGCCGCTAAATACGACACCTTGGTAAGAAAGAGGGTGGTTTATTACATGGTGTATACACGAGGTGTGGTGAAATTTTTGCTTCCTTAGAAATCTGAGGATACAACGGGATATGCGACAAAAGTAACTAAAGATAGGCGAGACTCATATTTAGTAAATCAATTAATATTTGAGAAAGATATAGACAATTGTCGGCAAAATCAAAACTAAAAAGCTCCGCGACTTTTATATGTAGTTTGAGTTAAATCTTGGAAAAGATAGAGTATAGAGTATAATTTATGTGTCAAAAGACAAATTATTTGATAGGAAACTAAACGGAGAAAACAAGAAGTTGTTATTTTATCTGTCAAATATATATCACGGTTGACCTAACCTCAAACAACTGTGAATAATGTATTACATAACATCAAAGGTATAAAATCACGTTGCAATGTATTACTGCATAACTGGTTTCCTCTCATTAGCGCCAAGGTATTTCAACGTATAATTTAAATACATGTTTTATTCAAGATTTAAACTTATACGCACATGTTTTATATAACTCGTTAATCAACGACAAATTTATTTTATTTTATTTATTAAGAAAGCTTACAGCTATTTACAAAAATTTAAGACTGGACTATTGTTAGCTACAAGCTAATTATAAGCTTCCACAGATAATTAAACATATTAAGATTCAGATAACAGTAAATATTACTAAACGTTCATGTAAGTAACATTGACGTCGAAATTTACCTGCTAAACCTTTTCACCTGGACGAAAAAGCTTAGCAGTCAAATCTCGGCGTACACTGTTTAAACTACCTTAAAAAAGATCAATTTTAGGTTGTTTATATATTGCATTTAAATTACGAGAAGCGCGAATAATAACTGACTTGGATCTATAATTCGTTTTGGAAACAGGAGTATTAAGTTAACAAAAGCTCATTTCGAACTCTCCTTGTACGAATGTAACATACTAGTGGTGCCTGCGACATCGTTCGTGTCGAATTAGGTAATAAAATACCTGCAACTATTTTATGAGTTTTCTGTTTTCAAAGAAAAATTGGAATTTATAAAATCTATATGTTAGTCCAGTATATCAGCTTCAATTGTACTAAATTTCATTAATATTACTCAAGGGGATTTGAGGTCGATTTTATTGATTTGAGATCGCAACAGTCAGACAGATTTTCGCTTTTATAATATTAGTATGGATCATGACGTGAAAAATAGAACTGTATCTATAATTATTATAGATCAAAATTCCTCTAAAAGATGTCTGTCTGAACGTGATCAATTTACTCAAAAAGTACTAAACGGTTTTTATACGGTTATTCTTAAAAGAAGGTGCAATTCTTGAGGAAGAGTATTCTCCGGAAGAGAGAAGTATATTCTCCGGAACGGGTAAACTAATTTTGATGGGTCTTTCACTGGTATATAGAGAAGATTATGCAGAATTACGCAGATTCACGTTTCTAGGATAAATAATTTACTTCTATGTTGTGATTTTTTTCATTATATTTTGGTTAAAGTGTTATTTTTAGTTCACGAATGATAGGATAGAATGGAAAAGACATGTGCAACAGCATGCCGACCCCACTTAGAGTGGGATTAGGGCACGAGAATAATGATGTGACGAGTAACGTTTTTTAAAATTATTTATTCGGTATGAAAATCTTACTGAACTTAATGAAGAATTTTATCTTAAAAACTTAAGGAAAATTATATATTCAATGGAACTTTTACGTCATCAGCTGAAATATTCATGTCATTCGTTTAAGTATTAGTAAATGAGATATTAAATCATGACATGGCCGAAATTAAATGCAAAAATAAACATTCTTACTAGACAAAATTACGAAATAAGAAAGTAGGTTTCTCTATTCGTATCAAAGTGCTATGCAATAAATGCCGTCAAATTAGTCGATGCATGTCATTAATTATTTTTTATAATAGTTTTGAATGAGTAGGAACTAAAAAAAAGATAGAATAGGTAGGAACCCATAGATAGTCAGACAAACTAGAAAAAAAGAAGGCACTAGAACCTACTAACCTAAATCTACGAGCACAGAATGCTACGGCCCGAAAATCGCTTTGGAAAATTTATTCTCAAGCTTTGGCTGGAACTATTACTGTTAAATATATTTTGTATACTTTTTAGAATAACTAAACTATCTCAGCGCAATATTATAGTGTTCAAATACAAATGATTGTAAACAAGTGCTTTTGAATCGTCAACTCTACTGCTGGTTCGAAAAAAACTCCTACTGAGAAGAACCGGCAAATTCAAAATTGATAGTAGTTAATACATAATAGTAGATCACTTTAAAGAACTGATTTAATATCTAGGTACATTTTATTGTTAATTTTAAATAATAAGGCTTTTGAACACGTTTTCGTAACAAACTAACTACATTCTCTAGCAGTGTTGCTAAACAGAGTGACTTAAATTTATATACATTGATTACGTTTGATTGGTGACAGATTAGTTTTTACGTTCTATTGACACACCTATTTTAAGTAAATTCGTTGAGACTAATTTGGAAAGTAAAAGGGCTAACTGAGAGTGACTTTTTCTAAACATGTTAATAAGCTCACTGTTTAATTATTTACCTTTAAGAGTTACATTGAGTTTATAAGGTGATTTATGTGGCTTTGGGGTAATTATTTGTAATTTTATAAAGACACGCTAGATCCATTTCGGACTCCTAGATCGCTTAAAAATCGCTCATTTTTACTGATAAAATTACCTAATTGCAGCAATATTAATTTAATTGGCATGTATATCATTAAAAATGTTCATGATTATTTAGCATAAAATATAAAAATAAACTATGGAATTAGGTAGTATTTACTTAGTAATATTTAGGTGTATTGTAGAGGTTAATCCTATAAATCGATATCTCAAAAATATATTTTTAACTTAAAGTCAAAGTCACTTCATCAGAATAATTTAATGATGTAAAGTTTCTTATTTAGTTTTAGAGCCTTACAAAATTAACTTGAACCGGTTACGGTCTAAAATGCAGGTTAAATATTCATAATTATTGTTTAGCGTTCAGTAACTTAAAATAGTTTACCAGCGCAGATGACGAAGAGTTTCTATAAATCTATTGTCAGCACCGGTTTCCGAACGGTACCATTAATAGATAAAAATCAGAGTGGTTTGTTTGCATCGATACCCCAAATCATTATTTATTAGATTGATTGTAATATAGCGGTTCTTTTTGGAACATTTGTACAGACGCATGTTTGCACGTTTTATATGTCAAGATGGATTGGAAAAAGTGATTAACAACTGCAAAACTTTATTGTAAATCTCTACAATCTTTGATTTCATTGGATGATGGAAGTAAGAATACAAGCTCATTGTTTAATATATCACCATAACCACTACGTTTCAAGTCAGTTAAGCTGCAGAAGGAAATCATAATTACAGCAGCAAGAGGAACTTGAATAATATCCTAATGACTCAAATTGAAAACTAGTACAGAACATTGATTTTGCTCAGAAGTGGGACAGAAGGGGTCACTGAAAAATCTATGTAGACTTGGATGTAAGAGTAGATAATTCTTAGGATGTTGTTAAGAAAACCATTCAACACCGGTATAGTCATATAAAATCCGAAGTCAATGTCTCAAAATTGAGATTATATAAGAAACATAAAAGACACAATTTTAATGTTTTAATGGTGATTTCGAATAACGATTAATGAATTTCAAATGTTTACTGAATGCATGATATATTTCTTTCAAAATGTATAATAGATAGTTTTAAAACATAAGAAGCTACAAACCTCATGTATTTCCGATGTTCGTTGACCGGCACGAAGTATTCATCATACGGGTTCGTCGCGTTCATGTCGACTTCAACGTCCTTCTTTTTCGAACCATTTTTGGGTGTCAAATTTATCAATTCTAAATTAACTGCTTCTAACGTTTTGGTATCGCCATTAGGTTCTTTGCTGTGACCATTTTGGTGTGGGCCGTTTGAGGTGAAACTATCGTTGTGGTTCGGATCCGCTTCGTCGTGTTGATATGCTCTGTTGTCGAAGCCTGACTGAGGTGATGATGGCGGGGAAGGAGGACGGTGTTGCGGCCGCGCTGGGTCCCTTGGGGACGCCGATCTACTGTGGCTATCCATTACTTTTGGAGCGGACTGACATCTGGAAAAAAGAGATGACACATTAGTGATTGATTGATCATTACGAGTAGCTAAATAATTTCTAAGTACATGAGACATTCCTGAAGGAATACACGATTTATGAATCTATACTAATTGATATGAGACGAATTTTCACACTAATAATATACTGTTTACAATAATTGTCTGTCTTTTTATCTGTTAATTTTTGTGTTTGTAATTTACGTTTTCACGTCTCTTCTTACGCTTTTATCTTCCATTCTTTTGTATCATTCGTCACACTTGCATCTATAATAAAAAAAATAAAATATCCAATTTCTTTCAACAAGGATGTGATGCTATTGTCCCTAAAACATCGGATTAAGAATGTATACAGATATAATACCATGTAGCAGATGATTTTTAAACTTAAAATAACATGAAACATGAATCAGTGCCCCAGATGGGTTCGAGATAGTCGGGCTAACCCGATAGAATTAGACGTGAGTATAGCCGGTTCTATACATTAACTAGTAGATGATTTATACAGTTTAAATAGATAATAACAATATTGCAAGTACAGCAAATGTTTCATTAATTTTATAATTAAATTGGTAAAACGAAATTGGTTTATCAGCTGTAGAAAACAAATATAGCTTTTATTGTAATGAAAATCAGAGTGTCAGCGAATATTTGTAAACAACGTAGTAAGAAACATTGGTCACGTCTTTGAACGTAGAGGTGAAACAATATTTCGGTTACATAAGATTTTGGCGCTTGTTAGAATTTACTTTAGTCTCAAGTCTGACCGATTGTGGGCACATAAACTAATATATTAAGAAATATGTTGCTTTAATTTATATTTTATACAAATTTAGCTATCTTATGCAGCGCTAAATTTAATGTTGAATAGATTAAGTACATAATTTTTACGATGTGAAAAATTAATGTTAGATTTATGCAAAACAGAGTGGCTATTTGAAAAAATTATGTCAAACAAACAGATTCAATTCGAACTACAATAAATTTAAGTTACACGAGGTAACAAATGTGGTTCTGTGGTATTACAAAAAAGAGCCATACGTGGCATTTACAATTTAAGTCTACGTGATTCCCTGCGAGCGAAGTTTAAGGAAATAGGTATTCATACATTTGCTTTACATTAAATTTTTAGCAATGTAATTTTTGTGGATATGAATATATGTAATTGTAAAAAATAGTGATGTATATAATATACAAAGTAGGAAGCGACATAAGCTTGCGGCTCCTGTTTTGCGCATTGCAAAAGTACGTAAGTCGTTTATGGGTTTGGGTATAAAATTCTATAATAAAATGCCGCAATCAATATATGGATTACTAGCTTTTACCCGCGACTTCTTTCGCATGAATTTTTGTCGCGTGATAGGTTGATTATAGATGGCGCTTTTTAGTATCATCCTATTCCTGTAGAGTTAACATTATTTTGTGTAGTCTATATGTTATTCCGGTGTATAGTGAATAATTGTACCAAATTCCATCGATATTGGTTCAGCGGATTCGCTGTGAAAGAGTAACAAATATACATCCATACTCACAAACTTTTGCATTTATAATATTAATAGTAGGATAAGATTTTTTATAATACAAGGATTACTATATGTGATATACTAAAAGTAAAAAAGTGTAATACCCAGTTACTAAAACTTTATTAGTTTAAGTACCAATTCGTGCCAAATTGCAGTTTCCCAATAATAAATTCGTTAATTAAGTTGTTATGAACAGGAATTAACGAGAAATCCTCATCCCTTCCTTTTAGTTGGTTATTAATTACTATATTTACATGCGTAATTACATCCTTTTTACTTATTAACGGAAAAATAGTTATTGGGCAAACCTCTACCCAATATAAATTAGGATCTACAAATGATATAGTAAACTTATAAAAATGAATAAAAAGATCACTTAAAATCTGCTTTAAAAATCAACCGAATATACATTTTTTTAAAGAAAATTAAGTAACGGCCTGTTACTATCCCACTGCTGGGCATAGGCCTCCTCTCTCCATTTTTGGAAAGAAGGGTTGGAGCTAAGACCTACCACGCTGCTCCAATGCGGATTGGTAGGTTACACATATCCCCGGAATTCTCTAGAGATATGCAGGTTTCCTCACGATGTTTTCCTTCACCGAAAAGCGTGTGATAAATTGCAATTATCAATTAGACACATAAGTTTTAATAGAAAAACTCATTGGTGTCTGCCCGGGTTTGAACCCATGATCGTCTCTAGAGATTCACACGGTCGCACCGCTAGGCCATCACAGCTTAAAGAAAGGAAAGAAAATTAAGTCTTGTCATATTGGTTCAAAGTTTGGGCCCAATATTTTTATATTACATTGTTTATACTTTTTCTTTTATACGCCGCGTGGTATCCGGCTGAATAGAATAGTACCACCCTCTTTTCTTACCGAGGTGTCGTAAAAGGCGACTAAGGTAAGTCGACCCGCCGTTTGGTATCCGGCTGAGTAGAATAGACCAACCTCATTTCTTACCGAGGTGTCGTAAAAGGCGACTAAGGTAAGTTGACCCACCGTGTGGTATCCGGTTTAGTAGAATAGACCACCCTCATTCTTACCGAGGTGTCGTAAAATACGACAGAGGTAAGTTGACGTCAGGCAGGCGGCCGGTCGTAAAAACGCAGCCAAATCATGTAACAGCGTGTTTATAACATGTTGTGCCGACCCCACTTAGAGTGGGATAAGGGCAGGAGGATGATGATACTTTTTCTTTTATGTGGTTAAGTTGATTATCTATTTAGCATATAGTTAAGCGAGTGCTTAGAAGCGGCGTTTAGGTTGTCAAGTTAAAAAATGATTATTAATAAAACGAATAAGAATATTATTTTGCTATAATCCGCGATAAAACATCGCGGATTTTATCTTTTATCGCGAATTATAGCAAAATAATATTCTCATTAGTTTTGTATTATGGACTTCCGCAAAGTAACGCCTAATTCTATAAATTATTTAAATGATTATTACTTAATAACGTTTTATATCGGACCATTGTCTTAAAAAAGATTTATATTAAAAATAATTCTATATAATAAAAATTATTCTATATAACAACAAACTGCTCAATTTCTCTCCCCTTTGCGATAAGAGATGAAGCGTTCACCCGTTACATTGAATTTTCAAGTTACACATATTTCAGAAATTGATCGCGGCATATGACGTGTGGCAATCCTTTTATGAGACCTATAGCCAGCCATTTACTTCTAGTGGTTGAGAAGACGACGTAAATTTAAATAAAGTTTCGTAACACATTACTTTTTTAATTTCCTATAATTAAAAAAAAAATTCAAATAAAACAATCCAAACGCAGCTTTAGTAATCAAACAAAAAATGCTTGCAATGCGTCGCCGTCCTTACTCTCAATACGTTCTGGCGAGGCGAGCTACCTTTTACTTGACGTCAAGTAGCTGTGCGGCTATTTTTTCCGAATTCCTGATGTTTTATTTTCTTGGAAATTTGTAACTTCACAACAAAGTTTAAAGAATGGAGTTTATTTAGATTTTTGATTATAGTCTGTATTTATGTATTTATATACTGTGTCGCAAGTTATATTTAAATTTCTTAATTTTTTATTATTCTTCTGCCCTTATCCCACTTTAAGTTGGGTCGGCACAACATGTTATAAACATGTGTTCACATGATTTGGCTAAGTATTTAACGACCGGCCGCCTGTCTGACATTAACTTACCTAAGTCGTATTTTACGCCACCTCGGTAAGAAAGAGGGTGGCCTATTACTTAACCGGATACCACACGGTGTGTCAATTTACTTTAGTCGCCTTTTGCGACACCTCGGTAAGAAATGAGGGTGGTCTATTCTACTCAGCTGGATACCACACGGCGGTCGACTTACCTTAGTCGCCTTTTACGACACCTCGGTAAGAAAGAGGGTGGTCTATTCTACTTAACCGGATACCACACGGTGGGTCAACTAACCTTAGTCGCCTTTTACGACACCTCGGTAAGAAATGAGGGTGGTACTATTCTATTCAGCCACCACACGGCGTACTTGGATAATACAAATATTGGAGTTATTTTCGTGCTGGAACGCACGACAACGCTTCAAATATAAACATCTAATAAATGTTAAATGGCGATCACTGTCAACTATATCAAGGTTAAGTTATCAGCTATCACATGATCAACAAATTTCATTACCTTTTTCACAAGGTTTACCTTACACTTAAAGCAAAACGTTTGCGAGCTGTCAAAATATTTATGAATATATTTAGAACGACCTTTGGTAGTGGCTAACCGGATTTCGTATCACAGCTTCAGAAATGCGATCTTAAATTGTGATAACTTATATTAATACTTGATAGTACATGCTTAGGTTTGTTTATAACATGGTCATAATAATGTTTCGGACGCCTTTTTTAATAATTAACGTTCCTTTATCTTGATGCCAAGTATAGTTTAGTTATTAAAAGATAAGGTCGATGATTTAAAAGTATTTGTAAAGGTCTATTTTAATAAAGATCTATTTTATGTCTATTTAAAGAAAAATAAATACCGTGTGGTATCGGGTTGAGTAGAATAGACCAGGGCTTCTTAAACTGTGGGTTCGAGACTACTGAAAGAGGCGTCGCAAAGATCTGATACTTTCAATCATTATTGATACAACTACATGGCTGCAGCGGTCCTTTAAAGAACTTTTCTAACAAAGATTTATTGATATTTCTCCTCCTAAGTTCCTTCATTACCCCTTTTCATTAAATTTAATTAAATAGATTTTATTAAATTTATGATTGGTTAGTAAACAACAATTATAAATAAAATTTTAAAATTAGTATATACACTACGTACAAATATATAAATATATTTCATTATATGGAGGAGGGGGTCGTTTAAAATTTCCTAAGCTTGAAGGGGGTCGCTATATAAAAAAGTTTAAGAAGCCCTGGAATAGACCATCCTTATATCTTACCGGGTGTATCGTAAAAGGCGACTAAGGTAAGTCAACCCACCGTGTGGTATCCGGTTGAGTAGAATAGATCAACTTCTTTCTTACCGAACACTTAGAGTGGTATAAGGGCCGGAGAATGAGGAATGATGAAGATGATCATTCATTAACAAAAATAGTACTAAGTTGTGACAGAAAAGTGTTTTGTGATTTGTAAATATATAAGAACTGGTATCCTCTCGCCAGATCAGCCTCAACCGCAAGGCAAATAAATGCCAATCACCTTATAGAACGCATGTACCGGAAGCGATGAATGAGCGCACTTCAATCGGCTTTCAATTCAACTGTGAATCACCTGCCCAGAGCTTTATCCTTTTCAAAGAGTAAGATATATTAATATTTATCACATAATATAGGGCGGAGCAACAATCAAACGACCGAGTCGGTGACACAACTGTTTTATTATTTTAATACCTACATACACAACACGTCCCTCCTTAAAAAAAATAGCCTTAAACTTAAGTTTAAAAAAAAAAATTCACTTAAATGACCATAATAGATACCGAGTATAAAACTAAAAAAAAAATATTTAAAGAGACAAAAGAAAACGTATATACATTTTGAAACCTTAATTAACATTTCTCATATCTACCAGTAAAAACGCAAGTACGTTTAGGGCGCGTACGTGATAATATTCTGTTATCATTTTTTGATATCGAAACTGGATCGGGTTCAGCAAGTAGAGTATCAGATATTGACTGTTTAGCGTCCACGGTATCGGATTTTTCCACCAGTTCTTGGCCTCTTTCTTGGCCATCAGTTGGTTGCTCGTCCGTTTGCGACTCGTTGTTAAGGGGAGTCAAAGAATATCGTTTAGACTTACCAGTTTGCAATAACTGATCAATATGCCGCTGCATTTCGCGACCATCAGATGTACGTACCCTATAAGTGCACGGCGTCTCCCGAGAAGATACCGCAGCTGGCAGCCATTTTTCCTGGCGAGGGTTATAGTTGCGTGCTAAAACCGTGCTGCCCACTTCTACGCTCCGGTCGAAACCCGGTTTGTTTTGTCCGGATCGTTCTTGGGAGACTTCGACCCGGTCTGTAGTACAAGGTCGCAATGCATCGAGCCGTCCCCGCAGCCGGCGGCCCAGTAACGCTACCGCTGGCGCCACTCCGGTCGTTGCGTGCTCTGTGTTACGATATTGAAAGAGAAACTTACTAATGGCCGTATCTATATCCAGGCCCTCATGCAGTGCTTTTTTCATTGCTCGTTTTACTGATTTAACCGCATTTTCAGCAGCGCCGTTGCCCGCCGGTCTGTACGGGCTTGTGACAGTATGCGTTATTAAATTTTTGCGCATATAATCTGTAAATTGGTAGGAAGTAAAAGGTGGGCCTCCATCGCTTACGACTTGAGATGGCAATCCGAAACGTGCGAATAACTCCCGGAGCATATTTATCGTAGCCCCCGCAGTGGTACCGGTCATTTTCTGTACCTCGATCCATTTACTATGAGCATCAATTGTGACCAAATATCGCTTACCTTGGAATTCAGCGAAATCAATATGCAGCCGCCTCCAAGGGTGAGCGGGGAAAGCCCACGGGTGTAGCTGACCTCGCGGGGGTGTGTCCCGCTGCTGACAACACGCGCTGCATTCGCGAGTCAAAGTTTCTATTTCCGTATCTAATTGTGGCCAGTACACATACCCTCTAGAAATTGATTTCATTTTAACCACTCCAAGGTGTCCCTCGTGCAGTTCACTCAGTACGCGACGTCGCAAAACGTCCGGTATGACCACCCTATGGTTATAGAGAATGCAGCCCCTATCCACTGTTAAATAATCCTTCCGATGAAAATATGGCTTTTCTACGTCCGCCACTTTAGCAGGCCATCCGTTGACGACATAATTATAAACATTTTTTAAAACTGAATCTTTTAGCGTATTTTGCGCTACTTCATTAGCACTGATGGGAAACGATGCCTCGACATAATTAATGTAAGTAATCGGATCCAGTTTCGATTCATTTCGTTGGTACGGCAGAGGCAGGCGGGATAATGCGTCTACGTTACAATTATCTTTAGATTTTACAAATTCAATATTGTAGTCATAAGCCGCTAGTCTGACAGCGTATCTTTGTATTCTGCTAGCAACTGTCTGTGGCAAACCAGCTTTAGAGCCAAAAATAAACAGAAGAGGTTTGTGATCAGTTTTAATAATAAACTGACGGCCATATAAATAATGATGGTGCTTAATGACTCCACTGACAATTGCTAGCGCCTCCTTATCTAGCTGACTATATCCGCGCTCGGCTTTGTTTAAAGTGCGAGACGCAAAACAAATGGGACGTTCCTCGCCGTTAGGATATCGATGCGCTAATATACTGCCGATGCCGTACGAGCTACTATCAACAGATAACACTAAAGGTAAATTAGGGTCATAGTGAACTAATACTTTTTCACTTAAAATAATTTTCTTAACATTCTGAAATGCATCTTCACATTTATTACACCAGTTCCAAACAACGTTTTTCTTCAGTAGGTTATGTAGGGGGTAAAGTATTGTACTTATATTTGCGATAAATTTAGCATAATAATTAACAAGGCCCAAAAATGAGCGCAACTGTGATACGTTAGTTGGAGCTGATGCATCCACTATTGCTTTAACCTTGTAAGGGTCTGGATGTAATCCATGCTTGTCTATAACAAACCCAACATAATTAATACTATCTTGCATAAACGAGCACTTATCGAATTTAATTCTGAGACCAACATTCCGCAACCGTTCGAAAAGACATTTTAAATTATGGATATGCTCGGCTCGATCACGACCCGTCACTGCAATATCATCAAGATATACTACCACACCATTTAAACCGCGCAGAGTTTCCTCCATAAACTTTTGGAATTTTTCCGGAATGCAGTTCAATCCAAACGGAGTGCGTCTATACACAAACGTGCCTAAATGGGTTGTGATAGCCGTGCAAGGTTGGGAATCTTCCTCGAGTAACAATTGTTGATAAGCATTCGTGAGGTCAATCTTAGAAAATTGTTCCCCACCGGTCAACGCGGCAAAAAGTTCCTCGATTCGTGGCAAAGGGTAAGGCTCGCGCGCTAATTTCGGATTGATCGTAACCTTATAATCGCCACAAATACGAATTTCGCCAGATTTTTTAATAACCGGTACAATAGGCGTACCATAATCCGAATAATCAACTTGAAAAATCGTACCCTCGGCCACGAGACGATTTAATTCTTTTTCCACCGGTTCGCGTAACGCCAGAGGTAAATGTCTAGCTTTAATAAAAATGGGAACTTCATCTCGTAACTTTAATGATAATCTTTTTGTACACGTTCCCAATCCTGAAGAAAACACAGTAGGGAATTCCTGACGAAGATTTTCAACGAAATTTTCATCGTTAAAATGGCACAAAAAATCGTTAATTTGCACAGTACTAATATTTAAACGGCGTAGCCAGGAACGGCCCATAAGCGGTGGACCCCCGTTTCTTATCACAAATAATTTTAGTTGCTTTGCATTATATTTTCCTAAAACGACATCTACTAATAAATAACCCTCCGGCTCAATCAAAGTTCCCGTGTACGAACGCAATCGAATATTATTCTTATGCAAGATAATATTTTTAAAATATCGCATGTAACAATCAAAATTAATCGTAGCTAACTTACTGCCAGTGTCCAGCTCGAACGTTAATAATAAACCGCTCACTTCTGCACGCACACAATACGGACGATCGTTTACACCGCTCACATTTAAGCTATATAAATCGCATTCAGAATCACTATCACTGTCGAGAAAATTATGACTCTTACGCCGCACGCGACCTTCACTAATGTCGCCCTCGCGGCGTCGCCCCGAACCTCTCACTCGACACATAGATTTTAAATGCCCCTTTTGTCCGCAATCATCACAAGAATAATTTTTAAAACGACACCAATCGGGGCGATGGTTCCGCCCGCAACGCCAACAAGCCGCCGAGGCCGGCCCCGCGGCCGCCAGCGAGCCCGCGCCGCCGCCGCCGGAGCCGCGAGGCGCTCGGGCCGCCGACACTCGATGCACCGGCTCCGCCGCGTGCGCCGACGTCGCGGAGCCCGCCTCGCTCGAAACGCTCGCCTGCGCGTGCCTGTCCGCCGCTTCCAATGCCAAGGCCAGCTCCACGGCTCTTTTATAATTCAATTCGGGTTCGGCGAATAAACGAGATCTCATATCGTCGTTCGCCAGTCCGGATACGAATTGATCCCTCAAATTTTCTTCAAGCGTCGATCGAAAATTACATGTACTCGCCAGATGTTTCAGCGCTTGAAGATATTGACTGAGCGATTCGCCGACCCTCTGCCGGCGCAAACGAAAAACGTGTCTTTCCGCAATGTCGGATCTTTTTGGTTCGAGATGTTCACCGACTAACCTCACTAAGTCTGCAAATGATTTCGCTTCTGGATTGTTAGGTGCACACAGGTCGCACATTAAGTCGTATGTGGCTTCGCCGACTAATGTAATCAAAGTGGCTACTTTCAAATGATCATCGATCTGGTTAAGTTCAATGAATTGTTCCACGCGTCGTATGTACGCCGACCACTTTTTACTTGTTAGATCAAAACACTCAATTTTTCCGATAGGCATTTTGAATAACACTATACACAATATAATTATAGTTTTTAAACAACACCTTTATAATTTTTCTCGTCGCCAGTAAGATATATTAATATTTATCACATAATATAGGGCGGAGCAACAATCAAACGACCGAGTCGGTGACACAACTGTTTTATTATTTTAATACCTACATACACAACACAAAGGACACCCGGTTTTTGCCAGATCTTGTATCATAAGTAACCTTTATTAATATGGAGAATGCTGGGACCGATGTCGTTGAATTTCTATATATTTATTGAACCGTGAAATCAAAATTTTCTTTCAACTACAATTACTTTATCGTTCTCCTGTCCTTATCTCATCCTGATGGGGTCGGCATAAAATGTTGTCACATGATTTGGCTACGTATTTTACAACTGGACGCCTGCCTAACGTTACCTTTGTCGCATTTTACGACACCTCGGTAAGAAAGAGGTTGTTCTATTCTACTCAACCAAATAACACACGGTGAGTCGATTTACCTTCGTTGCCTTTTACGTCGTCTCGATAAGAAAGAGGGTGGTCTATTCTATTCAGCCAGATACTATACGGTGGGTCATCTTATGTTAGTGGCCTTTTACGACACCTCGGTTTTCTCGACGACTTACTTCGAGAAAGCGTCCATCCACCCAAACCCCCTTATAGTGGCCGCGTCCAACTATAAGGTGTTCAGGGACCCCAATAAGATTCACAGGCGCCCGAAGAGCGTCCTTAACGACCCCGACGATGCTATCACAGCATCCAACAAGATACACACTTTACATTTACACAAACAGCGTCTTCGCCGGCGAAGACGAGGTCCCCGCTTGCTTGTGTCAAGCGGCCGCAGCCCTCTGCCGCGGCCGCCGACTTCTTCCAAGTCATTTATTAGATGCAGCCCTCCAAAAACGCGCCGCCTTAAGCCGAGGTTCGGTCTCGCAGGAGACACCCTTAAGGCGACGTCCCCTGTAGGGCGGGTGCTTGTAATGCACCCGCTTGTATTATCCATTGCTTCCGCGCTCGCCCGTCTTATCGGTGACGCTGTCAAAGCCATTAGGGCTAACAGCATTAGTCATATTCGAAAAAAAAAACAGCTCGGTAAGAAATGACACCCTCATTTCTTCTTCTATTCTATTCATCTATTCTACTCAACCGGATACAACACGGCATAATATACGACTTATCAATATAATATTTAAATATAAATGATAGATTGAAATTGATAGTAATAAAAAAGGCATAAGAAAAGGAAAAAATACCTAAGGTAAACGATAAGGTAAAGCCTTAGAAAAAATACTGAATATATTATAGACTTGATACGTTGTATGTTAACTTAATTTCTACCAGTGGTCGATATTGGATACAAGGTAAAGAAAAGGAAAATAAAGAGATGCTAAAAAAGAAAAATACTGAATATATTATAGAGTTTATACGTTGTATGTTTACTTAATTTCTACCAGTGGTCGATATTGAACACAAGGTAAAGAAAGGGAAAATAAAGAGATGCTAAAAAAGAAAAATACTGAATATATTATAGACTTGTTACGTTGTATGTTAACTTAATTTCTACCAGTGGTCGATATTGAATACAAGGTAAAGAAAAGGAAAATAAAGAGATGCTAAAAAATATTTTCCTCACCTTGACCTTGTCGTGTTAGGCCTGGGCCGCACTGGCGATCCCACAACCAAGGATCTGGTATAGTAATATCTAGCATGCGCCGACTTGGGCGTTCGCGGAGTTTTCCTGTAACGCTCGTTGCGTACTAAATTACCACCACTTGGCATTTTGCTCTCTCACATCCCACCGTTTAGACAAGGACACAGTTTTGCACAATTTTACATTTTTTTTTAATTTTTGACACGAAATAAAGCTAAACCGTAAGTAATGGCGTCCGCGCGGACGCACAATCCACTCCAGTTTCAGATGACGAAGAAAACAATCATGTAAACAATAATTGTTGTCATTGTTTTGTACAGGATGTGTTTTAAACAGATTTTGAAGTTTAAATATCTCTTTTATCTTGGATTATAAAAACTATAATATATCGACGATAAAAATATCAAAGGCATAGAGTTATTACATCAGAGTCAAAGCCACACCTGTAAGTGCAACAAATAATGAGAGGGAAAATGAAACTCATATACTTATCTTTGTCTAACTTAAAACATAAAAAGATAAAAAGTAATAATAATAAATAATGGAGATATAATAAGTTAGGCTAACTCTCCTAAATTAGTATGATAATTATATGATCTAAGGACGGATACAAATTGATAGATTATAGAAAAGTTGTTATTATTTGCGGAATTCTATATTCAAAAATATTTGAATATAGAATTCCGCAATTCCATATTTTTTTATATACATTTTATAATGTTTTCATGTGATATTATTATTATATTATAATGAATAAGTTCGGTGTAGGTAATTCGTGATTAGAGAAATTCTTCTGATGATTGGTTTTTTATTTATAATAATTAATCCTCTTGATGAATAAATACATAATATTAGCTTAAAAGGAGGCATTTAGTAAATAGTACTATGCTATATGTGTACTTTAAAAGGCGATTTAATAAAAAAATATAATATTAAGCAGTCAATATAATATTAAATTTTAATAAACTCTACGGTGGCACAATTTGTTGCTATAATAATGCGTATATTTAGTAATTCAGTATAATTAACATAAGCAACAGTTATTGCAAATGTATAAATATTAATTTAATCCTCTTACTTTATAAATAATGTAATAAAGTAATTTTAATATTAATTATTTTATATGATTTAGTTTCCTCGTTACATTAACCCATATTCGTTTGTACTTGTTGATGATTAGAAAATAAGCCTTTTCCTTTTAAATCCTTCTATCCCACATCCAAAGTATCTATAAGTATGTTTTTGGAACCTCATTTTGATTTATGGGCCAATGAGTTGTAACAATAATAATACAACCAATGACAACCATCAAATAATAAAGATTGTATTGTTTCTATGCCTCTAGCGTAACGTGTGCTTTGTTCTGTTGTTAAACTTTAGTTTTTTTTTAATATAACCGTGGTAAGTTTGGTTGGCATTGGCAGTAGATCATTTTCCAAACCTAGTAGATAGAGCATTTGTAACTTCCACGATGCTTTTGCGCTCGCCCATCCCACCCTGTGACGCTGTAAAAGCCGTTAGAGCATATGCTCAATAGAGCTATCAGCATATGTCAGTCGAAAAAAAATCCTGAAGGTATAGATCATTTTTACGAGTAAAATTAAATCGATGAAAGCTTAAAAACTGCTAAACTTCATCGATACCAACCTGCCATGTGCTTTCAAAAAATTCCAAAAAAAACATCAACCTATATAAGAATATTTACATCAAGAGTGACTTCATGCTAAAAGTATAATATACAAGTGTTGTCAATATGTAGACAAAGAACTGTAGTTAATAACCTCATAATACTCATTTCAAACAGTAATATTCTCATTTATGAGACTAATTTCATTGTTCATATACCATGTCTAATTATATTACAGAACATATAAAGGATTCAAATTTTTCTATAATAAACAAATTTGCACTCGTTCTTTTCGGATGATATTTGTTACTTAATTCTTATACGCCGTGTGGTATCCGGCTGAATAGAATAGTACCACCCTCATTTCTTACTGAGGTGTCGTAAAAGGCGACTAAGGTAAATTGATCCACCGCGTGGTATCCGGTTTAGTAAAACAGACCACCCTCTTTCTTACACAGGTGTCATAAAATACGACTAAGGTAAGTTGACGTCAGGCTGGCGGCTGGTCGTAAAAACGAAGCCAAATCATGTGACAGCATGTTTATAACATGTTGTGCCGATCCCACTTAGAGTAGGATAAGGGCAGGATGATGACGGTGTTAACAGTATAGTAAAACCTAAACTAGAGGGCTCCGCTGTCCGGCTGACTAGAATAGTTCACCCTCATTTCTTACCGAGGCGTAAAAGGCGACTAAGGTAAGTTAACGTCAGGCAGACAGCCGGGCGTAAAATGTGACAACTAAATCATGTTACAACATGTTTATAACATGTTGTGCCGACCCCACTTGGAGTGGGATAAGGGCTGGGAGATGAATGATGAATAAAGATTAAAAGAATTTGATTTACATAAAGTATATCATGCACCGTAAAATTTATAAACAAAAAGTACAATAGCATTAATTCTTTTTGTATAGAATTTCTTATAGCAAAACCTATTTACCTACCTTAAATTTAGATATACATACAGTAGCTACATACCGGTACTTGTATTCGCAGCTAAGGACTATTTGAAATAAGATTTACTCGGAATGAAGTGACGTAATTACTTCAATTTGATTACTGAACGAGTTTTACATTAAAACCATTTTCCCACAACAATTCTATTGTATTCAGGTAATAAGTAACCATGGTACTTATTATTATGTCAATTCAGTAGTCCTAAGTTATTATAATTTAATTTCAATTTTAAGAACGCTTTTTTTACTCACAAAAACTGCGATAGCCCGTTTGTATGTGTCTAATTTATAACACGCTTTTCGGTGAAGGAAAATATCGGGCAAAACTTGCCTATCTATAGAGAATTCTGGGGATATGTGTAACCTACTAATACGTATTGAAGCGGCGTGGCGGGTCTTAGCTTCAAAAACTCCCTTCTCTCAAAAACCGGAGAAAGAAAGACCTATGCCCAGCAGGAATAGTAATAGGCTGTTAATTTGTGGAAAATTTAATATATCAAAGTGCACATTTTTTTTATCCGTTTTAACACCTCGGTTAATTGCCTCATCAGGTGACAAGAGGGCTGGCTCCTTTTTCGCACAAAGAATCAGTTTAGCGATTCAGTGCGGAAACGCTGCCTGCATTCTTGGGACCATTTCACGTAGGCATCATTTGTAAAGTCCTAGCGTGTAAGTAATTTAAGATAGGACTTGTACATTTTTGATCCAATAATACATTCAAAAAAAATTTTTTCTTCATAATAAAATAATAATATAAAAAATTCTAAATATGACGCATTTAATATTACATTTATTTAAGAGGGCGTGAGAGAGAGAGAGAAAATCTGAAGTTCTACTGGTTTTATAAATTATAGATAAAAACGGAAAACAGAGGCTAATAGAGTCTAAGAAATGACTAGCAAATGATGCTAATAGACAATGTTGCTGTGACAATTTTTGTTTGTTATAATTATTATTCTCTTGCCTTTATACTACTCTGAGTGGGGTCGGCACATGTTTTAAACATGTAACATGATTTGGCCAGAGTATTTACGACCGGCCACCTGTTTACGTCAACTTACCTTAGTCGCATTTTACGATACCCTGCTAAGTAATAGGGTGGTCTATTCTACTCAGCCGGATACCACACGACGGATCAACTTACCTTAGTCACCTTGTACAACACGGTAAGAAATGAGGGTGGTCTATTTTACTCAGCCCGACTAAAAAGGCGGCAGTTTAATACTAAGCGTGCGATATTTTTTTTTATAAATAGTTACATTCCTTAATTATCGCAATTTTGCAATCTACTTTATAATAGTTTATAAAAATTTAAAATAGGCTTTCTGTGTAAGCATTATTTCAATAGTTATTTAAAGTATAACAACGCAGGCAAGGAAAACAAATGGCACAAATTCTGCATAAAAATATAATTTTACATTTTATTTATGCCTAACATTTAACATTGAAATTAAGATTTCAAACCTGTTTATCTTCATGACCTTGAAAATATCGCAAAGGAAATCCATAGACAGGAATTGGTCAACAGATGTTGTAACACCTAATAACGTTCTCTATAGTTGAGGAATGTAAACCACGCAGTTGTGAAAGGCATCAAGCCATACTAGAAGCATACTAGATCAACTGCATTTTACACTCGCCTCTGTAACTCTGTTTTTGTTACCTCCATAACGTGCAAAACCTTTGTAATCTTTTCACAGTTAAGCTTCACTTGCTGTCTGGTTTTTTCCGACTCATCTTTACAATGGCTATAGAGTGTTTTCTCTATGTTTTATCTATGATGCCAAATTACCTTATGTAATAGACATGGCGCCTCATTTTGTAACATAATCCCATAAATAAAGAACATTAAATGAAAGCGCAGTTTAAAAAACTAATAGTAAATTCGTAATTAAAACAGATATACTGGTGTCAACAGTATTTAGCGATGACTATATTTATAAATGATGATGACGTGATTCAGGAACGGAGTAAATTTTTTATATATAGGTAACCGAATAACTACGTAACGTTATATAACGTGACTCACTTCTTGGCGCAGGCAGTGAGCGTGCCTTGAGCAACTTATTCCCGAAGACCAACGTTTTCTAAAAACAATTTGTTGGTGCCTTGGTGTATTTTTTATTTTTTTCATTTTATTACGCCATCAACAATATATACATTAAATACGTGTTCAAAAGATACAGGATACATTAAAAATAACTTAATGCTATATTAATTAAAGATGACTACAACATTTACAATAATAAAAATCCATATTAAGGTAGAAAAAGGTTACAATAACACAAATTATGTAAACTAGGTTTTTGTTAAAAGTTTTAGAAGGGATTTTTTAAACATTGTTTCGGAATCGTACATTATATCTAACATATCACCTTTGGATAACTATGTATGAATATATGTATTTAAGTATTTATTTAAACTGTATATATGTATTTAAGTATTTATTTAAAATCATACATGTATATATTTACTAGTTGCCTGTCACCCATAGCAAGTATTAAGTTACTTACTTTAGGGACATACGACCGTGTGTATAATTGTTCAATATATTTTATTTATTTATTATAAAATTATCTCATCGTGTCATTTTATAAACCCGTGTGGTATCCGGCTAAGTAGAATAGATCATCCTCATTTCTTACCGAGGTGTAAAAGGCGACTAAGATAAGTTGACGTCAGGCAGGTCGTAAAATACCACAACAGGTTTATAAAAAGTTGGTAAGTTAGCGTCAGGGAGGTCGTGAAATACCTGGCCCAATCATGTGACAACATGTTTATAACATGTTGCGCCGACCCCACTTAGAGTGGGATAAGGGCAGGAGAATGATGATGATGAACGTGTCAGTTTATAATATGTTTAAACAGAATTGATATTTTACGAATATGCCCTTGTCTTTTTGACCCATCGTAAATTAAAGGGTAAGAATACCTTTTACCTTTCTAAGGACAATCTTTTTAAATGCTACTAGAGTTTTGCTCCGCATTCCGTACCATCGACAATTTTTCTGTACGTCGATTTTACACGCTGGCGCTGTTAAAGCCGTTAGACTTCCAGATAGCTAATTCGAAAAACAAAAATTGATTTCAATCAATCTTATGTATTATTGTTACAATATACATTTCTATGATTTTTTTAGGTAGACCTTTTTTATGTCAGTATTCAGGCCGTTGCTACAACGGTAGTGTTAAGGCTCGATTACGAATTGTTCACGCTTATTGGTCGGTGCACGAAACACTGGCTCTAATAGGCACTTGCATGCACGTGAAAGTGAATTGCAAGCTCTATGTGAGTCACTATTCACTTACTGAATAAGTTGCCATATAAAATTAATAAATAGACAAAAAAAATTGGTTCATAGTGAAGAAAGGAAAAACGCTAATAAAAAAAATGTTACTACTGTTTTTAGTCTGTTGTTAAAACTATATTGTTTCCTTCAAGGAGTTATTATACAAAAGTAGGAGAGCCATAGACCTGTAAGTGAGAGTGTCACAATAAATAATGAGATGAAAGATAAAACTTAGTTATCTTTTTCTAATCACACATAAAAAAGAGAGACAGATAGATGCAGTCTAGTTTGCTTCCTCTATAATGAATCCATCTTAGGCTGGCTTCCCTATTCTATTATTACTCTATGGTTTCTTGAGATAGTCTTTTTTATTATTTGCGTATTCACAATTTTGCATATTTATCTATGGTCCGTGTATTTTTTGTTATTTTATTATTTCTATGGTCCTAGTATTTTTTGTTTCTGTTCTGTATCAAGTAAAATCCATTCTGTATTTGTTCAATTTTTTAATCAATTTTGTAATAATTTAAGATTAATATTCAAGGTACATATATGCTAATGGCAAAATATTGGTAGTTTTATTTAGCGAGTTTTGTTTCGAAAAAAAAGTGGTCATAGCAAGATTTCTCCGATCCGGTTCCGAAGGCTTACAAGATGACATCACGAAATATTTTGTCTCGTTGTGCAGTGTTAGAAAAAGTTATTACCACATAACTTACCGATGATTTTCAAGCAAATTTTTAGGTTTTTTACGAGGCTCTTGAAATTGCCATATATACTTCAACTTTTATTTTCGTTAGTTTAGTTTAGAAATGTACTTCATCCGAAAAGAAACAAACTTGATCAATTATTTTCAAATATGAATTTTACAAAATTATGCTTACAATATATATTACAAATTATAACGTTTCTTGCATAACTGATTGTTATCTAAATTAACAGTGATTAAAATCATTATTATAGTATATATATTAACAGCTGTTTTGAGCTTGTATTATGGCAAGGTCAAAAGGTATTTAATTATGAGAAATATCGGCTAGATCTCTTCTGTCACAGATAATCTGATGTCATCAGTTGTTCTATTGATGACACTTTGGAAATACCTAAGGCTCAAACATTCAGGAAAACCTACATGTGACAAATATGTACAAAGTATATACTAAGGAAGGAAATTGCAATTTATTCGGAACGATCAGTATTTAAATATTCAATTGCGTTACGGTCATAGATTGTATTGCATGTTAACGTCTTTTAATGTAGGAAAACTTAAGGACCTTACGTGGTAATATTTATGATTGTTTTATCATTAACGAAGAATTGATCTAAGGGCTTTAAAAAAATTCTGGTCAAGAGTCTTTCAATTTTCAGTTGGAAATAAAAGAATTATCATCGTAACAATTTTGGTCATTTTAGTAATGAAGATTTGTAAAGGAGCAAGCCGCATGGTCTATTAATAATAATTACTGAGGACTATTTATTTTCAATGAAATAATTTTAATTTACACTTATATATTATAATGATAGCCTTCCTCGATAAATGGACCATCTTACACTGAAATAATTTTTCAAATCGGTTCAGTAGTTCCTAAAATTAGCGCGTTCAAACAATTAAACAAACAAACGAACTCTTCAGCTTTATATATTTGTATAGATTAGATATACAAGATTAGCTCAGTTAAAGATTAAAGATTTTTAAGACTTTGTTGAAAAAATTCGCCAGTCGTGAATTTTAACAATTGGCTTATATTTATTTAGTATGCGGGTAAAATCATGCTTTAAGAACATTTCAAGCCCTTGTGCCCAATAATTGTTATTCATTGGGCGTATTGTCAAGGCCGTAAGGTGCAAATTTGCATGAACCTCGTGTTATAAACGAGGTAGAAATACCCAAAGATTGATCAAAGATTCAGAGCGGAGCGTTGCCGCCGCTGGACAATATTAGGTAATTCCGATCATGGCTGCTTGCGGCACGCTATCCGATCTGCATACTATTGCAACTTCAACAGACTTACAAATACCGCAACTTATTTTAATATTCAATTTACTATGAGGTCACACTTTACATCTACTTGAAGGCGCCCTTGACGAAGAAACTTTACCGACTTTATCAACTCGTGCAGTTTTATTCAACTAAAAATATTAATCTTTTTCTCTATATTACCCGTATTCTCTTTTTTCTTCAATTTTTGTCCTTTTTCTTCTGTAGGTTGACTGGAAGTATCCCTTTTAGGGATAAGTCCGCCTTTATACATGTGCTTTTTTACTTTTTCGTTCTCTTTTCTAACTTTATGTATAAAAAGAAATAAATAAATCTTAAACAATTTATAAGATTTATTCGTTGTAATTATTTGGCAGTACAATTTTAATCGCAAGTCATCACGTGATGTAACATCATAGATGAATTAATGATCGGTATTATATGACTGTTGTCATAAAAAACAACTTATTTGTGTTAAAAAAATACCAGTTATAATAATACTCTGGTCAGATTCTGATGCAATTATATTTTACAATCCACATTTTTGTTTTGACAATAATAGTCGTCAACATTACAAAATAAATATGTATATATAAAAAAACCTATTAAAAAATATGATATAAACATGTTTGTAGTAAAGGAAAAACAGAGAAACATTCAAGACTGAATTGAAGAAGTGATATTCCAAATTATCATACTTAAAATAGTCTCCTTTATAAGAAGATCCTTTTAATATAAAAAGTCAGAAGTTTTCAGTTCTCTTTTTTACTTTAATTCGACTTCCTTTTTTAGCAGTAGAGTTGACGATTCAAAAGCACTTGTTTACAAGTTTATTTGGATAAAGAATATTTTGAATTGAATTGAATTGAATTGAATACAGCTTCATTAATCATATTGATTTTTGATGATTCAAAAGTGTTTGAAAAAACTTATTTGAATAAAGAATATTTTGCTTGGATTTTATCCTTATATCGCTCTATAGCAGCTCTATAGCAACATGGGGCCCACGACCCACGGAGGGCAATTTGATAGTTAAGGGGGGGGGGCAACTCGACACGAGTTTAAGCCCTTCGCTTAAACCATTTAAGTGCAATGCTAAATTTCGGTGCCTAATTAAAAAAAAAGGAATTTCTTCTATCTAATACCTATTATTTATTTTTATTAAGTGGACAATTTAATTTTTAATAGTAAAATTTATGAATGTTACTTAGGGGGGCAAAATAATTTTTAACGTGAGGCATGGACCAAAAAAGGTTGGGAAGCACTGCTCTATAATATAAGAACTAACTTTTTTCTTCGGATAGGGCGATATGTTTATCACTTACCACGAAATAATTAATCGACTTGATCACATCCTAATCTAATGTTATCCTAATATTTTTTCCTACGTACTTTAACATCTTTTTCTGGTATTTGGTTGAATATTTTTCCTCTGATATCATCGCTTTTAAAATTTTAAAACGTAGTTTTTTTCGCTTTATGATTTTCATTAGCGAGTGTCTAATTCACAAGATTACCTACACTATTGTGGTTTTTACAGATTACATTGAACCTTAAGCTTCTTGTGTGGGAGTATGACGTTGATTGTTTAATGGTTTGGATCGTGATAGAACGTAGAACCCACGCAATAGTAGTGTTAATCAGGATTCCAGTTTGCTATTTATTTTAAAGTAAAAAAGTATAGTAACGGCCTGTTACTATCCTACTTCTGGGCATATACTTCATCTCTACGTTTTTGGAAGGATTGAAGTTAAGTGCTATCGAGCTGCCCCAATGCGGACTTGTAAGATACACATAGCCCTAAAATTCTCTAGAGATTTGCAGGTTTTCTGACGATGTTTGTTTGGTTCTTTAATTTTATAACCTTTCAAAGCTGTTATAGCAGGCAAGGTAAGTGACCCTACATTAGGTAGGGTCACAAGTCAAGCAGACCCCTATTAGTTTTTATTTTATAAGAAATCATTGGTTTAATTGCTGTGCTTTTAGGGTAGAAGAGAACAACGTAAATAAATAGGAATATCTGGAGATATCCAACGACATGGATTTTTAATCTGGGTAAAAGCAGTGTGATAGATTTAAGCTCCAATTCTTTTGTTCACAGGAGAGGGAGTTACCCAGCAGTTAGATAATAACAAGCCATGATCGTACTAGCTAGAACCGTAAGTGAGGTTTTAGGTTAACCTAAACATCCACCACTTGACAATCCTTTTTATATTTTGGCAAAAGCATCTCATTTAAGATTTTAGCAGTTCAGTTGAATGAAAATGTTTTATTTACAGAAAAAATGTACAAGTTATATCTATCCTAAATTACTTACACGCTAGGACTATACAAATCATGTCCACGTGGAATGGCTCCAAGAATGCTGGCAACGTTTCCGCGCTGAATCGCTAAGCTGATTCTTTGTGTGACAAAGGAGCCTGCCCTCTTGTCATTGAAGAGGCAATTAACCGTGGTGTTAAAACGGATATTTTTTTTTGCACTTTGACTCTATGACCCTAGGGTCTCAATTGCAAACGGCACAAATATATAACTCTCGATGAGAGAGTTCAGTCTAATTAAAATAAAATTAAAATCTAAGAGGTGATAAAGTTGACTCCATTTTCGAAAATATAACATGAAATACTGCTTGAGTTCTATTTAAACCTTTCATGAGTGCAATTGTAAATGAATAACGATTTAATATATTATATACACAGCTGGGCTACCCCGAACAATGGCTTTGGAGGCTCATAACTTGACTCATATGGTATGCATGCACGCTACCGCCCTCTCGCTTAGGTAAGCCTTGAAAAGCTTTCAATGGAATGGAAGTTCTCAATACATTAGTCACGCGTGCCATCAATAATAATTGTTCAGAACACCTTAATTATCATAGACATTCATAAGTAACGATAAGTACTTGTTTACAAATAAAATCAAATTAAACATTCCATGTAAGAAATTAGAGTGGTACGCCGTGTGGTATCCGGCTGAATAGAATAGTACCACCCTCATTTCTTACCGAGGTGTCGTAAAAGGTGACTAAGGTAAGTCGACCCGCCGTGTGGTATCCGGCTGAGTAGAATAGTACCACCCTCATTTCTTACCGAGGAGTAGTAAAAGGCGACTAAGGTAAGTTGACCCACCGTGTGGTATCCGGTTTAGTAGAATAGACCACCCTCTTTCTTACCGAGGAGTCGTAAATTTCGACTAAGCTAAGTTGATGTCAGGCAGGCGGCCGGTCGTAAAATACGTAGCCAAACCATGTGACAACATGTTTATAACATGTTGTCGATTCCACTTAGAGTGGGATAAGGACAAGAAGATGATGATGTAAGAAATTAGAGTGGTCTAATCTACTCAGTCGGATACCACATGACAACGTCAAATCTTAGATCCTAGCGACCATTTTCAGTTACAAACATATGACGAAATGTCCATTAAATGTATGCTATGTAATGTAATTATTGTTAGATAACATAGTTTACATTTTCTAAAGATTTACTTCATAAAGCAGCATGCTAGTATTTGTTTAATAGCACACAGAGTATTTAATATGTACACTGTAATGTTGACATTGCGTAAAGCTTTACATATATCATTATTTATGAATAAACATTGTTAATTATTTGCAATTATATATATGATTGCAGTAATAACCACATTTTTGCCTTTCATGTCACCTGTTGTATATAGTATGTAAGTAAATTATATAGTATGTTTGTTTTGATATGAAAAATCATTTAAAGGTACGCCGTGTTGTATCCGGCTCAATAGAATAGACCACCCTCTTTCTTACCGAGGTGTCGTAAAAGGCGACTAAGGTAAGTCGACCCGCCGTGTGGTATGCGGCTGAGTAGAATAGACAACCCTCATTCCTTACAGAGGCGTCGCAAAAGGTGACTAAGGTAAGTTGACTCAGCGTGTGGTATCCGGCTGAGTAGAATAGACCACCCTCTTTCTTACCGAGGAGTCGTAAAATACGACTAAGGTAAGTTGACGTCAGGCAGGCGGCCGGTCGTAAAAACGCAGCCAACTCATGTTACAACATGTTTATAACATGTTGTGCCGACCCCACTTAGAGTGGGATAACGGCAGGAGGATGATGATTTGGTACAGGTTATTTCATATTAATCTTTACAGCTGCGTTAAGGATGACTTTAAGGTGAATTCCGAAGTAGTATCAATAATAGCAACTGAAGTTTAGTAGCCTATTTCCATTGATTCTTAGTTTAAATAAATTAATCTTAGACCTTTAAATGATTTGCTTCTTTTTCCTGCCCTTATCGGACGGCACAACATGTCATAAACATGTTGTCACATGATTTGGCTGCGTTTTTACGACCGGCCGCCTGCCTGACGTCAACTTACCTTAGTCATATTTTACGACACCTTGGTAAGAAGGAGGGTGGTCTATTCTACTAAACCGGATTCCACGCGGTGGGTCAACTTACCTTAGTCGCCTATTACAACACCTCGGTAAGCAATGAGGGTGGTCTATTCTACTCGGCCGGATACCACAGCGCGGAAATAACCTGTACCAAATATACAAATAAATCCTGCTGAGTATATACAGCTGTACCGGCATATAAACTTACACAATTTAATCGTAAAATAGCTTCAATTGTATGTAAAGTGTTTTCCTGATCTTGGAAGAACAGCGAACGTTTTTTTTTATCCTATACTTTTTTTTATCTTATATATAATTCTAATTAATTTCATCACTTTTGGTGTAGCTATTTAGCCGGTTTGACATTACACACAGAAAGATAAATACAGATCGTTCAGATTTTCGCATTCATATCTTTTAGAATAGATTAAACCCGTAGGTATTGTTATAAAATTAAGTATATCTTTGCAATATCTAGAAGGACTTATAGAATGATACAGTTGGATATATTTATGTAAATAAGCTTCTATCATACCTTTGTTTTAAGTATTGTAATCTATATATATTAAAAAGTACACAAATCACGTCGTACGTTACAAATGTTAAAAATCAACTTTCGCCCCCGCTAACTAGTGTGAACCAGATGACCTCGTTGCCGTTTTGAATTGTATCAGAATTAATCATGCTCAAACCGAAAAGGCTTGTTACATGTTTTTCAATTGCCGACAATGTGTTATGTCAAGAGATAATAATCTAATACGCACCATACAAATCTTCAGAATAATTTATAGAATTAGGCTTTACTTAGAGGAGATCCATAATACAAAAGTAATGATATTCTGCTATAAAAAATACAGCAACTAGAAAATATTTATAATAATAAATATAGACTGGACTATTCTTTTTCATACTAGATACAGGATTTGTGATGTATATAATAAACAAAAGTAGGAACCGACATAAGCTTGCGGCACCTGCTTTGCGCCTTGCAATAGTACGTAAGTCGTTTGTAGATTTGGGTATAAGATTCTATAATAAAATTCCGCAATCAATTTTAGCTTTGCCATTACAGCAGTTTAAAAACGCTGTTAAAAATATTGACGAGAAGACAAAGATTGATTGAGAAGACGCTGGTTGATACAGATTCTGTACTACTGAGAATTACTGAGGTAATAAGAATGAGTGGATATAGCTCTCTTCGAACCTGTACAAGACAGTAATGACTAAATATAACTAATATTGAAAACCATATTTTTAAAAGAGCAACCGCCGAGTTTCTTGCTGGTTCTTCTCGGTAGGAACAGCTTTCCGAACCAGCAGTAGAGTTGACGATTCTAAAGCACTTGTTTACAAGTTTATCAGAATAAATAATATTTTCAAATTGAATTTGAATTCTCCACCACCAACACAATACTCAAGCACTACACACATTGACTATTACAAAAATAATAAAAGAAATCTCCAGAAGTCTTGTAGTCGTATTCTACGAGTAGTGTTTTAAGATGCCCCATTGCTTTTTGCAACAAATACCTTGATCATTTGATGAAACATTTGAGCAAAGGAACGGTACTATACAAATTTGGCGCAAATTACGGTTCAACATTATAGCTTTGTAATGAAGATTGATTATGGACATTTTGTCATTATTGTGACTAAGCGAATGAAGGCACCCTAAGAAACAAAGTCAAGTTTTATAATGAAATGAATACCGTTACAAAAATTGATTCAAAAGTAATGATAAGATTATAATGAAAGTAATAATAAGACTTTGCTAAGTAACGGCTTTTTCAATAAAATATATTTTGATTTGATTCATTAATTCATCTTCAAATTTCAAATTGAAAGATTCAAATTTGATTTTGGAGAGAAGAGTTGGAGCTTAAATCCATCACGCTGATCCAATGCGGAAAGGAAAGTTACACATATCCCTAAGATTCTTTAGAGAAATGTAGCTTTCCTTACGATGTTTTCCTTTATCTAAAACAGAATAAATTAGATAAAAATTTAACAGAAAACTCATTGGTGCCTGCCCAGGGTTTGCAACCCGTGACCACCTCGGAAAAGTCGCACAGTCAACGTTGGACTATCACAGCTTGAGAAGCACTTGCTCATTTTTTACCGAGGTGTCGTAAAAGGCGACTTAGTAAGTTAATTCGCTGTATGGTATCCGGCTGAGTAGAGTAGACCATCCTCTTTCTTACCGAGATGTCGTAAAGACGACTAAAGTAAGCTGCCGTCAGGCAGGTGTAAGTAAGTAAGTAAGTAACGGCCTGTTACTATCCCACTGCTGGGCATAGGCCTCTTCTCTTCGTTTTTCAATCAATTTTATTCAAGGAAATGCATTTTAAAATATGCAAAGTTTACATAAATTTGAAATATTCCGTGCAGAACATTAAAAGGTTAATAACACAGTTAATATTAAAAACATTTACAAAAACGTTATCTTTCGACATCGTAGAATCATATATTCTAGAATAAATTGTGTCTGACATTAATATTTGTATGTTTTTAATAAAAGGGGTGTCAGTTTACTCAATGATTATTTTATCATGAAAATAGGAAAGTTGTAAAAAGCAGTCTTTTATAAAAGGTTCTGTAATATTTAGCTAATTATAAATATACACACACTCGCCCACTCACACATTCCACACAATCGCACGTGACCACACGGCACACACACATCTCACTCTCTCTCACACACACTACACACACCACACACACACAAATACACACACACACACATACCACTCTCACGCATATGCGCTCTCTCACTTTTTATTCATATTTTCGTGTGTAAATTTGTTATTAATTTCATTTAATTGATTTTGTTTGTTTTTTAAGACAGCTACGGCTTATGCAACACAGTATACTACTGCCACTCTTGCAAAATAATTGTTTTGTTTATTTTTGAATTGTTGTAAATAAATTAAATATCTTAAAAGAGTAAATGTATATTTTGTAATTATTCATTATCTTTTCAAACACCTAGGTTATTTGCCACTTCAGTTGACAAGAGGCAGGCTCGTTTTCGCACAGAGAATCAGCTTTGTGATTCAACGCGGAAATGCTGCAGCATTCTTGGGACCATTCCACGTGGGAGTTATTAGAATTTGTAAGTAATTTAGGATGGACATAACTTGTACGTTCTTTTTTTAATGTTTTAATATTTAATTTTCAAAATATTCCCATGTACACGACTCCTTATAAGTAGCCTGAAGCGCCATTTTGGTAACTGTAAAATGGTCAGTGACCAACACAGGCTACTCGGTATCGAAGGTAAATGAACCAAGACGCGTGGGATATTCGCCATCGCCGTACAAGGAACCGCCATTTGTTGGAAGTGTTTCACTTAAACTACGCACTTTGAATTGGTTTATTGTTTTAATAATTAATTACTTAATTTAACTACATAAAAAAATATGAATAATGTAATTTTAACTAGTATGTTCTCTTTTATTAGTATTTATCAGCTTTTATTTAACAAGCAAGTTAAATTTGACCCATCAATCCACTTCCCGGAATCCGATTAAGCTGAAATTTTACATACTGGCCCAGTTCCAATGACAATGCACGTTTATGATAAGCATGATCTGATGTTGCTACCAGGATTAGCTCCAGACAAGGGAATTCCTTAACGGTTAACAGTAGGGACATAAAATTTTGTTAAAACTTTTTTCAACTTCACTTTTTATTGTATCAATCAATGTAGTTCTAGTTTTTGGACAAGGCTTTAGTCACTTGTAATTCCCAATACAATACGTCTATTAAAAATGTCTATAGAATTATATTATCTTAAACGGCTACAAAACATTTAAGTCGTAAAAACAATGCTTAAATTCGGAAACAAAATAGAGCCCAAAGCTGTCGGCATTTAAGGCTTCAAACTTTACGTACTTTCTAAAGCATGTCTTTCCTGTACTTTTGATCCAGAAGCTAAGTGAGAGCCTTTTGAAGTTTTTAACAACACAATACTTAGAAAAAATTTGTAGTATATAGGCGGTTTTTTATGCAAGTTTCAAATTAAATTAAATTATTTCTATTTAGCTCCATTATATATGTATTAGTGACATAATGATTTTCTGACGAAATGATCACACCATGAATATATCTAGTTTAGTTGGAACAATGTGCCTATCATCAGATTTATCAGAGAAGGTCATAATTAAAAATTATACTGGATACTACAAGTTTTTATTAACCGGTACATATAGCTAAAAATGTTCTAAGACACACTGGTAAGTTAAATGACCGGATTAGTCAGGTCATTTACCGAACTTGGTTTGGCTTGAATTACTTAACTTTTAAATTAATTAGCCAACCGTTGTTTGTATTTATTTTATATAATACTCAGTATTATTTAAACTATGAATATAGAGAAAAGGACATATATTAATATATTCACAAATATTCATCCGTAGTCAATCGACGATCTATATCCGTTAACGGTTCAACAGCTACATGATTTTTTGCCTGATATTGCTTTGTGTAATAGTTTTTTGATTGTCTCCGTGCCTACGGCAATAAATGAACATATAAAATGTGTTACTGTATTGTGTTGTGTATTGTTGTAGGTCACGAATTACTTAAAGTTTGAATTGTTTGCCATTAGGAAAATTTGAATAATTTAATCTGGTATTGTAATTTTTATTGAAGTAACAAAAACAAAACACAAACTCTTCGGTTTGTGGTTTAGGGGACGAGCAGTGTAGATTGACAGAAAGTCAGTCTACTGTTGTGACTCGGGCGACTATTTAATGTCTTGATATCTAGGTCCTATACTAAATGACGGACTTTTTTTTAGATAACCTTGGTTCTTCTACAGATTCGGTTCTTCTTCTCTTAACTTCTCTCTTCGTTCTCGATAACTCTCTCTATTGCTCCCTAAGCCAATGCTGATCAAAGATTCATTATTGCATTCTTTAAGGTAAAGTAAAATATCGTGAACAGCATACCCGTGATGGTTATTTTGGGGGCAATCTACTCGTACCAATCCGCGTTAGTGGTAGTTGGTCATAGCTCAACAGACATCGCTTAGATGAGAGAAAACCTTTACCTAGAAGTGGGATATTAACTGAATTTTGCTTTTACTACTTTATTACATAATAACGTATCTCGTTGGACGATAGAAATCCGGTTTCATAGTTGAATATAATTATAACAAGTTTTCATTGTTCTCCCAACGTTTTCCGTAGCGAGTCTTTTATTCAGATTCTATTTAGCGGCCATTTGATGAGTGTAGTATTTTTCGCACGCTCTTCAATGAGAGATTTTAAGATGTCGAGAAACTTGGACGATTACGTAAATACGATGTAAAACATTTGTTATAAATGTTGTGACAATAATAGCATGATAAAAGAGTCTCGCATCAAAATGTATCATTGTTTTTTGCCGAATTTCTTGCTTGTTCTTGGTAGGAGCAAACTTTCAAAGCAGTCATTTTTATAACATTGGATGATTGAAAAGTACTTAAAATAGTCTAATCGAATAAAGAATATTTTAAATTTGAATGTTCCATTTTGACTAAATTGTAATACAAAATACTGAGAATTGCCCGATTGAGAAAACCCGAATAACAAATACACCTCAATGTTTTTTTTTAAACTTACATTATGCTGACAGGCCTCAGATATCTACGTCATCAAATTTAACTTTAGCAAAGGGCCATTATCGACTGTTAAATGCGTAGAGTGCAAAAGTTTAATTTGCCGAGATGACTATTGATGACATTTCGTTAGACTTTAGAAGTATCGTCTGCTTACAAGCTCTAAACCTAATACCGGAATCTTCTCAGTAAATTTTTAATCAATTTATAAGCATTTTCATGTCTTGTATAAAAAAGATATTTATGTTATACTTAAATTACTAAATACTATTGTATTACAATACTAAGAATAATAAAAATATTCCATTAAAATTAAACACGAAATACAAATGAATAAGAAAATATTCATTTAAATCCAAATTAGTAAATAAATTAACGCAAATAATGAAATAAATTGATATCACAATAACCCTGACGCTCAATAAATAATTTTTGCGTTCCAACAAAACAACATCACTATATCACACATGAATTTTATTTTTACGCCATCTAAATACCGAAATTAAATTGCACTCACTCAAGTCATTATATGTATTATTTCACCAATTTACAGTTTTAAGTATCCATTGGATCCCAATGATAATATTATTATACCAATTTATGATTTACGAATGGTTTTAAATAAATTCATTTTTTACAATGTCAGGCAATTGTGCAAATCGTTTTTACCACAAGTATAAATACTCGTAATATATATTTTTTTAAGACATTACGAATTGAATTGTAAATTTAGAATTGTTTTTGTTTCGCTTTTTATTTAGTCAGAGGTGTACTTTATTGTAGGCCGTTTGCTAAAGTGTCGACTGCCGTATGCGCCGCGTAAAGTAACAAAGATACACTGAAGTAATGTACTAAAGAATTGTAAATCTACAAAAACACTACAACTGTTCGCGAGAGCATGTCTCTATCTCTTATGGTTAACTCACAATAACTACTTTTGTGTCTTATGTGACACACTGATTTCTAAGTGGGCAAAGCCGCACAGCTTTTGTCTTATAATAAAACGGACGATCTTGTCACTTGGACAATGATCGTGCGATTATAGACGATCGCACGATCAACAAGCATCGCTGATAGTGAAGTGCTGGACATTTACTAAATTACGGACATATGACATCATTGACGTCTTTAAAAAAAACCAAGCGTTCGAATTAAAGCTTCATTAAAATTAATGATTAAATTACTTATATATTACGATTCACTAAATACGGTCACAAGAAATCACTCGAAAAAACTAATGCTTTTTGCGTAGCTTCATGCATTACAAAAACTATTTCTCTGTTCAATAAAGTCAACAACGATGATTATGTTTTTTGCCTTATAAGTGACCCTAACTTTTTTAATACACATCGGGAAGTTGTAGTTTATGCAAGGCCGGTGAGAGATAAAATATAAGTCGTGATCGAGTTTAGTTGTTGTTGAATGCAACTGTACAACCTTATTTGTAGCATTGATCACGCACGGTGGAGTGGTTAAGCCTTTAGTTTTATATTATAAGCCTGTTAATCTATATCCGCATTTGAGAACGATATTATTTCCAAGGACTTTGACTGTACAGTAAATTGTGAGACAGAGTTACCTTTTTAAGTTTCATCTGATACAGAATTATGGGTTCTCATATACTTTACTCGTTTCTTAAATAGCTTAATGAGCTAGAGGTGCTATTTGGATATTAATTGCGCTATAGTTTTAGGTTGTGTTCCGCCGTGAGGCGTCCGGCTAAATAGAATAGACCACCCTTATTTGTTACCGAGGTGTCATATAAGGCGACCAAGGTAAGTTTAAGCCACACTGTGGTATCCGATTTAATAGAATAGACCACCCTCTTTCTTACCGAGATGTCGTCAAATATGACTAAGGAAAGTCAACTTAACTTAGTCTCATTTTACGACACCTCGGAAAGAAATGATTGTGGTCTATTCTACTGAACCTTCTATGCTATTTCTTCTATTCTACTTAGATACCACACGGCTAGAGTGTGAGGAAATATACACTTTTTAAAGTCCTCAGACTAACTTTATTTATGTTTATGTTGCAATACATGTTCGTAAATAAAAACCTGTCTGCAAGTACAAATGCGGTATGCCAGTTGTCAACGGCCAAGAATCTGGGTGCGGCGTCACGCCTGCACTGGATACAATTGAATTGAACTCTGTAATTAGTGCCGA
This sequence comes from Morpho helenor, assembly GCA_029227775.1. Lineage (NCBI taxonomy): Eukaryota > Metazoa > Arthropoda > Insecta > Lepidoptera > Nymphalidae > Morpho > Morpho helenor. The sequence continues at coordinate 4,521,200 of JARGCU010000008.1, forward strand.
CAGAAATTATAATTGAGATGGATTGTGAAAACAAGTAGGGATTATTACGTCTAGAAATGTGAGATTGGCTTTTATTTGAGACATATTTAGTAAACTGTAATCAGCTCAATTTTCTTTCTTCTATAGTTATATTATATTCTGTATTTGCGCATATCGTATATCATATCGCATTAATTTTCAACTGTCTAGTAGTCGACTATTTTTGTAAGATTTATGTGTCTATTTAATATACGCCGTGTGGTATCCGGCTGAATAGAATAGTACCATCCTCATTTCTTACCGAGGTGTCGTTTAAAGCGACTAATGTAAGTTGACCCACCGTGTGGTATCCGGTTTAGTAGAATAGACCACTCTCTTTCTTACCAAGGTGTCGTAAAATACAGAGGTAAGTTGACGTCAGGCTGGCGGCCGGTCGTAAAAACGCAGCCAAATCATGTGACGGTATGTTTATAACATGTTGTGCCGACCCCGCTTAGAGTGGGATAAAGGCAGGAGGATGATGATGTGTCTTATTTAATAGTTATATTATTAAAATACATCGATCAGGTGCTTTACAAGGTCGACAAAATCATTAGGCCCATTAGTTAGTTTAGTAGCATTTTCGCATTTTTATATACTCGTATTTCTGGATTTAACTTTCTGTAAACTGCTTGTTTTCTATAATATTAATAAATAAAAAATTACTATAGGAAACAATTAATTTAATTAAAAAAATAGTGTACATGTCACTATTTTACCTTATAAAAAAAATTAAGTATAGATGCCAAATTTATACATATTAATAAGTATTCGTAGTATATACTGAAACTTTTTTTTTTCAGTAAATAAAATGAAAATCAAATAAAATAAAATCTCTGTCCTCAATAGCCAAGGGGTGTTTACATTTTTTCGAACTTCAAATTAGTTGTTTATATAAAACTATCTCCTTTTAACCAACATGGTTTTGTAATACAGTTGAATATAAGACTTCTTAAGCTATTTTTATATTACATGACGTTCAGAAAAAAAATTAAGGATCTCCGAATTACCTAGCCACTAGTAAAACCTAGGTGTGTTAAACAGTTACACAATTCATTTTCAATTTGCTTATGTTATAACTGCGTGATCGAGTTCTCAATATTTAAGAATATTTGCAACATACGGAATCGCTTGTAACATGTTCGCGAGATTCAATCCAGAAACGAAAGTGTTTCGCAATTAATCTGATATCTTCGGAACAGTAATGAACGTGAGTTTAGCTTTCGATTCGTCAATTAGTCTGCATCGTTTATATAACCCGCACAACTTTTACTTGACAATGAACTACTGTGAGCCTAGCGATGACTGACCTCGTCCGAACAGCCTAAAGTGTATAAGGCCGTACTTGGCTTTTGGTAAGACGACCTTACGACATAAGCATACGTTGAAAAAAAAAGTTTAATTAATTATCTGTGCAATATATGTAAATTTCTGTATGAAGTGGGTGATAGTCTTTTGATAAGGTTTACAAATGAAAAGTATTAACGGAATTAGCTCAGTATATCATGTATCTCGCTTATGTAATAGCTGTATAAAGGACACATTATAACCGGATATTGGCTGTGATTGACTTTCATCATTTATTAAAAAATGTACAAAAATTCAGAGTAATATTTGTAATAACCCTTAATGTCGTTTTTTTATGTTTTCTCTCGTGTTTATTTTTAGGTTTATTATTATTATCAATTGTAATTCCTTATAATTATAACATTGTCATTAAAAATAATGTGATCCCCTGTAATTGGTACTAAATAATTAATTTAAAACTATATTGAGTATTTGTTGAAATATTTAATATGTAAGTGCTGTTGGAGATCCAAATAATAAAAAAAAACTCAAGTTTCCATAGGAACTTCATATTGAAAAGACTGTTATATTAAAATTAATTACTGTGTTAAAAATTCAAAACAACCCATACTCTTTATAAGAATTTTAGACAATCGTATACGAAAACTGCATTTTATGCATTTTTAACATTAATTTATAAACATTAATTTATTTTTCTATGTATGTAAACTAGCTTGAAAAACAGTAAAAATGTGCTTCTACTTGATTCTGATACTAAAACTGCTTATGATTAATTGAGTGTCTAAAACAAGACAACAAATTAAAAGTATTGAACTGTTTTTATGTTCTCGGATATAAATAAATGAAAGTTCCGCTTTATGTTAAGTCAAGGACTTAAATCTATATTACAGTTAGCAATATCTAATCTAGATTAATATTATGTCAGATAATAACAAAATAATAAATTAATTTCACGCCACAATGTCATAGACCTCGACTTGAATATGCCATATTCGCACGCGACTTGCACCGTTACTTCCGCGATAGCCGGATGTACTCAAGACGAAATGTGAACGGGCCACTATGAAAGTATTTATCATATCGACAATTGTGTAACATAAGAGGCTCCAAGTCATCTTACGTCACGCAGATAAGCTTCATTTTTATCTAAAGCCAGTTTGTCAGTCTGTATGCCGCTGTGACCTTATGCGGCGTAGATTTGATCGTCTGAAACTAGTCCTATTATTTTTAATCTGGTTTATGGTTAGTTTTGACATCGTATATGGTAACGTCAGACCGCGTCAGACCTTACAACTAAGTGGCTACTTTTTGAAGAATAACCATTAAATCTAAAATTGAATTCTTTTGTTATTGTTAATATACGATACTATTTTTCTGTGATTGAAAATAGTAAAGTTAATTTATAATCTGTGACTTTAGTTCCTGTAAATACTATCTCTTTGACAATGCTGACTGAAGAATGATAAAGAATTAGAATCCAGGCAATTAATAAAAGTAATAAAAATTATATCAAAGACTGCAATTAGTAGAATTAACTTGAACTAGAATTAAACGTAAAATAAAACTGAATTATTTAACCTTTATTAGAATTATTTTAATAAATATTCCATTTCCATAAAGTGATTAATAGATTAGGCGTAATTTGGAGTTGATTTGAGAATAGTAAAACTCTGATTTTATAGGTTTAATGCGATGGGTATAATGAAAATAATTCCTCATGATGTCAATTTTAAGACTTGTAAGTAAGTAAGTAACGGCCTGTTACTATCCCACTGCTGGGCATAGGCCTCCTGTCTCCATTTTGGAGAGAAGGACTTAGTATCCTTTATATGAGATAATTCTAGTATTTTTTTACTTTATTATTTCATTGTTTGAAATAACTGCCTTGCCTAATATGTAAATTATACCTTTGATCGCATTATGTTTCGGTTCACCGATGTAAAATTGCTTTAGCAACACAAAAGTATATCAATGCACAAAAAAAATGTAATTCTGTTTGGCCCATTAATGAAGTTATGAAACTGTATTTACTGCAATAATTACTTAATAGTATTACTAGCTTTTTCATTATATACTTATTGTTGTTGTATTTTTAAAAGCTTTTATTCAATTTGCACATATATATATATATATATATTTGTATTTAAGTATGTATTTAAAATATATAAGTATATATTCACCAGTTGTCTGTCTACCATAACACAAGTATTAAGTTACTTACTTTGGCGACGGACGACCGTGTATGTAAGTGTCCCATATATTTTTTATTATTATGTGTATGTGTAGAATCTTGCACGTTAAATTTGACCTACTTCCCGAGGTCCGATTAAGCTGAAATTTTATATACTGCTCCAGTCCCGATAACAACGCACGTTTATGATATGCATGACCTGATACTGCTGAAAGGATTGGCTTTTGAAAAGCTTTTGTTAAAAGCTTTTCTTTTGATTATCTTTTTTATAAATAAGCTTACACAAATGATAGAAGGGTAGAAAGATAAGTTCAATTATCCTATATAGTGTATTATAGTATTTATTTTTGATGGCGCAGTAATTAAGGACGTAGTATTTAGATTGGTCGTAGTACTTAACGTGTTTCCATGACGACATATATTACGACTTGACTACGATTTCATCTGATGAGTTACTAATTAAATTAAGGAACTTGTTTACAAAAGATGTTTGTCAATATCAATTTTACATATCTAATAATTTACCAAAAGACGCTTTAAAGTGTAAAACTTTTTAACTGTTAACTTACTGTATTTATACTTTGTTCAAACTAAATGCATTTTTGTTACCGTATCGTTTTTGTCATCGAAAACCCCTCTTGTCGCTTATACTGTTATTATTGATCTACCGTTTGGTATCTCACGGAGTTGAATATACCACCCTCATTTCTTACCGAGATATCGGAAAAAGGCGACTAAGGTAAGATGACCCGCCGTGTAGTATGTTATGTGACAACATGTTGTGCCGACCCCACTTAGAGTAGAATAAGGGCAGGAGGAGGATGATAATTATAGGCAGTAGTGATAACCATGCGACATTATATTTGATTCGCATGTTGAACATATTATCGGTATTCAATACTACAAGTTATATATACATATATATATATATATATATATATATATATATATATATATATATATATATATATATATATATAACTAATCTATTATGTACATGTTGAACATGAGCCAGTAGCATAAATATATCTATCAATACACAAATATAAAAGATGTTTGTGAAAAATATGTCAATTTGAACTACAATAACTTACATAAATCCAAAGTTCTCAAGGTGAAAGGTGCAAACAATTTGTTATTATACCAACTGTAATTTTACGATGCTTTGTTACACATACTATAAGGGAAAACTATTTTTAAAGACCGTTGCATAATTATGATCTAAGCAATATCATTGTTGCTTTCTATTTACTTATATTGTAAAGTGATCGCGTAATAGTTGTGATAGTAAAGTGGTATACTGGTTTTTGCAGCATTTGAGTTTTGCTCTTTAAGTCGATTGTCTCTTTAATGTGTTAGCAATTTTAACATTTGCATAATAAGACAATAATTATTCTATTCAGTTTAGTGTATTAGATAGTAAAAATATTGGCATTAGTCTCGATATTGTAATCTCAACTTAAGAGGAGATTTAAAAAAAGGGAAGAGGAATTCATTTTGTCGGCATTCTGTTCTGACGAAAAATAATTGTTATTAAAGTAATTAAGAGTAATAAAGTGTTTAGGAATTGTTTTGATATATATTGGAAATCTTTTCTAAGTATTTTAATAAATGTAACAAACTTAAAACTATGTCGGAGATTCAATTTTAGAGATATATTGAAGTAGGGGTGTCGGTCTGAAATGTATATATTATATCCTCCTGCCCTTATCCCACTCTAAGTGGGGTCGGCAAAACATGTTATAAACATGCTGTAGCATGATTTGGCCGCGTTTTTACGTCCGGCCGCCTGCCTGACGTTAACTTACCTCAGCCGTATTTTTTGACACCGCGGTAAGAAACAGGGTGGTCTATTCTATTAAACCGGATACCTCACGGTGGGTCAACATACCTTAGTCGCCTTTTACGACACCTCGGTAAGAAATGACGTTGGCTAATTTTACTCAGCCGGATACCACACGGTGGGTCAACTTACCTTAGTCGCCTTTTACGACACCTCGGTAAGAAATGAGGTTGGTCTATTCTACTCAGCCGGATACCACACGGTGGGTCGACTTACCTTATTCGCTTTTTACGACATCTCGGTAAGAAATGAGGTTGGTTTTCTACTCAGCCGGATACCACACGGCGTAGTATAAAAATATTTATAAAACAGAATTATAATTTTGCTTAAAATAACCAAGTCATCTTCCCTCTATTTGGTTTTATATTGGTGTTTTGCTCTTTTTTACATATGATATTTCATACAATAGTTACTTAGTCTCAAATTATTTATTTACTATAATAGTTTTGTGTCCTTTTGGCCTTATAACACGTTCGTATAGAACAACGGATTGATGCGATATTTGTGATATTGATAGTTGAAAGATTAGAAAGTAAATTAGGCTGCTGTTTAACTTGGTCCTGAAGTCTACTAAGAGGAAGTCGTGGGCATAAGCTAGCGCGTATATATTTGGCTTTATTTTATTATCTGTTATATAATTAAGCAAAATGTTCATATATGTATTATAACGATTAACACAATATTTTTGTATTAACTGAATATCTTATATCCCATATATCATAAATAAATAACTTTATTTCTCATGATGATTAATAGCGAATGTTTCTATAATTTTCATTCCGCCTAGTAATTCCGCATTTCATTACATACAATATAACAGAGGTTTTGTGTCACAAATGTCAAAGCCTGCTTTAGATTACTTGAATATTTCATATTAGTATGAAAAGGCATAAAGTAGTACACGGAGAAGACACAAAATCTCCACTATTCACATCTTTGCAAAACAGTTTTGCGGTATTGAATTCAGCACTTTAAAGGGTTTTCTAAGACGACTTAAAAGGCAATTCTTTAGATATCTCCGGCACCATACTATTTAAAAAATTGTATTTCTAATACTTATTTCAGACACTAAAGATTGGTTTAATCAATATTAATCGTTTAGGAAGTTATTGCTATCAGATCGGTTATTAAATCAGTAACGTTAGTTTAGAAGGTTATTGCTATCAGATATTAGGTTATTAAATCGGTAACGTTAGTTTAGGAGGTTATTACTATCAGATATGAGGTTATTAAATCAATATCGTAAGTTTAGTAGGTTATTACTATCAGATGTATTATTGATCAATGGTTGTTTTGATTTTATTAAGGTCATGTTAAATTCCAATGACCCTATTTTTTTAAGCACGCGGCAAAGATACGTTCACAAATGCCGATAGAAATCGAGAGTAGCGTAGGTGCCGACCCTGAAAAAACGCCTGTGGGCATGAGTTTATATATGCTTAATCATACACATTAAGTAACATATTGCTACTTATTGAAATGAGGCACATATATTAATCATGAAGGTGTAAGCATTGTGAAAAGGGCAACCTACTGCTTAGTTTAATTATAAGCTTTAGGAAAAACTTTTGTTTAAATCCGTCTTTTTTTGTACATATTTATAAATTTTCTTACCAACCTCATTTCTTACCGAGGTGTCGTAAAAGGTGACTAAGGTAAGTTGACCCACCGTGTGGTATCCGGTTTAGTAGAATAGACCACCCTCTTTCTTACCGAGGTGTCGTAAAATACGACTGAGGTAAGTTGACGTCAGGCAGGCGGCCGGTCGTAAAAACGCAGCCAAATCATGTGACAACATGTTTATAAGATGTTGTGCCGACCCCACTTAGAGTGGGATAAGGGCAGGAGGATGATGATTTATAAATTTTCTTATCGGTTCCGAGTTTCATTGTACAAATCCAAATATGGCATCAACTAATGCTTTTTGAACGATAGCCTTAGTTACAGTGTTTTTAACGTATTTTGTTTGTTATCTTCGTATAATGTCCTAAACATTTGGCAATTTGATAGTGCTTGTAAAAGTCTTATGAAAAGTACTATCTATCTTTAATATTGAAATGAGTTAAATTGTTTTCTTTTTTATGCAGAATTCCTCACGATGATTTCCTTTAAAGAGAAGAAAAGTTTCTGTTAAAACTTATCTGTCTAATTGATAATTGCAATTTATCTCACGCTTTTCGGCGAACGAAAATATAGAACTTGCATGTTTCTAAAGAATTCTAGGGATGTGTGTAACCTACCAATCCACGTGATCACCAAGGTACCAAGCGTGGTAGGTCTTAGCTCCAATCCTTCTCTCCAAAAAGTGAGAGAGGTTCGGTGAGAGGAGGCCTATACCCAGCAGTGAGATAGTAACAGGCCGTTACTATTATAAATCCTATATTATAAGCAAAAAAACTAAATTAATAGCAAAATTTTCGACTTCGATTACCATAGTTGGCTTTAATTGGTTAAGCCCAGTTTTCAAGCCTTGACCAAATAGCCAAATGCATGCACACGTTTGTTAACACGTTGCCAAACATGGGAGTAATTTAGTCGTGAACTACCTTCACGTTTCGCAACTGCCGTTATATTAACTATCGGTTAATAACACTAACCGAATAGTCGTTAATCTATGAATATTTACTATGTACCGACCTATAGCACAGTTCATTAGGTAATGAGGCTTAATTAAGGATTATTTTCATAAAATGAATAGTTGTACCCGCATCTTCAGTCGCGTCGACTTTAGTGTCAAAATACTCTTAATGTTTGATTGTCTTTTCTTATTCCCGATAAATACACGGGATTTTTTTATTCTATATAGCTCAATATAGAATAGCGGAATAGCTGCGAAAGTTTAATAGACAGACAGACAAACTTATACAGGTATAGATGACACAGATACAGAATACAAAAGTAAATTGAATATGGTGTTCTTATATGTTGAAATGGAGACCATAAAGCTATTATACTAGAGCAGGGGAGGTATAGGCAGGTTTGTAAGAGAGACAACAAATAATGAGAGGGAAGATGAAACTCGTACTTATCTTTGTCAAACATACATATAAAAGAGAGCAAGATAGTTTCAGTCAGTTTGTTTTAAAGGGCACATTTTAGGTAAGCTTCCTTACATATATATAATAACTTCAAAATGGTGATCCGACATTGAAAACGCCATGTTAGTAGATTCTAGGGAATAAGTGGACCGAACATTCTAAGTAGATCTCAGGGGATAAAAAGGCCTAATATTATATTCACGACAACCCTTTAAGTGACCTCTGCCTGTGGACATTTATCGGTTGAAGAATATGAAGAGTTTATTATATTACATAAATTTCTATCATATGGTTTGTGACAAATAATAACAGATGATAAGTATCTCCTTTTTTTTTTTTTTTTTTTTTTTTTTTTTTTTCGAATATGACTAATGCTGTTAGCCCTAATGGCTTTGACAGCGTCACCGATAAGACGGGCGAGCGCTGAAGCATCGCCGAGAAATGGATGATACATGCGGGTGCATTACAAGCACCCGCGCTACAGGGGGCGTCGCCTTAAGGGTGTCTCCTGCGAGACCGAACCTCGGCTTAAGGCGGCGCGTTTTTGGAGGGCTGCATCTAATAAATGACTTGGAAGAAGTCTGCGTCACGGCGGCCGCGGCAGAGGGCTGCGGCCGCTTGACACAAGCAAGCGGGGACCTCGTCTTCGCCGGCGAAGACGCTGTTTGTGTAAATGTAGTGTGTGTATCTTGTTGGATGCTGTGATAGCATCGTCGGGGTCGTTAAGGACGCTCTTCGGGCGCCTGTGAATCTTATTGGGGTGCCTGAACACCTTATAGTTGGACGCGGCCACTATAAGGGGGTTTGGGTGGATGGACGCTTTCTCGAAGTAAGTCGTCGAGAATCGTCTGAAAAGATCGGCTATCGTGGGTAGGTCGAGATCTCTATGGAGGTTCACGTTGCGCACGAACCACGGACAGCCAGTGGCTGTACGCATGAATCGATTTTGAAGTGTCTGCAACGGGCACAGTCGTGATTTCGGAACGTGCGCGAACGCGACGCTCGCATAGGTCATAATGGGTCTGATGCAAGTTTTGTAAAGTGTCACTTTGTTGCGAAGTGACAGTTTACTTGTCTTACACAGTATCGGATTGAGGCGTCCCATGGCGAACGCTGCCCGGTTACGGACAACGCGGATGTGTCGGATGAAGGATAGGGTAGGTTCGAGGATGACACCTAAGTATTTGACTTCCTTTTGCCAATCGATGTATTTGTTGTAAATAGAGACTCTAGGAGGCGTCCGGATGAAGTCCATGGCTCTCCTAGATCTCGCAAAGAACATTGCTGCGCTTTTATCGGGATTTATTTCGATTCTCCACCGGCGGAACCAGCTTCCGAGCTGGTTGGTTGCTCTTTGGAGCCTATCATTAATAGTTATGGGATCTCTACAGGTGGTATAGATTGCGGTATCGTCCGCGAACATGGCTATGTGGGAGACTACACTAGTTTTAGTGGAGAATCGTGGGATGTCGCTCGTATAGAGCGAGTAGAGGAACGGTGCGAGTACCGAACCTTGGGGGATAAGTATCTCCTATTGTTTAGACCCTTAATGGGTTTTCTACGCGGTTGGGATACATCGCCCGAGCAAGATGACCTTGGTCGTGTTGGTGTAAAAATGGATAGTGTAGAAGTTGGTCGACTTGACTGATATTTGGTTAATGCCAACTACCTTAGTCGGGAGCGGTTCCCTTCCAATCAAGATCACCTTGATTGGGCGGTTTCTCCCGACCGTCCAGAAGACTCATTAGCATCTTGTCTTTGAAAGAACTTTAACTTGAAGATATTTATCTATCACACTTTTTATTCCCTAAATTGTTTACTCAGTGAAATAATATGAACGTTTAACAGGTAGTCCTTTGTTACAATGAGAATATTACATCATCAGCTTTTAAATTTAAATAGCTGTAGGCAAATTAAAATATACCGATTCTAGATGTCCTTGAAACATCTGGTTTCGTCCCCCATGCGGGTTTGTGTATGTTAATATTTTAAACATTTATTCTTATGGATAAAGTTACACCTGATTCGGCGATATATTCAAAATTTGATTGTTAAGACAATTTATTAATAGCACTCGAGCGGATGGATTTGTAGGAAAATAATTTAGGTTTTCATTTGAACATAAAATATTAAGAACAAATTCTAATATTCCACGCAGGGATGACGACAGTCTGATCGATGCCTTACCTTTAACATTCAATCTAGGCTACGTTTATATCAGATATCACAACAAATATTTTAGGTTTTATTTATAAGATATAAGGTTCAAAATCCAACGCATTTTTGCAGTAAAAGTTATTTAAGCTAGCATCTTCTTTGATTGGGTAATACTGAGAACAATGCGGCTGTAAACGAAATAGTTTGTTTTATTTGATGTCTGGACGCAAATGTACGTAATTATTTATCGATTGCGCTTTTACTAAGGATTTTATTAGTAGAAATTTATTTTGTTGCGCATATTGTTTCTTGGAAAATCTTGATGCAATCGATTTATACATCGACTTGTATATTAATGTACGAATGCAATTTTGTACGGATATATACAAATTGCTCTTGCGGTTTTGACAAATGCGGAAGAATGCGAATTATTTTGTTTTTTAATGGTGTCTTATTGCCAGTCGTTTTAAGAAACCAAGTAACATTTCGTTTTAACCTAATATCCGTCATCTTACCAGCAAGTACATGGTACTTCTTCCCATTGCTGGTGCCTTTGAATTTAGGGTAAAGATTGAAATTTTTATTCGCATTTTCCCAATAATTATTAGACTGATAATATTTGACTTTCTTCTCTAATTCAATGACATGTTAAGGGTAATATTTGAGTACAAGTCATTAATGGCAGAGTCGAGTGAACCTTACTGTGAGTTTTTAATTAAAAAGGTGCTTAACTGATTTCAATATCGGCTTTTTGGTTTAAAAAAATATCGTCAATTGAATATCTCAAAACTCCAATTCTTCTTTTCAAAAGAAAAGGAGGCTTTTCCGCATCAGTCTGATATTTACAGATTGCTACTCCATACAAATATTATAAACGTGAAAGTCTGTCTGTCCTATATTACCGGTCGTAGTTTATACATTGGACTAACATATAAGACAAAATTCCCATTTTTCCGTCGAAACATAATGAAAACACATAGTATAACATTGAGGGTATTTTAACATTTAATTTGAGATATACAAAGCTGTATCCGCTGTTTGGTTATAATAAAGCGACTAAGAATAAGTAAAAGGTACAGCAATTTACAGGTACTTTCTCACAATGTCGACGGTTTCCTATTACACGTTATTAATCTTTCTATCCGTTACTAAATGTGTATAAATTAGTACAACAGGAAGTTTCTGTAGTTAAATTCTGTTGTATAGTATATAGTTATAATAAAAATATTACAATTATAAAACTGAAAGTTAAGGCAGGTTGTTAAAATAAAGGGCGTAGCAAGTTAAACTTTACTAGTTTGAGGCGTTGCAGAATTTTTTTTGTGTGGCTGAAACAAGCAGATTTGATGTTATTTATAACATATAATTGTTTATTTTTAAAGTTACTAATATGAAAAGAAAAACAAAAGCAAAAGTGTTTGAAACATTATACTTCAAACCGATTCTGCTGTATTTTAGTTTGAGATAATCGACCTTGGACAAAGGATAATTATTCAATACAGAACCGCGGTAGTTGGAAATAAAATCTCAATTAAAAATTCTCGATTCTAGGCGTCTTACTCGTTTTTGTATGCAAATATTCATTTAAAACAATCATTGTATTTTTATGTCGCATACCATTTACATAACGTCTTATAAACACAATATGTAATTTAATAATATAGTCATTAAACCAGCTTATCATGTACTTGTACATTTGTCTGTAAAGATATTCGACATTACAAGCCAATAATTCAATCCTATTAATATTATAAATGCGAAAGTTTGTGGGTATGCATGTTATGCATGGCGTATCCGCTGAACCAATATCTATGAAATTTGGCACAATTATTCCTTATATACCGGAATAACATAAAGGCTATAGAAATACTGTTAATTTTATAGGAATAGGATGACATTGAAAAGCGCCATCTATTATCAACCTATCACGCGACAATAGTTCACGCGAACGGAGTCGCAGATAAAAGCTAGTTGTTAACATTCAACAGTACACAAACGTGATCGCTGGCTATTTATAGTGTTCACTAACATTATTATTTACATAAGTGGAGGTAGCGAAATGATTAGGGTAACGGACTTGCGATCGAGAGGTCGAGGGTTCGACTCCCGGCCATTATACTACTGATGTGAACCCACTCCTAACACAAGCATTTGGCTAGAGGGTTTAATAAGTCTATTAGTAATTTGTAAATTACAAGTTACCATATGAAAACCATTTGATGAAGTAATAAATACACCGGATAATTTAAATATACACTGGTCTAAGAAAGAGAAAATATAAAAAATATAAATAATATGCATGCAAGAGCTAAACTTTTTTTCGGTTTATGTAACTAATATTTGAAACTTGTAAATTGCTGCAAATTGGATTGGTATGTGAGATTTAGAAAGTGCATTCAAATTTTTATGTAAAAAGTGAATGAGTTATATGCGAAATACTTGAGAACATTTGAATTGTGATCAAATCAACTTGATAGAAGTACAGTCGATTTTTCTATGGTTTTTCCTTTATCAAGACTTAATATGAATTATAGAAATCAATATTAGCAAGTAAAATAGTTGCGTATTACTATATCAGCTTTCCTTGAAAAAAGGTATGGAGATTAAATCCGCTATGTCAAAGGTTTCCTTACGGGGTTTTCCTTCAATAAAAAGCGCATCAGAAATTTTAAATATCCTTTAAGCTCATACTTGTTAATAGAAAACTTATAAGTGTCTGTCAAGGATTTGAATTTACGACCCCTGGTTAGAATAACACGGTTGCTCTTTCGACCATTACGGTTTCTAATTAAATCGCATCATCACCATAATCATCATTCATAAGACACTTCAAAATTAAATTAATTCAATTTATCATCATCATCATCCTCCTGCCCTTATCCCACTCTAAGTGGGGTCGGCACAACATGTTACAAACATGACACATGATTTGGCTACGTATTTTACGACCGGCCGCTTGCCTGACGTCAACTTACCTTAGTCGCCTTTTAAGACACCTCGGTAATAAATGAAGGTTGTCTATTCTACTCAACCGGATACCACGCGGCGGGTTGACTTACCTTAGTCGCCTTTTACGACATCTCAGTAAGAAATGAGGGTGGTACTATTCTATTCAGCCGGGTACCACACGGCGGAAATTAATTCAATTCAAGAGATTCATAAAGCTTATTATATTATAAGGCCTACGTTAATGATAAGAAAGCTTGGATTTAAATTGCGACCAGCTACGCGCTAGATTATATTGAAAATTTTGATCTTTCTACAATTGCAAATACGTTATTGAAATATTTAATTTTGAAAAGAGTTGCTACTCCTTTTATATGCATGTCATTATTCACACAATCCATCCATCATTTTTTTCGGACTCCCTCTAGTCATATATCCAACCTCATATTTAAAACTCACTCAGATTTTCACCCCTCATTACATGACATGTACCAATCCAATTAGATAACGTAAAATCTAATTAACCAAAATGGTGCCATATTGTTAAGGCGTTGGCGCTTAAACTGTGAAGGTCTCGTAATAATTTGATAATAGCCGTTTAAATCGCCGTTAGCGTGAAATTTACGTTTAGTGCTTAAGTAGCGTACCGACATTATGTAAATGGCATGTGATTACTTACTTAATCTTTTCTATAATCTATTTAGATGTACTGCATAGGCCTAAGGTAAAATATCCTTGGCTAACCTTTGCTAGTATTTACATAGCTCATGGTATATTCTTTTTATGAATTATCTATTTGCTTTTAACCCTAACAGCATTTAAAGGAATACTGGGTAAGCAAGCAACTGAACTGAGTATGAAATGTGGAAAGTACAGCTCAATCAATACTAGATTCGGGGCCGTTAAACCGTTTTTAATAACGTTAAAAATAATAATATCTACTATATAAAAATAAGTCGGGTTTTCCTTCCTGACGATATAACTCCAGAACGCACGAACCGATTTCCACGGTTTTGCATTCGTTGAAAAGGTCTCGGGCTCCGTGAGGTTTATAGCAACGAAAATCTAGGAAAAATTTCAATAGAAAAGCGGGAAAATAGGGAAAATCATTTTTTAAATACAGCGCCATATCAAAACTACTGGATCAATTTTAATCATTTTTTTTACACTGACTGACATGGGATACATATTTTATACCCGTGCGAAGCAGGGGCAGGCCGCTAGTTAAATTATAAATATATGGGACACTTACACACACGGTTGTCCGTCCCTAAAATAAGTAACTTAATACTTGTGTTATGTAGGCAAACAACTGGTGAATATATACTTATATATTTTTAAATACATACTTAAATACAAATATATACTTAGGCTCAAAGGCCAACAAGTTCATTTTCTGGAAAATTTTGGCCCTCGGTGGGAATCAAACCCGCGACCCACTGCGCCAACGGGCCAGTCAACCCATCAACCATCCAGCAGGTAAATCATCGTCTATTCTATTTTCTAAACGTATATTTTAAATAATTACCCGTCATCGTCCAGTGGTACACTCGTATTCGACTTTTGAATTGAGCAACATCATTAGCGACTTTTTTATCATCACTACATATTATAAAACAAAGTCCCTATATCCCTATGTACGCATAAAACTTTAAAACTACGCAACAGATTTTGATGCGGTTTTTTTTAATAGATAGAGTGATTCCAGAGGAAGGTTTGTACGTATAATAACATTCAATACGGAGTAGAGAAATACTGTAATTTTTGAGGTTTCTGTAAATAATTATATTTTTTTCCGCTTACATTGCAAACGCAGGCTAAACCCTACGAGATTTATCAAAATAATGTACTAAGTATTTGTACATCTTGAAAAGGTCTACAGAAAAGTCCGCGATGGTATATGTCTATCTCTTATGGATAACCCACTATAGCATTTTTTGTCATTTACTTTTTAAGAAAAATAATGCCATATTTTTGAAGCAATTTTTATACAATACAGCATTAATCCTTATCCAATTAAGTACCTTAAATAAATAGTTGATTTAATATATATCAATATGGCCGTTTACAGCATGTAATTTAAGTGAACATTTTCGGAGATATTACAGATTTAAAATGCCGTGAGGACGCCGCGCTTCGCCCTATAACACTTCGACTTTAGCAGCTATGTCCCTCTTTCAAGAGTTTGTTTAAAGACATTGTGTAATTAATTGTAAAAATAAAATACATAGGGAAAATGTAAAAGTAAATAAGTAAAAATGTACTATATGAATATTCCAAAGATATTCCAAAGATAGCAGGAAATCTTCTCGGTATAGGGAAAGGAAATTGTTTTTCTCCAAATTTTACGCGTGCGGGCCACGGGCAGTAATGAATAAATCAAAACTACTTGATCGATTTTAATCATTTTTTTTACACTGACTGACATGGGATATGTATTTTATACCCGTGCGAAGCGGGGGCAGGCCGCTAGTTTAAAAATAAAAAATACTCTTGATGCCTAATTATATAGAAGGTTTTACATTAAACATTCGAGCTAAAACATAGTTATTTACTAACAGACAGTCATATATCCATAAACAGTGAAGTTGCACGTAAAAGGTGATGGGCCAGAGATCCGAGATCGAGTTCTGTGGGTAGAAGTACTGTTAATTGACCGGTTTCACTCTCGTTTCTCGTGCATATCTGATTAGGTTAGATAATTTTGCCTTGCACATTGTTAGCGTGAAATCACATGTCTGTTATATGAGCTACAATTTTTTTTAAATTTACGAATTAATTTTTAAATTTGGGGACATATTTTCGTAGTTGGCCTGGTGTTTAAGCAAATTCTACAAAACTTGTTCCACAAATATACACAAAATCCTGGCAGCGGGAACCAAACTCGCGACTCGGGTTGAAGGCACGACCATTTGAGCTAACCGCCAGGCAATTTGTTTGCATGCATTTTAAGAATCAATAAGAGCAGTATGACAACGCATATTACACGGTACGTTGAGCATAGCATAGATCTTCTCTAATTATGGATTATAGCAAAATAATAATATCATTATTTTTGTATTATTAAAAGTATTTATATCTTTAATTAACCACTACTTTTAACAAAAATGTTATCTTGTACAAAGGAGTTAAACATTTGCAAGACAAGAACTTTTACATTTATATATGGAGAACTATATACATAATATAGTACTGGACATATTAGTTTAATAATTAGTGGTTTTAAATACAGCGTTTTTAAATATTGTCACTATTATTACTGTATTTGCTATTATTTTAATAAGCAAATTGCTATCAAAGACAACAACTAAGAAACTATAACGTAACCTTGTTAGCAAAGAATTATCTAACAAACTTACGTTTGCATCTGCATATATTTCTAAATCTTTAGGAAGATTTAAATAGCAGATTAAAATTAAATAATTTATTATGCAGATTGGCAGTATTAGGCATATGGATTTGTATTTGTATCCGATTACTTCCGATTAAATGATTGATAGATGTAATTAATATTATTAACGGCCTTAACTCGTTACATAAAGGCAAGATTAATGGTATAGTTGATTGTAGTATGGGTTAATATTATACTTGTAGCTTATTAAATGTTTGACTTGATAAAATGACGGGCTAAATGATGGTAGATAGTTTTAGGGCCTGTTTTACAAGTTTCCGATTAAGTGTCGGTTAGTTAACCGACAAATAAACTAAGTAGCAGATAAATGTCGCTAAAAAGACACTCTAAAAGTGAAAAATTAAAAAAAAATTGCAGTTTTTTAAAATAGGTATTTGCTATCCAGTAGATAAACAAAATAACAGCACATGATCTACCTATTAACTTATAAGGGACTTTAAGTGCTAAATAATCCTATCAGAAACCTGAGAAACGCAAAATTCCGAGATATGTGTAAGAAATGACCCGAATAATCTAACTGACAGTTTATTGGTAACTTGTGAAACGGGCCCTTTGTCTCTCTCCCAATTGTGAATCTACCTTGCGGATTAACTTACCTTTTTAAGATAATCCGGTAAGAAATAAGGGTGGTCTATTCTACTCAGCCGGATAACACACCAGAATATAATCGTTAATTTGTTTTATTCAATTAACCTAATGACAACTAGTATTTTGATTACTGACGATATACATTTTCTAGTCTGTGACTTAACTTATTTTCACCATTGATGTCAATTTGGACGAATCTTGAATTTTTTCAAGTGGACAATAAATATTTACTACGATATAACGCAATGGCGAGAATGAGCTACTCGTAACATTTCGAAATAAAGCAGGTATATTAGTTCGCAGTGCGTAAGATGTTTATTTTACGCAATACGAAAAGATGAAGTAATTGTCGATTATATCACGAAATGTCGACAAAGATTCGCACCACGAGCTTGTGTTACTATGGAAATCGATTTTAGAATACGTTCAAATATTGATTCTGAGTTATATGATAATTATACACTGTCCATTATATTAACCATCTTTTGACACATTGACGATAGTGATGTCCTAAAGATTCTCGTATGCGATACCATTCCGATTATAGTACCTACTATCATTAATCGAATTACGTACCTAAGTAATTCGATTAATGATAACCTACGTAAACTAGATTACTACTTGAGAAAAGAAATTCCAACTTTGAGAAAACTTATTGTTTCTTTGAAAAGAAGTGGTCTATTTCATGGTGAAAAATCTTCTTTGGTCAAAGTTTTGAACACAATTGGCTTTTCATATAAAAAGTTAAATAAAAGAAAATTATTAATGGAACGCACAGATATAGCTATAGCACGTTGTGATTTTTAAAGAGAGGCAAAGAAAATACAAGATTGGGCAAATATTGTTTTCACGGATGAAACATGGCTCAACGCTAACCACACACTATCTCGTTTCTGGACTGATGATACTGCTGATTCCACTTCCTCAGTACCAATGGGAAAAGGTGAGCGCCTAATCATTTGCCATGCAGGTACAGCAAAAGGATTTGTACAAGACGCACTGTTGGCATTTAAATCGAAGAAATCAAATGACTACCACGAAGAGATGAATGCAAATGTGTATGAAGAGTGGTTCAAAAAAATGCTCATTTCATTGGAAGAACCATCAATAATTTTTATTGATAATGCGCCCTACCACTCCCGTCAAATTGACAAAATGCCAACACAGGCTAATAAAAAGCATGAAATAATTAATTGGCTTCGGGACAATGGAGAAAATGTGGACGACTCAATGTTAAAAGTTGAATTAATAAAAATATTAAAAACCAAAAAGAGAGCAAAACGCTATGTAATCAATGAAATGGCAGCAGAATATGGCCATACTGTTCTTCGGATTCCTCCATACCACTGCCAGTACAACGCAATAGAACTTATATGGGCACAAGTAAAAGGGCATGCTGCGAGATGCAATACAAGCCCCCCATTCACAGCGAATAAAATGTTGCAATTGCCTCCTCATCGGAGGAGTCTAGTGTTGATTATCATTCCGACGACTCGTGCTAATAAAATAAATCAAAATATCCTGATTGTTTTATTTGTATTCATGTATTAACTAAGAAGAAAGTAAAACTTTATATAATGTTATTAAATGTCTTTTAATACTCGTAACATCGATTTCTACCGATTATTTTTAATCTGTGGCATAATCGTAGAAACCATTATGTGTGACATCACTAAGTGGGCGGTACCCATCCATAAAGTACAAATATTATTTGTATGATATTTGTACGTAAGCAATACAAAACTTAATGAGCGTGAGCTGTCAAAAGACTGATAATATGATGGACGCAGTATAACGACTAAATTTTTTTGATAGGGCTCCTCTTTTTTTGGAGAAAAAAGATTGGCTAGTTACACATATTCTATGAGTTTTCTTGTGTTATGCTTTTTTCTATATTTTCCCATATTGCTTGATTATTGGTAGAATATAAAAATAGATGTGATAGGTTAACGGTTAGAAGGCGTTATAAAGAGTAGTTTCTACTATCTAATCTCATATGGCAACAACGATGGTTTTACGAAAATTTATGCGTTTATTAAGCTATGTTAGTAGCTGTATCTTTAGCTGTACTTTACTTTAAAATTAAACAAAGCTCGGTATATGCATGGTATACGTCTAACTTATTTAGCAGTGAGTTATCCGGCTAAGTAGAATAGTACCTACCTCATTTCTTACCGAGGTGTCGTAAAAGGCGACTAAGGTAAGTCGACCCGCCGTGTGGTATCCGGCTGAGTTGAATAGTCCACCCTCATTTCTTACCGAGGTGGCGTAAAAGGGGACAAAGGTAAGTTGACGTCAGGCAGGCGGCCGGACGTAGAAACGCACCCAAATCATGTTACAGCATGTTTATAACATGTTATGCCGACCCCACATAGAGTGGGATAAGGGCAGGAGGATATATACGTCTATAACTAACTTATAAATCTTATATATAAAATTCTCGTGTTACAATATTAATTACCATACTCCTCCGAAACAGCTTGATCGATTTTTATGATATTTTATATGCATATTCAGGAAGTTTGAGAATCTGCTACTATCTATTTTTCATACCCCTAAGTGATATTGGCCATTTTTTATTTTTTATAGTATATATACACTAGAAATTCCCTAGAACTAATTTATATTACAAAAAAATGTTTGCTGGGTCAGCTAGTAAAATATAAAAATGTTTATTATTTCTACGCGAATTTATTCTTTGAATGGATAAAAAAAACTATTGAGACTGTATGCGAATAATGAATTGGTGTCACTAAATTAATAAAACTCTATGTCAAGGCTGTGAAAAACTAAATTTATTATTTAACTAAACTTTTTGACCCTTGGTCTTGTTTACTATGACATACAAAATTATACAACGCTAATTTCTCTTAATTTACTTTTTATAATACTTTTTTAATGTTGTCAATGATTTTATAAGCAATAATTTTCAAGTATGTTTATTTATTTATATATAAGACACACGGGTGTGTTATTAATTCCGTGTGATTAGGCTCTGAATTTAATTTTTTTTTCCAGTTTGTATTTTTATCGATTTGATAATCGATAATTATGTGATTCAATCACTAGATAATTGTAAATACTTTTGAAATGTAAAAAATATAGATTGTTACTATAATATAATTCATAAAATTTAAATCAATGAGTTTATTTTGATGTGGTTTTAGTGAAATGTTGGAGAGTGACAGACATGCTACGGTCAAAAGCTAAGTTGTTTAGATTTATATATCTGTATGTACAATAAAATAAGCTGTGCACATATCCGATTCCATAAATAAATAAATCTAATTTTATCGATTGAGTAAATTTTATATTTTGTTGAAAGGTAAATTTCATGCCGTGTGGTATCCGGCTAAGTAGAAAAGACCACAATCATTTCTTACCGAGGTGTCGTAAAAGGCGACAAAGGTAAGTTGACTCGCCGTGAGGTATCCGGCTCAGTAGAATAAACCACCCGCATTTCTTACCGAGATGTCTCAAAAGGCGACTAAGGTAAGTTGACGTCAGGTTGGCGGCCGGTCGTAATATCTAGCCAAATCATATGACAACATGTTTATAACATGTTGAGCCGCCACCATTTAGATTGGGATAAGGGCAAGAGAATGATTGAAAACTAGAATTCACACATGTTGGTATGTAATAAGTCTTTCAACAACATAGTCTATGTTCAATGAAAGTTGCCACATTTAATGCGGGCTTCAATGTCTACTTTCCTATATCCTAATATCCAGTCAATATATTGCCCGTAAACTAGATTTAGAAAGGTTCATTCTTGTTATGTTTAATTGAATCTAGTCAGACTTAAACGACATGCCACTTTAAAACTGTTGAAAAGAAAGTTGCTGCTAGCTTAAAATTCGTACTGTCTCTTAACATGTCCAAACTAAATCATTTTTTTGATTTATTTATTTCAGATTTATACCGTAATTATTTCATAGAGTTATTAAAAAAGTCATACTCAAGGAGTCATAAGCAGCCCTGTAAGTGAAATTTTTACTGAACCGATTCCTGTCCGATTTTTACTAAAAGATAGCGCAATTTTTCCGGAAGCTTTAGGTTTAGGTAGTGTATTAATTTTTATGTAAATTGTGTAGAAGAGATCGCGCAATTGTAATAAAAACTTGCCAGCTGAAATCTTAAGTCGCGTGCGCCGCGTAAACCAACAGAGATACACTCAAATAATGTAGTAAAGAATTGTAGATCTACAAAAATACTACAAAAAAGTCCGCAACAGCATGTCTCTATCTCTTATGGTTAACTCACAATAACTTATTTTGTTTGAAATTTAAACTAAATACATTGATTTCAACTCGTTTCTAGTATAATAAATCTATGAGTAATTTAAATCTATTTCAATTTTTTAATATTTCAATTACCTGAGTCAGAATACCAAAGCCTCCCACCCATTATCATTTTTTAAACATAATTATATGCTTTACGCTGTTGTAACTAAAGTGCATTCCACCAGAGCTTGTGGTGACGTAATAGCATTTTATTGTATATAAAAGTAAAATTGCAAAAATTTTTTAATAAATTAATTGTCTTAGAAATGAATTATGTGGTGAATGTGAATTTATTTAATTTGTTATGTACGGCATGGTATATATTATAACAGTAAACGCCGAGATTGATTATAAATTATTCGCAATAATTTATATAAAAAATACACTATTAAAATATTATAAACAAAATTGCATTGAATATTTCTTTATTATATGTAAATTGTAAAAATGATTATTTTGATTTCGATTTTTTTTACAATTTTGAGAAATTTATCAAAAATAATATCAGAAAAAAATTATTGTACAATCAACATATCCTATTAAAGTGACCTAATTCAGAAAAGTTGTAACTATTTTCCTTATTATCTCTCATGAAATGGACTTTAAGGCATACCACCCTCGAACTAAAGTCACGTTATTCTTTGGCGATTATAATAGTAAGAGCTGAATGGCGTTGAAAGTCTAATTATAAATTATGGCCGCTTTCAGGCGTGCGAATTTTTTCTATACATCACTGACTTTCTTTGGTCGTCCTCCTTTGACAGTCAATTAAACATGAGATGCTTAACAAACTTTTACCCAAATACCTAATTTATCTATTTATAATAAAACTTAAACTTTGCCATTTTTTTTATATATTTGAATATCATCATCACCGTTCTCCTGTCCTTATCCAACTGTAAGTGGGGTCGGCACACCGTGCTATCAACATGTTGTTATGGGATTTGGCTAGGTATTTTACGACCGGCCACCTGCCTGATGTCAAATAACTAAAGTCGTATTTAACGACTCCGCGGTACAAAAGAGGGTGGTCTATTCTACTCAACCGATTACCACACGGTAGGTCAACTTACCTAAGTCGCCTTTAACGATACCTTAATAAGAAAAGGGTGGTCTATTCTACTCAGCCGGATACCATACGGCGGGTCGACTTACCTTAGCCGTCTTTTACGACACCTCGGTAAGAAATGAGGGTGGTCTATTGAGTAGAATAGACCACCCTCATTTCTTGCCGGGTACAACACGGCAACGGGCCATTAAATGTTATAAAAATATATTACTATATTTTATTATAAAACAAAATCCTTAAAATACTGTCTGTATGTGATCGATTTTCTCAAAATCTTCTGAACGGATTTTCATACGGTTTTTACTAAAAGATAGTACAATGCTTGCGGAAGGTTTAGATTAAAAGTGCATGACGGTTTTATTTACATTGTGTCGAGTAAACCAGCAGAGATATACTAAATGTACTAGACAATTGTAGACCTACAAAAATACTACATTAAGTTCTCAATAGCATGTCTCTATTACTTGTTTGTTATTTATTAAGAGTATGCACAACAGAAGCACAATTTAGAATCGACTTGAATGACGCAAAGCTAAGATAAATGAGTGTTGAGACACACAAGAATATGCATTAAAAATGAATAAAACCTATTCTTTCATATCGCCAAGGTCTTACTTTAAGCGTTTCTCGTTGATTGCGCGAGATTTATTTTAACTTAGAAATATAGACTCGTCTTTAATACTAATTAGTTTCATCATTTTTTATCTCGTTCGATTACACACAGTTTTGAAAGATCACGGTCGGTTGTTAAATACGTAGCTAAATCATGTGACATGTTTGTAACATGTTGTGCCGACCTTACTTAGAATGGGTTTTTGGCATCCTAATTTTTTTTTTTAAATAGTCATATACAGTGCGGTATAATAAAAGTAATTTAGAATAAGGTATTAAACCTGTTTCTTCTTACATATTAAAAATATTAGGAAAAGGGAAGGCGAAAATGTATAGCAACGCGTAGCCGAGTCATGTAGTTTTACATTTTTTCATGTTGGTACAATCGATTTACCTTTTCCTTTTGCGCCTATTTTAAGCTGGTTATTTAACGGATTATTAAAGCTATATTTCAACAGTATATAAAGGAAGAAAATAATCATAATATAGAGTCGAAAAATACCGTCTGTAAAATGTTAAAATGCAATCATAAAAATAAAATATTATTGAGATATCAAGGTTTGAGATTAAATTTCGCAATGAGCTATTTCGCCTTAAATAACGCTGTAATACTGTATTAAAAAGAAACAACTAGGTATCTAGTTGCTGGAATTATAGATTAGCTCATAAAAAATTGGGTGAGAACGCTTTTTAAACGCACAAATTAATACACAAAACATCAATAAATCGTTCTTTTTAACAAAAAAAGTATTACTTACAAGTCAATGTAACGCATTTTTTTTACGATGATCAAAAAATAAAAGGCCAATTTCGTAAACCTGTAATTAGAAATGCTTAAGGCATTTAAGTAACAAAATCGCTAATCTTAACAAGTTGAGGTCATTGTATCTAAAATTCAGCTTAACTAATTATTCCGAAACGCGAATCTGCTCATTTTGCTATAAAATGTTTACTGAAGATCGTTAGATATTTCGAGATCGTACTTGCTGATAGTTTTTTGTTACATCATTGAATATAGTTTTGAAATGGAATATTGTTTTTCTTTTCTGTGACTGCAAGGTGTTAGCCGTAATAGTTTTTAGAGCGTCTAAGGGCAAGACGCAAGTGCAGAAGCTACGTCGAGTATGTGAAATGCGAAGATTAGAGCGCAGAAGCCCTGCTGAGTAGAATAGACCAACCTCATTTCTTACCGAGGTGTCGTAAAAGGCGATTAAGGTAAGTTGACCCACCGTGTGGTATCCGGTTTAGTAGAATAGACCACCCTCTTTCTCACCGAGGTGTCGTAAAATACGACAGAGGTAAGTTGACGTCAGGCAGACGGCCGGTCGTAAAAACGCAGCCAAATCATGTGACAACATGTTTATAACATGTTGTGCCGACCTCACTTAGAGTGGGATAAGGGCAGGAAGATGAGAGCGCAGAAGCCCTACTAGCATCAGAGAAAATCGTCTTAACAATACTGGATCCGAATGTTAGCGCACACTTTCAACAATAACACGATATAACATAATACCACAATTCCCGCTGCGAGATACACTTCTCTTGAATAAGGAACAAAGAATGAATGTCACTGAAACGTTTTATCAATAGGAGACTCTACCGGAAACAACAACGGCACAGTGATTTCACCATTTTAATCATAAAGGGCTCAATATACTTGTTTCATGATGGTATTGCTATAAAATACAAAGCGGAAGTCATTGGCGACAACACGAAAAATTCCCGATCGAATTGGAATCAGTAATAAGGCATACTTCAACCTATAAGCCAAGAAAGACGACAAAAGCTGAATTTGCTAAAAGTTTCTAGTATGAAGACAATTATAAGTTATTTCATTTTAGGTGCGATAATCTATCTGGTCACGAAAAAGTCAGAAAGAAGCGGATAGTAGATAGATAATATCCCTAACATTACGTCTTGAATCGTGCCACAAACACTTTTAGTAACGGACGTTGATTAGGCGGACCGTGCGCATTTCAGTGCAAAAATTCGCCTGAGGGGGCGAAATTCCATCTCATATCAACGTAAAATAATACGGTTACATATATTACGGCTACATGTTTTTCTCTTTGCTATATCATAATCTTTAAAATTTAATTTAAGTTATTTAACCAATATAAATAAGGAAAATGTCTACAGTATAGATAGGAAGGATTTGTGATTATACACACTTTATATACTGTTTGTTCGCAATAAACTCAAAAACAACTAAACGAATTCTTATTTATTTTCTGTAATTTTATTTTTCAGTTTTAATGTGTTATTTGTTTATTTTCTTGTGTAAATTAGTTGAAATATGTTGATGTTGAAACTGGAAAAGACTAGCCACCTGGGAGCTTTCAGTAAAAAAATTTGATAACAATTAAGTTATAATAGACAAATCATAAGTGTCCTAAGGTTTGAAGCTTCGAGTCTTGGTAAGCCAGCTAGGTTGGCCAGCCGCAATACCGTTTGACCACCACGATTTTATAATTTTATACAGCATATAATAAAATTCTTAAGCTGTGATGGCCTAGCGGTGCGACCGTGTGAATCTCTAGAGACGATCATGGGTTCAAACCCGGGCAGACACCAATGAGTTTTTCTATTAAAACTTATGTGTCTAATTGATAATTGCAATTTATCACACGCTTTTCGGTGAAGGAAAACATCGTGAGGAAACCTGCATATCTCTAGAGAATTCTGGAGATATGTGTAACCTACCAATCCGCATTGGAGCAGCGTGGTAGGTCTTAGCTCCAATCCTTCTCTCCAATAACGGAGAGAAGAGGCCTATGCCCAGCAGTGGGATAGTAACAGGCCGCTACTTTATAATAAAATTCATTAAATATAATAAAATCACCATCAATCATATACCAAGTTAAATATACCTATTATACTTCAGAAGATAACTTTAAAACTTTTACACGTGGGAGTATATTAAAGCAAACCGATAGTAGTTATCAATCTTATAGTCCCCAAAGTAAGTTATGTAACTAATTAAAAACACTCGAAGGTTAATTACAATTAAATTGACGTAATATTTAACAGTAAGGCAGAAAATGTAACACGCCGGTTACATAAAGAAGAACAGGTTCGCGGAAACGGAACCGTGCTGAGCTTTCCACAGTTAATGTTCCACACTTTCGATTAAATCCCTTGATGACCGATTGGTGAGAGCATGTGACCCTTACAAAGAGTTCACAGGCTTAAGTCCTAGATACCATAAATTTTGTAGAAAATTTAATACGGCTAATACGGCTTTTTTCATTTTTTGACAAAACATTGTGAGAAAAGCTGCATATTTCTAAGGTATGTGATACTTGTCCATACGCATTACAGCACTTTAACGATATAAGGATGAGATAATACAGCCCTAATGATTAGATTCACTGAAGAGACTTATGTCCAGCCCTGGACGTCCATCGGTTGACAAAGAAGAAGATCGTTCCTAGATCATTGAGATTTTATTTATTTATTTATGTACCATAAAAAATGTTGGAAAAAAAAGTTGAGATCTTTGTCAAAAAATATTTTTAGAAATGGAAAAGACAATGTCTGCTGCTATAACTCATTGCTGCTAAATTTACCCGCTGAGGTACGCATCTAGGTTTTTCGGACGGTTCCTTTTATTCTGTCGATATATTCTGGAGCCTCCATCACAAGCAAGGTGTTAAAGTGAAACTGATATAAAAAACTATGTCAAGTGTACATGGGTTTGGAATTAATGGAAATGTGTAATGCATGTTTGGAGTCAAAGTGCGAATTTTTTTTATCCGTTTTAACACATCGGTTTATTACCTATTCAGGTGAAAAGAGGGCTGGCTCCTTTTTCGCACAAAGAATCAGCTTAGCGATTCGGTGCGGGAACGCTGCCAGCATTCTTGGGACCATTCCACGTGGGCATGATTTTTATAGTCCTAGCGCATAAGTAATTTAAGATAGATATAACTTGTACATTTTTGCTGTAAAAAAATTAAAATGTAAAATCGTGGATCACTTAAGGCGGTATTAACATAAATTAAGTTGCACAACGCTTCGCTTTTTATACTGGCAGTTTTTACACTTTAAGGAATCCTGTCTTACAGCCACTCCCTGCACTTTCCCTTCAAGACGTGTAATAAGACATACGCATAAATATCCGAGAACATTGACTGCAACAGCGAAATCTTACTTCCATATACTGTATAGAACGGTTTAGTTAAAATATATTACTTTGGCCACACTTGTAGGAGTATCTGTACGTACTATAGCTTCTATATACGTTGGTGTATGTCGATTTCTTAACTATTTAAGAGTACTTACAAATTTCAAAGTATCAATCACATAACTACATGGAATTTTATTATCAGATTTGATAGTGAGGATTATGTCATTTAAATCAGCTTAAAATCATATCAATAAACAAAAAAATAATAGAAAATCCAGTTGGTATAGTGTAATTAATGTGAATAAAACTGAAGTGTACATAGAATATGTCACTTGAATGAATCCTAGAAAATACGGTACCACTCCGTCGTCAGCGCCAAACACGAATTTTCTTAATTTTAATTATTTTATTTATATATCTTTACAATAGTTTTATTAAAAAAAATATTCTTATACTTAAGTTGACCCGCCATGTGATATCCGCGTCAGTAGAATAGACCACCCTCATTTCTTACCGAGGTGTCGCTAAAGACGACTAAGGTAAGTTGACGTCAGGCAGGCGGCCGGTCGTAAAATAACTAGCCAAATCATATGACAACATGTTGTGCCGACCCCACTTAAAGTGGGATAAGGACAGGAGAATGATGATTCTTATAAGCATTAAAAGCGAAAGCTGTGAAAAGTGAAGTTGTTTAAACATTTACCAACCGAGATCTTGCCGGCGTCCGAGATGCAAGTACATAAAATATTACCACTTGTTTACCGTCAATTACATCGACAAGTTATGTATGCATAACAACATTTAATGCGCATTGGAAAATTTTATATTTTCCGTTTTATTTAACACCGGCGTCTCATCTTGTACCGTTTAATATTAGAACAACAAAATAGCTTTAGATTATAAAAGGAATGCCGAATTCAAAGATTTCTCCTTAACTTTGAATTATAAATTAAAAATATAAAAGTGTCACTGCTGGGCATACGATTGCTCTTCACATTTTTAAGAGAGAGGTTGGAGCTAACCTAACCGCTTCTCCAATGCGGATTGGTAGGTTACACATATCCCCAAAATTCTCTAGAGATGTGCAGGTTTCCTGTCGATGCTTGCCTTCGACGAAAAGCCTGTGATAAATTATCGATTAGATATATAAGTTTTAAAAGAAAAACGCATTTTGCCTGTCCGGGATTCCAATTATGATCCTCTCGAAAGTGTCGCATGGTGTCACCGCTGGGGTATAACAGCTTATATATATTACTAGATTTTACCCGCGACTTCGTTCGCGTTGTTATTTGTGGTTATGTGATAGGTCAATAATAGATGGCGCTATTCAATGTCATCATATTCCTGTAGATTTAACAGGATTTTTATAACCTATATGTTATTCTGGTGTATATGGAATCATTGTGCCAAATTTCATCGATATTGGTTCAGCGGATTCCCCGTGAAAAATAACAAACATACATCCATACTCATAAACTTTCACATTTATAATATTAGTAGGATAGGATTAAAAATATTCAGGAATGTTTCAACATGTCAACGTGGCACACTTCAAAAATCGACAGTACGGCCTTGTCGGTAGTGTGGTAACATAACCGCCAAAGTCGCTTCGACCGGAACGAAAATGTTAAGTTAAATAATTATTGAAGGCAAGGACTTATATATTTAATTATCGAAAGCGTTTCGACCTCTTCAATTAATCACACTAATCTTTTGCACACGACTTCGTTCGCATGAACTATTAGAAATGAGACAAAAATCTTATCGATGCATTGCTTGAGACTTGAAAGACGAATAAATAAACGTACTTTCACATTTATATTGTTTGTAAAAATAATACAAGTTAAAATATTTATAAGTAATTAAAAGCCAACTTATCTATAACCTTGTTTTAGAATGTGAGATACTTTTGTTGAAATTTATTTCAGAGAATGGACTGTATGAACAAATTACTTCGTTAACAATTACAAAATGATTATCTAACTTGCGATATTAACAAACATTAAATTTTATTACTAACGTTTTAGCGAATTTTATTACTATCTATACTAATATTATAAAGAGGAAAAATTTGTATGTATGTTTGTAATGTTTTCACACAAAAACTACTGGATCGCTTTTAAAAATTCTTTTACCGTTAAAAAGCTGCATCTTTACTGAGCAACATAGGCTATATATCATTTTATAAAATAGGGATCCCTAATAAAAATGTAATAAGGAGTAAAAAATTAGTCATAAAATCTGTCATCGCATGCGTTGCAGAAACTATTGATGATATATTTAATAAAAATAAATCTATAGTCCGACTTAGTAGACTTTCCACTGCCATGAGATCGGTATGTACGCGGGTGAAATCGCGGGACATTACTGGTTAATAAATAGTAAGTTTTTTAGCAAAATATGTTATAAAACTGAGCTACAACAATAGAAAAACAAACAAATTTTTGACAACGTAAATGCTGAATTTTATGTCAGTTTCATTAAGATAAATACCGCATAATTCGGCTAGCAAAGTATAATGCAAAAATTTACCTAGGAGCCTATTGTGCATGACAAATGGCAACACAACAGTGGGGATGATTTTCCTACGCACACCGCGTGACAATAAAATTGCTTGCGAATGTCCTTGACCTTTGAAGGCTATGTTAGAACCACTGACTGTGAAACTATTATTGCTGTGAATTTGAATAATATTTTTTTAATGACTTTTTCACATTTCAAAAATACAATCTTCCTTTATTGTGTTGCCAGATGTTCGGTTTTTTATTGTAATTATGAAGCTTTTAATATTCGTGTGTTATACACAAAATGTTCAAATTACAACAATATAAATAATTTTCTATGATATCTATAAATAAGACACTTTTTAACGATAATAAAAGACCTTATTCTTACTTTTAGTTCTAATTTCTATGATCTTTTTAATGTAGTCGTAATTTTATCTTGTTTTTATACGTATAGTTTAACATTATTACATATATTGACCATCATCATCTTCCTGCCCTTATCCCACTCTAAGTGGTGCGGCAGAACATGTTATAAACATGTTTTCACATGATTTGGCTACGTATTTTACGACCGGCCGCCTGCCTGACGTCAACTTATCTTAGTCGTATTTTATGACACCTTGATAAGAAAGACGGTGGTCTATTCTACTTAACCGGATACCACACGGTGAGTCAACTTACCTTAGTCGCCTTTTATGACACCTCGGTAAGAAATGAGGGTGGTCTATTCTACTCAGCCGGATACCACACGGCGGGTCGACTTACTTTAGTCGCCTTTTACGATACCTAAGTAAGAAAGGAGAAGTACTATTCTATTCCGCCGGATACCACACGACGTATTATTACATATATTGATATTATTTATTAAAAGACCTATAAAAGCGATATCTCGAGAAACAACTACAACATTGTGCCCAACGTTTGTATAAAGAGATAAAACAAAAAGAGATGAACTCAGTTTTGTAACTCTTTTTTTATATAAAAATTGGGAGTAATTCATTAAAACTTCTATTCGATATGAAATTATAATTAACCAGTTATACTGCTTTATATTTAAGACATCGTGTTTACTTAACGTGTTTGCTAATTTTAAAGTAAAAAATATAGTTTTGTCATCAATTAATTTTTTAGTAAATTTTGATGGTTTATTGAAAACAACTTTTTTTGACAAATAATTTTAAAGTCTTTTATTGAAAGTTTTAAAGGTCAGTTCTATTATTTGAAGATATTCAATTTGTAACGCGTAACGAGGCGTAATCAGTAAACTTAAATAATACATAAAAGACTGTCACGGATGATTTTCCGAGTCAAGTAGTGTGAAGAATATTACGCCCTTGACCTTGGTGATTCTGCAAGGGTAAGATCATCAGCAAGCGGAACAGCTACCGTATTGTCAACTTGTCACCGAGTTACTTGAATTTTTTTATTATAATAGTCTAACTTTTATTATAATAGTTTTATAGTATCCATACCAAATCAAAGAGCATAAATATAAATATCATTAACACTATGGAAAATTGTATATAATAGCAGCTGCCAAATCAAGTTACGACACAAATACATGTAGTTGTTATAAATATGTCGTCAATTGGTCATGTATGAGAAACGAATAATGCAGTACGATATTTTTAACGTTATTCTCGTTATTTTAGTTTTTTTAATATGTTTCTCTTAGCAAGACAACAGATCACCTAGTTATAGCAAATCCACCGTCTAATTATCTTCAACTCACACAACTTAATTATTCCAAGCAGCTGTTTTCTACTAAGTTACAAACTCCACTTGCGTTCCTAAAGCAAAAACTTGCGACACAAATAAGACAGCCTCTACTTTCATTCGATTTTTGCAAAAAACATATATTCAGTGAAATTAAATGAATTAAATTCATTAAAGTGAAAACATATATATAACTATTATTTTAGCCGTATGGAATCCGGCTGAGTAGAATAGACCACCCTCATTTCTTAATGCGGTGTCGTCAGAGCCGACTAAGGTAAGTCGACCCGCCGTGTGGTATTTGGCTGAGTAGAATAGACCAGCCTCATTTCTTACCGAGGTGTCGTAAAAGGCGACTAAGGTAAGTTGACCTACCGTGTGGCATCCGGTTGAGTGGAATAGACCACTCTCTTTCTTACCGAGGTGTCGTAAAATACGACTAAGGTAAGTTGACGTCAGGCAGGCGGGCGGTTGTAAAATACGAACCCAAATCATGTGACAGCATGTTTATAACATGTTGTGCCGACCCCACAGCGGGATAAGCAGGAGAATGATGATGATATATAACTATTTATCATTATCATTTATTTATTTCATAAAAATAATTATAAGAATAATATCATCAATAATGTATAAAAATAAATAACACCATAAACATTGTTTTCTAAACAAAACGTCATTACAAATCACCCGTTTTACACACGCGACCTTCATCTCATAATAATGGTTGTCATCAAAAAGTGGAACGGTGTTATCATGGTATTGACGACAACCGAATGACGATTGAAAATCCATGTACTTTATAATATCTAGCATTCTAGAATACTCGAGTATTCCAGCAGCAATTACATCTCAAATCTAATTTAAGCGTTTTATTAGCAATTACGAAAATTTCCCTTTCTATAAAAAACTTCTAAAGAAAGGGAGATTATACGCCGATAAGAATTCATATTTAATATGACTTATTAGTCTGTACCTAGTATTAAAATACTTAGAAAAGATTTCCAAAATATATCAAAACAATTCCTAAACACTTTATTACTCTTAATTACTTTAATAACTATAATTTTCATCAGAACTGAATGCCGCCAAAATGAAATCCTCTTCCATTTTTAAATCTCCTCTTAAGCTGAGACTACAATATTGAGACTAATGCCAATATTTATACTTACTTAATACAAAAACTTAATACCTACAATAATTATTATCTTATTATACAAATGTTAAAATTGCTAACACTAGTAAATATTTCGTAGGTATTCAGATAGGTCGCAATGACGTCGTCGCTATGGTAGTCCCAAAATTTTAATTCAATGAAATTAATAGTAACATTCCTTTCATTATGTCTTTCAATAGCCACATAATAAATCATCCAATATGGGTTATTAATTTTTGCTCATAGACTTTAGCAACATTTACCTTAAAATTAAAACTGACGAGATGCATCACAGTCATATTTCATGTTAAAACCCTTTGAGTCATTTTCGTTACGAAGCAATATATTTGGTTGATTTTTAACCATAATATTTGAAACCATAATGTTTAAGCAATTGACGTTCCTGTTAACATCAGGGGGAAAAAATTGAGCTAGCTAGGTTTTATTTAAAAAAAATGTTTTTGAACAATAAAAAATACAATGAATATATAAAACACTATTTTTGCTGAAACCTGACAAATCAGTGTAGCTTATTCGGGGAACGGGTGGTTTCTTGAAATGAAAATACCTAGGATCGAGCCCCACATATCCAATTATTTTTTTCTTTTTTTTTTAAGTTTTTTTTTTTGTAAAAAATTACCGATTAAGGCTCGGCGATAAATTTTATGATATTTTTTAAAATATAAATGATGACTACGTGACGAAGTTGCAAAAGGACATTATTATCGGCCAGTAACCAAGAAGGTTTAATGGTTTAGCCTTACTATTATCTATCACTATTAAGAAACGTATGTAATGAAAACAGAATTATTCAAAAATAATAATTGAATTTTAACCTCAGGCATGCTTGCAAGGTTGATAATGAAATGTCGTTTATGTCACGGATGTAGTTACAATAGAACCAACCAAAAGATTTAAATGGAGATTATTTTTAAAGTAGTGATAAAAATGCATGATGCGTGATTCATCTTTGTTGATAAAAATAAGCAATGACCTTAACAATCGGAATTCTCTGCAACTGAGTCAATTTAGCGAACAAAATGTATGTATGTATCACTAGGAAATTCACATTAAAGTAATAGCCATACATTTTTGGTATTAGATTAAATACTTATATAATGTATTGTATACCTACTTGAAAATATTTTTAGGTTACAAAAAATATAATATATTCTTCTTGTACAAAAAAATAAATAAATAACTACTTAGTGGAAAATTTATATTTATACAAAAATACAAAATGTATTACTCCGTCAAACGGATATACCTTTTAGGGAATTATTCACAAATATTTCACGACTAGTTATATCCCGCGGTTTCACCCGCGTAGTTTTTATTTTTTTACACCTTATTAAATTTTTATAACGGATTACTATTTTATGTATTATATTATGGCGGATTATATTATTAAATTTTATATAGCCTATGTTGCTCAGTAAAGATGCAGCTTTCTAATGGTGAAAGAATTTTTGAAATCGGTCCAGTCGTTTTTGTGTGAAAACATTACAAACATACATACAAATTTTACCTCTTTATATTAGTATACAAGTATAGATGGATGAATGGTTTACAAATTGATTAACAACAAATTAAACGCTTTTATTATAATAACGGTTGAGTTATAAACGTGAAATTAGGTGTATATTAAAATTAAAATTCAAATTCAAAATAATCTTTATTCAAATAAACTTGTAAACAAGTGCTTTTGAATCGTCAACTCTACTGCTGGTTCGGAAAGCTGTTCCTACCGAGAAGAGCCAGCAAGAAACTCGGCGGTTGCTCTTTTAAAAATATAATTCTTAATACTATTTACATTATGTCGTTACTGTCTTGTACAGGTTCAAAGAGAGCTATATCCACACATTCTTATCTTCTAAATAATCTTCAAGAGTATAGAAGGCTTTCTGAATCAGCCTCTTTTTAACAGTGTTTTTAAACTGCCGTAATAGCTAAGCTGAAATTGATTGCGGAATTTTATTATAGAATCTTATACCAAAACCCACAAACGAATTACGTACTTTTGCAAGGCGCAAAGCAGGAGCCGCAAGCTTATGTCGGTTCCTGCTTTGTCTATTGTATACATCACCTATCGTTTTATAATTCTTTATATTTTTATGTACATAAATTAAATTGCTTAAAATATACTGTGAAGCAAATGTAAGAATACCTGTTTCATATATAAATAAACGTGTATAAGTAGTATAAAAGCTTATAATAACTTACCAAGAAAATAAAGGTCGAGTATTGAGCGTCGCCCAATATTAAACACTCTGCTTCCACAAATTCTTCTCAATAACTTAGTCCTACGCAAGTTTTTCAAAGAAATTTCACTACAGTACAGTTTTCACAACCTTAGTAATGGCTTGAACACATTTTGTAACCACCTGTTGTTCGGTCAGTTATTCGTTTAACAGTAATCGATTAATTTATGTCAATCGATTGTTTGTTACCACAAGTCACGCTCACAGTCACGGATGGCAGCTGGCAATCTGAAAAGAAAGAATAAAATTTAATTTATAACAAACCAGACAAGTTATTTGCTTAAGAATTGTTTACCAAGTAACTATATTAAGTAAGTCCGCGTTAAAAGATTAAAACTGTAAAATAATGTTAACCATTATTTTCTATAGCAATTAAAATTTTAAGCCTATTATTTCAAAAAAATATTTTTTGAGTTGTGCCACTATTTCTTCCCATGAGCGATATATATAAAACAATAAAGCCCGCGTGGAAAGATTTGAAACCGTAATACGTTATTTTTGTAAAACTATAAAACAATTGTTAAAGTGGATTAACCTTAAAAGCTAGACATATGTTTTCGCTTTTTATTTAGTGCTTTTAGAGAGGAACAATTTTGAAGTACATGATTTTTTAATAAACTTCTTCGTTTACTTAGCGCACGCAAGGAAAGCTTTAAATTTTGCCGTTTTTGCAATACTTTTTATTGTTGCTCCTCTTCTTTTCATATAAGCGTGATGTTATATTAAATGTCCTCGATAAATGGACTATCTTACACTTGAAGAATTTTTCCCAGTCCAGTAGGTACCGAAATTAGCGCGTTCAAACAAACACACTAACTCTTCAGCTTTATATATTGGTTTAGATATGGATTGTAACTTTTTTGTTTTATAAATGCAACATGGCAACAATTAATGGGGTTTTATGACATCTCGGTAAGAAAGACGGTAGTCTATTCTACTCAACCGGATTCATATGGTGGGTCAACTTAACTTAGTCGCCTTTTACGACACCTCAGTAAGAAATGTGGGTGGTCCAGTCTACTCCCAGATAACACACGGCTGGCTACATGTTGTCCCAAAATGGATGATCTACTCATTATTTTCAGAAGTGTACGCTTCTGATGCTGATTTTCTGAGATCACCACGGCAGGTAATGACTACAACATGACCTATTGACTAATAGAATCCAATATTTACATTACAAAGAGTTTAAAATTTTATTCTATTATTATGTGACAGTATAAGGAAAATACCGTCGTCAATGTAGCTTTCTTTTGTGTTATAGTTTAACACATCCTGTCCTTGTTAAACTGTATTATAGTACTATTTGGTATCCTTGTCATTTAATCACGACGATCATTAGAGTTGACAGATCACATCACTTATGTATCAACATCACTCTTTATAGTCTACGGGAGGATATTCCTTACAAAATAAATTACAAGGTTGTGATTTACTGAACAAAACGCTAGTGACGTGACCTTACACGATCTAATATGATCGTGATCGACCATTTCTCAGCCGTGATGTCGCAGGATTAGCACGTTACGATCGCGCACTAACAAAAACTGCTAACACGTTGAGTACACATCACATAAGCCTTTTGGTAAATCCATACGTTAGTTTGACGCTTCATCATACGTCAATTTGCAATGCCCTTTTTTGGCCATTAGGTGTTAAACTGTTAGTAAGAATTATCTTTATTTGAAAATAAATTTATATTGTTGAAGTATTGTATGATATGATATTGTTGTATTAGAATGTTCTTTTTTATAAATACTTGACTTTATAAGTCAAAGTGCATGATAGAATCTCGTTATGGATAGTGCTATCTATAAAAAACAGGGGGTTTTATTATATTGTCTCTTACTCTGACAGAGTCTAGTTGACTTGTTGATGTTTGATTCTTCCCGGTATAAGATTAAAATTTAAATGATGTTTGGTTAGTTTAGGTTGGTAGTGTTGGTTATCAAGATCTATAAAAATTTGTTTGTATATATAAATATAGAATTTGCTATTTATAAAAGTTCATCATTGTTTAGAACATTGTTTGGTTGTATAGTCTTGATATTGTTTGACCTATAACTTCTGTAAATTAAATAAGTCGGAACCAGAAAGCGTCTAGTTATACTTGTGGATGGTTAGTTTGAAAAGCTAGTATAAGGGAAAGTTTGTCTTATTTTCATCTTCGACTTAATTCAGATTTGAGGAATGTTTGTAAAATTTAATAATAAGATGATGCTCTTTAGAAGCTATGTTCCTATCAAAAACAAATTGTTATGGCATTTATAGGGATATTTTCGGTATAATCTGAAATTAACTTAGCATAAAGATGACTTTTGCTTAGGTAATTACAGAATTAATATGCATATGAATATATATTGATTCGCTCTACTCAAAAGCCAATATGCTTTTAAATTTAACCATCTGTATCCGCATTTCGTGACCGAGTTCGGTGTGAATATTAAATATATAATTTTAATATTTAACTTGTTCCGATCAATATTAGTGACATAACTTTTTCTTATTTGTGCCAACTTGGTTATAAGGAAAGCTATTAAAATTTAAAACAATATTATTTTATTGAATTTAAAACTTCAAATTAATATAAAAACAAAGTAAAAAATAAATGTAACTTTTTGAAATGCATTTATGTTTTAATTTAATAATGTGTTGTAATTAATATAATTTATTAATTAATTAATAAAACGTTCCTGTCTTAATTTTGTAATCCAGTGATAATCATAAGCTAATGAATTAAGAGGTAATTAACTATGAATATGATATTGTAATTATAAATCTGATCCAATTAAAATTAATTTGGAAATTGTATAAATATTCCTGATAATAAAAACAATTATTATTGGTTTTGGTTTTTTAATTTTAAGTGATGATAATTAGAAGAGATAGAATAGAAGGTGTTTTATAATGACGTGTGGTATCCGGCTGAGTAGAATAGACCACCCTGATTTCTTACCGAGGTGTCGTAATATACGACTAAGGTAAGTTGACCCCACTTAGAGCGGGATAAAGGCAGGACGATGATGATAATTAGAGTGAATTCATTTATACCTAAAGTTTACTATTGCTATGTATACTAATGTATAAAGCTGAAGAAGAGTTTGTTTGATTCAAATTGAAACGATATGAAAAATTCTTTCAGTGTAAGATAGTCCATTTATTGAGGAAGGCTATAGGTTATAACATAATATAACATCACGCTAAGATGAATAGGAGGGAAGCAGTAATGTGCGCTGAGTAAACGGTAATAGTTATTGAAAAATCATGTATACAAAATTGTTCTCCTCTAAAGTTCTAAATAAAAGCCCGCGACGGCATATAGCTTTTAAGGTTTACCCACTTTAACCATTTTTATTGTCATCAAAATAATATTTTGCGGTTTTAATCTACGCGGGCGGAGCCGCTGGCGATTGCTAGTTAATTATACAATAAATTAATTAGATTAAGAATAGAATAAAAAATAAGATATTTTTATCAGTGGAGCTAAATGTCATACCATAGTATAGTGGTCGACCTGGTTTAACTGTGACCCACTGCCTACCACATGCCACCTGATTACCGAAAACGTTTTACGTAACCAGTTACGAATGGAGACAGCTTTGGAAAGTCAATTTCGATATTTGCCTTTACGTTTAGTTTTGTAATATTTGGTTTTCAAAACAATTTCTCGGCAATTTTTAGTAGTTTAAAAGAAATATATTAAACAAGACACTATAAATCAGTTATTTAAAGACCAACTAAAAAAATAATATCCCGGAATCGGCTCCCGCCGCCTTAAAGCCGTATAAAGAGCTCATGAATATAGAATATATCATAGTAATAATATAAATGCAAAAGTTTGTGAGTATGGATGTATGTAACTTTTTCACAGCGAATCCGTTAAACCTATATCGTCACAGTCGTCCGTCGTTAAAGTAAGTAACTTAATACTTGTGTTATGGGTGACAGACAACTGGCGAATATACACATATATACACCCCGGCTCGAAGACCCAACAAATTGTTTATAGAAAATGTTATCCCTCAGTGGGAATCGAATCTGCGACTCGCGGAGCTAATACTTAATAGGTTGATGACAGCCCTGTTTCTAATAAAGATAAAAATTATCTTAGATTAAGATTCATATTATTATTAAGAAAATATTTCTTGGGTACAATTACAAATAATAATTAAGGGTGTTATAACTAAAATAACTAAATAACATTAAAGCTAAATAATCATGTAATGTTAAGTTAAAATAACCCTTATGATTGGTAGCTTTGAAAGGATAATAACTTTAGTTCATTATTCTGTGTAAACGCTAATGTTTTATAGCAGCAAAATAGATTAGCGGAAGAACTATAAAAATGCTATTTTTAGCTAGAATGAATCGTAAAACGACGGTGTTCATAAATCTTCACACAGAACCAAATGTGAAAACGAAACCTTTATACCTTTAAATAATTTATAGAATTAGGCGTTACTTTGCGGAGATCCATAATACAAAAGTATTCGTAAAAAACACATGCACAAACCTCCACCACCGCCACCACAATACACAAGCACTATATACGTTCACTATCACAAACTCAACAATCGTTTCGCCCCGCAACCGAAGCATCATCAGGAGATAGACTTCGCGAAAAAAATCACAAAACGATATAGTGCTTTTGTATTGATCTAGATAAGTTTTATTTAAAAAAAATGCCGTTTTATCCATGTCTTCGGGCTCTAAAATTTTTTTGAATACAATCACAATTTTTCGCTGTCAAACGTAAAGTCATGGTAGTTCATTTGGGGAACGGGCGGTCTAAAGAGGTGAAAATACCTAGGATCGAGCCCCACCTGCCCTATTATTTTTTAATTTTTCTTTTCAATTTTTTTTTAGGTGTATATATTCAACAGTTGTCTGTCACTCATAACACAAGTGTTAAGTTACTTTGGGGACGGATGACCGTGTGTGTGAGTATCCCATATATTTATGATATACATATGAAATGAATTTATCATAAAAAGCGATTACACGTTTCATAACCATTTATGTGACAGCAATCACATTAATATGTAAATCTTACACTGTGATGCGCAATGACGTCTTATACTCTTAGTCAATGTGTAATTACATTGCCACTTTATGATTTTAGCAGTCCGGTACGATTGCTTATGTCAACATTACACGTGTTGTTCGTGAGTTGGTTTATCCTCTATTCTATTTATCTTTGTTTAGCAAATCTTGAAATGTAAATGAACGATTAGGATATGTTTTCTGACTTTGCGGAGAAATGATACAAAGAGAACTAGAACAATGAAAAGTACACTTTGTTTGGGTAATGATAATATAGCACAGCAGCGATAATAAGTTTATATATAGACAGAAAGTGTAATTTTTTATAACGGTGACGAAAAAAAAGTGTTTGTTTGTTTCTTTGGTATTTTTTTAAGAGAAACAGAAAGAAAGTGGAGAGTGACATAGGCACTTTATTTCACACAGGTGTAGTCGTAGATAAAAGCTACAAAATATTGTAATTAAATTATTAAATTTAATAGATTAGTACCTATGTGACCGAGCCTTGCTTGGTAATTTTTTTAAAGATATTAATAATGCAATAAAAAAAATAAAAAAGCGCCGGGTGACATGTGGAAATCGAACCTAGGTTTCGAACCTTTTTTGGTCTGTGCGTAAGCTTTCGAAGCTTTGCATTTGAAAGCTCAAATTATTGCTAGCTATTCCTATTTTAGTCGTTTTTTAGGACCCAATAGCAGGGACAAAACGAGATTTTTTTTAAATAAAATTTAGCTGGATCAATTTTTCTCCCCCAACACGCCCTACATACTGAATTTCAGGAAAAAGTCAGAGCCGTTTCCAAAATTCCGAAAATATATTTATATATATATAAATACAAGATATGTAGAGAAAATATGTAATTAAATTGTTATATTTAGAAAATTATAAAATGTAACTGTTGTGTCATATACATATATCTTACTTAAACACGAGTGACATAAAAAAAGAGAAAAAAAGTGACAAAATACGATAAAATATCAAATGAAAAAAAATATATGAACGCATTATTGCAACCTTTTGAAGGTGATCTTTGTTGAGGTAGTCGATACGGGGTGCACAATCAAAACAAAATGTGAAGTTACATGTTTTGTCACTTCACAGGTAATATAGATAGGCAAGAAAAACAAAAGAAGTTTCTTTTTATTAAATTTTATAAGTAAAAGATTTAGCTTCAAGACAATCATTGAATTTTTAAAATAAAATAAATTCGTATTTCTATGTGTCTTTAATTAATAAATCATTCATTTATTATTCTCCTGCCTTAATTCCACTCTAAATGGAAATATGTTATAAACATATTGTTAAATGATTTGGATAGGTACTTTACGACCTCCTGCCTGCCTTAAGTCGCGCTTTACCGTATCTCGGTAAGAAATGAGGATGGTCTATTCTACTCAGCCGGATACCACACGGCGGTATTAATATATTTATGTATAAAGTAAAAAAATGCAAAGCTCGAAATAATTCGACCTACAAAGTAACGTATAATAGTTACTAGTTACTATATTGAACAAATTTCTGAATAAGTGAGCAAATTAGAATACTAGTTTGTTTCATAAACTAATTTTTTTGTTCTAAAAAAAATTGGTAACGCAAAAATATAATAAAGTAAAAAATGACATACAAAGTTCGAAATAATTCGACCTACAAAGTAACGTGTAATAGTTACTAGTTACTATATTGAACAAATTTCTGAATAAGTGAGCAAATTAGAATACAACTTTGTTTCATAAACGATTATTTTTTGTTCTAAAAGGAATTCGTAACGCAAAAAAATATGTTTAGCAATCGCTCAATTCATTAGCAAAGTTAATAGTGCTTGCAGTTTAGTGAGCGTTGGCCGAAATAGCTTGTGGGTGCACGCGAAAGTAAGCGGGGACCGGTCGCTCGAAGGCCAGCAAGCGAGTGCTTTTGTCTAATGTTGTTTTAAGTCACAGGCGGCAGAGATTTGTTATTACACGCCATTCGTATCACCTTTGACTGAATGTTTGTTTGTTTCTACCTTTGAACTCAAATTTGTTCCATTTTGAATGAAAAGATTTAACTCAAACTTAATACACTTATCAAGAACCGGTAATAAAACAATTTTTTTTATTATCTATACTTATATATATATATATATATATAATATAGCAGAAGAGTTTGTTTGTTTGTTTGTTTGTTTGAACGCGCTTAACTCAGGTACTTTTGAACCGATTTGAAATTTTTTTTCAGTGTAACATATTGCCTTTATCGGGGAAGGCTGTAGGGTATATAAGTATACGTTAAGATGGATAGAAGTGGAGCAGCAATAAAAAATAGTACGAAAACGGCAAAATTTAAAACTGCGTGCGCTGAGTAACGCACATGTATTATGGGGAACAATTTTTCCCCTTTAAAAGTTCTAAACAAAAGTCCACGACAGCATATGTGTAGCTTTTAAGGTTAATTTAACCATTTTTACAGTTATCAAAAGACTATTACGGTTGTAATCTTTCCGCGCGGGCGGAGCCGCTGGCGATTGCTAGTAATATATAATTTTTTTTGTTAATATATCGCAATAAAAAGTGGAAAATAAATATATTTTTAATATATATATAGTGTTTTTTATATAAACGTTTTTTTTTTAAGTTTGTGATTCCAATGTCCCGACTCAGCAGAGTTAGCAACTCATTCCTTGGTCTCGGTACTCACTTCTACAATAAAAATCCGCAATCCATATGAGAATTATCTACTGAAAAGTTTAAATTTAGTGTACGAACTATGCTTATACGAAAGCATATTACACAATTGAAGGTTGTTTAAATGATAGAAATGCTTTGATTTGAAAATCCTTTCAGCGTCAATCAAGACTGCGGTTAAATAATTTAAAATCATTAAAAGATTGACTGCCGAGTTTCTTGCTGGTTCTTCTCGGTAAGAGCAACATTCCTAACCAGTTGTAGCTTCATTAAATCTTATTGATCTTTGATAATGTAGAAGTGATTGTAAAAAGCTTATTTGAAAAAAGATTATTTTGAATTGATTTTATTTTTACTGTATTTTTCTTTGGGGTACGCCATATTTAAAAATAATGCGATTACTATCACGCTATTATACTCTTTATTGTCTCAAAATAAACGATTGTCATAAAAAAATATTAAACGTTACTGAAAAAATAAGGCTAACTTGTGTATTTATATTTTGTACGAAGACTTGTGAAATATTTTTATATAAAAAGATATAGACTGATTTTACTAAACATAATACTTATACCGGATGGAAATAAATAGTGCATCTTACCAAATGCATCTAAATATAAACATATTTAACAGATTAATACAAAGTTATGTGATAGTAAAATCTGCATCGAAAAAATTTAATCTACCAATTACATAAATTTTTTGATATAGTATTAGTTATTGTAATAGGTAAAAGATAAGCGCTTAGCTATCTATGTAATAATATAGAATGTAATAATTTCGTTTAATAATATGACTCTTTATTGTAGCAGTTTCCATACCATAATACGGTCACGATATATTGTAGTTCAGTTTTGCTGGTGTAATGGTCAAGGACTCTTATATGAAACAGTATTAGCCAATCGTTTTAGAAACCATAATATATTATGTATTATGGATCTATTATTATGCTTATGTATTGGGAAACTAGCAAGATCAGATATCAGATATATATCGTTATAAGGAATCGCTTGCTGGAAAAAGAAACTTAACAATTTTTTGATAATCTATTTAAACTTAAATAGGTGACATTATATTTAAAGAACAGAGGACGCATTTAATGCACAATCAATTTTTAATCAATTTTATTCCGATTTGTACACTGATATTTTTTCTGTAATGAATTTAATTAATCAATAGAATTTATAGTGAAGTTAATGTGTTAGTTATGTAATAGTTATGACAACCACTCAATCATGAGCATATATTTAGGCAATATTTTGAGGCTCGAAATAACCTGTTTTTGTGAATATATTTGTTTCTACGTGCTGGCAATATTTGAACTTTATTCTGCGTCCTTCACCTCGTCGTTGGCTAGTCAGATTACTCAATTTACGGTGAATGAGAGCGAAAATAATTTACTAATAATATACCAACTGACTTTTTTGGTACTACATAAATACCTCTGTCATTTCCTACTCTATCGTAGTTTATTTAAAAAGTAATCAACGGCCACTAAGGTTGTTTGAAATATCTCTTATTGCATATGACTTATACCAAACATTGAAGGTGCAGAATGCTTCGGCAAAAACGCATACTGCA
Source organism: Morpho helenor (assembly GCA_029227775.1). Classification (NCBI taxonomy): domain Eukaryota; kingdom Metazoa; phylum Arthropoda; class Insecta; order Lepidoptera; family Nymphalidae; genus Morpho; species Morpho helenor. Next base: position 4,565,718 of record JARGCU010000008.1, read on the forward strand.
CCACTCCTACCCACCAAAACACGCGTGTTTTGTCTCGCTCTAACCCGTCCTACGCCAATGTTCCGTTCTTCTCTCGCATTTAAAGTTTCCATTATAACAAATGCAATGTTAGTAAATAAAGCCCAAGGGACGCAACGACCTCTCAGTAATCGATAAAAATAAGAAATCGAGTGTATAATTTATTATTTATACAACTTGTTTAATTTTTTGTTTCATTTTTAAGTGTTTCGTATCTAAATAAATATTCTTCATTGAATTCAATTTGACAAAATTATTAAAAACTTGCTTCTCATAGCGACCTTAAAATATGCTAAAAAATTCTAAAAATGTATGAATAGGTTATTAAGATAATTGTAAAAAAATTATAAAATTGATATTGATCGTTCTCATCTAATTATATTTTAAATTACCCTTCAATTGTGTAATATATTGTTTTTTCTTGTTCTCGAAGAACGGTACTTGTTTACTTATATGTAAGTAAATAAGCTTCAATCGTACCAAATTTCATTAATATTCCAGCGGAGTATCCTTGAAAGCATAACAGTCAGACAGACACGTGTATATACATATTATAAAAGTCCCCAAAAGCTGTATGTATGTGATCGATTTTCTCAAAATCTACAAAGCGGATTTTTATACGGTTTATACTAAAATATAGTGCAATTCTCGAGTAAGGTTTAAGTTATATTAGAATTTCTGTTGGTGCGGGTATTTACGCGGGAAAAACTTAGTGACACGTTGATTTTCCCGTGGCCGAAGCAACAAGCAAGTATTAAGTAATCTTGTTTGGAAGTCAATATAGTATTTTTTTTTTTAACTTTTATGGTTGGTAACTGAGAGAATAACTAATTTTAGACCTTGATGTTAAAAGGTTTTAATATAAAATTCCCAATAAAAAATACTATGTAATTTAGTTACGTAAATAAAAACATTTACTTACGATGGTAAAAAGTCATTACGACTGTTTAAGAATAAATCAAGTCAATTTTAAACTAAATAGATTAACGTGAAAGGTGTATAGATCTAAATAAGGAATAGACCTGATTCAATGTTGTCAGTCGTTTTTGTTTTATCGATACAGGAAATTCGTTTTAGAGGCTGAGTCACATCTAGAATGAGCTATTAATTCTTTAACACAATCGATCTGTTTCTTAGAACTAGTTTTAAAATTTTAAATACCTTTAATCAAACCAAAGCAAAATATACTTTTATTAATTACTTGTTATTGAACGAAATTTATTGTATAATTTATACTTATTATAAAATAAAGTCCTAAAAATTTTTTGTCTGTATGTGATAGATTTTCTCAAAATGTACAGAACGGATTTATGTACGTTTTATACTAAAAGATAGTGTAAAAGGGCGCGAAGTTGTAAAAAAAAGACTCGACTGCTGAGAGCTTTAATCGCGTGCGACGAGTAAATCAATAGAGATACAGTAAAGTAATATTCGAGAGAATTGTAGATCTATAAAAACTACACAAATGTCCGCAAAAGCATGTCTCTATCTCTTATGGTTAACTTACGATAAATACTTTTATGCTATTCCTGAGGAACCTTTAGGTTACCTAGTGTACATTACGGTTTTATGTAAATCGACTGAAATACTCGTGACACACTGATTTTTACGCTGGAGAAACCGAGGACACTAGCTTGTTTCGTTAATTAAATTTCTGTTAAATTTCTGGACCTCATGAAACGATTAAAAAAAGAATAAGTGTGCAAAGGACCTTTAATTTTTGTTTAGTTAATAAGCAGTTATCTCGGTCACGATATCAAATGCTATTTTTCTCCCAATTTAGGAACAATTTTAGTTTGGAAATGTCAAAGTCGTTACATATATTTAATGCTTGTATTTATTTTATCCCAAATCGGCCCCAAAGTAACACACAAGGTCAGGAGTGACTTGAACTTCAAACCTGTTTTATTTTTATTTAAAATCTTACTTTGACAAGTGGCGGATTTGTTTTGCATGATATTTTAAAACAATTGAAGCGAATAAAACATGTTGGTCATTGACGACTTTTCTATTAAAAAAATGTTTGGAACGACTTTTACAAAGCCAAAGGCGAGACGGGCGAGCGCAGAAACTCGAGGAGGTCGCAAAATGAAAGAGTAGACTTCATTCTACTGGAAAAACCTCTGGCTTTATAGCGCAGGTGGCAGTCCCCTGTCTTCAGCCCCACGGGTCGTTCCTTCGATTCGCGCCAATAGCCTACATCTTTATACAATTTTTTGGTTCTTCGAGTATGCGTGTGTTTTTATATTTTTAAAATTATTTTAAAATTAAATATGCATTTATTTACCCGTTCTCTGTCAACAACAACACAAGTATTAAGTTACTTTGAGGACGGTTGGCCGTGTGTGTAATTGTCGCATATATTTATTTATATCTCTACTAGCAATGACTAAACCTTTTGGTTGTGATCGACAATTTGACCAATCACATCCGGTGTGATTTGAAATCCGTAATAGTATAAGAAATGCGAGAGTAAGTTTGTTTATGCTTATTCTCTTTGAACGTCTAAGCGAAAAACTAATTGATGAGACTTGAGCAGTATCAGGGTTGATTGCTTAATATTTTTGCAGTATGTATTGTGTATTGTAATACTTGCATATTTCCCCTAATAAATTCTCTTCACAGAATTTTATAAGATTTTTAGAAGCCAAAGATATTTTTTATCCTAATGATACTATCACGTCCAATCGTTCTTTTACTTGCCAATATTCCCAAAAAATTATTGGTTGGCAACCCTATATCGTAGTTATACGCAATCACGAAAAGCGATATAACGTAACAAATAATAATATGTTTTTATATATCGCGTTGATAGCTCACGTTTTACACTTATAATCTAAAAAGTAAACGAATCGATATTATGTAAACATAATGTAATGTGTAAAATGATGAGAAAAATTAAGTCGTATTACACATACAAGATTCTTTTAATTGAAATAATGTAGAATAAACTTTTTTTATAAATATTATTTTTTAAAAACAAACATAAATACATATATAAATAGTAGCTAACATTACTAATTAAAAGTATTGCTACAATTATTTATCAAAAGAACTAGATGTCGACATATTTAGCGATAGCATTCATACTTTCAGACACAATATAATTAAATTTAAAAGAAATAATTAAGTTAACAATATTGTTACAGTTTGTATTTTATAATTTTATTTTTATATAATATTTTATTTTGTGATATATTTAAATAATGTACGCGTCCCTATTACATGCCGTGGTAACCTATAATTAAGACTACATTTAATTGATTAGTTTGTAGAGTATTTTATAGTATTAATAATGTAAGTCTTGTTGGTTATCCCAATAAATAAAAATAAAATAAAATTGCATCATAATCCAGACCATAGACCAGAAGTTATAAAAAAGATATTGGATTGGAACTAATTATACAGATTATATTATATTTAAATCAAATTATTTGAATAGAATTGAAGTTATTTCTTTCTAATAAATTATTAATGTTAATCTTTTTTGAACACAGACTATACATATTAACATTATGGGTATACATTATACCCATAATGTTAATATGTATAGTCTGTGTTCAAAAAAGAAAACAACTACACTAACACATTTATAAAAATAATGTGGATATTCTTTAAAGTATATAAGGAAAACCTAAAAAAAAATCTGCGACAGCATATCTCTAGCTTTTGAGGATAATATACTTTAACCTTTTTTATGGTTAAAAATACTATATATTACGGTTATATCTTTTTACGCGGTGGGAGCCGCGGGCGATTGCTAGTTCTCTATATAATGAATGATATGTAGATAATGTGGTGTGATTTAATGTATGGCAAATGAATGTTTTCAACAATTCAATAAATTCGAATAATTTCGTTGCAAAATAAGAATAAATTTTGCAAGTTGGCTCATTTTTATAAACCAGGGTGTTTATTATGCATGTCGTATCCGGCTGAATAGAGTAGACCACCCTCAATTTTAACGAGGTGTCGTAAAAGGCAACTAAGATAAGTTGACCCACGGTGTGGTATCCGGCTGAGTAGAATAGACCACCCTCATTTTTTACCGAGGTGTCGTAAAAGGCAACTAAGATAAGTTGACCCACGGTGTGGTATCCGGCTGAGTAGAATAGACCACAATTATTTCTTACCGCGGTGTCATATAGGGGGCCAAGATAAGTCGACCCACCGTGTGTTACCACCCTCTTTCTTACCGAGGTGTCATAAAACAAGTCTAAAGAAAGTTTACGTCAGGCCGGAATATACGGAGCCGAATCATGTGACAACATGTTTATAACATGTTGTGCCGATCCCACTTAGAGTGGGATAAGGGCAGGAAAATGATGAATGTTTTAAACAATATTGGCCAAACATATTAACCAAATATTTACATGTGTTTTATTATGCATGTATGTGTACATTTATATGTGTGTGTAAATATGTTATTCAAATCTGCGTTACGGAACTATTATGAATGCCTTTTTTATAAAACATACCTACCATGTTATTAGAAGCTTTATGTTTGTTGTCTCTGGTTGAAACGGGTTTTATCTGAATAAATCTTTGATTGTAACGACTTCAAAGATATCGTCGATATAAATCGTTTAAGTTTTTTATTATCAGACGTTAACTAAAATTAGCTTTTATTGGGAAATGAAAAGCAAATCTGTTTGGCATACTGACATATATCTTTTAGGCAGCACAGAGTGAATTTAATAGTTCGTTGTCAAAATGTAAACCGCCAAAAATGATTGTCTATTACTATATTTATCATAGAGTTTTTATATTTAGAGTGAGTCTGTAGAGGAACCTAGGCCTTATGTAAGTGAGATTGTCACAATAAATAATGGGAGGGAAGACAAAACTCGTATACTTCATCTTTGTCTAATCGCACATGAAAAAGAGAGAGATATACACAGAATACATAGATGGGAATTAACCACAAAACTAATTTGCATCCTTCCTATAAACTCGTTAAGCTTTAATGGCAGACTCTTTGTGGCATTAGTATTTCCCAATTTGACCCATATACTTAGTATTTTGTTACTAAAACACTTCTTCCAAATGGCAAAGTTAAAGTTAATCAATAACCGTAATAAAAATACTAAAGTTTATCCAATATTTATCGATTGAGATGACACTATACATCATCTATATAATCATCATCATGTTCACATCAAATCATAAAGAATTTAATTCAAAATGTTATCCAAGTTCAGTTGAATATATACCGTAAAATATTATTTAGCCATTAGGGATGCCTAATGGTTTAAATTTCATAACATCTATGGTATTACGGACCTTAGTTACTCAATATTGAATAGATCATCTATTCGATTTCATACAAAAGAACAGGTAGTAATATTATATATTGATCTGTTGATCCTAACGAATTCGGATACAAGAACTCGTTGAAGTCTTTTATTAAGACGTTCCTATTTCAAATTAATTCGTTCAATTGACTTAATTATTTTTCCAATTTCGTTAAAACGTTCAAAAATGATAATAGTTAGTAGTAATTGTAATAGTTTTATACTATATAATATAAACAATATATCATCAATTATTATATATTTTTAAATTGAGTTCTTATTTTGAGAAGACAGATAAAATAAGTCATAGTAACTTTGAAAACTATTAAAATATGAATACTGTATAAGTACTTGAAAAGCTTACTTAAGAAAGCTTCAGACGCCGTGTAAGATCCTTGATCGTCTTATATTTAATATATAAATATGAAAAGTATTATTTATGAATAATAACATTAAAACTAACCTGTTTTTAAAAAAGGAACACACACTTGCACAAAATCCTTAGTTCCAAATGCACTGGCACATTATAAATTTAAAAATGGCGGTGACGTTGACGTTTGTAACGTTCGAAATTCGAAGCGGCTTGGTCCGCGGTGCGCGCGCGAGTGTCGACCGGTCGCGTGCGCTCGCTGCGATAACCCTGTGCAGTTGGATAGGTACGCTGCGTCATTAAGGTACGTGTGTCTTTACGGTGTTTGAATCGAATTTTGAGACAGGTTTATACTTTTTGTTTGATGATACAAAGTGTATTATATACATACACCATTAAACACGTGATAATTCTCTTTTAAAAAAAGTAGGGGTTATTGTTTACTAAACGTGAACTGGTTTGCAATTAATAAACATTTTACAAGATACTTTTCAAAATTTATCGTTTTTTATTAACATTTAATTATTTATATGAGCCACATAGCCGTGTGGTATCCAGCTAAGTAGAATAGTACCACCCGCATTTCTTACTGAGTTGTCGTAAAAGGCGACTCAGGTAAGTTGACCCAACGTGTGGTATCCGGTTTAGTAGAATATACCACCCTCTTTCTTACCGAGGTGTCGAAAAATACGACTTAGGTAAGTTGACGTCAGGCAGGCGGCCGTTCGTAAAAACGCAGCCAAATCATGTGACAGTATGTTTATAACATGTTTTGCCGACCCCACTTAGAGTGGAATAAGGGCAGGAGGATGATGAATTCTTTTAACTTACATATTGTTTACTAAACGTGAACGGATTTACAACAAATTAATATACATTTTATAAGATACTATTAAACCTAAACCTAGCATTACTTACTTAGTTTTCAAAATGTATCGCTTTTTAGTAACATTAAATTATTTATATGAGCCATAATAACAATAATAACCAATAGAGCAATAAAAATAATGTTCTAGATTCCATTAAAGTCTAATTTTATTACAAGGACATTCGATAGGCAATCGTAACAGTTAAACTAATTTTTTCCGGTAAATAATAGAATAAAATAGCATGTTGCTTCCGGTTAAATTTAACTGATTTATCATTATCTAAATAGAACATTTAGTATGTTATATCTTTGGATTCATATCATCTTCCTGCCCTTATCCCACTCCAAGTGGGGTCGGCACAACATGTTATAAACATGCTGTCATATGATTTGGCTGTGTTTTTACGACCGGCCGCCTGCCTGACATCAACTTACCTTAGTCGTATTTTACGACACCTCGGTAAGAAAGAGGGTGGTCTATTCTACTAAACCGGATACCACACGGTGGGTCAACTTACCTTAGTCGCCTTTTACGACACCTCGGTAAGTAATGAGGTTGGTCTATTCTACTCAGCCGGATACCACACGGCGGGTCGACTTACCTTAGTCGCCTTTTACGACACCTCGGTAAGAATTGAGGGTGGTACTATTCTATTCAGCCGGATACCACACGGCTAAATATCTTTCGATTCATACATTTTAACAAAGCAGTTATATCAATAGGTTAAATGGAAAATGTTAATAATAAATGAGTAATATTTTATAATTGCACATTCGGAAATGATGTGGAAGATAGTGTAAATAAAATATTTAATCGCCGGATTATCTGTAACAAATATTTCAACCTTTTTTAGTTCATATTATAATTTAAGTGAAATTAAGTTGTATGTAAGTATAAAATCAATATCTATGTTATTTAAAGTTATATACTTTAAATTACTTATAACAGATACAATGGATATTGTCAAAAGATATTGGCAAATATTCATAAAATAATATAAAATAAAAAATACAATTATTTTCTCATATATAGTTATTTTATTACACTAAAGATATGTTAAGTTATATTCATGCAATCAAAAAATGTTTTTTTTTTTATAATTTAATAGATTTTTGAATACATCATTTGAATTATATATATTTCCCACTTTATACAATATGGGTCCCTTTAAAGCTAGAGTGAATAGGCATCTTCTAGGCAAGCGCGCTTCATCTTAGGCTTACCATCAGGCATGCTTGCTGTCAAGCGCTCGCATATTCTGCAATAAAAAAAAAATCCTATCCTTATCCCACTCTAAGTGGTGTCGGCACAACATGTTGTGAAAGCATAACAGGATGATATACTTATGGAAAGATTCGGATTCGCCTATTAATATTAATATGGATGAATGGAATCTTTAGCAGACGTCAAATGACGTGTCTATTAAGGGGTTTTAATTGAGTCATTAATTAGTATGATAAATACAATTTTTTTTGGTTTCTGTATAAAACCTTTTTTATACTTACTATGTATAACTATGAATATCTACAGTTTTTGCTAGGACAGATTTTGGACAGGTATTTGATTCTCTTTAAAGGATATCATCGCAATACGTTATGCCGCTTGGTTTTAATTCCTGTTCACAATTTTTTAAGGTCGTCTGAATCTACTGATACTGAATCTTCCTCTGGTACGATGTCAAAATTTTGGAAATACAACCAGTATTTTCATCATTTTGAGATCGTAATCATCATCTTCCTGCCCTTATCCCACTAAGTAGGGTCGACACAACATGTTGTCAACATGATTTGGCTACGTATTTTACGACCGGCCACCTGCCTGACGACAACTTACCTTAGTCGCCTTTTACGACACTTTGGTATGAAATGAGGGTGGTCTATTCTATTCACCCGGATATAACACGGCGGGTCAACTTACCTAAGTCGCCTTTTACGACACCTCGGTAAGACATGAGTGTGGTCTATTCTTCTCAGCCCGATTACCACACGGCGGGTCCACTTACCTTAGTCACCTTTTACGACACCTCGGTAAGAAAAGAGGGTGGTACTATTCTATTCTACTTAACCGGATACCACACGGTGGGTCAACTTACCTTAGTCGCCTTTAACGACACTTCGGTAAGAAATGAGGGTGGTCTATTCTATTCACCCGGATACCACACGGCGGGCCCACTTACCTTAGTCGCCTTTTACGACACCTCGGTAAGAAAAGAGGGTGGTACTATTCTATTCAGCCGGATACCACACTGCGGCATTTTGAGATCGTAATGTCCATTGTATAACAAAATTTGTAATATCTTAGCACAATTATTTTTTTTTTTTTTACGCTTTGACGGTTATATAAGACGATTATATATCGGGCTAACTTGAGGAAAAATAATTCAGTTCTTCCTTTTGGAATGGGAAAACCACATCGCAGGTAAAACTAATCACCCAATCTATCTATAAATTGACAGCCAAAATAGATAAATTTTATTAAATATAAATAGCTTCGTTTCATGAAAACTGAACCCTTGAAATAAAAACTGATATTGACAGTTTTAAATACTCGGATCGCCACTAAACTTTACAACATTAACCGCTGGGTCAATCTAAATGTTATATCAAAATTTCATTAAAATCGGTCCAGCCTTTTCGGAGTATATAAGAAACACATTAATCATCATTCTCCTGTCCTTGTCCCACTCTAAGTGGGATCGGCACAACATGTTATAAACATGCGGTCATATGATTTGGCTGTGTTTTTACGACCGGCCGCCTGCCTGACGTCAACTTACCTCAGTCGTATTTTACGACACCTCGATAAGAAAGAGGGTGGTCTATTCTACTAAACCGGATACCACACGGTGGGTCAACTTACCTTAGTCGCCTTTTACGACACCTCGGTAAGTAATGAGGTTGGTCTATTCTACTCAGCCGCATACCACACGGCGGGTCGACTTACCTTAGTCGCCTTTTACGACACCTCGGTAAGAATTGAGGGTGGTACTATTCTATTCAGCCGGATACCACACGGCTAAATATCTTTGGATTCATACATTTTAACAAAGCAGTTATATCAATAGGTTAAATGGAAACTGTTAATAATAAATGAGTAATATTTTATAATTGTACATTCGGAAATGATGTGGAAGATAGTGTAAATAAAATAATTTAATCGCCGGATTATCTATGACAAATATTTCAAAATATCTTATATCTTAGTTCATATTATAATTTAAATGAAATTAAGTTGTATGTAAGTATAAAATCAATATCTATGTTATTTAAAGTTATATACTTTAAATTACTTATAACAGATACAATGGATATTGTCAAAAGATATTGGCAAATATTCATAAAATAATATAAAATAAAAAATACAATTATTTTCTCATATATAGTTATTTTATTACGTTAAGTTAAGTTATATTCATGCAATGTTCATTCAGGCAATCAAAAAATGTTTTTTTTTTAAATAATTTAATAGATTTTTGAATACATCATTTGAATTCTATATTTCCCACTTCATACAATATGGGTCCCTTTAAAGCTAGAGTGAATAGGCATCTTCTAGGCAAGCGCGCTTCATCTTAGGCTTACCATCAGGCATGCTTGCTGTCAAGCGCTCGCCTATTCTGCAATATAAAAAAATCCTATCCTTATCCCACTCTAAGTGGTGTCGGCACAACATGTTGTGAAAGCATAACAGGATGATAAACTTATGGAAAGATTCGGATTCGGCTGTTAATATGAATATGGATGAATGGAATTTTTAGCAGACGTCAAATGACGTGTCTATTAAGGGTTTTTATTTGAGTCATTAATTAGTATGATGAATACAATTACTAACATAATTTTTTATTTTGTTTCGGTTTAAAACCTTACACTTTTTTACCAATAATGTTTTTTCCAAAAATTTTTTTGTGGTACATAAATAAATAAATAAATAAATTTTGAGAACGTTATGTCCATTGTATAACAAAATATGTAATATCTTAGTACAATTATTATTTTGTCATATTTATATCCATGTTAATATTAAACATGCCAAAAACTGTCTGTGTATGTCTCAGTTTATTTTACGCTTTGACGGTTATATAAGACAATTATATATCAGGCTAAAATGTAGGGAAAAAAATTCAGTTCTTCCTTTTGGAATGGGAAAAACACATCTATCTATAAATTGACAGCAAAAATAAATAAATTTTATGAAATATAAATAGCTTCGTTTCATGAAAACTGAAACCTCGAAATAAAAACTGTCATTGACAGTTTTAAAAAAATACTCTGATCGCCACTAAACTTTACAAGATTAGCCGCTTGGTCAATCTTAATGTTTTCGAAAATTTCATTAAAATCGGTACAGCCGTTTCGGAGTATATACGACAAACATTCATTTTTATAAATATACATGAATGTGCCATAAGACATCTTCAACACTCAAAAATAAAAATCAAAAATCAAAATGTTTATTTCATTAACTATAATACATTATTTCTTTAGTTTGTGCTGGTGCCCTCTTTTAAGTAACAAATAAAGTCACAGCACTAAAACACTAAAAACTAAAATACTTAAGTCACAATTTTTTATAAACTAAACGCGAACAAATATAAAGAAGCAAAACCAATAACTACCAGTGATTCTCGACAAACAACAATCACGAGTTGGCAAATAATAAATAATTCATCTCTCAAACGTTTACCAGTGGAATATTTTGCGAAAGCTTTTCAACTTGGCAGCGTTATACGAGGGCGAAGCGCAGGTAAGCTTAGTTATCAAGGGTATACTCGGAATCGCTTGATTACAATCCTTAAGCGATACACGTACGCTAGACCATTCGCTTTTGAAACGATTTTATATTACAGTTCAGGTAAAATAAATGTGTACTTTTGTTACCCAGTGTACGTTTCTTTGTTGTGATAAATTAGGAATGTAACTGTTGCGTATTTAGAAATGTTTTGTCTTTAAAAAAATTACATTTGGTATGTTGATTTATATTTTGGGTATTCGGAAGTCTTTTGTGTATTATATAATACCGTTACGCTATGTTACTAAACTATTTTAAGACTAAAGTAATAATAAAATAATTTTGCTATAATCCGCGATGAAGTAAAATAGAAAATATATATAATGCTAAATGTAGAGTGGACAATCGGTTATCATACCTGATACATGCAGGAGTCGTAAAAAACACATGCACAAACCTCCACCACCGCCACCACGATACACAAGCACTATATAGTTTACTATCACAAACTCAACAATTGTTTCGCCCCGCAACCGAAGCATCATCAGGAGATAGATAGACTCCACGACAAGAGTCTATTTTTTTATTTTACGTCTATTTTTATTTCACGTCTATTTTTTTTTATATTTTATTTTACGACTCCTGCATGTATCAGGTATGATAACCGATTGTCCACTCTACATTTAGCATTATATATATTTTCTATTTTACTTCATCGCGGATTATAGCAAAATAATTTTATTATTACTTTTGTATTATGGATCTCCGCAAAGTAACGCCTAATTCTATAAATTATTTTAAGACTATATGAATTACTGTAACCTTCTTATTTTGAAATAATAACGAATCGATAATTAGTTTTAATTTCATTGCTCCTTCATGTTTATTTTACCTCGTATTCAAATTCATTAAATTTTTTAAAGTTTTGTTGAGATGTTGTAAGCACGCCGTGTGGTATCCGGCTGAGTAGAAAAGACCACCCTCATTTCTTACTTTATTTCTAATATTAAAAAAGTCCTGCGGATGTATCGGTTGCACTTACTTTTAATAGGAAAACTAAATACAACATACCAAGGTAAAGTATCCAAGTAGTGCAATGGAGGACAATAGCTTGGTGATGACGTGAATTAGAGCGTAACCTATAGCTGCCCTACTGTCTTAACGGACGACTGCCTCCGAGGATTTCTTAGAGGTATAGGTTTCTGTATGAAGTTACATTCTAATTATTCTATATGTCTATGATTCCTGACACATACACCTATATCCACATAATAAAATATTGCATCTAATATTTTTCCGCCGTGTGATATCCGGCTGAATAGAATAGACCACCCTCATTTATTTCAGACTAAGGTAAGTTGACGTCAGGCAGGCGGCAGGTCGAAAAAACGCAGCCAAATCATGTGACAGCATGTTTATAACATGTTGTAAAAATTATTTTAAAGCTAAAATTTAAAGCTTTCCTTGCGTAGGCTAAGTAAACGGTGAAAGTTATTAAAAAATCATGTGTTACAAAATTGTTCCCCTCTAAAAGTTCTAAATAAAAGTCTGTGACAGCATATGTCTAGCTTGTAAGGCGACTTGTGACCCACTTTAACAATTTTTATGGTTATCAAAAGACTATATTACGGTTTTAATCTTTCCACGCGGGCGGAGCCGCTGGCGATTGCTCGTTATTATATAAACATACCTTCAGTGGATTGTGCGGTTCAACTGAGGGTAGTTTCCAAAAATAATGAATGTATTGGGAACGAAGACGCTGCGGCGCTTAAGTCAGTTTAAGTCAAAGGTGGCTGTAACTCCGAAAGGTGGCCGAAACGTCGAACCTTATATATAGGTAACTCGATTTCATGGCGATGTGACCCGTATGTTTATATAACAATAATTAGAAATTGATAATTGAAATTTATCACACGGTTTTCGGTGACGGAAAACATCGTGAGCTAACCTGCATATCTCTAGAGAATTCTGGAGATATGTGTCCTACCAATCCGCATTGGAGCAGTGTGATAGGTCTTAGCTCCAATCGTTCTCTCCAAAAACGGAGAAAAGAGCCCTATTCCCAGCAGTAGGAGAGTAAAAGGCCCCTACTAGCTTAACTAATTAGAAATATAATTCAAATATATTACGCCTGCTCTTTCATCACTATCGGCGATGATCGTTGACCATGTGATCGTGTGATCGTCTATAATTGGCACGATCATCGCGCAAGTGTGACACAATCATCCGTATTATCATACGATACCATACATACATCACCCAGCGTTTCCCTTTGATGTGTTATCGAAAAAGCGACAATTCTCGGTTTATAGGCGATTATAAGTAATCATAGACGATGATTGGCGAGTACAGCCGATTATACCTTCTACTGTAATCATTTATAGTCGCCGATTATGTAGAGGAGCCATTAAGTATTCTATCATAACAAGTACTTACGCAAATTATTATTTTTTATATATTACGCAATTTATTATATTACTTCGTGGGAAATAAATGAGGGATGTTTATTATATAATAATGACTGCAAATTAGTAGAATTTCAAATAGTAATTATATTATGATTTCTTTAAATATTAATTTATAGGTTAATTAATAACATTATCTTTGATATTTATTTTGATATACAAATATCTACGACATTTTAAAACGGGTTTGATGTTTGTCATTTGTTATTTTAAAGACTGCCCTACCTGACACAATAAAGGATTATATAATGGACTTTTAATAATTAAAGTGTAATAAATTAAACTTAGACAATATTGCAAAAGTTGGGAATAAAAATTTAAATTTATCAACCAATAGAAATATTTACATTATCAATTATATAATTGCACTTTATTTTACTAACTTATAAAATTTTATCAGAACTGACAGAGCAAGTCTAGTAAAATAAAGTTCTGGCAGTAGATCTGCCCTTACGTCATGAACAGTTCTTAAGGAATGCGAGTTCAAGTAACTAGAATGTTATTAAGGTGTTATTTTGATTTATCATCTGTACAAACGAACATAGTTTGTTCAGTTGGTAATAGGGTTGTGATTAAGAGTGGAAATAATCGATTTTTCTCCCTTCAAAATTAAATCGATTTGTAAAAAATCGATTAACTCGAATAGTAAAAGTGGACTAGTATGAATAAAAGATAACACAGATGGGCTACATTGGTTGAATCCAACAACGCAAATCTTATTTTAAAACAAGAACAAAAAGAGGGTAAAAATAAAATCGATTTTTTAAATGTTTTATAATGTTTCAAAAATCGATTATTTTTTGGATCTCTAGTTGGCGACAACGTACATATACTGTTGTATCTATTTAAAATCAGTGATATGGTGGCACGCTTTACAAATATAAGGGATTTGACTGGCCCCTTGGTGCCGTTGGCAGTGACCCCGCTTTCAGCTTCGCGGGTCGGGGGTTCAATGCCCGCCGAGGGCCAACATTTTCTAAAACAATTTGTTGGTTTTTGAGTCTAGGTGGATATTTGTATTTACAAAAGCTTTGGTAGAATTATTTTGTTATAAGTCTATCCTCTGACGATGGTTCGATAATCGGGCGAAACGATCGTTGAGATTATCGTAGGGAATGTGTGTAGTATTTGTATAGTGTGTTTTTGGTGTTGTGTATACACGCGGTAACTTAGTAAGTAATTCTACATGTATAAGGTATGAGAACGGTTTTGGCTGCCTACACTGCTAAGTTAAAAGATTTTCTTAATAATCACGGATTATAGCAAAATAATTCTATCTTTACCACAGTCTTGAATAAAATGCCGTCAAAGTTTCTCGTTTTTTATAATTAACCTAGATTTGTTAGAGTGCCATATTACAAGACGTTTATCGTTTAAACTTCGCAACTTGTCAAGGTGAACTGGTGATCTATTAGAATAATTGATGCGTTCAGTATTAAATAGTTTTAACGGATATTTTTCATCAAAACAAGCTATACGATTTGTATTTATACAAAAGTTTTTGCTTCTTACTACGATATTACTCAATTCTGAACACAAATTTATGTTTCTAAGTTTAATGAATTGTGTGTACTATTAGTGATTGTAATATGACTTACAATCATAAAATATTCCGTCAAAATTTATTCCAAAAAAAATATTTTTAAATCGATACGTGTATGGTATAAAAGAGTAACAAATAATGGGAACAAAAAGATGCCAGTAATTGAGGATGCCTACAATTCAGGGAAAGTGAGGAATAAACATCGATACTAAAACCCTAGAAATCTCCATACATTTATCATATTAATTTACTCTGCAGAAGAGTGGAGAGTCTTTGCTCCAATCCTTCTCTACAAGGAAGGAGGAATCCTTTAATCTAAACAGGAATCGCAAGCAGTCTTGTATATTACTTTTGTATCATCTCAGGAACTACTCGACCGATTTGAAAAATTCTTTCAGTGTAAGGTAGTCCATTTATTGAGGAAGGCTATATAACATCACGCTAAGATGAATGGGAGAGGAGCAGCAATAAAAAATAGTACGAAAACGGCAAAATTTAAAGCTTTCCTTGCCTGCGCTGAGAAAACGTTAATAGTTATTCGAAAATTGTGTATTACGAAATTGTTCCTCTCTAAAAGTCCTAAATAAAAGTCTGCGACTGCATATGTCTATCTAGCTTTTAAGGTTAACCCACTTTAACCATTTTTATGTTTTCATTTATAAAATTTTATTAAAACAATATAATAAAATGTTTACTCTAAATAGCAATCGACACCGTATTATCTTTTCTAAATTATGTTATATTTTAAGGAAGTCATAATACAAAATCGATGTTATCCAAATAAGATCTAATTTTTCAAGTGAAAGTTAGCCTAAATCGATTTCTTTCTAGAACTAAGACAGTATTGTATTACTTATAGATATGATTTGTATCTTATCTTTATCAAACGACTATTACATTAAATAAATTGGCAAATAGTACTTCGCTTTCAGAAATTATAATATCGATAACTTGTAATTGAATTGTATTACGAAACAAATTGTTTTATATTAATAAATACAGACATCTTTTATTTTAATAAAGCAAAAGACAGTAGTTGAAGACAGTTAAAGAAGTTAAATAAGATGTTAAAGAAAAAAAGAATAATAAAATAGAAATATATCTAATACTTACTTTGTAAAGATCCATAATATAAAAGTAACAATAAAATTATTATTATAATTGAAACGATAACGCAAATAGAAAATATATATTATGCGGAATGTAGAGTGGACTATCCGTTTTCATATCTGATACAAGGATCGCGTTGCGATTTTATTGTGGTGTCTCCTGATGATGCTTCGGTTGTGAGCGAAACATTGTTGAGTTTGTAATAGTGAACGTGTGTAGTGCTTGTGGTGCATGCGTTTTTGCGAATTTTGCATGCGCACTGATACTGACACCGTATGACGCCGCAACAGCGACATCTATTGACCGCTGTTCTAGCTCCATACAAATTGCGTTACGCTTACGCGATCGAGTAGGTTCAAAAAACTCGTACTAAGCACACAGAACGGATAGTGCACTATACATTTAGGGCCTGTTTCACAAGTAACTGATTAAATGTCGGATAGTTAACCGACAAATAAACTAAGTAACATTAAAAAAAAAATCACGTCCGTTTTGAAAAAGGTATTTGCTATCCAGCAGATAAACAAAATAACCGCCACATGATCTACCTGTTATCTTATTAGGGACTTTAAGTGCTGAATAAGCCTATTAGAAATTTGAGAGACGCTAAATTCCGAGATGTGTCAAATATGTTCTGAATAAGCTAACTTACAGTTTATTGGTGACTTGTGAAACAGGCCCTTAGAATGAAATATATTTTTTATTTACTTTATCGGGGATTATAGGAAAATGATTTTAAGAATTCTTTTGGATTAAGAAAATCCTAAGTTGTGTAATAAATAAAGGCTTTATTATTATTAGTGTCATCATCTGACGTAAAGGAATTGAATCACAAATTGTACACAAAATATGAAGTAGGTAGAAAAGAAAGTGGTGACACGGGGAGTCAAGTGGAAAGGTTAAAGGAAGTGGTTCGGAGCAAGTGGGGCGGGCACTGGACTGTGACAGCACATGTTATCCGACCACCTTCCCCCCGTCTTGGATTTGTAACCGACTTTGAAGTAGGATAAATTGATACTAATATCATATTCAAATACAAAATATTATTTTTTCTAGTAAATTTGTAAACATGTGCTTTTGAATCGTCAACTCTACTGCTGGTTCGAATAGCTGTTTCTACCGATAAGAGCCAGCAAGAAACTCGGCGGTTGCTCTTTTAAAAATATAATTCTTATGACTAGTTACATTTAGTCATTACTGTCTTGTACATTTACCTATTACGCCGTGTGGTATCCGGCTGAAACGAATAGTACCACCCTCATTTCTTACCGAGGTGTCGTAAAAGGCGACTAAGGTAAGTCGACCCGCCGAGTGGTATCCGGTTGAGCAAAATAGACCACACTCTTTCTTACCGAGGTTTCGTAAAATACGACTAAGTTAAGTTGACGTCAGGCAGGCGGCCGGTCGTAATAACGCAGCCAAATCATGTGACGGAATCGGAATCATGTTTATAACATTTTGTGCCGGCCCCACTTAGAGTGGGATAAGGGCAGGAGGATGGATGGTACATTTACCTATTACTGTGTTGTTCGTAGAGAGCTATATCCACACATTCTTATCGTCTAAGTAATCTTTAAGCTTTCTGTATCAGCCTATTTTCAACAGCGCTTTTAAACTGCTGTAATGGCAAAAAATTGATTGCGTAATTTTATTATAGAATCTTATACCCAAACCCAGAAACGACTTACAAATACGTAATTTTGTCTGTCTATTACTACCTATATAAACTAGCTTTTGCTTCTAGATTTAACGACGAGTTACTAGTAGCCTATGTTACTCTACCCAAAAATCAATTCGATGCTTTACTTGAACACATAAAAAAAGGATAAGGAAATAAAAACACTTGTACATCATCACCTTCCTGCCCTTATCCCACTCTAAGTGGGGTCGGCACAACATGTTATAAACATGATGTCACATGATTTCACTGCGTTTTTACGACCGGCTGCCTGCCTGACGTCAACTTACCTCAGTCGCATTTTACGACACCTCGGTAAGAAAGAGGGTGGTCTATTCTACTAAACCGGATACCACATGGTGGGTCAACTTACCTTAGTCGCCTTTTACGAAACCTCGGTAAGAAAGAGGTTGGTCTATTCTACTCAGCCGGATACCACACGACGGGTCGACTTACCTTAGTCACCTTTTACGACACCTCGGCAAGAAATGAGGGTGGTACTATTCTATTCAGCCGAATACCACACGGCTAAATAAAAACACTTGTACATTTATAAAATTTGCGTGCATTTATAACAAAGCGAAATCATAAGAGACAGTACATCATCATCTTCCTGCCCTTATCCCACTCTAAGTGGGATCGGCACAACAGGTTATAAACATGCTGTCACATGATTTGGCTGCGTTTTTACGACCGGCCGCCTGCCTGACTTCAACTTACCTCAGTCGCATTTTACTACACCTCGGTAAGAAAGAGGGTGGTCTATTCTACTAAACCGGATACCACACGGTGGGTCAACTTACCTTAGTCGCCTTTTACGACACCTCGGTAAGAAATGAAGTTGGTCTATTATAAAAACACTTGTACATCTATAAGATTAGCGTGCATTTATAACAAAGCGAAATCATAAGAGACAGTACATTCACCTGTGAATAAAATTTTATTCGTAGACAAATCGAAACACGTACGCGCGATGTCGTGAGTGGCCATCTTTACCTGAGTTGTGAATGGGAGGATGTGCAGGAATTTTTTGTTGGAATTTCAAAAGGGATTCCATTTAAAATGTTAGCATTTATTAGTATATGTTTTTTTATTATTAATTAAACTTGTTTTAAATTTATGCTATAATTAAAAGAAACAGCCTGTTACTATCCCACTGCTGAGAATAGGCCTCTCTCCGTTTTTGGAAAGAAGGTTTGGCGCTAACGCCTACCACGCTGCTCAAATGCAGATTCATAGGTTACACATATCTCCAGAATTCTCTAGAGGTTTCCTCACGATGTTTTCCTTCATCTAAAAGCGTGTGATAAATTGTAATTTTCAATTAGACACAAGTTTTAACAGAAAACTCATTGGTGTCTGCCCGGGTTTAAACCCGTGACCTCCTTGAAAGAGTCGCACGGTGTTACCGCTGGGCTACCACAGCTTTTTTTATGATAGTTTATGCTATGCTGTGTCGAATTTTGTATTTTCATTTAAGATTTTTTTTATAATCTTGCATTGACATCATACTTATGCGTAAAGGTCCAATACACGGTAACCTAATCAGGATATTTTTGATTTGATTTAGCTAGTTATTTGGTTTGAAAGTGGGCTATTCTACTCTGCCGGATACCACACGGCGGGTCAACTTACCTTAGTCGCCTTTTACGACACCTTTATAAGATATTAGGGTGGTGTATTCTACTCAGCCGGATACCACACGGCTGGTCTCTCTCTAACTGTATCATATGTATTTCAATGGATATACTGTCTTTATAGGAGCTGTGTGGTATTCGGCTTAGTAGAATAGACCACCCTAATTTCTTATAAAGGTGTCGTAAAAGGTGTGTAAAAGGCGACTAAGGTGAGTTGACGTCAGGCAGGCGGCCGGTCGTAAAATACCTAGCCAAATCATGTTACAACATGTTAATATGTTGTGCCGACCCCACTTAGAGTGGGATAAGGGCAGGAGAATGAAATGCCTTTATAGATTATTCAAAATATTTGTCCTCGACCTCATATATTATTACACAATAAGACGACGCTTTTTTATCTTATAAACATTGTATTAATTATAGCGTTAAGATTACTTAACGATCCTTAACAGATGTTAACAATTATCATTGCGTAATATAAGTTTACGTAGGTATGACCTTCAATTATATTCAAATATTATAAGTGATAGACAAAAATGATGATTCATCTGTAACGCGTGAATCACAAATTAAATTTGTCCATGAGCATTCGAATGTAATAAATAATTTTGTGTAGAATCTATAATATCCGCCGTGTGGTATCCGGCTGAGTAGAATAGACCACACTCATTTCTAACCGGGGTTTTGTAAAAGGCTAAGGTTAGTTGACCCACCGAGTGGTATCCGGTTGAGTAGAATAGAACACCCTCATAATGTTCAACTCAATTTGTTGATGTCAAGCAGGCGGCCGGTCGTTAAATACTTACCCAAATCATGTGACCACATATTTATGACATGTTGTGCCGACCCCACTTAGAGTGTGATAATGGCAGTAGGATATGACGCTTATAAATACCGTTAATTTGATGAAAACAGTAGGCTTTTACGTAAAAAATAATTAAGTGCACAAAAGCTTAGCACAAAATATACTGAGCTAACATAAGCTATGTTAGCTCAGTATATTTTGTTCTCAGATCTTATAATAGTACCAGCTTTACCCCTAACTTCGATCAGTTATCAGTGTAAGTTAAATCGAATCAAGTTAAAAATACCATCAATTATGTGGTGGCTTTTCCTTAATTATGTATTTTTCAAGTTCCTTACGAAAAAACCAGATTTTTTATCTATTTAATCGGTATATAAGCTACAATTCAATTTCATCAAATAAATTATGCTGTTTGTAATTTCTACTAATACAATAATTTGACCAGTGAATTTGTCTGCCGAAATATCAGTTTCGATATAAAAAATAGCCTATAAAAGTATGGAGATCCTCAGCCAAAAAATAAATAAAACGATACCCCGTTTGGAACTGCAAGAAGGACAAATAAACAAACAGACTCGCATTTATAATATTAGTATTCAATTATTTAAACGAGATCAAAATGAACTTTCATGATCATATACTTAATTCAAATTAATATTCAAAAATTTTCCAAAAAAAAGCCAGCAAGAAACTAGGCGCTTGCTCTTTTTATAATAATACTTATAACTAGTTACAATAAGTCATTACTATCTTGTACAGCGTCGAACATAATCCTATCCTACTAATATTATAAATGTGAAAGTTTGTGAGCGTGGATGTATGTTTGTTACTCTTTCACGGCGAAACCGCTGAACCAATATCGATAAAATTTAGCACAATTACTCATTATACACTGGAATAAAATATAGGCTATAGAAATCCTGTTACAGGAATAGGATGACATTGAAAAGCGCCATCTATTATCGACCTATTACACGACAACAGTCTGTGCGAACGAAGTCATGGGTATAAGCTAGTAATACATAAACATAATAATTCGTAATAATATTGGTAAATAAATAAAAAAGTATGGAATATTTACAATGGGGATTTACGTCGAAGCGTAAGTTTAAAAAAACGTGATTCCCAACGGCCCGCAACCGTTACAACGTAGAAATAAAAGTGACTCATCCTCCCATAATACAGGCTTGAGGTTCAACTTTTTGTTTTTCTGTTTCATTCATATCACTAAAACTTCTTATACGTAAGAAAGAGAGAAAATATATTTGTTAAGAACAATTGATCGATTGCGATTTATGCCGATTATACTTCTTAACAAAACCTGATTAGTTTAAGTTATACAATTTCAATAAATTTTTGGGACTTTGCTAATAATTAGCACCTGGTTGACTGAGCCATGCTTGGTAATTTTTTACAAATTAAAAAAAAAGCAAAAAAATAATTAGGTAGTTGGGGATCGATCCTAAGTTACATTTCTCGAGACCGCCCGTTCCCCGAATAAGCTACGCTGACATGACAGTTTATGGCAAAAATAGTGTTTTATATTCAATATAAATTTTAGTATTTTTTTAATGCCTATAAACATTACGATATTTTTTAAATACAACCTTGCTAGATCGATTTTTCTTACCCAAAACCCCTGCATGCTAAATTTCAGGATACTCGTTGGAGCCGTTTCCGAGATTCCGAATACATAAATATAAGATTAAGTCATTTAAATATTAAAGTTTGGATCATACGGCTCTGTGTCCATATTAAACGGACATTTATTATCTATCAATGATTTTTCAGCAAGTGACTTCACGATAAACGATCTACTATCTAAGGAAATCTTTCCAATGCCTTACCTAGAAGCTTAATCTTTTGTATAGGCTTTAAATATGTTTGAAAGGCCAGAAGACTACTAAAACCTTCCAAATGACTAAATCATTGCTCTTCTCTCGCGGTTTGGACAGTGGAAAGCTTTTTGATTTCGACTACTTAATAAATGACGAATATAATGATAAATCATAATAATGACTAGGCATTGTGTGCAAAATTAGTAATATATACTTATGGAACGTATACTTATGAAAGTATTTGAATTAAAGTTCTGGGTTTTTCTAACCGCAATTGCTGATAGTTTCAAGATGTTGAATTCAAAACCTCTGGACTTTATTATATGTTAAATCATATAAATATCTACTAATCATCATTATCTTCCTGCCCTTATCCCACTCTAAGTGGGGTCATACACATGTTATAAACATGTTGCCACATGATTTGGCTATGTATTTTACGACCGGCTGCCTGCCTGATATCAACTTACCTTAGTTGTATTTGTCGACACATCGGCAAGAAATGAGGGTGATCTATTCTACTCAGTCGGAAACGACTGGTCGACATACCTTAGTCGCCTTTTACAACACTTCGGTAAGAAATGAGGGTGGTACTATTCTATTCAGCCGGATACCACACGGCGTAAGTATAATGACAAATGAAAAAAGATTAATATATTATCATATCTATATCTATATTTAACAAGTTTTATAAAACAAGTACCTAAAAGCTGTCTGTCTGTATGTGATCAATTTTCTCAAAAACTACTAAATGGATTTTTGTACGGTTTTTACTAAAAATAGTGTGATTCCTGAGGAAAGTTTAGGTGAATAGTAGTTTATAGTTATATAAATAAGATAAGATAAATCTGTGGGATACACTAATTTATTCGCGAGCGCACCCAGCGCGGTTGTCTAGTAGTTTATATAATCTATCTTGTAAGTCCCATCATTATATCTTATTTATATTTCTGTTTATATCAATAAATCGACATTTAATCGCGTAAACACGTATTAAAACTCCTTTTACTTTTGATTGACCTTCCTTTCTTTTTAACCTATTTTCTTTTATTTACCTTTTCGTTTTATTTACCTACTTACTTCTTCAATGCCCTGTTTTTCATGCCTTATGATTAGATTCACGAGATTTTTTTTTAGTGCTTGAGTTGTATGTATCATATTTAAATATTTGTTACATGTTAATCGATGTCCATAATGTGTTTTAATTCTAAGTATGACCTGATATTAAATTCATATGAATAATTTGCTCAAAAACCTCAATGAATTGGGAATTGATTCTATACTTCATCGGAGACCTTGAAATAACCGATTACGTCAGTCTTCCTCCTTCGTCATACGAAGGAACTAAACGCGGCGGTGCAACTTACAGGAGTCGCCAACATTTAAAAAAGATTTTAAATGTATTAATTTTGTACTAACTTTTGTACTGTAAAAACTGTGAAAGTTACATTTAACAATTTATGTGAATATTTGTTTGTTACGTAACAGTAAAATAAATGCTTGAAATATATATTTTCCCGATGATAAATATACAATTGTGGCACTTATTGTATTTATGACATAATTTTTAACATGCAGAAATAGGAGAACTATATTAATTTTCCTCACATTAGGTAGTAGTTATAGTTGACTATTAGATTTAATAATAGTTTAATGTTAGTGTTAACGTGATTTTAAATATAGAAGCAAAGTAGTATAAATTTATTTGTGTATTTTTTTTAATTCTTTCATTTTAGAATTGAAGTTTAAATAAATACGTGTTCCTACATTAGCTACACAGTATATTTTTGTATACTTTTTGTGCACAAAACCAGACACAATTATAAAAAAAAATGCGATGTAATAATTAACAAAGTAGTAACCAATATAAACTTGTTAGGTTAAACATAAGGTTGATACAGAAAGCGTACTACTATACTATTAAGGATTACATAAATGAACCCTGTACAAGTTAGTTATGACAAAGTGTAACTAGTTACGAGAATGATATTTTAAAGGAAGAACCGCCTATTATTACTTGTACTTCTCTGTAGGAGCAGTTTTCCAAATCAAAATAGAATGGACATTTCGAAAGCATTTGTTTACAAGCTTACTTGGATAAAGGATGATTTGAATTGGAATGTAAGAAAATATTTCATTTGTTTAGATTGCAATATTAAAAAATGGTTTAGCATATATGTTAAGGGAGTCACTGGTAGCCTGGGGTCGAGTGCGTCATGTGACGTGCTATGTATTCACCTTGCGTTAATTACATCATTTTACCCTTTGTTTGAATAAATGTATTTGGTCTAATAAATATCCACTAGTGGTCGGTGGATATAATATATGGATATTTGTTATTTCAAGAATTATTGGAAAAAATCACCACATTTCGAAGTAGATTGGTGATTGAAGTGAGGTGATTTACGACTGTTACGAAGGGTCACAGGTTTAAGCCCCGGCCTGGCATCAATGAGTTTTTCTGTTAAACTTATGTGTCTAATTGATAATTGTAATTTATCACTCGGTTTTCCGCGAAGCAAACCTGCATATCTCTAGAGAATTCTGGGGATCTTAGTATACGATAAAATGTGCAATATTAGTTCGAAAGATACTGTCGCATTAACAAACTTCTCTCACTTCTGAGGTTTAGCCGTGTGATATCCGGCTAAGTAGAATAGACCACCCTAATTTCTTACCGAGGTGTCGTAAAAGGCGACTAAGGTAAGTCGACCTGTCATGTGGTATCCGGTTTAGTAGAATAGACCACCCTCCTTCTTACCGAGGTGTCGTAAAATACGAATAAGGTAAGTTGACGTCAGGCAGGCGGCCGGTCGTAAACACGCAGCCAAATCATGTTACAGCATGTTGAGAACATGTTGTGCCGACCCCACTTAGAGTGGGATAAGGGCGGGAGGATATATATCTCACTTCCGAGGTTCCAGTTACTAGTAATTCCGACTATAGTAAATGCAGGATACGCTTTGATTGTCGCAATTTGCAAGCGGAGATAATAATTGTATAACTATTTTATAGTGTAATTATTTTACCAGTCCTAATTATTAGCTTCTGTAATTGAATAAAAATATATACTTTTAATGTATAGTTATCAAAAACAATGTTATTACTTAATTTTTATTTCCTTAACCTCATTTATTTAGTCTTCGGAGCTAAGTTACGCGAAATTTAAACCCAGAGTCGTGACTTGAGGCTGTTCGACTGGTTTGATAGCTGTTGCAACAGTGCCAATTCGGCAGCTGTCTCTTTTTATCTTGTTAAAGAGAAAGTGAGACAAACGCTTATATGAAATGCATTATGGTGAATTTTTTGCTAGATTTATTTTGGTGTGATAGGTGCTTCTAATAATTTTTTTGCACTCGTGTAGGTTTGACCGATTTATATTATTTTAATTCGGTTACATATTACAGTATATTCTAAATACAATTATCATTCGCCTGCACTTATCCCACTTTAAGTGGGGTCGGCACAACCTGTTATAAACATGTTATAACATGATTGGGCTAGTCCGAGAGGGTTGCGAGTGCGTCAATGGACTCGCTCTTACCAATTTTACCCGGCGATGCTTCTGCGCTCGTCCGTCCTTACGGCAACGCTGTCAAAGCAAAAATTAGGGCTAACACCATTAGTTAATTTGAAAAAAAGATTTGGATAGGTATTTTACGACCGGCCGCCTGCCTGACGTCAACTTACCTTAGTCGCCTTTTACGACACTTCGGTAAGAAATGCGGGTGGTCTATTCTACTCAGCCGGATACCACACGGCGGGTCAACTTAACGTAATCGCCTTTTACTACACCTTGGTAAACAGTTTTACCACACGGCATTGTATTCTGAATACAATGTTGGATTTTATTTTTTACACAGAATTTTTTTTTTGGAATGGAAACATATAGATAAATTAAAAAGTAGACAATATGCTAGTTCATATTTTCTTTAATTATGGTAAGGTCTTGATCAGTCAAGTTTTGGATCTACTATTGTTTCAACGGAACAAGCTGCTATGCCATTCTGCGGAGTAATGCGGGTTCATTTTTCTCAAGAACCTAATCAAGCTTAGAAATGAGTAATTTTATAACGTGTACATGTACACTAAGTTCCTATTAGATTAATGTGTTACGTTCAATCTTGTAGAATTGTGATGAATCTTTGACCTTTTGTAGAATACTGTAGGAATTTGACCTTTCGTTCGCGTTGTTTAGATGTTCCCATAACCATTCTTAAGCTAATAGTACAGATTCTCATTATATACTTACGCGTACATTCATATTGCTAACATTTCGAAAGAGATATAGAAATTTTGCAACGTTTTTATACTTATAAAATAAGTTTATACCATTTTGGAGTCCTTATGGACTAAGAGCCCGTGAACCCCAGACCTTCGTCTTTTTATAAAAGCAGAAAGTTTGTCAGCGCATACTCCAAATACAGGTAAGAACGATATTTGGTACATTATGGAATTTGAATCATCGTGGCTTTGGGAGATAAAGTGTACTCAAGATGCGTAAAATACCAATCTACTTTCGTCAAAATATATAGTATGATATTGTTGGCATAACCTTCAGAATAATATTAAAAATCACGTCAGTCAATGCCAGACACCTAGCATCGTGGCAATCCCTTGCACGACACCCTTAAAGTTCATCGTTCTATTATGAAAATTAATTAGATTGGAGTACCCATAAAAATTCTGTTTAGTTGTTTTTTTACATTTAAATGTAAACTGATAAATATAAACATCAGAACATGGTGAAGGAAGTCAATATGGTGAAACATATGGCTAAAGAATTTTAGTACATGAGTAACTCATCAATGTATATTGGAATAGCATTATTGAGCTAAGCTGCAATCTTTCTCTCCCAGCAGAGAGAAAAGCTTGATTGTTAATATTCAATTGTTGCCTTAGAACTTATGTCTTAACTGGGAAAGATATATATAATTATTCTTACACATTTGACGTTCTTGAAGTTCTTTCAGTTTTGCACCCGTCTTCAAGAGTTCTGCTGTCACTCCGTCATCACCTGGTGCTTTGTTGTTTTTAAATTGCTTCAGAACTATGCTAACCTCGTATCAAGGTGCTACAGTGACGACTTCCTCTATCAGTTGGTGGTAGAGAGAAATCTTTCAAATCACGCAGATTTTCCCATAAACTTTCCTTAACAGCCGCGTGAGTGATACCTATACTGTCTGAGATTTTATTCTGCGGCCTATAATGTTCTTCAACGCCTTTTTTTTGCTCCAACATCTGGTTTCGTTTATTTGTATAGTGTTGATTCGTATATTTCGGATGTATTAACTACGCATGCATGTTGAGTAAAGTAAAAATTAAAGGAATAATTATTCTTTTATTTTCTCCTTGATGAACGTTATCCGCAATTTTGCTATTACATTTTGGCAGGCGTCTACAAAGAGTCCATGCTACTGTTTTGTAACAAATAAAATTAAAGTAGAACGATGTAAAAGTGTCTAATATTCAATAGTGCTAATAGTACTAAACATGTCTTTAACCATAAAATAATTCATAAACAACATAGAACAAAATAAAAATCCCACGGATAGCCATTCGTTTCATTGCATTCATCATCCGTATCCATTCAACTAAAAAATTCTAACATAATTAAAGTACGCAAAAGCTGAGCTGTCACAAACTGGTTTTTCCGCATAATTCTTAAAAGAAAAACCCTAGTGCCGATTAGTAATTTAATTTAATGTCATCAATTATAATCTTTGAGGTGACTCAGTCTTGGCATAAACAAACTATATTTTTTTAATTATAAACCACAGGACTTTTATTTACTTGGGTAAAGTATTTTTCCAGATTTACGGTGCAACACTGCTGATTTCCGATGCGATGATTAAAATAATATGTCATGCAATATACCCACAAAATAATTTAGATTACAGGATTAGATGGAAGCGAAATTTTTTGACTCCTAGATGTGTTTGTTATAAATTACCATACCAACAGAATACCATAGCATACCATATTTGCTTTTGGGGTGTTAGTATTTAAGTCTGGTGATTAAAATAGTTATATCTTTATTAGGCGGCTGTCAAAATATTGTAGCTTTTCCCAGAGTATAGAAAGGTTATGTAGGTGTTATTTATAAATATTTATAGGAATAAGTAGTAGTCTAATTGCTTTCTCATAGTTGGGCAACAGCTTCTCAAGAAGGAAAGACAATATGGAACGAAAACCAATCCAATGTGGGTTAATTTAGGAAGATTCCTTTGGACATATACAGCTACCCTCAGCTTACCTCAGGTTTTCTTTCATCCATAGTCACATTGTACCACCAGCCCTTCCTTGCACGCGAACTTTAGCTGTATTTCGGCTACACTGGAGGCACTCTTAAGATGTGAATTCAGTAGCTAAGTTTTCATAGAACACTCATGAGTGCATTCAAGGGAGGATTCAATTTATCAAGTAAGGAGCTGTGTGTCTTTGGTCTTGAACATAAATAAATTTT
This sequence comes from Morpho helenor, assembly GCA_029227775.1. Taxonomy (NCBI): domain Eukaryota; kingdom Metazoa; phylum Arthropoda; class Insecta; order Lepidoptera; family Nymphalidae; genus Morpho; species Morpho helenor. The sequence continues at coordinate 4,594,539 of JARGCU010000008.1, forward strand.
CGAATATTTATGTTTGAAATATTAGAAGGATATGTAATGCATCTTTAAATGTTAATAGAAATCAAAAATTGGGTAATTGGCTAAGATTTATGTAACTTCAACGCGTCCGCGTTAATTGAATATTTTTTGTAGAGAAAACGACCTGGATTTGTAAAGCATTTACTAATAACGAGCGTCCTTGCTTTCGAAAAATGCAGCACTTATGTACAAAATCGTACATCTTTTAAATATGGACTGAATGATATATCTTGGCGGAAAATAAATTATGTATAGATTCACGAAATTAAATAGATCTGGAGATGGATATTATTCTGGAGTCAATAAAAATATTGAAAAAGAAGGAATAAAAATATAATAATGGTTATTTCGTTATATATATATTTACAACATACAACTTCAATTACAGATATACATATTGTTTGGCACGTTGATGAGTAACAACAATTATACAATGTCTCTTATATTTATAAATCGATATTATTAGTAATTATATATTAAATATATTTAATTACTAATAATTATAATAATAACATGTAATAAGTGGAAATTTTCAACTAATAAATACTCGAGTGGAAAAATATACATTTAAATTTTACAACTATGTCGTATACATCACAATCTTCCTTAATTAAAATATATTATTGCATACCTATATTCTACTATGTAGAGATACGTAGAGAAACAAAAATGTTACCTGTATTATACGAAAGTGAACAAGTACGTACGTTTTAATAAAATAATATTTTTCAAGTAATTAACGTTTAGTGTTATACTTAAATAAATCTATAAACTTTGTAATGGTCTATTAAATTTCGATTTAACATAAATATTATTTAGCTAAAAGTGATCTTCAAAATTATCATTATCAAGAAAAGTTTTAAAAAAAAATTAAGTTGGATTTCAGTATTAAATTCTTATCCTCCTATTATACTTCAATTAATTTTCCTCGTAAGTTATAAGAGGGCTGGCAAGAAGAATCTGTGTATCAAGAAAACAGAATAAAGAAGACAATAAAAGAATATATCTAACGCAAAAACAGAAGCGTCATTTCAGGACTGTTCGACGTAGACAATATTTATATATTTACAGCTTAGACGTTCACAAGATTTTTATTGAATTATAAATTGAATTTAATTAATAGAATATAAAAGGCAGCAAAAATATAACGGCTTTTTTATTTAAATAAATAAATTGATTGTAATATGCATCTTCTTATTTTATTTCTGCTGTAAAGAGCGACCTTCAAGGTTAATTTGTTTCAAGTGTAGCTGTAGATTACTAAGAAGTATACGAATTTAACATATAATTAACAGTAAAGGTTGGTATATTTAAATGTCATATTATATAATATATAGTAATATATAGTATTTATTTTAAAATTAGAAAAACATGAAATATGAAGCTGACGAGGTATTTAGGCTTTCATGATTATTGGAACGAAACATAAAAAAATAAATGAACGCTTTTGTATAGCAGCGTGCGTGCGCCTGATGCAGTTTTGACCCTTAGCTACATATGTTTCCCATCAAATTATCTTTGGTAGTAAGCTGTACTCAATTATTATATACGGCGGTAACGACCATACGGCACTAATTTTAATTCCAGATACCTACTTACTTTAGCAAATTACATAAAAAAAATCAGGTAAATTAGTGAAGTAATTTATCTACATGAATTATTTTACGTTTCTGTATACGTACGACTGATACCCATTCTATTCCATTACATATGTAATTCATGACCTTGACCGAGAGAAAAGTGTGTGGAAAACAAGTGCGAGGGAGACAAAACTATAAAGTTATCGTTTTATCGTGTTTTTTGAATAAGTCGTTCAACCATTACTAAATAAGTCAGATCTCAATTAAATTACATTTATTTTATTTGAAAATACATTTTGTTTAAAACGATATTTAAGAAGATTGAATAAGGCCACAGTTTTCTTCAGTGGATTCATTTAATGTCGTGTCGTCGGTACCACTCTGTATATATAGCAAAGCTGAGTAATGATAGTGTATTCTAATGCTACTATGTCACGGAGAGCGATGCTCGGAAGCGATGGTCGAGGCTGCCGTACGATGGGAGGTATCGAGGAGTCCGTTGACTCCAAGGGCTGCGTCGGTTCTTATAGCTGGAGCACGCTATAAGACTGTTCATCGCTGGTGGTCGTGATTGCTCCACACTGATGCCGTAACGGCGGCTGTAATCAAAGGTTTTTTTAATCTATGGGGGCCGTTTGTGTCGTATTCGTCTGGCCCGTTGGCGCAGTGGATAGTGAGCCTTCAGCTCTGCAGCTCAAGGGTTCGATTCCCGCCGAGGGACAACATTTTCTATATAAGAATTTGTTGGTTCTTTGAGCCTGGGTTTATATTTGTATTTAAGTATATATTTAAAAATTATAAATTCACCAGTTGTCTCTCAGTATTAAATTGTTTACGAGACGGACGACTGCGTGTGTAAGTTCCCATATATTTATTTATTTATTTAATTTTTCGACGGTCCGTACGAACATACGGGCATGCCAAAAATCTACATTGATGATACAATTGAAGATTATATCAAGGAAAAAGTATGTAATATTCCAATTTTTCTTTCGGGAACAGATTTTTTACACTATTGAGGATATTACCACTTATGTTCTCACTAAATCGCGGGTAGTACTATAAATAAGAAGCCTCCCTTACCTCTTAGTTCTAATAGTTGGTGCGATGTATTTCTCTCCAATCAGCACACTTTCATCAAGAGTGCCGTCCAGCTGCATGAGGTCACCAGCTGATACAGACACTTCCATCTTGTAACGGTCACACGTGCATAGAAATAGAAGAACAACCGCCATCTGTTGACAGGAAAAGGAAGGAGAAATAGAGATTACAATGAAAGGTTAATAAAATAAATATTAGGCAACACTCAAAAGGGGTTTAGTGTTGTTGTGTGTTGCAAAATTCAATACCTCGGTAAGAAATGATGGTTGTCTATTTTACTCAGCCGGGTATATACTTTCATATTAATAAATATAACAATTGCTTTAATTTAATAAAGATATATTAAAGTGTCAAAATTTTAAATTTATAAAACGCGTTTCTCTAAAATTAGATGTTTTCTTAACCTCGAGAACACTGGATGTATTACTGGATGTATTACAAAATTTATATAAATTTTCCTTACATTTGCTTTACATTTTAAGTAATTTAATTTTTTTACATAAAAATATAAAGAGTTATCTATATATAGAACGACAGGTGATGTATATAAGCTTGCGGCTCCTGCTTTGCGCCTTGCGTAAAGGTACGCAAGTCGTTTGTGGGTTGGGTAGATTCTATAATAAAATTCCGCAATCGATTTTAGCTTTGCTATTACAGCATGTTTTAAAACACTACTAAAAAGAGGCTTATAAAAAAAGTCTGCTAACCTGTTGAAGATTATTTAGACGATAAGAATGCGTGGATATAGATAGCTACTGTCCGAAATGTACAAGATAGTAATAACTTAATGTAACTATTTACAAGTATTATGTTGAAAAGAGCAACCGCCGAGTTTCTTGTCGTCTCTTCTTGGTAGGAAAAGCTTTCCGAACCAGTAGTAGAATTGACGATTCTAAAGCACTTATTTACAAGTTTATTTGAATAACGAAAAATTTGAATTTGAACTTACCACACATATATGGAGAATAACAATAAACAAAGTGGAATTTCGGAATTCGATGTATTGGAAGAGGAGGCCTGAAACAGTGGGGCCGATGAAAGCGCCCAAAGCGAAGGTAGACGTCCACATTCCAGAGACTAGACCATAGGTTTCTATAGCATTTGGTAAGCCGCTGGCTCTGCAAAACAAATATATGTCAAATAATCAACACACAGAAACACACATAATCAACACAGGAAACATGTTAAATAGTTATGCAATGAAAATATTTGACCATTTCCGATTCGGACGTTCGAATCATTATACATTACATTTTTGTTACTTTAAACTTTAGTACTATTTACTATATTTATTATTTAGTACAAAATTGATATAATTTTTTACATTTGTCAAACTTTGCTTAGCATCCCATACTTTTTTTTTTAACAGGAAAAAACCCCTTATGGGTACCGCCGCCCGACGGGGGCAGGCGACGGTTATGTCGGACTCGCACCGACTAAAACACCTGTGTGCTCCACGCTGCTGGTGGCGGCGGTAGGTTACCTATGAAGAAATTACCCTCATCCCCGCCAGCAGCAAACTCTGTACCTCAGAGTGCGCCACCTCTGGGTCGGGGCCTTTCTAAAAGTGGCCCTTCCCTCCGCTGGACGATGCATCGGGAGCACCAGATGCATCGACCGCCTCGGGGACCTAACTCCAGCGAGCGTCCGAGCATCCCATACTAGCTCAAACTTATACAAGTTGCTTAGGTATCTATTAAAAATGTTATTTTATAGTTTTAATTCTTAAACCGTAGACTAAAGTATGCAGTTGTGTTAAAACGTTATTTAAAAATTAGAAAATAATAATCTAGTGTTAGGTAATAGTAATGTGGCATAGCTGTTAAGAGTAGCATATTGGTATATTTAAATTCATTGGGTTAAATTATTTATTAATACGATATTAAATATCTTCTATTTTCTTACAGATATTTAAAGTCATCCTTAGCTTGTAGGTAAATTAATAAAAAACAATGCTACAGTTGTTAGTAACTTCATGCCAATTAAGCTATGATAGCCCAGCTGTGAGATCTTGCGACTCTATCGAGGCGGTCACGAGTTCAAACGACAAGGTACCATTGAGTTTTCCTATTAAAAATTATGTGTCTAATTGATAATTGTAATTTATCACAAACTTTTCGGTAAAGAAAAATATCGTAAGTAAACCCGTATATCTCTAGAGAATTCTGGGGAAATTTGTTATTAATTAATAATGCGGACAATTTTGTTATCATCCGGGGGTTATCACAGACACGATATTCTAATATTTTTATATTTTGTCCTCATTAAAAATTTAACTTGATCCTATTGATCTCTGTTATACGTTGTTTATACATTTAGAAAAGGTCTATTTAAATTTTCCTTTACGGTGAAACTCGGTTTCACCCTTCTGATATGTTTAGTAGATCTACCCTACTTAAAATGTAAGTAGGTAACGGCCTATTATTATCCCACTGCTGGACAAAGGCCTACTCTCTCCGTTTTTGGAGAGACGGATTAGAGCTAAGACCTACCACGATGCTCCAATGCGGATTGGTAGGTTTCACATATCCCTAGGATTCTCTAGAGATATGCAGGTTTCCTCACGATGTTTTCCTTCACCGAAAAGCGTGTGATAAAAATCATTGGTGTCTGCCCGGGTTTGAACCCATGATCGTCTCTAGAGATTCACACGGTCGCATCGCTGGGCTATCACAGCTTTTAATTTTAAGCTTAAAATGTAGATCCTTCTTTATGGTATTCACATATGATATAAGTAAGTACTGTACACTCTTCTTAATATAGATCCATTTTATGATAAACTTAAGTCAGATACATACATCGCAGTGCCGAGTGCATCAGAAAACGTCGATACAAGTAGACTGCCGATTCCAAGCCCGTGTAACACCAAGCCAGTTATTGTAACCCACAGTATCCTAGAATAAAAATTTAATACTTCTTACATGTATTTCAAATAACCACATTAATTCTTAAGTCAACTCTCAAAAAAACAAACGGGATATATAAGGTAAGGGCACTAGTAGTTGACCGTTTTGTATAAAATTTTAAATAATAAGCGTTTTGTTTGTTGTAGCTAATAAAAATATTAATAAATATTAATTAAATTTTTAATATTAAACAATGACCGTTCTGGGCTTTTGGGCAGTTGTTAATAGATGGCAACTGGTAATTATAAATTTATTTTTTATAATTATAATAGAACATTTTCTTTTGTCATAGGGAAAAAGTTGTAAATTTCATTGTATCTGATGATATCATCATCATCCTGCCCTTATTCCACTCTAAGTGGGGTCAGCACAACATGTTATAAACATGCTGTCACATGATTTGGCTGCGTTTTTACGACCGGCCGCTGTCCTGACGTCAACTTACCTTAGTCGTATTTTATGACACCTCGGTAAGAAAGAGGGTGGTCTATTCTACTAAACTGGATACCACACGGCGGGTCAACTTACCTTAGTCGCCTTTTACGACACCTCGGTAAGAAATGAGGGTGGTCTATTCTACTCAGCCGGATACCACACGGCGGATCGACTGACCTTAGTCGCCTTTTACGTCACCTCGGTAAGAAATGAGAGTGCTACTATTCTATTCAGCCGGATACCACACGGCGTATTGTATCTAATGATATATCGGAGGAAAAACAAGTGATGTTCTATCATTTGTTTTAGTTATAAGTGAAGAAAATTACTTACGTAGGCATATTAATAAAAGGCGCCGGTCCAATAAGCAAGAAAGCACCAATAATGAATATATGGCCAACAACGGTGATATATTTGGGCTTGATGGAAGGGTGGTCGCAGAGCCATCCCCATGCAGGCGCCGATATTGCGTATATCCCACCATTGATTATGAATATCACGCCTAGTATTACTGGGGAGAAGTGGAACTGAAAAAAAAAGATAGTATAGTAAGCTAGTAGCTTAGTGATTAGATAGTAGCTGGGCTAGCGGCTTTACCCGCGTGGAAATATTAATTTTTTTTCCCGAATTGAGATTTTGAACATAAAAGTATTTATTGTTGTTGTTGATGGTTGAGTTATTCTTGGATTATTTACTTAAGCTAAAAAAAAACAACTCGTACCTACATATATCTATAAACCGGTACATAATGTATTGCGTGGGTATAAGATTCTATAATAAAATTCCACAATCAATTTTAACTTTGCCATTACAGCAGTTTAAAAACACTATTAAGGAGAGGCTGATACAGAAAGCCTACTATACTGTTGAGGATTATTTAGACGATAAAAATGCGTGGATATAAATATTGTTCGACCCTGTACAAGATAGAAACATTAAATGTAACTAGCATTAAGAATTGTATTTTTTAAAAAGAGCAACCGTCGAGTTTCTTGCTGGCTCTTTACGGTAGGAACAGCTTTCCGAACCAGCAGTAGAGTTGACGATTCAAAAGCACTTGTTTACAAGTTTATTTGAATAAAGAATATTTTGAATTTGAATTTGATCCGGGAATGCTTAGCCGACCGACAACTGTTACTCATTTAATTAAAATGTATTATGTAGTATAGCATAGTAGTAAGTAATGTCCCCTGTAAAGTGCTAGGTCACAAACAAAGTTTCTTTTTTTCTTATTGCAAGTTAACCATAAGAGATAGAGACATGCTCTCGCAGACTATTTTGTAGTATTGTTCTAGATCTACAATTCTCTAGTACATTACTTTAGTGTATCTCTGTTTGCGCCTACAGAAGTCATGAGTGTTAAATAGACTCATAACATAGAAGAACAAGTAAACAATAGCTATTTTAATAGTTCGTAGCGTGATGTCGTTGATGACATTGAAATAGGATACAATGTATCTAACTCATCATCATCTTCCTGCCCTTATCCCACTCTAAGTGGGGTCGGCACAACATGTTATAAACATGCTGTCACATGATTTGGCTATGTATTTTAGGACCGTAGCCTGACGTCATCTTAGTCGTATTTTACGACACCTCGATAAGAAAGAGGGTGGTCAATTCTACTTAACCGGATACTACACGGTGAGTCAATTTACCTTAGTCGCCTTTTACGACACCTCGGTAAGACATGAGGGTGGTCTATTCTACTCAGCCGGATACCACACGGCGGTTCGACTTACCTTAGTCGCCTTTTACGACACCTCTGTAAGAAAAGAGGGTGGTACTATTCTATTCAGCCGGATACCACACAGCGTACAATGTATCTAACTCAATTAAGCTTAATTTTGAAGTAAGTAAGTAACGGCCTGTTACTATCCCACTGCTGGGCATAGGCCTCCTCTCTCCATTTTTGGAGAGAAGGGTTGGAGCTAAGATCTACCACGCTGCTCCAATGCGGATTGGTTGGTTACACATATCCCTAGGATTCTCTAGAGATATGCAGGTTTCCTCACGATGTTTTCCTTCACCGAAAAGCGTGTGATAAATTGCAATTATCAATTAGACACATAAGTTTCAATAGAAAAACTCATTGGTGTCTGCCCGGGTTTGAACCCATGATCGTCTCTAGAGATTCACACGGTCGCACCGCTAGGCCATCACAGCTTGCTTAATTTTGAAGTAGATCACTTAAATACTTAGCGTGCGTGACAGTGTTTTTCAAAATTTAAATATTCACACTTTGGTCTTTGGTGGTTCGAATTTTAAAAACTCCGTACATTTAAATTTAAAAATTTATATGCTTAAATAACACATCAGCTTCTAATTATAGAAGACAGGTATATAAGGTATTATTTGTGAATGAAGATTGTGAAATAAATTATTACATCTCTCAAATGAGGCTCGAGTGTCGCCTGCAGAAAGCCGATGCTCATACTCGTCGAAATTATACTGATTGCGGCTAAAAATACTCCAGGAATCCTTAATAGAGACATCATCGTTGCTGAAACAGATAAACAAAAAATAAAACATCCAATTTTAAATAATAGTATTATTTTTTTATAATTATTATTTTATTTTTTAGTAATATTATTATTTTATTTAATATTATTATTGTGTTAAAAACCATTTTGCTGTTTAACACCCAAAGTATTATTTTCTGAAACGCTGGTTTTTCAACTGCGCCGTTCGAAATATAAACTCGGATCAATTATATTCTAATTTTAATTAATCTCGTGTCACAAAGTTAGTTACCATACTCCTCCAAAACGGCTCAACCGATTTTTATGAAATTTTATATGCATGTTCAGTAGTTGTCTAGCTAATTATTTTAAAATTAATTTATATGGCAAATGTTTTCCGGGTAAGCTAGTAATAAATAAAATTTAAATATCTCCTAACAATAACACAGAAATATGAGTTACCTATTATGATATTTCCTTACAGGGTTCAAATGTATTGCAGAACATTTTAAAAATAACTTACGGCCCGTAGGCTTAATGTCTTCATCCTCAGAGGATTTCGGCAGCGTTACGTAGCACAATATAGCTGTCAGGAACAGGGTGAAGCCAAGAACTGCAAAGGGCAGCGTGTATCCGCCCCAAGAGTAAAGTGCGCCGCCCAGCATTGGGCCTACGATGAGACCGAGTCCAAAAAACGTTTCCACTGAAGCCTGGGAAATAATACCTAATTTATATTCTATATTATTTATATTTATTTTTATTCAATTTATTCAATATACAACAGGGCTGGCTCCATTTTCGCACAAAGAATCAGCTTAGCGATTCAGCGCGGAAACGCTGCCAGCATTCTTGGGACCATTCCACGTGGGCATGATTTTTATAGTCCTAGCGTGTAAGTAATTTAAGATAGATATAACTTGTAAATTTTTGCTGTAAATAAACTTCAATATATAAAGCTGAATAGTTTGTTTGTTGCACGCGCTAACCTCAGGAACTAATAGACCAATTCGAAAAATTCTTTAAATGTAAGATAGTCCATTTATCGAGGAATGCTATAGGCTATATAACATTACGCTAAGATGAATAGAAGAGGAGCAGCAATAAAAAATATTGCGAAAACGGCAAATGTTCAAAATTTCAATTTGTATAGGCTATATTACATTTTCAAAAAAAAAAGTGATCCGTTATATAAAATGTACTAAGGTGTAAAAAAAAATTACGCGGGTGAAACCGCGGGATATTACTAGAATAAAATAAAATGACTAATAATTGATCACTAAATTCCACGATGCTGCCTATATTCTAAGGACCAGTCCACGTGGAGGTGATTTGTATATATACATACATTTTTCTATATAAATAAAAAAAAAAATGTATTTATTAAAATAAAATAGATTTGTAGAAATTTACGCATATGCATACGGCACTCCTAACAAATTAAAATAGCTATTATTTGCAACTAAAATACTGCTCTTTAAATTTATACCGTTGAATTTGTTCTTTCTATTAATTCAAATAATCGTATTACTACTACATGATGCTTTTTTGGAACCATTCTACCCGTTTATAACTTTTATATCATTAGTTAATCAGAATAGAAATTTTATGTTTTAATATAATAAATTTTTGATTTACTAAAATCTCTAATGCGTTAAACGTATGTAGGTATAAAATACAAAAGTACTTATACTTACGTAAGTAAGTAAAATACTAAAGTACTTACGTAAGTAGAAATAAAATTATAGTAATAAATATAGCTATTGACTTTTGCACACAATTTAATTAAGTTAATTTTATTTTAGATTCGGAGCTTGATTCATCTTGCTAATAATGTTCGAAAATATTTTTTAAGATATGTAGGCCTCGCGACTGTATAACGTATTTTTTTTTTCGAACGGCTGTAAAAGCCGTTAGTGCTAACAACATAAATTCAATTAAAAAAAAAAGTGTAATACTGTATAACGTAATACTGTGAAACGTATAATTTAATATAAAACTGCGTATGGTGAATTATTTATATTAATTAAAGTGCAGAAGTTTTTATAGAAATCTTTGTAAAATAAAGATGTCTGTAGCGTGCAGGATTGGTAAAGGTCACGTGGTCTAATCATTTTTTATTACCGGCATTTTTATCTTTTCAAATTAGCAATAATTTATTTAACTTAAGACAGCTAAAACAGTGATGTCTAAATTGCAAATCTGACTCGATTAAAAAAAATAATCGATTATACATACATGAAATTTTAATCGATTTATCATATTGATATTAACTTAAAGGTTTAAAAAAAAAAAGAAATAAACAGACATTAAAAATGACTATATTGTAGGTATTCAAAGCCGCCGTTAGCTATCCGGCTGAGTAGAATAGACCACCCTCAATTTTTACCCAGGTTGATGCCTTTGTTTTCTGTGATCATTACGGAACTTCATAGGTGTGAATATGTTAAAGTTAAATAATTGGTTATAAATACTATAATTACATAAAAATTAGGGTTGATAGGACTTACATACAATATATATATAAAAGATTGCATAACACTTTACCTACATTAATAAAAACTTGGCGTTCAAGGATGGGTCACTACTGATAAAAATATTGAACTTAGGAGTTTGACACCAATTAACAATAAATGTATTACAATAATACGCTAACATTGTTGCCTAACAATTATATTTAAATTAATAATCAATAAATTTAATGTGAGATTAGATTATGTTTTATGTTTAACACTCGTGGAAGCTTGTTATATAAGAAATGTGTGCGGTATAACATTTATAATTTAAAAAAAACTTTACAATACATTGTAATATTACATCATCATTCATTCTCTTACCCTTATCCTACTCTAAGTTGGGTCAGACCATATGTCTTCTTCTTCCATTCTCCTCTATCATTCGTCAACTCTGGTGCCACTCCTTTAACATGCATATCATTTTTTACACAATCCATCCACCTTTTTTTTGATTTTATGTAATATTACATCAATTTCAACATTTTGAACTAATTTCGATACTTAAAATATATTTTAAAAAATGTTTTGTTTTTATATTTTCTACTAGTGACCCGCGACTGCGTTCGGACATAAGCGTAAGTATCCTTAATAATGCAATATGTGTTTTTTCACTGTTCCCAACAGAAAAACAGATTGTTAGTTAGATATTATGTTAATCCAGTGTATAAGTTTAAATTGTGCAAAATTTCATCAATATTGGTCTCTTAGATAGGGCCCTGAGAACGTAACAGACAGAATGATATTCATATTCATAATATTACTATCTTTTACTAACTTTGTTCCCGTGGACTGTTGTCGCGTGATAGGTTGATAGTAGATGGCGCTTTTCAATGTCATCCTATTCCTGTAGAATTAACAGGATTTCTATAGCCTATATGTTAACCCGATGTATAAGGAATAATTGTGCCAAATTTCATCGATAGTGCTTTACCGGAGTCACCGTGAAAGAGTAACAAACATACATCCATATTCACAGTTTTTCGTATTTATAATATTAGTAGGAAAGTAGGACTATAAAATAAATATATGGGACACTTACACACACAGTCATCGGTCACCAAAGTAAGTAACTTAATACTTCTAATATGGCAGGTAGACAACTGGTGAATATATACTTATATATTTTTAAATAAATACTTAACTACAAATATACACCCAGAATCGGCCTATTCCCAGCAGTGGGATAGTAACAGGCCGTTACTTTACCCAGAATCGAAGATCAGAAAATTCTATAATTTATAGAATTAGGCGTTACTTTGCGGAGGTCCATAATACAAAAGTAATGAGAATTTTATTTTGCTATAATCCGCGATAAAAAAATTTATCGCGGATTCAAATTAAAATTCAAAATTCAAATTCAAATTCAAAATATTCTTTATTCAAATAAACTTGTAAACAAGTGCTTTTGAATCGTCAACTCTACTTCAAATGTTGTGTTCAAATGTTATGTTGTGTTTCAAATGTAAGTGTTGATTATAGCAAATAATATTTTCATTCAAAAAATTCATTTATAGAAAATGTTGGCCCTCGGTGGGATCGAACCTGCGACCCGCGGATCTAAAGAAAGGGTTACCCACTGCGCCAACGAGTCAGACTATGCATTGTACTTACAAACATACTGGCAACATTGTCGGGAAACTCCTTGGCGATGATAGCGAAGGAAGCAGTCAGGAAGGCCGCGTTTCCCATCGCCTCTATAATACGGATCGCGAACGCCAGCGTCACGAACGGTATGTGACCGTCTACTTTATCTATTAATCTATGAAAACAAAAAAAAAATAGTATTATATTATAGTAAAGTATTCTGTAAGTAAGTAAAGTAAGTACCGGCCTGTTACTATCCCACTGCTGGGCATAGGCCTCTTCTCTCCATTTTTGGAGAGAAGGGTTGGAGCTAAGACCTACCACGCTGCTCCAATGCGGATTGGTAGGTTACACATATCCCTAAAATTTTCTAGAGATATGCAGGTTTCCTCACGATGTTTTCCGTCACCGAAAAGCGTGTGATAAATTGCAATTATCAATTAGACACATAAGTTTTAATAGAAAAACTCATTGGTGTCTGCCCGGGTTTGAACCCATGATCGTCTCTAGAGATTCACACGGTCGCACCGCTAGGCCATCACAGCTTGTATTCTATGAAAGTATTCTATGAAAACAAAAAAAAAGTATTCTAAATCGTGCGAAAAATATTTACACAATACTTCGAATATAATGCGCGGATTTAGAAACTGCCGCTGTTAAGTTAGGTTGAATGCGAAATTGATGATTAATATGATGACAAAATCATTACGTATTATATCATTTGCAATTTTATCTCCTTTGGTTTGGATTCACCAGTCCATCCCATACTGGACGAGTGAACGGAAAGGTTTAAATTAAGTATAAGAAATATAATTATACGTAAAGCATATTACAAAATTGAAGATTATTTGAATGATAAAAAAAGCCTGGCTTTGAAAAGCCTTTTAGCTTTATACAGGACTGCGGTTTAATAATGTAAAATTGAAAATGTTTCAAAGATTGACCGACGAGTTTCTTTCTGGTTCTTCTCGGTAAGAGCAACATTCCGAACCAGTTGCAGCTTCATTAATGATATTGATCCTTGACGATTCAAAAGTGCTTGAAAGAGCTAACTTTGATTTGATTTGATGCCCTAAGTCTGAGTATGATGAGTATTAGGTTTTATTAGTGCTGCCATTAGGTGCAATTAGGTTCCATTAGTGGTACAATTAGGCGCCATTTAGGTGCCATGGAGGTACCATGCCAATTGTTCGCTATACCTATGCCTTGAGCTGTGATGCGAACTTACACCAGCGGTGATATTCCAGTATATTAGTAAAATCTTAACTCTTTATTGTGTTCGTTTTGGTTACGTAGTAAAAGCTGTATTTGCTAACAAAAAATTTAGTGTGGAAAAGATCTAAAAAGCAATATATACATATTAAGAGTTAGTCTTTGTCGGTTGTAGAGAGATATTACTATTAAAACATTATTAAATGAAAATTATATTACCCAAACATTATAGCACATGTAGATGTAGTCAAGATCCCCGCGTTGAAGACCAACTTAGGCCCCAATCTGTTCAGGTGTGCTCCATAGAATGGGCTGATGATGAACACGACTAGCTCGAAAACACCAAACACAAGCCCATATTCTGTCGGCGAACAGCCTTTTAGTTCAGCCTGTAACAATATTTATTATGTGTAAAGTGCAATATTACTTTAAAGTTACACATTGCACAGATTGAAATTTCAAGAAAGCTCTTCTCATTCGTAATTTCTATTTTTTAATTAATTTTTTTAACAGATATTAGGTAGGTAAGTTATATGTTATGTTGTTTATATTTCTTGGGCTCTTGTGATTAATATAAAAATCTATACTTATTATAAACTAAAATACCGAAAAGTGTGTGATCGATTTTTTCAAAACTAGTGTAACGATTTTTGTATGGTTTTTACTAAAAGTTATTGCAATTCTTCCGAAATGTTAAGGTTAATAATGCGTTACAGTTTTAAGATTTTTGTTTGTTTTTTTAAGGGTTAGCCATTTGGGTTACTATTGCCATTTGGCTAACCTCCATATAAGCTAAAATGCTTGTGTCAGGAGTGAGTTCACGTCGGTAGTAAAATGCCCGGGATTTGAACCATCGACCTCTCGATTGCAAGTCCGTTATCCTAGCCATTCCGCTACCGTGGCTTGTTTGTTGAAGTTGAAGAAAGTGTGTATTGTAGAGGTCGCGCAGTTGAATAAAAACTTGCCTGCTGGGAGCTGTAGTCCCCTGGACCGTGTAAACCAATAGAGATACAGTCAAATAATGTACTAGAGAAATATAGACCTACAAAAGAAGTACAAAAAAGTCCGCGACAGCATGTCTCTATCTCTTATGGTTACCTTACAATAACTACTTTTATGATCAAAATTTCAATTAAATACATTGATTGGAAATTGATCTAGCTAGGTTTTATTAAAAAAAAATGTTGTTTTATCCCTGTTTTCGGGCACAAAAAAAATGTTACAATTTTATAAGAAAGCAAACGTTAATTATGCTGTCAATTTCAAAGTCATGATAGCTAGTTTGAGTAACGGGCGGTCTCAAAAATCAAAATACCAGGATCGATTCCAAGTAACATAATTTTTTCTTCATTGCATTTTGTTATATATTTAAAAAAAATATCAAGCAAGGCTCGATCACCCAGGTTACTTCAAATTAAAAATATAATGTTGTTTTATAGATTCATGATTATTGAATTTGATTAAGTAGTTCAAGATTTCATTTCGTTACAAAATTAAACAATATATTTACAGAGAATATTGACGTTGTGCGCACATGTAGTAATTGTAATTAATAATGTCCGTTATATTTTGTCGATAACGCACATCGCAAACAACTATTTTACAAACTATTTTAGTTTGAAGCGTTCCTTGTCGTTATGCGATATACAGTACAGTAATGATAAACGGTATTTATTTTGTTTTCGTCTAATATAACGCAAATACTGTTCAAAAATAAGTGAATATCTTAAATCATGATATCCGGATATGAACAACCGAGAGATGAATCTTTAAGTACTTTCTTTGGAATAGTAAGCTTTATTATTTTCTAATACAAGCACCTCGGTGACAGAGCCTAGCATGGTAATTTTTAAAAGATATAATTTTTTTTATGTAAAAGAAGAAAGTAGGCGTCAATGATTTCTGGGATTCGAACCCCGGGTTTTGAATATTTTCGATCCGCCCGTTACCCATAAGCTATTGCATTACGTTTGACATTACATTTTTTTAATGTCTAAAAACAGGAATAAAACAAATGTTAAAAAAACCTAGCTAGATCGATTTTTCTTTCATAAAACCCCACTCTAAGAGGGGGTCACACGATGTGGCTAGGTATTTTACGACCGGCCGTCAACTTACCTTAGTCACTTTTTGCTACACCTTATTAAGAAATGAAGTTGGTCTATTCTACTCAGCCGGATACCACACGACGAGTCAACTTATCTTAGTCGCCTTTTACGACACCTCAATAAGAAATGAAGGTGGTCTATTCTACTCAGATGGATACCACGCTTAAGTTTTTGTTACTATATCGATATATATCACATTCAATCCCTGCGTATATTTTATGACGCCTGCGAAACAGTGGGCGCCTCGGGATCGTATTGGGAACTGATAACCTATACGAGGTTATCCTATTTATTCTTGTAGTACATGTATCTAAGGTAGGAGACAAACATAGATATGGAGCAATAAACAAAATCTATTAATTTGGCGATGGCGATTTGATAATTTATTTGTAGTAATTTTTCTTAACATATTGAACTGAACGAGCATTCAGTCGTGTTGTTTTTATTGTAACGGTAAATAATAAGCTCTATAACTTTTCTTCTCCGCATTTCGCAACCTCGATGATGCTTCTGCGCTCGCCCGTCCCGTCCGGTGACGCTGTGAAAGCCGTTAGGGCTACCAGCATACAGACAATTCGAAAAAAAAAATTAATTTTGCAATTCTTTCTAAAAAAATATCACAAAAAAACCATCCACATAGTGAAAAGTCTAGCATAGGTATATACTTATTTTGATAAATTAAAAAAGTGCACATAAAATTTAAATCATGGATCAGCTTCGATTAATAAATAATTGAAATGTCTCTAATGCTATTAACTATTTACTATACACTAATATACATTTAATTATATTAATATACACCACCACCTATAATTTAAATTTAAGTAATCGAATTATAAAATATTAATCCTATATAATAATTATATTGCATGATCCAGAAGTCATATAATATAATCATATTAATAATAACCAGTGTAAAAACTAAAACCGTGTAGTTATATGTTATAGATATTTTCAATGTATAAAAAAAAACATTTCTTTTTTTACGTTAAAAAAATAATTTTAAATATAAAATAATAACTTGCAAGTTTACAATTCAGAAATCTAATGTAATAACAAAAAATTCATAGTCAAATTTCTTATTTCTTATGTTAAATATCAATCAGGATAAATAAAATAAAGCATAATCTGTGAAAATCTAGATTAAATGTACTTAACTGTCTATACTTAGGTTTGATAAAAGTTTAATTTATTCAAAGTTCTTATAAAATATATTGATAAATATTTCGTCGTAGTATTCATATCCTTTATTATTTTTTATTATTAAATTTCATCTTTAAATTTCAAGGAGTCGATTATTAAAACTCAAATAAAATTATATAGTTTAATTATATATGTGTATAAAAAAAATGGAAATCGAAAAGAGAATAACAATTCAATTTATTATATAATATCAATGTATTATAAAGTCGGATGAAACACTATTGTTTTAGGTTAAAAGAGTTTGTTTAATTACTAACCTCTTTTGGAAAAAATGGCGCTTGAAGCGCAACACAAATCGCATTGCAAAAATCAGCAACAGATATAACTACGACCGTCAGCCACTGTCTTCTTGTAAATTCACGCATTTTCATACAATAACTATTTAGAAATAAACTTAAAATATGAAAATTATTACAATATCATTATCGCGAGTATTTTGTTACAAAAACTTTAATTTTTTTTAAATTGTAGTGCAGAACTAGTTATTTTTGATTTTATTTTATTGGGTTATCACTAAATTCAATAAAATAACTGCACGATTTAGCAAAATTTTGTTAAATATCGGTGCGTCATAATTTTCTCGACGCGGGTATGTTACTGACAAGGGAATATCAAAGAAACTGTAGCAATTTATTAATTTTAATCTGACAGACGCATCGAACTTTATATCGAGTATTCTTGAACAATCTCATTTTTTTATACATTGATGTTACAGTTTTAATAATATAATATATCAGGTTACAACCTGGTAATGTATTAATGATTCCAGAACTTTCCTTATTTTCTAGTATATAACTTTGAATGAATGAGATTGTAAAGTTAGGTTTGATAAATGTGCGTAAATAAGTCATAATAAAAAATAATAATTGCCTTTATTAATGTAAACATGTTACAATCGGAGGATGTATTATAATTTATTTAAAGTTAATGACTCTTCTATCGCATGTTATTGTGTCGCGAAATTATTCGGTATCATTTAATAATTTTGGCATTATGGACTGTTAATTTTATTTTAAAGCCGCGTCGTATCCGGCTGAGTAGAATAGACCACCTTTATTTCTTACCGATATATCGTAAAAGGTAACTAAGGTAAGTTGACTCGCCGTGTGGTATCGGGCTAAGTAGAATAGACCACCCTCATATCTTAATAAGGTGTCGTAAAAGGCGACTTAGGTAAGTTAACCGCCGTGTGGTATCCGGCTGAGTTGAATAGACCACCCTCATTTCTTACCAAGTTGTCGTAAAGGGCTACTAAGGTTAGTTCACGTCCGGCAGGCGGCCGGTCGTAAAATAACTAATCAAATCAAGTAGCAATTTCTTTAAATATGTTTTAAAGAAATTGTTACTTGATTTGGTTAGTTATTTTACCGTATTGTGCCGACCCCACTTAGAGTGGGATTCCAGGATAAAGAATTTCTTTTACGGTTAAGTGTGAAGGATATTTATGTGTGCGTGTTAGTAGTTTTTGTGTACACATATGTACAGTATCTTAGATTTTAATTGATGTTTTTGGCCTTTCACTTTGCATATGGACCAAGGTCATTCATCTTTTTGCGCATGCTTTTAATACACGATCTTTGACCTCAGTCACCACGTTCCTTATATTTAGCAATAGTCTAATTATTATTCTAACCATACACATAACTAGTTTTCCAGACAATACTTTCCATACAATAATTAATAAATTCCATACAATTTTTTCCATACAATAATCAGAGCTTTTAAAAATAACGTTTAAAACAAAATTAAAATTTACTTATATTTTACTCCTTAAGAAGACGTCAAGATATGGTACTGAATTCATATCTCTCTAATTAGAACTCTTCATTTGTTTGCAAATCTCATTTAATTTCCTAAAAAAGCTACAAAAAAATAAAAGCTAAAATCCAAATTATAAATTTGAGCAATGGTTATAAATAGCTAAACCTCTATCATACACAGCTTAGTAAATAAGGATATTATAAAGGATATTATAAGGATAATATAAAGGATATTCGGAGGATATATTGTAATATATGATCTACAACCTTCATTATTATAAATTAACTGAGAAAACTTTAAATTATACATATTGTTTTTTTTTTAGGTTGGGTATTTAACCTTATTGCGTAGACCCGTACTACGCAACTAAACCAAACAGCCGTAAAAATAAAAATATTTTAATGCTAATGGCAGAAAATTTCAAAATATAATAACAAAAGTGGGAAAAAATAAGAGATTTAATCAACGGTTTCGGAAAAATTCCTTAAAATAATGGCAGGCTTTGTCATTTGAAGAAACGCAGCAATTAAAATTAGTAATTAACTCATAATTTTTTGTGATGAAGCAACACTTGTATAGATTATATTATGTTAGATATAAAAATTGTACAGTATGTTTGTCTAAGCTTATTAAGAGATTATTGAAATGTGAATCAAAATATTTTTTTATATTTTTTCTATTTCAGTGTAACTTTATCTCAATTTAATTTTCTTTGAGGGAGAATACTACAAGCATTATATACTTTATTTTTTATACTAATTATTTAAAAGTTTGGTATTTGATGTCCATTCTAATTATTAAAAATCAAAAGTCAAGTTAACTACTTTTTATCTCTGAACTTAGATTTTAACTTGGTTTATATCTACTCCGAAGAAGTCGCAAAAAGCTTGTTATCTTATTTTAAATAATATAAAATATGAAACACCTGTTAACGGAAGAAATTTTGTTTTTGATTTGGCTATTCAATGACTGAGACACCAAATATGACCGTCATTGTAAAGAAAAAAGGAATTTATAAGAATTTTTTTTTAATAGGACCGTCTGTGCGTGCACACAGTCAATAAATAGCAGAATGTTTTTATTAGCTGTTCTTGTTTTATTATAATAATGATAATATAGAATTATAATCATAATAAAAGTGATAAATTACAAAGCGTGCAATTGTGCCTTTGTCTTGCGGAAAGTATTATTTATTATTTATAATATTTAATAAGTTAATCTTGTATATATGTATATGTATATTTTGTGAACCTCGGAAAGGACTGGGAATCGATCTACCTAGGTTTTATTTGAAAAAAATGTTATTTTATTCCTATTTTAGAGACTGAAAAAATTCTCATATGTAGAATAGAAAGCAATTGATATTTTAGCTGCCATTTGTAAAGTTGTAATGGCTCAGTGGAGAACGGGCGGACTAGAGAACTCAAAATACCACGAGCCCTACCTGCTGAAATATTTTCCTTTTTTTCAAGTTCCACCTTTTTACCATCAAATTTTCATTTTTGTACCATCAAAAAAATTACCAGTCACCCAAGTACTTTTTTAATCAAATGTGAGTTTTGAGAGTTTTTTAACATGCATAGTTTAAATAAAATTAAAGGAAACCCTGTAGTGTATCATTGGTATATGTATATGTGGTGTTTAATTAAATAACACGAAGATTACCCTGCGCAGTGGATTGAATATAAGGAAAAAATAGCAGACCACGCTTCGCCCCGCACGTGTTGTTTGTAAATACCTGAATGCCAAGGGGGGATTGGTTGAGGGATGTCGAAAACTGTGCCCGAATAAAACACAACGCTTTGTGCTTTCACTTCAAACAAAATGAGACGCGTGCCCGTCTGTCCACCGGTCGACCAGGCGCCTATTGCCAACTGAATCTGCCGAACAACGGACGCGGCTACTTTCGGAAAAAAAAACAAAAAAAAATTAAAATTCGAACTCGAAAGTGTCTGATTATTGTGTTTCCGAACTGTTATTAAATTTAATTTAAGAACGTTAACTTTTTAATAAAACAAAAATGGCTCAACGTATCCTTAAAACGTACCTTGTTTTTTGTTTTACGATCATTTGTCATAATGGACAAGCTGCGGAGAATGACAGACCAACAATACGTAAGTACAAATATATTAGTAGGTTAAGAGAAACTAGACACCATAGGAAAAATATTATTAAATATATATAGGTCGGGATGTACGAAAAACTATTAAAACCTGAAAGCTTTTTAATATTATGATCACTACCCTGAAATTTCTTTAAGAAAATTAACTGCAACTTGAATGACTAGGCAAGTGTTATAAAAAATAAGCAACGCTAAAACACTGTATTTAAATTTTGATTTTGCAACTTTCGTGTTCTTCTCATTGAATACCCACCATTTAAAATGTTGAAATATTCATGTTTGGTAACTTGGTGAAATGTGATGAAAACCTATGACCTTAGCCCAATTGTGTTTATTATACAACTGTTACCTCATTATTATGCAGATATGCTAATCATCAGTGTAGTTTATTTTGAATTTAAATAATAAAATTAAACGTTCATAAACCAGACATCCCTCTCAGCATTAATATAAGAGCATGAGTGTACACGTTTGTCTGTACATTTGTGTTTGTGAATACTAAAGACGCCGTGTGGTATCCGGCTGAATAGAATAGTACCAACCTCATTTCTTACCGAGGTGTCGTAAAAGATGACTAAGGTATGTCGACCCGCCATGTGGTATCCGGCTGAGTAGAATAGACCAACCTCATTTCTTACCGAGCTGTCGTAAAAGGCGACTAAGGTAAGTTGACCCACCGTGTAGTATCCGGTTTAGTAGAATAGACCATCCTCTTTCTCACCGAGGTGTCGAAAAATACGACTGAGTTAAGTTGACGTCAGGCAGGCGGCCGGTGGTTAAAACGCAGCAAAATCATGTGACAGCATGTTTATAACTTGTTATGCCAACCCCACTTAGAGTGGGATAAGGGCAGGAAGATGATGTTTGTGAAGATTAAAGATGTCTTAGCTTGCCGGGCAATCGTCTTTCATTATAATTAACAAATATTACTTTAAAAAACTTACACCTAATTGCGTTATTCGTTACCTTCCAAAGTTTTATAGCCAAAGCTTATAATGACGCAAACTGAAGTTACAATATAATAGATAATTTTTCTCATTGTTCTCTGAGACAAAAACCGTAACTACTTTTATAAAGTTCCATTCTAATGTTAGCACTAACTGCCAAGCTCAGACACATTGTCTTCTTCTTCTTTGTCAACCGATGGACGTCCACTGCTAGATTTAGGTCTCTTCATGGGATCTCCATACCACACGATCTTGTGCCGTTTGGACTCAGCGGCTCCCCGCGACCTTTTTGAGGTCGGCAGTCCATCTCGTGGGGGGTCTACTGACACTGCATTTCCGGTGCGGGATCGCCATTCCAAAGCCATGAGACCCCAACGCCCATCAGTTCTACGCACTATGTGGCCTGTCCATCGCCACTTCAGTTTCGCGACACGCTGAGCTATATTGGTAACTCTGGTTCTTCTACGGATCTCCTCATTTCTGATTTGATCACGTAGATAGTTCATAGCTCGCCCCATCGCCCGCTGAGCGGCTCTGAGCCTTCTCCATGAGACCCATAGTAGGAAGCTGAGATCTCGTCTTCACCATCGGTAATAAACAAGAAAGCGCTTTTTGTTTTTTACTATTAGACATACATCGTGTCGTCGTCATAGAGTTATTATACTAGAGTAGATGAGCCATAGGCAGACCTGTAAGTGAATCACAATAAATAATGCGAGGCTTTGCTAAGTAGGTATTTGGTATTTGGCTAGGTATTTTACGATCAGCCGTCTCCTTGATGTCAACTTACCTTAGTCGTCTTTTACGACACCTCGGTAAGAAACGAGGGTGGTCTATCGACTCAGCCGGTTTCCACAGGGCGGGTCGGCTTACCTTAGTCGCCTTTTACGACACCTCGGTAAGAAATGAGGGTGGTACTATTCTATTCAACCGAATTTCACACGGCGGGTCAATTTACCTTCTTTACCTGTTACGACACCTCGGTAAGAAATAAGGGTGGTCCATTGTACTCGGCTGTATATCACAGTATATCAAATATGAATTTCAAATTGACTTAACAAATTTGTGTAAGAATATTTACTTTATTAGCCGAAATGAAAATTATAGCCGGCCCTCTTGCTTATACGGATACCTGATTGTGCCACACAGGATATAAGAGGCGTTTGTCTTGTAACTTCGAGGTTAATCTATTACACACGTTTATATATATATATTTTATTTATATATATATATTTTAATATTATTTTGCTATAATCCGCGATAAAAGAAAATATATGTAATGCTAAATGTAGAGTGTACTATTCGTTCTCATACCTGATACATGCAGAATTTGTAAGAACTCATGCACTACCCGACACCGATGGCACAACAATACACAAGCACTGCACACATTCACCACCACAATCTCAACAATTGTTTCGCCCCGTAACCGAAGCATCGTCAGGAGATAGACTCCACGACAAAATCGCAAAGCTTGTTGTGCCATCGGTGTAGGGTAGTGCAAAGGTTCTTACAAATTCTGCATGTATCAGGTATGAGAACGAATAGTACACTCTACATTTAGCATTACATATATTTTCTTTTATCGCGGATTATAGCAAAATAATATTCTTATTACTTTTGTATAACGGTAATAGTTATTCAAAAATAATGTATTACAAAATTCTTCCCCTCTAAAAGATCTAAATAAAAGTCCGTGACAGCATATGTCTAGCTTTTAAGGTTAACCCACTTTAACCATTTTTATGTTTATCAAAATACAAAATTACGGTTTTAAACTTTACTCGCGGGCGGAGCCGCTGGCGATTTCTAGTTACTTATAATCCATTAGCACCTATGAAAAGGAGTGTAATTTGCAAGTTGGTCCTGATCTGTTTTCTCCATTGATGTCACTGCCATATATTCTGCGGACGAAACAAGTCTCTGGTAACGGCACTGACCGATAAGGGACAAAAGTTTTATCAGTGCGATAGGGTCAGAGTACCACAATAACTATACCAAGATTGGTTTTTATTAACATTAACCTCTGTGAATAACAATAATTCATAAAAAAACACATTTAGCTAAGAAACTTAGACAATTGTCCAGGACGATAAGCAAAAATAACAATACTTAAATTGTTTTTTTTTTACTACATTTTTTTTAAGTTGGCAACCATTTTTATTATTTTGTTACGGGTATTTTAGATGAAATGCTTAATTCATCTAAAATACCTAAATTAATGGCTTAATTAGATGAAAACATCGTTTGTAATGCGTTCGGATTATCCATTTGGCATATAAAAAAAATCTAGAATATTTATTTACTATTGCAATTGTCTTAGTCTTTCATGTTAAGTCTGTAATTACTTCCATTACTTGACTTTAATTTAAATTAATTTTATTTTCTAAATTACCTCTAATCTAATCAAAGATTAAGAAACATTATCAAATTTTGTATTTATTTTTTTCAAATACAAATAGCGCATTTAAAAGTAGTGACTATAACAATATTTTCTTTTAAACTTCATTCTATATGAGTTCAAAAACTTTTACAAATATCATTGACAATTTTGACAATTAAATTTATGTCATCTAAATAATTAAATCTATATATTGGCGACCGAGCTATGCTGGGTATTTTTTTTAAAATAAAAAACATAAGATTCTCATTTCAATATTAAAGATTTAATTATTTAATCTAAATATCTTAGCAACTGTAATTAAATATCCTAACGATATTATTTATAACAGTTTTGGACCGATAGTATCGCGATAGTTTGGTATAAACGGCCTTGTAACTTATATTCTTGCCGATTACCTTTAAATGTGTGTTCATTTGTTCTTGTTATGTAATACATATTTTTGTTCTAGTTCTAGCTACTATTTGCTTGTTCGACTGTATTTTAATCGGGTTAGTATTAAACTTTCCAAGCAGATTTCAAAATATTCTATATTTTGAATTTGAATTTGAACTTGTTCTTGTTAAGTTTGATTTTGTTCTACTTTTGTGGTAGGTGTTTAGGGATTTGGCCTTAATTCTTTAAATTCTACGGACGGATAAAAAAAATATTTTTATTTGAATGTTTTAATGATAGATAATTAATAAAAGTCAATAATACCTTCATCATGACCATTTATGGTAACCGGATTCTGCATAATTAATTTTTGGAAAAAAATCTAAAAAAAGGTAACTTAATGACAGTAAAATCTATGGAATAATAGCATAAACATAAGCCATAGTACTAGGAGTAGTAGATAAGACGAAAAACCTTGGAACTATGACGAACATCACTAGTCAGACAAACCAGCTAATAAAAAAAAAAAACAAAATAAAACTGTCAGTGAGTTCTTTTTTTTCAATAGTGACGAATTCCAATTCATTAGTATTAAAATTCCAGGGCTTACAAAAGTCTATTTGTACCATAGAGTAGAGAAGCGAAGCTTTTTGAAACACTGTACTGATGTGTTCATAAATCTGACAACGATGTTTATGGGGTTTTACGAGAAAGCCAAACTATATTTGTGCCAAGGTCACTTTCGAGTTGATGAAACACGACAGTCATAATATTTGTACGGACCCCATATTTACAGTCTTACGTATGAAATAGAACCGGTCGTAAGGTCTGTTAGGGTTACCATAATATGTTATAATTTTAGAAATTACTTTGTACAGACGCAAATAATCTTTAAGTTCATAAATTTAATCGATAACATATAAAAGCTTAAATTCAATATTAAAATTCAAATAAATAATAAGACATGAATGTATTCTATTCATATATTTTATTTATATTAATAAATTTTGGATTTATATTAATTACAAAAAGTAACAGGCATAAAGTAATAAACTGTAAACATAAACGATTAAGTTGTTTCATTATATTAGCAGTAATCATAGACAATGATTCAATTTTTATTCTCAGCATGTCAATATGCTAACATCCTTGTATGCTCTATCTATAGTAAAACCGAGTTTTTTTTATGTACATAAAGATGTACATGATTTAGTTATTTTACAAACCTTGCGTCCAGGAAAATAAATAATAATTTATCTCAGTAAATATTTAATGAGGTTTATTTAATTAAAAATAAATCATATCCATGGATATTTACGCTTAATTACATTGAAGCCTGATTAATACTTAACCTTCACCTTGTTGAAGACCTCGCAAAAAATCGCTTAATGCATCGAAATATATAAATTTTTTAAAAATCAGTATGGAGTCTTGTTTTATATAGGAGTTTAAATTGGAGGGATTTGATTGCCAAGTTGGAAAAAGTTTGTTAAGATTTGTTAATCAAAATCAAAATAAAATGGGCTTCTATTACTCTGCATTTCTTTGAAAAAAGTCTAGTCCTTAGACGTTTTCAATAGATTATACTGCTAGAATTAAGACTTTTTACGGCGCCTTTTATGCTATTACAATTACCTTTACCTATTTACAAAATTAATATAAAATTTAACATTTTTTACTGCGAAGACTATAGTAGTAGTAAGTCTTATTTATTTACTTTACTAAAAACAAGATGACTCGGCAAAGATATCGCAAAGCAGCTTATCAATTATATATTGGTTTGAATAATAGAGACATCCTAGGTTAATATACTGAGAATATCCTAGAACTAAGAAGACAATAACTGTGATTAAAGTAACGGCCTATTAATATCCCACAGCTGGGCATAGGCCTGGTCTCTCCGCTTTTGGAGAGATGGGATGTAGCTGAGACCTACCACGCTGCACCAATGCGGATTGGTAGGTTACACATATCCCCTGAATTCTCTAGAGATTTACAGGTTTCCTCACGAGGTTTTCCTTCACTGAAAAGCGTGTGATAAATTGCAATTATCAATTAGACACATAAGTTTTTAATAGATAACTCATTGGTGCTACCCGGGATGGAACCCGTGACCCCCTCGAAAGAGCACCGTCTCACCGCTGGGCTATCGCAGCTTAACTGTGCATATGTCTTATGAATTATAAAACAAAACAAAATCGCGATTTCGAACAAATTACTCATTGATTAGAACAAACAGTTGTTAAAACAATAAACGGAACAATTAAACCAAATTCGCGTTGACAATAAGCTATAGATATTCAAATTTTTAATCATTAAATTTTATATCATGACTGTTGTTAGTTGCTTTGATCGAAACTTAGAACGAAAATAGACGCTAACAAACCGTCGCCTAAGTGATTCAACGCGGAAATACTGCAGTATTCTTTGTATTTGATTTGTACGTGAATTGTGTAGTAATACCTTGTTAATATATTTATATACGAGTTACATTAAGATACTAATGTAATAATGTTTTAGTCTACTAAGCTAAGAAATGTTTTTACTTACAATGTTTTTATTTTATCTGAAGTTAAATGTATAAGTTAAATACTTTCTTTACGTCTTTAATATTTAAATGAGTTAATCTTGTATGTATATACATATTTATATTTTCGAGATTTCATAAACGCCTCCAACGATTTTCCTGAAATTCAGCACGTACGGAGGTTTTGGGGGAGAAAAATCGATCTAGCTAGGTTTTATTTAAAAAAAATCGTTTAATCCCTTTTTACAAGATTAACTCATTTAAATATTAAATATTATGATATTAGGTACATTGTATCGTATATTGTATATTGGAGCGCTTATACGAGGATATTATAAAGGATAACTAGTTGTGGCTGCGGCTTCGCTTAGAAATCATTGTATTTAATTGAACTTTTGAACATAAAAATAGTTATTGTCAGCGAACTATAAGAGATAGAAAAATACTATTGCACATTTTTAGTAGTATTTTTGTAGATCTACAATTTACTACTACATTACTTTACTGTGTCTCCTAACTCTAAGGAATGCCAAGGCTTTCGTCTAGCCGTAAAGTTAACGAGTTGCTACTTATTTTGAATGACTAAAAATATTACTAACCAGTTATTTGAACGACCAGTCTATTAGCGGATGTATGCTAATATTAGTTGAACTATTTTTAACCTTTCATGAGCATAAATCAGCTACTAAAAACATAGTATCGTTATTCGTAAGATATTGTTCTTGTATTTTCTTTTTTTTCAACTGAATGACGTACCTTTACTGGGCAGCGATACAATCTTGTAACGTTTAAATGCTAGGTCGTTTGTCCATCGTTTTGGAAGTCTAACAACGTAAAACGGCTCCGATGATTGTCATGAAACTTTGTATGTAGGTTTTGGGGGGATAAATCGATCGAGCTAGCTTTTCATAAATAATGTATCCCTGTTTTAATGCATTGAAAAACTGCTAAAATTTACATAAAATACAAAAAAATATTTCAAAATATGCGGGATCCCAGATATCACTATTTTTTATCGGATTTTTTATATTTGGTCACCCAGGTACTAATGAGCAATAATTATTGTTTATTTCTTATACGCTCTGTCCTTTCTAAGACACAATGTTACCGTGTAAAGATCTGCTCTTAAAGTTTGTATATTCAAGTTTTGTAATAAAATTTCGCAAATTTGAGACCTAGATTTAGATAAAATACCATGTGAAAGGTGGCTCTTACAGGAAATATCGTTGTAGGCATGTAGCAATTTGAAACATTTCTGCTTAGTGATTAATCATAAAGTTCGCCTTTATGATTAACACACACTCACTATTGCAACACATACCCACTAGTAAATAAGTTATATTGTTAAATAAATAGTATATATACAATATGATGGAAGAGCGGAGTCTTCTGGCACAAGCATACTCATGCTTAAAAGAAGGCTCCAACCTTACTTCAACAAATGTAACGATGTTAATGAAAATTTGAAAATGAAGAATTATTTTTTTTATATGATTCAATTTCAGTCAGCCTGTCTGTCAGATGTTTTTACAATTAATTCACTGGAGCAATATCGATAATATTTAGTACAATTAACGCTTATGTACCATTTATGGACAATATTTGAGTAAATTTCTGCCTAGTCATCATCATCATTTTAATATTATTCACAATTTTAAAGATGTGATGATGCATACACCTTAACATAATGTGATTTATATCAGCACAGAGAACGTAATAAATAAGTAAGTAAGTAGCGGCCTATTACTATCCCACTGCTGAGAATAGGCCTCTTCCGTTTTTTGGAGAGAGGATTGGAGTGAAGACCTACCACGCTGCTCCAGTGCAGATTGGTAGGTTACACACATCTCCAGAATTCTCTAGAGATATGCAGGTTTCCTCAAAATGTTTTCCTTCACTGAAAAGCGTGTGATAAATTGCAATTATCAATTAGACACATAAGTTTTGAAGACATGGGTTTTAGAAATCGACTTTAGCCCTTGTCTCTCAGGTACACACATCTGATTTTCCATTTCTTACTGTCTCTCATTTTGGACGTCTAATAAACTTTCTACAAAATTACTAATTACTAAACTACTAATACAATTTTATATTAAACTTTCGTTGCAATTACCCAATTTTAGATCAGTCCTTGGTCTTTTATTCAGTTACTATTATTATCCCACTGCTGGGAATAGGCCTCTTCTCTACGTTTTTGGAGAGAAGGATTGGAGTTAAGACCTACCACGCTGCTTCAATGCGAATTGGCAGGTTACACATATCGCCAGAATTCTCTAGAGATATGCAGGTTTCCTCACGATGTTTTCCTTCACCGAAAAGCTTGTGATAAATTGCAATTATCTATAAGATACATAAGTTTTAACACCCGTTGAACCCGTGAGCTCTTCGAAAGAGACGCACGGTGCTACCGCTGGGCAATCACAGCTTTTTATTCAGTGCAAGATTTAAATAAAGAAAAGCTTTATATGGATTCCAAATTAAACCGTTTAAAGAGTCTACCAATGACATAATGTATCATTGGGCAAAAGGATGACCACTGCTAACCTTGCTGCTCTTTGTTTGGGCAGCATAAATTTTAATGTCCAGTACGTGCCTTGAATGCGTTCGTGAATAAGAATAACCTATGATTGGGACACGCGATTGGTGGTCAGGTGCCTATAAAGTATAGATAGCACTGACCTTTACGTCCAATAATTTTCCCTTTTCAAATAAGTCAAGGTGGACTGGAGTGTGTAAATTTTTTAATCCATAATCGATCTGGAATAAATTTTTAAATTAATCTTTGTGTTCAACTACAGTCATCGTCCTCTTGCCCTTATCCCACTCTAAGTGGGATCAGCACAACATGTTGTCATATGATTTGGCTACGTATTTTACGTCTGACGTCGACTTACCTTAGTAGTATTTACGACACTTCGGTAAGAAAGAGGGTGGTCTATTCTACTCAGTCGGATACCACACCTCGGATCAACTTATCTTAGTCGCCTTTTTCGACACCTCGGTAAGAAATGAGGGTGGTCTATTCTACTCAACCGGATACAGCACGAAGGGTTAATTTACCTTAGTCCCCTTTTACGACACCTCGGTAAGAAATGAAGGCAGATTATTTTACTCAGCCAGATACCACACAGCGGGTCGAGTTACCTTAGACGCCTTTTACGACACCTCAGCAAGAAATTTGGGTTTGTGTTCACCTACGGTATCGGAACAAAGTTGTTTATCACATTAAATAGAAGAGTTTAAGTGAAGGCAAATGTACACTATTGTCATTTGTTATTATAGCCATTCGTTATATCAAACTAAAAAAAAAGAGAAAAATTGGACAGTCCGCTAAAATGATATTTATTGGATACAACTTATGTCAGATATTAATATGTCTGTTGCCGACCTAGGCTAAATATTTGGTCAAACTCTTTCTTAATATTTATTATGAGATAAATATTAAGAAAGAAATTCCTAGTTTTCTTTAATGCAATGACGTATATAAATCAACGAGATTTTTACAAAAGACCTACCTTACCCGAATGGAACCCCTAGATTTATACCTTAGTCAGTTTAAGCGGCTTGAAAAAGTACTTACAACTGCCTAACACTTACCTAACTTAAGTAATTATTTACCTAAGCTTTACGATTATTATCTGTTATGGACGATAAAAATTAAACTCAGAACACAAATATATCCCATGTGTATAACTGATAGATGGTCATTCCGTTACTAAAAAAATAAAATAAATATATGGGCCACTTTACAATTTTACTGTTGCATATTGCCCAGTCATTATCTTAGCCTAATTAGCGTCTAATAGCGAAATTAAAAGCATCTAGAGAGGATTAGTCATAGCCTTAGTGTTAAATAATTGCGTAGATAATTTCACTGGGAATTTCCAAATACAAATTCAGTCTGACCACAGCCCACAGCATATCGCCTTGACACTCTTGCACCTTGCGAAATTATTTTCACAGTAACCTCACGCTTGCAGGCCGTACCGGGTACCCTTTGTTGATGAATATCTTAACCTCACCATACAGATTAAGACGGTTTGATTTAAGAGTTTTCCTAATGTTTCTTTAGTTATTTTTTTAATCAAATAAAATCAAAATATCTTAATTCAAATAAGCTTTTTCAAGCACTTTTGAATCGTCAAGGGTCAATATGATTAATGAAGCTACAACTGGTTCGGAATGTTGCTCTTACCGAGAAGAACCAGAAAGAAACTCGGCTGTCAAATGTAATGTATAAGAATATTTACTTACAAATAAATGCCATACTATAAAAATCATGGCTTCTTTTTTTAATTGACTGTATGCGGCTTTTACAGTGTCACTGGACGGGCGAGCGCAGAAGCATCATCGAGTTTGCGAAATGGGAAGAGTAGAGCGCAGAATCTCTAGCGTTGGGGAACCTCGTATTCGCCGGCGAAGACGCTGTGTGTGTGTATTGTGTTTCTATGATTGCAATCGTTATTTGATCGTCAGGGTAATTTATATAGGACGTTTTTTGGACGCCTATATTTTCAGTGGTCAGAATATTATGGTCACGTTGCATGGTTCGCAGAATAATGGCAGCGTTTCCGCGTTAAATCGCTAAGCCTTACTCTTTGCCAAAAAAGGAGCTTGTAATTAATATATGCAAACCTATCTTGATACATGTGCCCACTGGACTTTATTTTATTGAGTAGCACTCTTGGTAGACGAGATGAAGCACTGAATGATAAATAAAAATACACAGTAAAATATTTAAAGCTTTAGAACCTACAAAGATTAAAAAATTCTTATTTAATAGTTGTCCTAGTACGATAAAGCCACATCTAGAGGCTTTAACTCGTTAAAAAGCATATCAAACAATGACTTATTTTGTTATTACCCGCAAATCTATTATCTTTTTTTCTTAGTAATGTTTATTTGTGACATTTTATGTTATGTTTTTTTTGTTTAGCACGCTCCTACATGCAAAAAATTGTACTTAGTTAAATTTTAGTTTTGAGTTCTCATTTAAGTGAATGTAAATTCTTATGAGAATAAAATTTTCTTAAACCGTCCTTAAAAAAATATTAAAGACGGCTTTGTTTTATCATATGGCCTAAAAGTGAAATCAGAGAGATTTCTCTGATTTCATTAAATCAGAGAAAATGATATGTACACAATTTTCTATAGAAATAACACAGAAAATAGTCCATTCTTTAAGCGTTACCTCGCTCTTAAACTACTAATCATGTATAGTACAAGATTTTTGTAGTAAGATTGGATTTAGTTTTTAATAATGTAATAAAGGATAATATAAGGCATAGAATAAGATCGCCTATGAATGTTTAGTTTCAATCCCTCTTTTATATATTCAATTTAATTTCATGTGAAATAAAGCTGTATATGAAAACATATGTTTACTAGTCTGTGAATATATCTACAGATTTCAACTCGCGTAACGATGAGACGGTGTAGGCAGATGTCGAAACGGTCCATAGTTTCGTGGCTAAAGGAAATAATTAGCTAAGCTATCATCCACGGTGTAGTATTACACTAACTGTATTACTTTCATTAGTTATGAAGTTAGTGCATAGCGGCGCTATGAATAAGTGATTTTTACTTGAAGTGTATATTAATTTATAAATGTCTAAGATATTCATAAATCGAAAGAACATTTTTGTTAAATTTATTTATTGTACAAAAAATAAGAAACGTAGATACAAAAATATATATAAAATAAATAGATAATTGTACCAAGATGGACTTATCCCAATAAAAGATCTCTTCCAGCAAACCTTTGAGCTCTAAAATGACAAAGTATTGTAATATGGCGGGAATGCCGCGAAAGGACAACAAAATATATATAGAAATAATACTACCATTACTTTTGCCTTACGGACCTCCGAAAAGTAACGACTAATTCTATAAATGATTATATTTATATTTTATTTTCAGTAGAGTTCAATTCTTACACATGAGTCTTACATTTTACGAGTACATGGTAAGACGTTTAACTATGATTTGTGGTCAAAGACGACTGAAATTATAATAGACTTGAAATTAAACAATTTAAATTTGTTTCAAATTCTCGTATATCCTTAATATTGTTAATATTTAATACTGTTATTTTAATATTTTGGTGTACAATAAAGTATATTTCATTCATTCATTCAATATTTAAATGAGTTAATCTTATACTATACTAGGAGTCCCGCCCCAGCTTCGCACGGGTATAAAGCATATAAACATATTATACATATAAACCTTCCTCTTCAATCACTCTATATACTTAAAAAAAACCGCATCAAAATCTTTTGCGTAGTTTTAAATATTTAAGCAAACATAGAGATATAAGGACAGTCAGAGAAAGTGACTTTGTTTTATACTATGTAGTAACGTTTATTGCTACTACTATTTTGATAATTGTCATATTTTTACCATACTTATCCAAAGACTAAATTACGTTTAGCTGTCATTTATGTTTTGTTTTTCCATGTCATAGTCGTTTTTGCTATACCACGTTTTATAGTGACTTGACGGGATAAAATAAATGCGGTCGAACGGGATAAAAAGTATCTTATGTCCGTCTCCTGGTTCTAAGCAACCTCTCCACCAATTTTCAGCCGAATTTGTTAATCTGTTCTTGAGTTATAAATAGTGTAACTTAGACCAACTTTCTTTTATATATATAGATATAACGTGAATTTCGGAAACAGGTCCAACTATTTTCATGAAACTCAGTATGTAGGGGCTTTCATCGATAAATCGATGTAGCTAGGTTTTATTTGAAAAAATTTTCGTTCTATCCTTGTTTTCTGGCACTGAAAAATTTTTGTAAAATTATTATAAATGGAAAGGTTAATTTCGCTATCAATTGTAAATTTATAATAGCTCAGTTGAGAAAAGGGCGGACTTATGATGTAAAAATACCCGGCATCCCAAGGTAATATGTCCCAGATTATTTGTTTATTTTTTTTCTTTTCTTATTCTTTTTATTGCATTTTTTTATATCCTTACAAAATAGATCACCCCAACCAGGTATTAATTATTTACACGGTGTAATATTATTAATGAAGCAGTTCTCAGTATAATTTAATATTGCCGCGTGCGAATATTTGGCTAAAGTAGGTTTACGGGCCGTTGCTTACTCTGTTATATAAGTTGATTGTATAACCACTGACCTTGTGCAAGAGTTTGTTGTACAAATACCGACCGTTCAAGTTCAAGTTATTTCTTTTTTGTGAATGTGGAAATTTAGTGCTTGTTACGCTTTCGGATTATAAAGTTGTAGTTAGAATAAAATACAGCACTTTCGTCACACCTAATTCAATAATTCGTTTTATATCAAATTCATTTACTCTATTTTTAGTAGGGAAAGAAAAATTCATTACTCATTACCAACTGGTAAGAGATTTGGTATAAGGGGATTTTTTTGAAGCCCAATTTAATTATATGAATCACTGTAATTTTCTGTATGATCTATTATAGTAAAGATTAAATAACTTGCACCCGAGTGACCGAGCCTTGCTCGGTAATTTTTTTAAATATATATATTTCTTTATTTAATTATTTTAAAAAAATAATAAAGAGAAAAGGCGGCGATGATAATTGGGATAGCTAGATCGATTTTTCTCTATTAAAACCCCTACATGATGAATTTCAGGAAAGTCGTTGAAGCCGTTTCCGAGATTCCAAAATATATATATATATATATATATATA
Source organism: Morpho helenor (assembly GCA_029227775.1). Taxonomy (NCBI): domain Eukaryota; kingdom Metazoa; phylum Arthropoda; class Insecta; order Lepidoptera; family Nymphalidae; genus Morpho; species Morpho helenor. Next base: position 4,629,479 of record JARGCU010000008.1, read on the forward strand.
TATAGAGTACTAGATTCACGCTAATTTTAAAATTAACAGCAAAATAAATCCCGTTTTGTAGGTCATTGCTTCGTCACCGTGCCATCACTATTTCACATCACGCGACTAATGCAAGCAATTTTATGTAATCACCGCCCGAAACAGCTGACTATATTTTGGTCAATGACTAATAACCGTCTAGGTGGTTTCTTCATACTGTTTTATGAATAGTATTTTGCAAAAACAAATTCTACGTAATAAACAAGATATTTTAAAGATAAAAGAATTCATTTGCCTAAAATTTTCTTTCTTCTTTCTGGTTCTGATAAAAGACAAAATTACCCTGCCTGTAGATTCACATCTGATTACAATACCATAAATGGTAAAGCTCGTCCACAAATCAAAACATTTGTATAATTAAAAATTTTCTCAAGCATCAAAAACACCCAGTTACGACAAAAAATCCTTAAATTCTCTGCCTTACTTGCAACGGACCAAGTCGTTTTGCTTGCAATTTAATTCTTCCGCAAAGAAAACAGAGGTCACTATTCACTCACGTCACTATATTATAGCATCATGAGTGTGGTTTGAGAGCGTAATCACCCTATGATTGCGTTGTCAAAACGATAGTAATTCCTGATTACGAAAATTTTTAAAGTTCCTAGAAACGATAGTAATTTCTGATTACTATACTGATGGACAAAATTTAGTGGTCCTATGTTGAAAATATTTACAATCCCTCCAAGCCAAGAGATAGAAGTTTGGTTATAGCGATATTACAGGACAGGAGTTTGGATGCTATTTCCAGTACATTGAGAATATGTTATCTAATTCTCATTCATGATAATAGTACTTGGAAACTTTTAAAATGTACTTTTAAATAGTTATAGTCAAACATATAATATGTTTCAGTTAGCTAACATGTTTTCTTTTCCACAGCGGAATACCTTTTGCCGTGTAGCCGGAGCGACCCTCAACTAGACTCTTGCATTAAAAGGTCCTTCAACCACTTACGACCGTACCTCGCAAGGGGTCTACCAGATTTGGATGTACCTCCGGTGGAGCCTTTGTTCATCGACCGGCTGACGATGGAAAACGAAGCAGGTCCCGTAAGAGTAAGGGCATCATTCAGCAACATAACCGTTGTTGGACCCAGTAATTATACTGTGACAAAAATCAGGTGAGTGGAAGTGTGTAATAAACATTTTTGTTCACTTATTCTTTGGACGTATAACAGGAAAGTACTATTGTCAGGTTTTTAGGACAGCAACAGAACACGTAAGTAACAAAAATCATATTAAGGTGAAATTACCTCACAAGGTTACCTACCTAATAAGTAAAACAAGGAGAGCTGCACAAATATATTGTATCAATATTAATCATAATATCAATAAAGATGAACTAGTGTTTAGTAATTTGATGATGTGATTAAATACTTTTGAAACTATTACAATTGACGAAATATTTTCGATCGTATATACGATTGTCTGGGAGCGAAGCGATGAAATATTTTATGTGAATTGTGACATTGGGGACCTACTAAAATCTTTGATAATTAGTGAGAATTACTTATTGCGACCATTTTAAGTATCATTGCGATTGATGCTGGGAACTACATGGTTGGCAAGAATATGTAGCAATGTTCAAAACATAGATCCTCCCATACAACGAGAAATTGCAGCCGTTTGATGGAATAACCCGTTCCCATGATCGTGAAATTACCATTGTTAGAGTTTCATATCTATTTGCCTTTAAAAAAAACGTATTAAATACTCCATGTCTAGTTGGATAACAACTGTTTCTTTCCCGTATATATTTCATCATTTGAAGATACTTCTTGTCTAAAAAATTGAACTTTTATAAAATTACTTAATTCAAGTCACAAGTTTAGGTGTTTTAACATAACTATTTACATACTAAATTGCCTCAGTGAACTCAACATAAAATGAGACATGCTTCTGTTTCATCTACCGAACTACTCATCTCTCAAATTACTTAATACTCAGGATCTATGAATATAAATGATCAAGTCACCCTCAAATTTGTATCGGGACATAACAATATTTTTGGGACACGAGTGATCTGCAGCGTAGTGTTTCATTTTGTAATGTTTAAGTTACCATTGTATATTGTCAAATTCTCTTCTTAAATTGATACATTCCATTTCATTTATAATTACTAAGGATCAAAACTATATAGCACATTATTTTATAGTTCGTGGCCAACACAAAGCTTCAAAATTGTTCCTTTAAGTTTCCGAAAGTTTTTAAACAGCAATGATATTAAAGAATCGAAAGCTCAAGGACTAATTGCTTAAACGTGTTAGAAGAACCAATTGAAACAATCTCTATTCTATATCTCAACGTCTGTGGTTAAGCAACAATGTACATGTAGATTTTGTAATACTCAGTAATTTCAGTGTCTCAATATTGACTAATATAAAAGAACTACCTATTTATAAAGACTGCATCTGACAATTTCATTAGAAATTGCATATAGTTGTGTCGTAAGAAGCTCTTTGAAGATCCGTTCCGTATCGCGAAAATCCGTTTTAATTACTGCTATAAACATTGATCATTTAATTATATTTCTGTCAAACAGCATTCTATAATTATATTTATGTCTACATAAGCGTGACCATCCTATTACGTTATTTTTAACCTTGTAAGCTACTTATAAGCTACTAATCTAATGAAATATGAGATTTCTGAACGAAAATAACCTTGAAAGCCACAGCAAAACGTGACAAAAATGCTTTTAGTATGGAGTATGCATAGTTTTATAACATAATAACAGGTTTGCTAATCTTCGTAAATATTCACAATAACACATTAATCGAATATGTATGGCAGATACTGCACTAAATCCGAAATTAGGACCTTAGAGTACAAACAAAGTCTAGTTTCTTTAATGAGTCTATAAGTTTGGTTAGTGAAGCTTTTAAAAAACCCGCCAATATAAGGTAAGGTTACCAATAAAGATAAGGTTTACCTTTTCCAATATCTTAAGGTCAGTTAAATTGAATTTATATCGGTCTATCAAACATAAAACATAAAACCGCTACGGCTTTCCTATTGAAGTATTCACACATCAGAACGGCCAAATGTGAAATCTATTATTTTTAAATGTCTGATTTACATTGCGCAATAATATTTTCTAAATACGTTTTATTCATTTGTTCCAAAAGGAGTAACGGATTGATGTAATTTTTGAAATGACTTTTTTTTAGTTTGAACCTGAAATTTATACACAAAGTGGTGGGCAGGTATGCGAAACCTAAAAGCATTGTTCCTAACTTTTCACTCAGGAAGAGATTTTGATACTATATTGCAATACTAAATAACACTCACAGTATACCTAAGTTCTTAGATTTTAAAGATTTGTTTATGTGGCCGTAGATGTACTCGTATAACTTTAAATGGATAACGATGGGTTCTCAGATCATTGTGGGCAGCGACTTGCCTAATAATAATCAAAAGCGACGTGTTCCGACACACTTATCCAGTCTTGTATGGACAATTATCGTAAAACTACCTCAAATGTAATGCGCAGACAATGTAATAGTGTAATGATGGACATTCAAATTGTCCACACAATTACTGTTATTTGGGTCAAGAGCGACTTAAGTATTTATGATTACTGAAACGTATAAGTGGAGTGATTGTAAGTAAGTAAATAGCGGCCTGTTACTATACCACTGAGAATAGGCCTCTTCTCTCCGTTTTTGGAGAGAAGGGTTGTAGCTAAGACCTACCACGTTTTCCTTCACCAAAAAGCGTGTGATAAATTGCAATTATCAATTAGACACATAACTTTTAACAGAAAAACTCATTGGTGTCTGCCTGGGTTTAAACCCGTGACCTCCTCCAAAGAGTCGCACGGTGTTACCGCTGGGCTACCACAGCTTGTGATAAAGCTAGGTTAATGCGAGTCTATCTCCCCAGAGACAAACTCTATCGGTCGCTGTATCGTACCGATAAATCGACCAATTTTTTAAATATAAATGGTGTCGCAACCCATTCTTTACTCCAAATTTCATTCCAAAACATTGTTATTCAATAAAATCAGCGTTCAATCACCAACTTGTTTGTCAATGGTACAGGAATTTTATACGGAATACATAGTGCATACATACTGTTAAAGAAAGGCAATCGACCATCTTATCTGTATAATTTATAACAATGATACTTTCCCTTATATTAATTCAACAAATAAGAAACGATTTTCTTAGAAGTCAATCAATTTATTCTTTTTTAACAACTTGTCAACTCCGCGCACAATAACGACTACGTCGAATGTTGCTACTACTTTCCTCTCCGCACCGCATCGCACCTCTCTGCTCATCACCACACCTCGCCATAGCTATCTTCACGTCTGTTTTCCGCTCTCTTCCTTTTCTTTCCGTTATAAATTATTTTGTATTGAAGTGGATGTGTGATGCCTAATGAGTTTGTTTTACATATACATATTTGTCAATATATTTATGTAAAAGTTCACGTTAAATAATTAATTATTTATACTGATTAGTAACAAGCCAGATAAATAAGTAAAAATATGTTTCAAATAAGAACTAGAATAAGAGTGTATTATAATAGAAGATTTATCAAACTAGAGTTTGTCTCTGACCTTCTGCCTTCGATCTTATATAGTTTCTTATATTTATGAGATTAATTATCTGGGTTGAAAAAAACCTCATTGACGTCTCATCATTATCTAAGAGATTATCCAGAGATATACACCATTCCTCACAATATTTTCCTTCACAGCAAAGCAAAAGGTGATTTGTAATATCAAGGAAGTGCATATAGCACTCAAAGGTGTCTGATTTAAGTTTCCAAGACCTCCTAGTAAATGTCATTCGTCAGTTACGGTATCACTGAAACAATCACCTAACTAATTATACTCATATTTACATTTCAGGTCGGATTTAAGGAAACTACGAATTGACATGGGGCTGGTGCTACCCCGGATCGAAGTCACGGGACATTACGAGGTTTCCGGGCAAGTGTTGTTGTTCCCCGTGCGCTCCCAGGGCGACTTCTGGGCTTCATTCAGTTAGTATCATATTTCTAACAGCCATATAAACATTTAGTGGCTACGAGTACTTACTTATAGAGACTTTGAAAATGTAAATTATATCCTCTGGATCTTTTTATTTGCCAGAGGTAAATGTGGTACGGACTAGGGTCATAAAAAATTTTAGGCTCTCACAAATCGGCGTGAGTCTAAAGATTAGGCTTAAAAATAAGTTTCCGACGTTTTAAGAGAGATGGCAGGGCACGACGCTTACGTTGGAATTCCTAATTGATAACCAACTTAAAAATTAGGATGCATTAATGAATGAATGATACTCGTATTACGTTGCACATTAATTCAGAATAGAATTAAATTAGAATAAAAATTAAATTATAAATAATACATATGAACATCGTACAATGTTCATTATCACCTAAGATATCATTAGCAAATATGAAATTAAAAGATGCTAACAAATTTAATATCGCTTTAAATTTAAACTTATATTCATTTACAAACGCACAGTTTTTATAAATATAGTTGTGACAGTCCAATAAAATAGTAAAATAGTTATAATAAAAATTTTGTTTATTTAAAGAAAACAATAAAAACATCAAGAATACAAAAGTCCAACCAAATACAGCAAAATTTCTACAAATTGCTAAATAGATTTAAGCAGTAGACATTGTAATATTATATTACTTTTTTATGGAATATTGCTATGGGGTAATGAAAAAATCTTTGTATTACAAAAAAGAGCCGTACGTGGCATTTACAATTTAAGACCGCGGGATTCCCTGCGAGAGAAGTTTAAGGAAATAGGTATTCTTACATTTGCTTCACAGTATATTTTAAGTAATTTAATTTTTGTATATAAAAATATAAACAATTATAAAACAATAGGCGATATATATAATAGACAAACTAGGAACCGACATAAGCTTGCGGCTCCTGCTTTGCGCCTTGAAAAAGTACGTAAGTCGTTTGTGGGTTTGGGTATAAGATTCTATAATAAAATTCCACAATCAATTTTAACTTTGCCATTACAGCAGTTTAAAAACACTATTAAGGAGAGGCTGATACAGAAAGCCTACTATACTGTTGAGGATTATTTAGACGATAAAAATGCGTGGATATAAATATTGTTCGACCCTGTACAATATAGAAACATTAAATATAACTAGTATTAAGAATTGTATTTTTTAAAAAGAGCAACCGCCGAGTTTCTTGCTGGCTCTTCTCGGTAGGAACAGCTTTCCGAACCAGCAGTAGAGTTGACGATTCAAAAGCACTTGTTTACAAGTTTATTTGAATAAAGAATATTTTGAATTGAATTGAATTGAATTATGTACATATTACAATAAAAAAATACAAATATGTACATAAAAAGTACATCACGAAAGTTTTACAAACAAAATAAATTAATTAAAATAACATTAATGTTTCATAAGCTACTCTATCTGTTTTCACAACATTCGCGGATTAGTGGTTTTCGGACCTTGAAATCATATACTCTATACTAGCGCAATCGGTTAATCAACTTCTTATTTTATTTGTATTATAATTAACAAAATAATATCACAATCGTCATTTCTGTCGTCATGAACAATATAACTTCCAATTAAGAACTAAAATTACGCCGGACGTGCATGATAGAATTTGTTTTACAAATTTGCTATATATAACCCTGGGACTTACGCATTTATCTGTTTCTGAAGTTCTACTGGGTTGCATCTACTGCCTGCTCCAATGCGGATTGGTAGGTTACACATATCCCCAGAGTTCTAGAGATATGTAGGTTTCCTCACGATTTTTTATTTCACCGAAAAACATGTGACAAATTGCAGTTATCTATTAGACACATTTTTAGACACACCTTTAATAGAAAATCTTGGTGCCTGCCCGGGGTTTGAACTCGTGACCACGAGTCGCACGGTTTACCGCTGGGCTATCATAATGGTAAATGTACACTCACATTGTTAATTACAGAAGTAGAAATATAAATAATACTGCTAATTTGCTTGAAGTTGATTTTAGGCAACGAGGGGTTATGATTCCAATAATTCTTTAAAGTATCTTAAATGTAAGCTATATCCAAATTATCAAAATCTTTTACTTTATTTCTATTCTATTACTAGTACGTTTAACCATATTTTAAAATACCAATATTACTATATCTTTAATATTTAAATTAGTCAATCATGTATGAATATATATATATATATATATATATATATATATATATATATATTTTCGGAATCACGGAAATGGCTCCAACGATTTTTCTGAAATTCAGCATGTAGAGGGTTTTGGGGGAGAAGAATCGATCTAGCTAGGTTTTATTTAAAAAAAAACATTTGATTCCTGTTTTTGGACATTAAAAAATATTTGCCATTTACTGTCAAGTCAGCGTAGCTTATTCAGGGAACGGGTGGTCGTGAGAAATGAAAATACTTAGGATCGAGGCCCACCTACCCTATTTTTTTTTTTTTTTTCAAAAAATAACCGAGCAAGGCTTGGTCACCTAGATATTAAGCAAAAAATAGTTAATTTTCATGCACTGATCCTTGTTAATAATTAGTTTCAGGAAGCATTAAACTGAAATTTAAATCGACATTCACTGCTATAGCCTCTAGAGTTTGTATATGAGCGAAATTAGGTCAATAACATATACACGTATATTGATGTCCCTTAAGAAATAAGTAAACTTTTTATAAGGTTACAATAATGTTAAGGTTAACTATATCCTGAACAAGGTCTCAATATTTTTTTTAAATTGTCTCAGTGATACGGAAGTCTGCTTCATATTCTCTCTGGGTTATTTATTTTAACTAGCCTTGATCTTTTCTCTATATTAATAAATGTCCGTACAATTTCTCTATCTGCAATATTTACATGCATTTATGTCCTCGGATGAACTCATAATTTTATATTATTTACTTTTAGAATCTTTTAAGAAATGTATATTTTAAGGAATGATTTTAAGTTTTAAAATAGTATTTGTATGTGGTAAGTCGTTGCGTTTTAAATATGAACTAATTTACTACAATTTTATAACAAACATAATATACAATAAGTAAGTATTGCTTGAGGTAAGACTGCACGAATTGTGAAATTTCCAGAGTTATTATACTAGAGTAGAGACTCATGGCAGGCCTATAAGTCTGAGTGTCAAAATAAAATAATGAAAGGGACGATAAGATTCGTATGCTTTTCTTTGTCAGATAAAGAAAATAACAGCCACGTGATCTACCTCTTAACTTATTAGGGACATTATGTTCTGAATAAGCCTATCAGACACATGAGAAACACAAAATTTCGACATATGTGTCAGATATGTTCCGAATAAGCTAAATGACAGTTTATTGGTAACTTGTGAAACAGGCCCTAAATATCGGGAATGCATCGGGGCCTAAGAAACCACCCAAAAAAATTTACAGTTCTCTAAAACGAATTTGCATTGCAGACGACGTGGTTGCAATAATAAAGATATTCGGCAAAGAAATCGACAGACAGTCTGTGAAGTACATGATGGCTGACCGCATGTTGGTCGACTTCAAGCTGAAAAGTTCCCGCTTTAAGGTCAGGGACACCGTAAACCACGGCAGTGTTATTGGTAAGTGGTTCATTTATTTAATACTTAACTACAATATATAAATATTGCCCTTGTTTTCTGGGACATAGGCTAGGTATGTCCAATTTCAAAACAGGGCATTCGCCGAATCCAACTCGGATGGGAAATTGCATGAAATCTTTTTGTCCAATATTTCACAGTGCCTGAAGATCAAAGTCTTCGAACATTGCATGTTGCCAGTGATGATTTATGGTCGCTGACTATGTGCCTCATAAGAAAGCTCAGAGTCGCTCAGCGTGCTACGGAGTAGCTCTTTTCATAGACCGCTGCTCGAGGTATCTCTACGTGATCAAATCAGAAATGAAGAGATCCGTAGAAGGACCAAAGTGACGGACAGAGCTCAACGGGTCACGAAGCTGAAGTGGCAATGGGCGGAGCACACAGTTCGAAGAACCGATTGACGTTGGGGTCTCAAGGTAGGCTAGAGTGGCGACCCCACACGTAGTGTAGGCAGACTCCCCACTAGATGGACAGATGACTTCAAAAAACCCGCTAGATGTAGGCGGCACAAGATCGTGTAGCGTGGAAGTCCTTGGAGGACTGATTAAATTAGGTGAATAGTGATTTAAATATGCTAGATAAGGATTACCTGCAAACCCTCTATATTTCAGGAGAGGCGATGAATCAATTCTTAAACAATAACGCCGCAGAAATAATCGATGAAATGAGACCAGCCGCTTCCGCTGCCATCGCAAAGCACTTCCAAGTTTTCCTCAATGCGGCTTTCGAAAGGATACCTATTGATGTATGGCTCACGCCTTAGTGATGTGTTCACGACTGATTGACTGTTAAGTACAAAATAAGGTACTAGATCAACGTACTCGTTTATTGATGTTATTTTAAAAATGTGTCTAAAACACACGACGTTGTTTAGACACGTTAAGAATGTTAAGACCATATTATTCTAAAAACTCCATTATTTCATTATCGCGTAATTATATTAAATTCAATATAATATTCATACTTGTAGGTATTCGCGAATTTACCACCGATCGTAAAATTCGTACATCTAAATACCTATAATTGTTATAAGTCTGTGATCTTACTTAAGATTTTTTTAATGAGCTCTTTAAACTCTTGGATATACATCTAATCTTTGTAAACCATATTTCTTTGAGATAAATTAATTCTTATATTTGATAAGAAGTATATTGTACTTAATATTAACGTTAAACTTTATTATTTATTTAGAATTAAGTTATTCTGTAATTAAAGTTTCATATTACGATTATAATTACGATATTGATCTGATTTATAGAGTATTTGATATGAAGATTGTGATGATTATAGTAAGTATACAATGCTGTTAACGTAATAAATAATTTCATAACCAAATTTTTTGAGTTGCATCATTTTTAATATATGGTAGTTTAAAACTCAATTCGTATTACGTATTTTAAGTTATTTTTTGGTAGTATCAGTTACTTTTAATCTTATATTACTTTATGTACGTTTACATACTAAAGACTCAAATATATTGAATAGATTTTTCAGATTTTAAATAAAGAATTATCATACTGTCGAATAATTACTAATCAATTTACAATTAACATAATTATCGGGCTTAGATTTAAAATACTAGGTCGAACTTTTTACGTCTAAGGACTAGGGCCGTAGACAAATAAAGATCAAATTAATAAATTACTTTTTTAATAGAACACGTAATTTTTTTATAGTCGATGTTAACATTGTTTCTGCTTCTTCTTCTTAAAGTAAAAATAAATAATTATTAAAACTAGTTTTTCTTAGCAATATTTGTGAATAAAGTTTGAGTTTGTAAATTTCTAGACTACGTCGATTGCAGTATATCGTCAGCATTTAATGTTCCAAAAGCGTGGTCTGCTAGCGGTTTGAGAAAATCTTTCAAAGCCTTCTCTGTGGGAGTTTGGAGTTCGTCCAACAATTTCTCCCAATTCTCGTTCAAGAATTTATTCATAGCGTTTCCTGCAAAAGTGCAGAACGAAATTATGAATTTGTTCTACATATATCCATAGATACTAATATTGTAAATGCAAAAGTCTGTCTGTCTGTCACGCTTTTACGGCTTATCTGCTGGACCCAAATAGATGAAATGTGGTGCAAATGAAGCTTTCGTACTCGGTAAAAATATGAAACAAAAATTATCAGTTTTCTTACGGGAATAGATAAAGACACATATTGCATTATTGAGGGCATTTAAACGCTTAACATGACGCAAACAAAGTTGCGGAGACAATCCACAGTGCAAAAGTTATATAGCAATATAGGAAAGTACTAATTAATTTTATTATTACTTTTGTATTCCAGAATACTTAAAAGCTTTACATATGAATGTTAAGCAAAAGTAAAAACACTATTAACATTGTATGCGCGACACGTACTGGTACGTTTTCTGACGATTGATGCTGGAAAGGGGTACACGTACTAGTGCGTTTTCTGATGATTGATACTTGATCGCGGGTCACGTACCACTACTATTACTTCACGTACTACGGGTTAGTCTAACATCATGGTTTGTTTGTGGGTATAAAAATAATAACTAATTTGGGTAACTAAATAACTAAATCTACGCGCATAACGCCCGCTACCCAAAATGTAAAGTCGTTACTTTACTTGTTACCATCCCACTGCTGAGCATAGGCCTCAACTCTCCATTATTGAAGAGAAGGATTGAAACTAAGACCTACCACACTGCTCCAATGTGGATTGGTAGATTACACATATCTTCAGAATTCTCCAGAGATATGCAGGTTTCCTCACGATGTTTTCTTTCACCGAAAAGCGTGTGATAAATTGCAATTATCAATTAGACACATAAATTTTAATAGAAAAACTTATTGGTGTCTGCCCGGGGCTATTAACTTGACTATTAATTTACCTATAAATATAATAACAAATAATGTATATAAAACGAAATGCTCACCCAAATCTCCGTCTCCTCCGAACAAATTGTCTAGTTCCATTGAAGCCTCACCTAAATGGAATTTCACATCAAGACTTTTACATGCAAGAGCATCTGGTTTATCCTTTCTGGGTATTCGACCCAAGACAATCGTCACTGTCGCGTCGATGTCACCTGTGTTAATAAAACAAATAATAGAAATCAAGATTAAATAAGAGAGTGTTAAAAAAGTTACTTTTTAAAAAGGGAGATAAAAATGTTTTCATTATTATATATTTATAATGTATAATTATGACAACATTTTTTTTAACCTTGATGTATAAGTTTTAATGAAAGCACATTTTTTATATTAGCATCGTTTAAATGAAATCCTTATTCACAAGGATAATAAAAATTATATGGTTTTATTAGTCTTGATTCTCCTGCCCTTATCCCACTCCAAATGGGGTCGGCACAACATATTTTAAACATGTTGTTACATTGTTTGGCTAGTTATTTAACGACCGGTCGCCTGCTTGACATCAACTTACTTAATCGCCTTTTACGACACCTCGGTAAAAGATGTGGATGGACTGTTCTACTCAGCCGGATACCACACTTTTTACATTACTTTTTTATTATTATAATATTACTATTTTTTTAGAATATACAGTCACTTTCAATGTGAAAAGTTTTCTCGCATTATATCGTTATTATGACAGACGAGTATGCCAATATCAATTAAAGTGCAAATGAATGTCTTAATAAAAAAAACTAGATAATTAAGCGTAATTAAGTCTAAGTGTATATATATGCGTTGTAATTTATTAATTTTTCTCTTTAAAATTATGTGCTAAGTACAGTATTGATGTAATACATCTAAAGTAATATAAATAATGTAATACTTGCTTAAATTATGACTTAAAATATTAAAAACGTTTTCATTTTGTAGTTTCATTAATTTCATAAGTTAAAATTGATGAAATACTTAAATATAAAACTTTAATAGATATAAAAAGTAGGTAGCAAAGATTAAAGAATTTAATTTATGATTGTATATATATTGGTGTGACAGTGCAATCGAGTTTTTCGTTTAATTCACAACTCTCATAGCTAGATATAACGTTATGATTAAGTGCAATGGCATATGTGACAGTACGCCTTTCGCACCGTGGGTCGCGGGTTCATTTCTCGTCGAATATATTACTTTGGGGGCGGACGATTGAGCGTAATTGTATTATAGCTTTCTATACTTTCATCATTATATTTACTATGTTATATTACTCATTTATAATAATGATTTTTTTTCTTTATAAGTTATCATAGTACGTTAATGTGAAACTTCATAGAAATTCATTCACCAAAATTCATAAATTATAATAATACATATATGTTTTAGTACCCTTAAAACGCGATGTGTTTTCTCCCTGTTTCCGAAAAGAAAATAGTATTTTTTTATACGTATATGTTACTTCGACGTATAAGCTTTAATTGTGCTATATTTCATCAATATTGGCTCAGCGGAAAACCTTGAAAATGCTACAAACAGAGCAATGTTACAGTTATAATATGAGTATAGATTATTTCCTAAAAATAATTAAATTACCATATTTAGCAGAGAATTTTCCATCTCCTTCTATCGGCAACATTAAAAGCTGCCCTTTTAGATTGTAATTTCCCTTCATTCTCAGCTCAGGTATATGCAGTGTAGTTATAACCTCGTGGTTCGCCGTGTCTATGCTGTGTATAAAGAAAATCATTTAAAAAAAGGTAAGCCATAGATAATAGTTACCCAACGTGAAGCCAACGCCCCGCAGTTGTACCATTTTATATAAAGGGGGGGGAGTCCAATTCGAAAATGGACGCTCATCGATGGATTTCAATACAAGAAAATAAGTATTAATAATTAACCATTCAAATAAAAAAAAGCTGTGATAGCCCAACGGTGCCACCGTTCGACTTTTTCGGAGGGGTCGCTGATTCAAACCCCTGGCAGACACCAATGAGTTTTTCTATTAAAACTTATGTGTCTAATTGATAATTGCAATACATCACACGTTCTTCGGTAAAAGAAAACATCTTGTGGAAACCTGTATATCTTTAGAGAATTTTAAGGATATGTGTAATCTACAAATCCGCATTGGAGCAGCGAGGTAGGTCCTAGCTCCAATCCTTCTCTCCAAAAACGGAGAAAGGAGGCGTTACTCTGCGGAGATCCATAATACAAAAGTAATAATAAAATAATTTTATTATTACTTTTCAACCTCGCCTGTTGGATTTAATTATCCCTAATGGGCTTATAATATAGACCTACACTGATGTTTTAAGGGAATATCTGTAACCTACCTAACAATCCTTATCTCCAAAAATCGGGGCAAAGTTTATGCCCAGCAGCATAATAAGAGGGGTTTACTTTTAGAATTTCCCTTAATTAATTATTAAGTTTATCAGACATCTAACTCATTCACGATCTTTAGCAAATAATTTGAATATATCATTACCATATTTTACGCAACTACGCATTAAATGGTCAAAGAACTACATGATTAACAAATATTTAACGTTGAAATTTTTTTAACAAGTATCTATAATATATTCAGTTGACGTAATGAAATATGAATAATTTTGACTTAACCTGATTACATTTAGTACGTAAAAAGCATACAAAACATTTCAAAAATATTTGGTTTTGTGTAAGTAAATAGCGGCCTGTTACTATCCCACGGCTGATAATAGGCCTTTTCTCTCCATTTTTGGAGAGAAGGGTTGGAGTTAAGACCTACCACGCTGCTACAATGCGGATTGGTTGGTTACACATATTTCCGGAATTCTCTAGAGATATGCAGGTTTCCTCACGATGTTTTCCTTTATCGAAAATCGTGTGATAAATTGCAATTATCAATTAGACGCATAAGTTTTAACAGAAAAACTCATTTGTGTCTGCCCGGCTTTGAACCCGTGACCTCCATGAAAAAGTCGCACGGTGTTACCGCTGGGCTACCACAGCTTCATGGTTTTATGTATGGTACTAGATTATTTGTATTCTGTAGGCTACTGATTAGCTTAAGTAAGTTTACGGTGACGAATATGAGGGAACAAAGCGTTAATGATGTTCTTTTTTTAAATTTCTATTCAAACTATTCTTGCCCTGTGGTACCCGGCTGATTAGAATAGACCATCCTTATTACTTTGCGATATTTCGTAAAAGGTGACTAAGTTAAGTCGTCCCGCTGTGTGGCATCCGGCTGGTCAGAATAAACCACCCTCATTTCTTACTGAGGTGTCGTAAAAGGCGACTAAGGTAAGGACGTCAGGCAGGCGGCCGGTCGTAAAAACGCAGCAAAACCATGTGAAAGCATGTTTATAACATGTTGTGCCGACCTCACTTAGCGGGATAAGGGCAGGAAGAAGAAGACTTCAGTGTTACTACGTAATAATTAGGTAAATTAAAAGTATTGGCATACTTACTCAACATGTTTCACTCGCATATGCGATGGCCCCCGTACAGTTACATCTGTGTACGTGGATATGATTGATATAGGTCCCGCGGATTGCTGTACCGATATCGATGGAACCATAAGCGGCTCGCATGGCGGTATACCGTACTCAGGTAAGCCTGAAAATCGTACATAGTTACCGTAATTTACATAAAACGTGCAGGAAAGTACAGGATAGTGTGACCTAATTGCGATAGATTATATCAAGCCAAGCCGGTAATTAGAAGATAAAGTCATTATATTAATAAGAACTATAAACATTATTTACTTTCATTTACCCATCTTCATTTTTTATCTCATTCTTCATTCATCAAACGTTCCTGTGAAAAACGTTGTCGTATATTATCAGACTGTAAGGGGGCCAAAGCAAACAAGGCAAAAAACCAGGCATGGATCATCATTTTAATGTTACCATGGAAAATTCCGATAAACAACCAAAGACTTATATAGCATTAAGTTCGACAAAACAAACTAATCAATTCATATATTAACTACTCAACTTTTGCAGTTGCAAACATTTACAGTAGAAACTTCTTGTGAAAGGATCTCTAAGGTTTTAGTATCGCACTAAAGAGCGTCGTTAAAATAAATAGATAATAATTAATTTTTATACATGAAAAATTGACCAGCATTGGGCGTTTATTGGTTGCAAAGAGAAGAGAGAGAAAAATGAACGAATTCATAGTGCATTGAGTATTTACAAGATCTGTCGTATTAAAAAAAATGGGGGATAGCGAGGAATTTGACCCCGCTATTGATAGAGAATATAAACTGAAAGTTGCTTGTCTACAATAATAATACAAGTAATATCCCGCGGTTTCACCCGCGTAATTTTTATTTCATTACACCTTATTACATTTTTATAACGGATCCAAAGATGCAGCTTTCCAATGGTGAAAGAATTTTTGAAATCGATCTAGTACTAGTAGTTTTTGTGGGAAAACATTACAAACATACATACAAATTTTTCCTCTTTATAATATTAGTATAGATAAGTAAGCTTACCTGATGCTAATTGAGGTATGTAGGCGTTTAGTGCTTCACGGAGACACCGCTCTAAGGCTTTTTCTTCTCCAGGGCATATGAAACCACCGACTTAAAAAAAAAGTTTCAAAAATCAGTAAGCATATTTCGAAATTTGAACTTTCGTTTCCTTATCATGTTTGCCATTAATGTTTTTCTATTTAAACACAGCTGATTTTATAGAATATAAAATACTGTTAGCTTAATTGAATTAAATAATTCTGTGTTGAATTATTGTGTTGAATTTCTGTGTTATTATTAAACTTAAGAAATATTTTATTTTTTGGTGGATAAGTAACGTGATAAAACAGATTTAAAAAATAAGAATTAATATGTTCTCATTTTATACTTTTGCCACAATGTGGATATAGCTGAAATTCCATTTAATAAATAACTATTATTTAAATACTTACAGTTAATAAAACTTTTTTCAATACCATAGACAAAATTCGTAAAACTCAATAAGCACAGTAGCTTCCACATTTTTCAGAATTTCTTACTATAAATAATATTACACCATTCGAATTTTCAATAGTAATAAGATGTGATGATTAAACTTTTCTAATTTAAATACATTTGCTTAAGAGACGTGATATAGTGTTGTAATATTATTTTAATCTATGCCCATTATCGAAATCTTATCACACGTTCGAATGAATTTCGTAACCGATTTTATAATAATAAATAATATCTATTAAATAACTTCAAAAAATATTTTGATCATGTCAATTTGAGACAATTTAAACGGTTGGTACACTTCTAATACTTAAAATGGGTTAGAACGAGAGATTTCGCTTATGATGTTGGTTTTTGGTTTCTGTGCGTGGACTGTTGTCGCGTATAGATTGATAATAGATGGCGCTTTATTATGTCATTCTATTCTTGTATAATTAACAGGATTTCTATAGCCTATATGCTACCCCGAGGTATAAGGAATAATTGTGCTAAAATTTATCGATATTCTTTCAGCGGATTCGCCGTGAAAGAGTAAGAAATACACACCCATACACACTTTCGCATTTATAATATTAGTAGGATTGTAATATTTGTATTATTAGTAATAATATTAGTAATATTTGTAATATTTGTAGTGTATTATATAATAATATTAGTAATATTTGTAGGATAGGATAGGATGGACGCCTTATATATTTTTGCTGTCAATATCTCTTCCACTCAATCAAATTAAGACTTTCCTACTGATCTGATTCGCTCGCAATTCTCCATGGTCGCGATGACGATGCAATTTCGAATGCACTTTTGTAATGTCGTCAGACGCAACCTTAATGCGAAAATGCACTCGATCAAATTTGAACCGTATTATAATTAGATAGAGTCGTAAATAGCATCATAGTTTTATGTAGCACAGTTATCGAAGTGCAATGTTGTAATTCATATGACGTAACAGATATGTAGGCCTGTGACCCCGGCGACACGCTGGCATACTTTATTGAAGTGGCACAAACACAAGCAGACGTTTTTGCTTACCACATAGTTTACTATGGTGATATGTTGATGATTGATTTGTCATCAAAACGCCTTACAGCCATCACATATATGACATTCATTCCTTAAGCCCTTTTTTCTACAACCATTAATAAAATGCGGAATGGCAAATTCTAATTGAATTCCTGCGACGAAGAAGATATAATAAAATTGTAAGAAGTGTCACGAAGTTACAATAAAATGTTAACTTCTCTTGTTGGATAAAAAAAATATTATTTTTAATTCCATATTAAAACACGTACTAGGTCATATTTTATAGTATCTTACATAATTTTTACTCATACCAGTTAAGTAATAAACCTAGAGTTAAGTAGAACATAACATAATCATAGAAACAATAGAAAAGTGTTTCTCGGGTCTTTGCGGTGGAAAAAAAGTGAAGCGGTTATTTTCTGTCCCATTATTGGGAAAAGACATAAAATTCAAATTCAAATTATTCTTGTAAACAAGTGCTTTTGAATCGTCAACTCTACTGCTGGTTCGGAAAGTTGTTCCTACCGAGAAGAGCCAGCAAGAAACTCGGCGGTTGCTCTTTTAAAAATATAGTTCTTATTATTACTATTACATATTAGTTACATTTACTCATTACTGTCTTGTACATGGTAGAAGAGTAGCTATATCCACATCTAAGTAATCCTCAACAGTATAGTAGGCTTTCTGAATCAGTCTCTTTTTAACAATGTTTTTAAACTGCTGTAATGGCAAAGCTAAATTTGATCGCATTTACTTACAACAATACTGGTCAAGTCTCCTGCGTCATCTGTTACATCACTTTTAAAGATAAGTTTGGTTTTGCCACCCATATCAAAGTATAATTAAGGAATGACTAGGGTTGCCGTTGTCGGATACGACAAGGAGCTGTATTAACCCTAGCCTACTTGGAGAAAAGGTTTGAAAGTTAGAGTATTAATGTCATTTGTCATATTAAACATATTGCAAGAATCCATTAGGATTATGCCGATTTTATTAAGGTTTTTGACCGTTAAATATGATAAATGGTAAATATTTATTATGTATGTATTTTTTTAAACAACGGTACCCTGTCCCCGCCACCAGCAGCGCGGTGGAGCACTGTCAGGTTTTTAGTCGGTGAGAGTCCGACATACCCGCCACTCGTCCCCGTCGGGCGGTGACGACCCATATTGGGTTTTCCTGACATAAAAAAAATGTATTTTTTATACTAAATTCATATATCCACATTGGGCTTGAACCTGAGAACCTCGGAGGTCACCGCTTCATACCATTAAGCCATGACGGTTCTTTACTGTCTGTTTTAAAATTACTGTCACTAAATTAACTAACAATACTGTAAATTGATCTATTATTAAGGGAGGGCACTGGCTCCTGAAATACAGTTTATTCTAGTTTAGGAACCAGGGTTCCAATATATTGTGTTCACTTTGTTTTTATGCACCAATAAAGATTATTATTATTTACAACATGTTATGTTAATACACATTTATACAACCACAGAGAATGATGAAAATAAAAACCTTGTATTAAAATCTTTATTAAATTATTTTCTCAAATAAATTAAATAAATAATTTATAAAATTAATACACAATTGAACAATGGTTAAAAATAAATTAAATTTAACGCATTTTTTACTACGATTCTACTAATTTTAACTGTACTGTTACTACGAATACTTGACTAGAAAATGAACATAAAGAAATTTAATTTGGGAAGACCATATTGGTCGGAATGTGCTTTAAGAATTTGTTGGCGATATCTTCGAGAACCATAGACAATGCTGTCTCCACGGCTGGTTGGACTTCCTTGGCCAGTTCAGTTGCATGCATGTGTATTATGTGATCGGTTATCATTTCTGTAACGAAAGTAAATTATGACATGAGGAAATATAAAAGAATAATAGTTGATTATGAAACTGTTGCATAATAAGGAATATTAATAAAACCAAACTTTGTTTAAATATTGAAAAGATTTTTGAAATGTCAAATGTTAGCGCCAAGGCGCAAACATCGATTGCGCATGCGTGTTGCGTCGCCGCGGACTCGTTCATTGAAACCTTTTTTTTAAGATAGAGGTTCAACCTCCTTGGTCCAGCCGGAGGTTGTATAGATGTATAGTTACAATTAAAAAGTTATATTATCATACGGGTGTCCATACAAGACCTGTATCGTAACAAAACTTTTTAATTTTTTATTTTTGGCCTGTACTTAATGTTTGTCATAAAAATTTTGGTTTCAGTTTAATAATCTTTGTATTATAGTATCAGAGTAGACAAAACTATATATAGTTTTACAACAAGATTCTCTTTGTTATTAAAGATAGTGATAGTGATTGGGTGCCACTCGGCTGTGCTAATTTAAGCGTAAAAATATACTCAACATTGCAATATGTTTTTCCTAATCCCGAAAGAAAAACGAGATTTTGTTAACCTGTATTTTATACCAGTAAGTGTTTAATCGTGCCAAATGACATCAATATTGGTCCAGCGAATTAGCCGTGAAAGTGAAATGACAGACAGACTCTTGCATTTATCATTATCATGGGTTCGGCACAATATGTTATAAACATGCTGTCACATGATTTTGCTGCATTTTTACGATCTGCCGCCTGCCTGACGTCAACTTAACTTATTCGCCTTTTACGACACCTAGGTAAGACTCTTGAATTTATAATGTTAGTATTTTTATTTATAAACATATTGACAGTTAAATGTATACTATATTATACTCGTAACTGGTAAATGTATACTATGTTATAATTTTAATTAAATACTTAAATGTATAAATACACCCACGCTAAAAAAACCTACAAAGTTTTTAAAGACTATGTTGGACTACGGCCGGAATAGAATCTATGGCCCTGTGACTATATACAAAAAAAAATGGAGGTTGATTATACACTACGATTTTTGCATCAACGATTACGAATCCTTATCATATGTGCAAATTTAAGTATAATTTATCAATATTTCTTGTAAGTATAATTTAATTTGTAATATAAATAATTTTTGTACCTTACTACCTACAATAACGCTGTACTCGCCTTAAAAAGTGTTTTACCTAGAACTTGCCTTACGAAAAAGTGTATTAATAAGTATGTGTAAAATGCTATTGGCTTGTCATAATAAATAACTAAATAAACCTACCCATTTCTCCAGTAGTGGAATGAGCTTCCTTTAAACGTGCTTGGAGGGGTCCCAAGCACCCCAGTTTTACGTTAGCGTCCTTTATCACCATTCTTTTATGTACTTTAGCACCCACAGCATCAAGGGACGCCGTACAACGTGCTAAAGGAGTTTTAGAGACAGTAACCATAAATAAATATAAATATATGGGACACTTCACACACGGTCGTCCGCCCCCAAAGTAAGTAACTTAATACTTGGGTTAGGGTAGACAGACAACTGGTGAATATATACTTATATATTTTTTAAATACATACTTATATACAAATATACACCCAGACTCGAAGACTAACAAATTCGTTTATAGAAAATGTTGGCCCTCGGCGGGATTCGAACCCGCGACCCGTGGAGCTGAAGGGTTACTACTCACTGCGCCAACGAGCTAGTCAACACCAAGTTAACATAGTTATGGAAATTGAAAATATCGAAGAATTATATATTTTTTTTAAACTGAGCTCTACGGATATAATTCCATAACATCCACGAAATCACCAACCATAATTCTTATTCATAATTCATAATACATGTAGATTGAAAAGTTATACATATCACAGTAATTCACTAGGTATATGCAACTTTCTATTAATGAGTTTCTTCACTGAAATATGTAACCTACCAATCTATATTGTATAGCATAAGAGGTCTTACCTACTTAGCCTCTTAAACCCTCACCAAAAGAAAGAGATTATATCCAAGAAGTCGGATAGTAACAAGGCCTTAAAAAACATAAAAAAAGAAAGTAACTGCCTGTTACTATCCCACTGCTGGGCATAGGCCTCTCTCCGTTTTTAGAAAGAAGGATTGGAGCTAAAACCTTCAATGCTGCTCCAATGCGGATTGGTAGGTTACACATATCCCTAGAATTCTAGAATCCCTAGAAGAGCGTGAGATAAATTGCAATTATCAATTAGACACAAGTTTTAACAGAAAAAAGTCATTGATGCTCGCCTGGGTTTGTACCCGTGACGCCTCGAAGAGGCACACGGCTTCACCGCTGGGCTAGCACAACTTAAAAAATATATTAACTTCATGTTGAATATTACCTGATTTCATCACATTTACAAAATGTTTATGATGTCATTTCTGTACACAGGATTGCACGACTAAATCCGAGATAACATCAGTTAGGTTGCTTAGAATTAACTTGTACATTGCATACAGATAGTATTGCATAAACACTACAAACTGATAGATTTAAATCGGTGATTTAATTAATAAATTTGTTACCTACACAATGTTACTTACTAAAATTAGCTGTGATCATGCCAGTGGATTCCACAGGTAACATCTGAAATTCCCCGATGACTACATATTCACCTGACATTGTCAAGCGTGGTAAACTAATATTACCTGTCACTTTGATATCTTCTGGATATACACTAGAATAAAGATATTTAAAATTTATCAAACTATTTATCAAAAATTAATATTTATTTTTAATACCTTGTTGACCGAGCGTTGCTGTGTAATTTTTTACATAATAAAAAAAAGAAAACTTTAAAAAAAAGAAAAAAATAATAGCGTAGGTGGGGCTCAACCCTAGGTATTTACATTTCTCGTGACCACCCATTCCCCGAATAAACTACGACTTGACTTGACAGTTAATTTGTAAAGACAACGTTTCTAAATTTCAACATGCCATGTGGTATCCGGTTGAATAGAATAGACCACCCCCATTTATATATTAATTTGCTCACAATTTGTCAATATATAGGGTGTAAGGATATAGGATTTTTTTAATGTCAGAAAAACCCATTATGGGTCTTCACAGCCCGACGAGGACGAGCGGCATGTATGTCGGACTCGCACCGACCTGACAGTGCTCCACAGTGCGGTGTTCGTGCGGAGACAGGGTACCGTTGGTCACATTGCCCCCTCCCAGAAGCGTCTCTGTACCCCGGAGGGCGCCACCTCTGGGTCCGGGCTCTCTAAGCAGTGGCTCCTCCCTCTGCTAATCAATGCATCAGGAGCACCAGATGCATCGACCGCCTCGGGGACCTAACTCCAGCGAGCGTCCGATAAACCCCGTTCGGACCGCTCGGAAGTCACAGGGTAGTGTGTCTACACTTAATACACCAAACTTTATAAACCTACTACTATTTGTTTCGAAATTAACCTAATAGTTTTCCGAGTTTATTGTGATCAATAACTTATTCTATCTTCTTAATATGGTATTGAAAACTTACTCAAGCTTATTAAATGTGTAATTTGTGAGTCCATTTAGTGTCACATCAGTAAACCAGGCGTCATATTTGAAACGGTTCTGAGGCATATTGTGTTGCCTCAATCTTATACTCGGTACCTTCAACGGCTCCAAAGGCTGTATACCAAAAGATGGTATACCGAGTGCTAAAAGTTGTCTTGCCTGTTCTGCTACTCGTTTTATGCATTCAGCTACGTTAGGGTCACTATAATGACATACCGGCTTCTTGGCTAGGGAAGTACAAATTTAATGATTAGTTTTGATAGTATATAGTAAAGACAACAGATGTACGTTAAGGTCTGGAAGTTCTGGACACCATCATGGAACAGGTAGCGTCGGTAGACCTCTTATGAGATGGACTAACCACCAAAAGGTTGCGGAGAAGCCCTGTATACAAGCGGCACAAGATTGTGTAGTGTGGAAGTCCCGTGAACTATTTCCAGCAATGGACATTGACGTTGAAGAAGAAACAGATGATTCTTATTGATGCTGCATACTAATATTATAAATAAGAAAGTGTGTGTTTGTTGCATTTCAATGAAATAATTTTTGGCAGAGGGATAAATGAAAGGAGAAAGAACTCTTTATCTCGATAATGTCCATGCAATTCGTAAGTGAAGTTAGTGGTTGTATATATTATCAAAATATAATTCTCTTAGTTATCTATGATAATACTTAATTCATATGTTAAGTTGGCATGAATAAGTGCCTCGGATTGGTTCAAAACTAGTCGGGCTAACCTGATAGAATAAGCCGCGAGTATAGCCGGTGCTAAATATTAACTATAAATACTACTCACGATAGTTTAAATTTAAAACTCGTTTATAATTTCTGTGAACTAGAGAATTGAACTTAGAATTTAGGGTTTATGAATTATGGCAAAAATTTCTTGTTCTTTAACACCTTTATCCAGATTTCTTGTGAACATATCAGTGTAAAATAGTCAAAAGAGCGCGTCGTACTTACCCATTTCTTCCATATTATCGCTAACATTTGTGCTATTCTCCGGGAATCGCCTACAAATCACACCACTAGTAAAAATAACTAAGATTAAGAATTTAATTAACGCGATCATCATGATGTCTGTCTACTTTAACTGAATATCCATCTAAGACTGCCAATGAGCCATTTTGCCTTTATAATAGATCTAACAGGTTAATATTGTAGCCATATGTGGAAAAAATTTGACCTCGGATCTAAGGTCTACAGGACATGTAATGTGAGGCTCAATGGAAGTACTTTACGCATCGACTGAGATTGACGAACGACCTCACTGGATAAATATAAATGTTTTTGTGTGATTTCCTTGTTTTTCTAGATCAAAAAATATAGAAAGAGGCAATATTGACATATCTTTTCTGAACCTTAAGAAAAATTTCTCATAAAACCATACAAAAAACCAAAGACTTGCCAATCTATTTTTATTGCGCATGTATGAAACAACAGATCAGATGTTGTTGTTGAATAGATAGATGTAGGGCCAGAGAGTGGTATATGCTTTTTTTACCTCGTTACTGAGGCCCATGCCGGTTAGAGAGTAACATAGGATGGTGTCACCTCGGTACTGTTGTTCGTGAATATGAATACAGAGTAACATAGGCTCTTGTTGCCTTAGAACTGAAGCTTATGAATAAGAAAAGAGAGTAACATAGGCTGGTGTCACCTCGGTACTGTTGTTCATAAATACGAATAGAGAGTAACATAGGCTCTTGTTGCCTTAGTACTGAAGCTGATGAATACGAAAAGAGAGTGACATAAGCTGTAAATCGGAGTTCGCTAAGAGAGTATGTCATATCAAATATTCAAATATTTGTATATACATTGTACAAATATTGAAATACTAGCTTTTACCCGCGATTTCGTTCGCGTGAACTGTCGCTCTAAAGATTGATAATAGATGGCGCTTTTTAGTTTCATCCTATTCCTCTTAATTAACAGGCTTTCTACAGCTTATATAATAAAGTAAACATAATATATATATGTTATTCCGGTATATAAAAAATAATTGTGCTAAATTTAAGCGATATTGGTTCAGCGGATTCGCCGTGAAAGAGTAACAAACATACATCCATACACAAAAACTTTCACATTAATTAGTAGAATTTGTGTATCAGGCTTGCTTGGGCGTTGCGTCACACTACGATTTTATCGTGGAGTTTATCCTCCTGATGATGCTTCGTTTACGAGGGCGAAACGATCGTAGAGATTGTCGTAGTGAGTTTGTGTAGTTCTTGTGTGGTGTGTTATTAGTGGTGGCGTTTTGTGGTACATGTGATGTGGTACGGTGGTATGTCATAAATTGCAGTAATAAGAGACAATAAGGAAAAAAAAACAAATTTTCGAAATAAGTTATTAAAAACCATATTTTAATGTATTTTTATTATTTTATCGAATACGACTCAGACCTTACAATATCCTTGCTAGTACAGGAAGTACAGGAAGCCATTTGCAAGGCAAAAAAGTAGTGCATACAAAAGTGACCTTATGAATCATTAAAGGTATATACTCGTAACTTTATTTAAAATCTACAATAAATGTAATCAAAATGTGTATATAAGCTTCATACAAACATAACTTAGATTTCCAAAAATCATATGTTCTGTATTTCAAGTATATTAATAATTTAAATATTTACAAAAATTATCAAAAATATTTCTAGTTTTTAATTATTTTTAATAATATTTTAAGCGTATAAGTAGTTTATGATAGATATAACTTGTACATTTTTGCTGTAAATATCTTTTTTTAATAATATATCAATTATTCAATGTATACTTTGAAATACTTGGTTATCAAATTTTTATCAATATATACAGTTTTGTAAATCTATTTTTAAATTTCCCCCGTAATATTCCTGTTTATATCAATTTTATTGGTTGTACCGATTTTTTAAATTTTAACTGACTATCGCCTAATACAAATCAGGTACATAAAGCTCTTTGGCGTCTAAGAAGACAAAACTCAAAATAAGAAAATGTCCTGCTACTTTCACCATAGCTTCGTAATTAGAAAAAAGTGGCATACAAAAAAAAACTTAATACCTAGGGCGAATATGTATTTTACGAGACTATTACTATATTTTTCTGTCAAAGACAATCCCAACCCCACGCAAAATAAACCATATCAACTAAAACATTTAGATTTCATTATTAACACTTCTTATAACTAACTTAAGTTAAATATCACAAATGATAGAATTAAATATTAAATTCGTTTAAATTTTTTGTTATTCTATAACAATGCCGACTTTGTAGATTTTCCCATTTAACTTTTCGATATTTGAATATTTGTAGGATTGAGTTTGTTTGCTGCAATCATTATGCTAAAACATAATTTTTTACATTCATTTGTTCTAAAATAGTTTAAATCTTTGTGGATTTTTTATATTTATTGTGGATTTTGCTGTATTAAATTGGCATGACTCCAAACATTGGTTTTAGTTAAAAAGCATGACGTAACAAATGTATCAATACAGCTAATTTTGACTCTAAAGTCAAGCTCAAAAGATTCTGAATATTTTGCATTTTAAGATTTAAATTACATATATATCTACATGCACAATTATTTTGTTTTAAGAAGACAATATTTCCCTATTTGTTTATCTACACTTGTATATATAATACGTGAATATTTGTAGATATATAACATTAATAGTTTTACTTAATTTCGCACGCTTAATATTAAAGTGACCGAATTCAAAATTAGTTTTAATTGAGTTATATACATTGTAATCCTTATTTCAATGCCTATGAAATGACGGTACGAACTATTAAAAAAACTAAAACTAAAACTAATTTCTTGCTCTTCCAAGTTATAGGGTTTTATCACGAGTTTTGTAGGCGCTGCGCTATGCTTTATTGCAATTTGCCACAAAAGAACTTTTTTGAATTAGGTCCCTTTAATACGAAGCGTGTGATTTATACTACGCAGTTAAGTTAGGCGTCGTCGACTAGGATCTCCTTGAGAGGAATACTTCCAAATATTTTATTCATGAAAGCCTTTGCAATAGCGGCGCTAGATTCTTCGATGAGAGGATTAAGAATATCCAGAACAATCCCTGGGCTTCCATTGAAAAATGATTGTGCGGTCTTTGCTGTGAAAAATTAAATATATTTTGTGAAAATGTAGACAACTACTGATAATAGTTAAATTAATAAAAGCTAAAAATATAAATTAATTTAATTTATAAATAAAATTATTTATACAACTATAAAATACTGTAGAGAATTGTTTCAAACTTTAAAAACTATACATATAGTTTTATAATATCATGTTTATTGGAATTAAAAAGATATTATATGATACGCTTAAGTTAATTATGTTAATTTATTAGGTTTATAGTTAATCTTACGAGAACACTAATATTTTGTACCAATTAATTTTATTTTATTCCTATTTATGGATACTATGATTTTCATTTAACGTTAGTAAATTTATATACATTTTTAATAAAAATCTTTGTTACATTAAGTATAACAAAGATTAATAAAAATAAATAAATAAATATAAATATACGGGACACTTACACACACGGTCGTCCGTCTCCAAAATAAATAACTTCATACTTGTGTTATGGGTGAGAGACAACTGGTGAATATATACATACATAATTTTTAAATACATACTTAAATACAAATAATCACCCAGACTCAAAGACCAACAAATTGAATTATAGAAAATGTTGGCCCTCAGTGGGAATCGAACCCACGATCTGTGGAGCTCAGGATCACTACCCACTGCGCCAACGGACCAGTAATAATAGACTCATTAATGTGTCAGCCCAAAACTGTGGTAGTCCAGCGGTAACACCGTGCGACTCTTTCGAGGAGGTCACGGGTTCAAATCTGGGCAGACACCAATGAGTTTTTCTATTAAAATTCTTATGTGTCTAATTAATAATTGCAATTTATCACACGATTTTCGGTGAAGGAAAACATCGTGAGGAAACCTGCATATCTCTAGAGAAATCTGGAGATATGTGTAACCTACCAACCCGCATTAGCAGCGTGGTAGGTCTTAGCTCCAATCCTTCTCTCCAAAAACGGAGAGAAGAGGCCTATTCTCAGCAGTGGGAGAGTAACAGGTCGCTACTTACTAACTAATGTGTTAATACAGTTACTACATTTGATACATTAGTATAACATGTTCCGTTAATACTTACCAGCACCTGGCCGCTCAGTGTCATCTATAGAAACTTGTCCGTTCCCAAATTTTAGTTTAGTGATCATCTTTTCAGCTTGTAAGTATTCCACGCCATCTTTCATTATAGATTTAGCACTGCCTTTAGCTACCACGGCTATTCCGGCTAGAATAGAAAAAAAAATTAAAATCATCTTCTGTCTCTATCAAATGTATCTGATGGGAATAAAAACTTGGTAGTGGGTGAACTCCCCACTAGGTGGAAATATAACCTAGATAATGTCGCAGAAAGCTGTTGGATTTAAGCCGCTATGATTTAATGATGCAGAAATCTAGAAAAATTGAAGAAACAGTTAAAGTCTATTGAATGAAGATCAACCATAGCATACCGAGATAAACAATAAAAAAAGTCAAGTTTTACGATCGCCACGAAACTTTATAACATCAAAAGATTGTCTGAAACTTTCATTAAAATAGACCTATTTTAGCCGTTTCGGAATTTATAATGAAGATACAGACAAACATTTATTTGTATATATTCTATCTTAATATTTAAATGAGTTAATCTTGTATATATATATATTTTCCGAATCTCGGAAACGGCTCCAAGGATTTTCCTGAAATTCAGCATGTAGGAGGTTTTGGGGGAGAAAAATTGATCTAGCTAGGATTTATGTAAAAAAAAATTGTTTTATCCCTATTTTTGGGCATTAAAAAACACTAACATTTATATTGAATTGAATTTTCGCCATTAACTTTCAAGTCGACGTAGCTTATTCGGTTAGCGGGTAGCCTCGAGAAATGTGAGTGCCAAGGATTGATCCCAACTAAATAATTGTTTTTTTCTTTTTTTAAAGTTTTTTTTTGTAAAAAATTACCGAGCGAAGCTCGGTCACCCAGATATTTCATTTTTATATGTTATAGATATGACTATTATACTCGTAAGACAGTCCCCAAAAGCTGTCTGTCTGTATGTGATTGATTTTCTCAAAATGTACTAAAAGGATTTAAGTACGATTTAAACGTAAAAATTTGTACTAAAGGAAGATTCTTCTGGGAGGTTTAAGTTATTAGTACATTATAGTTTTATGTCAATTGTGTTAAAGAGGTCGAGCTGCTGTAAATAAAAAAACTCGCCTGCTTTAGCCGCGTCTGCTGCGTTAACCAATAGAGATACACTAAAGTAATGTACTAAAGAATTGTATATCTACAAAAATACTATAGAATAGTGCGCGATAGCATGTTTCTATCTCTTATGGTTAACTCGCAATAACCACTTTTGTGTCTTTTGTGAAACACTGATAAACGCGGATGAAGCCGCAAGCATAACTGGTATTAGATAACAAAAAACAACAGAGTTTTGTGTATTTTTATGCTGTTTTTTTATACACTCTTTTTCTTTTATACTCACTAAAGTTGCTGCTGAGTTTCCCCTTGCCATTGATGTCCAGGGTAAGGATGCGGGACCCTCTCACGTCGTAGTCAGCTGTCACGTCCAATTTTGGAATCGTAATACGTGCTTCTCCTACATATTTATTGTTCAGGTTCAATCTGTAAAGGTGCACAAAGTTTTAATATACTTAATTAAATTAATTGAAAATAAAAAAACATTACTCTATAATGGTAGACTTTATCCCACTCTAAGTGGGGTGAACAAAAAATAGTAACGTCAGCAGCATAATATACGAGGTGTGTTCAAAAAGTATCGCGAATTTTGTGTATTTTCAAAAACTATTTATTTATTCGTGAATATTTATTTTGTCCCCTTCAAAGTAGTCCCCCAGGGATATTATACACTTGTGCCAACGTTTTTTCCAATCTTCGAAGCACTTCAAAAAATAATTTTTTTGTATCTTGTTCAGCTCCTCCTTCGATGCCGTCTTTATCTCGTCAGTCGTGGCGTAGTGTCGTCCTTTCATGGGCCTTTTCGATTTCGGGAACAAGAAAAAGTCACAGGGGGCCAGATCTGGGGAATAAGGTGGCTGCGGTATCATTAGTGTGTTGTTTTTGGCCAAGAAGTCGCGTACAAGCAGCGATGTGTGAGCAGGGGCGTTATCGTGGTCCATTTTTTTGAATAAGTAAAAATCGAAGACGAACCAAAACACGTGCAAGCAAAACAGCTGTCAACAATTAACTGAAAATTCAAATAGGCCAAACTTGTCAGCATAAGTGAGGGACAAATGTACCAACATAACGCTACAAAAAAAACAAAATTCGAATATACGTAACCCGAGAAAATTCAAAATTCGCGATACTTTTTGAACACACCTCGTAGTATTTTTAAGAAGATATAAAAATATATTTAAAAAATAAATAATCGAGCTGGCAGGTAAGTCTGGATCCCGACTTGTGATTTGTGATTGATAGTAAAATTACCCTTTTATTTGTTATAATTTTGTAAATGTGCCTGAAAACAGAAAACAAAAAAGCATTTTTTTTAAATGAAACCTAGCTAGACTGATTTATTGTCCCCGTAATTTAGAATATAAGGGCAATCCTAAATTTCATAAAAATCGTCGAAGCCGTTTTCGAAATTTAGATTTATATATACATATTTTTAAAAATGCGCTCAAGAACTAATTATTCACAAAATATTAATATAATATACACAGAAAGTTAGGTAAGTTGGATACTTAATGCGGCAATATTATGTAGAACCGTCCTCATGTATACTTAAGCACAAAAATTTATGTGTATGCAATACCTTATCTTAATTTATAATTTGTTTGACTTAAAAATAGAACCATATTTTTGGGCCACTGTGTAAGAATTGCGATAACTTCGCTCCAGTGGAGCGGGACAAGTAACGAGTACATTGGGAAATGGTGAAAGTACAGACCCAATGTCTGGTGTACAGTGGTATACACAATAGAATAGACCACCCTCATTTCTTACCGTGATGTCGTAAAAGGCGGCTAAGATAAGTCGACCCGTTGTGTGGTTTCGGGGTGAGTAGAATAGACCACCCTCATTTCTTACCGAGGTGTCGTAAAAGGCGACTAAGGTAAGTTAACAGACCATGTGGTATCCGGTTGAGTAGAATAGACCATCCTCATTTCTTACCGAGGTGTCGTAAAAGGCGACTAAGGTGAGTTGACCACCCTCTTTTGTGAAATACCTCGGTCGTGATATACCTAGCCAAATCATGTAACAACATGTTTATATGTTGTGCCGACCCCACTTAGAGTGGGATGAGGACAGGCGAGTGATGATGATAAGTTAGGTATATAGGATCGATTCCCACACCCGGTGCTTTTTCATTTTTTTGTTTTGCATTTTTTTGTATCTCTTAAAAAATTACGAGGTTACTTAGGTACTAATATCTTAAATGAGTTTAATTACTTGAGTTTTTCAATCTTGAAGTTCGACCCTCCATACGCCTTCATATTCTTCACGGTAGCTTTCAATCTCAAATTGTTAGCTGTTCTATCCAACTTCAATGTAGGAACAGCGAAAGGTTCCAAAGGTGGAACACTAATTTCGGGAATTCCGTTCAGAAGTCTCGGCTTCACAACTTCTACTGCTTGTAGTATACATTTTTCAATTTCTGGATCACTACGTTTGCATTGCGGGAAATCGTCAGCTGGAAAGTAATTAAATTTTTCACTTTATATTTATTATCCATAGGGATGTATTAACATAAATGCAATTTTGGTTATATATTGTTTTTTCTAGACTTCCGCAGTGTGCAAAGAATAGTACCACCCTCATTTCTTACCGAGGTGTCGTAAAAGGCGACTAAGGTAAGTCGACCCGCCGTGTGGTATCCGACTGAGTAGATCAGACCGCCCTCTTTCCTTACCGAGGTGTCGTAGAAGGCGACTAATGTAAATTGACGCACCGTGTGGTATCCGGCTGAGTAGAATAGACCACCCTCATTTCTTACCGAGGTGTCGTAAAATACGACTAAGGTAAATTGATTCAGGCAGGCGGCCGGTCGTAAAATGAATAGGCAAATCATGTGACAACATTAAATAAACATACGGGTCACATCGCGTTATAATCGATTACCTTAGTATAACTCGCGAAAGAAATCGTTGCAAGCTATATCGCGTGCGGATAATATCAGTGTCGTGTGCAACAGACTTTATATGGATTGTGCGGTTCAAGTGCGGGTAGATGAACAAAATAATGACTGTAGTACTCGGGAACGAAGACGCCGCGGCGCTCCAGTCAGTTCGTGACCACGGTGGATGCAACTCTGCCGAAACGTCGAACCTTATACTAAGGTAATCGATTATAACGCGATGTGACCCGTATGTTTATTTAATAATCAGTATGAATCGCGAAAGTTTAAAATCTACTATGTGACAACATGTTTATAACATGTTGTGCCGACCCCACTTAGAGTGGGACAAGGGCAGCAGGATGATGATTGTTTTTTCTGGACTGGCTGGCTGATTTGGACTGACGACGTCAATAAAGCTCGCGGGGGGACTCAGGATTATGTATTGCTTACAACGTCTTGTATGAGACAATGAAAGTTTTAATTGATTATCCAAACTTTAAATTTGGCGTTAGCTGCTTTAGGAATTCTAAGCTAGGATAAACCTGTTTTGAAAGTCAATGGTTTATGCTCGTAACTGCAAACAATATGAACGGCATTCCTTAATAATTATAAAACAAAGTCCCCAAAAGCTATCCGTCTGTATGTGGCCGATTTTCACAAAATCTACTAAAACGATTTTTGTACGGTTTAATAGTAATAGGTTAGGTTAGTTAGGAAGGTTAGGGAAATAGGTTTAATAGTGTAATTCTTCCGGAAGGCCTAGGTTAATAGTTCGTTATGGTTTTTTGTTGTAAGTAAATTGTGTTGATAAGTTCCCCTAGTATTTAAAAAACTCGCTTTCTTGGAGCTTAAGTTGCATTTGCTGCGTTAACTAACAGAGATACAATAAAGAAATGTACTAGAGAATTGTAGATCGACAAAAATACTAAAAAGAAGTCCATGACAGCATATCTCTATCTCTAATGGTTAACTACTTTTATGTTCAAAATTTCAATTTAATAGTCTGATCACGACGCGGGTGAAGTCTATATACGTGGAACTTACATGCTATATATGTAAGTATTATGTACCTGAATTTCCAATTCAGCTGGTTGGTATGGGTGTTGGTTAACCCCTATTGTAACTAATAGTGTTGATGGTTAAAAAAAACAATGCGTAAAACAATCGGATGATAACAGACTTTAGTGTTTGATGATCCGCCAACTATGATCATTTATTTCTCAAAGATTTAATGCAGCTATGTAAATATAAATAAAGTTTGACATAAACATATGTTTAGAAATTGTGTCATCAAAAATTATCCGCCTCCCATTGACCCACCTTGACTTTTGAATAACGTTACCCAAGAACAAACCGCAAACACGAAATAGAATTAAGAATTTAATTTACGAAACAAGTCAATATGTCTCTTGTTTAATTACGACATATCCAGTTCCGTCGCATGCCTATATTGCAAAATCCCGAACTACCTTACGTCAACAGACATAACTAAGTAGCTAAGTACACTAACTAGTTTTAAGTTTAATTAAAGTACCATGTCTATGCCAATTGCCATAATTTAGGTATAAATTTTTTGATGATCCACTATTTCACATTTAAAAGGAACACATGATGCCATATGAATAATGTCATGTAAATAAATTTTACACAAATTTCCATAACGTAATAAACGACTCTTTTTTGAAATATAGGTTAAAGTCATTATATTAGTTAAATTAGTAACAATAGATATTAGTTATAAACATAACATCTCTTTTTTATATGGTTACTATAAACAGTTAGTCCTATCGTACTTCCTACTAATATTATGAATGCGAAAGTTTGTGAATATGGATTATATGTTTCTTACCCTTTCACAGCGAATCCGCTGAACTAATATCGATGAAATTTGGCAAAATTATTGCTTACACACTGGAGTAACATATAGGCTATAGAAATCCTATTCATTGTACA
The DNA here is from genome assembly GCA_029227775.1 of Morpho helenor. Taxonomy (NCBI): domain Eukaryota; kingdom Metazoa; phylum Arthropoda; class Insecta; order Lepidoptera; family Nymphalidae; genus Morpho; species Morpho helenor. The sequence goes on from JARGCU010000008.1 coordinate 4,663,456, forward strand.
GGAATAGAATGAAATTGAAAAGCGCCATCTATTTTTAACCTATCACGCGATTACAGTCAGCTAACGAAGTTGCATGTCAAAGTTAGTAATATATAAGTAATGGCATCAAGAAGAATAGAAGATTAAGTTACAAAGCTGAAGTTTATATGGAATTGTAACAATTACTAGGATTTTTTTAAGAACTTAAAAAAAAATTACAAATACTAAGTAAATACTTCGAAATATAAACTTCTTTATATTCATTTTATAATTTATACAAGACCTTACCCTATAAATTCGTAGAACAAGTTTAATGAAACAATAATACGTAAAAGTAAATTGTCCTTGTTTATGTTCCGTTGTATTAAGTATTTTCATTACCTTATACTTAACAGTATTATGATCGTGTTCTATATTTTTACAAAACTTTTTGGTTTTAAACAAAGCCAATATTTCATACATACATAGCTATTTTCAAGAATTTGTCGATTTCTACATAGACGCGACTTCTCCCTATCATTTTATTGGCTTACTATCTTCACAGATGCATATTATTTTGGTAAACAAAAACATACAATCATGCAGTTTGTTGCCTTCAGCACTTATTACCGATACTTCTATTATCTACTTTCTTTAAATCGGTAACCAAAATCCGAAGTATACTCATTTTCATATGTCCTTATTCTTTTTCAACCGATGGCCATCCACTAAAGAACAGATATTTTTAATGCCCTTTTTATTATGGCGGATATAGGGAAGTCCAAAGGGAATAACTAAAACGTTTTCGGTATTTAAAAATATTATATCCCACCCAAGCTTTGCAAAACGTCGCAAATGGATATATGCGGTTAATTAAGTTGTAAGTTGATGTTCATCAAAATAACAGCAATTTACAAGTGGTTCTGATCATCATAAAGTAGAAAAAAATCAGAGAAATAAGTAGACATTGGCAACAAACTTCTTAAGTTGCCTTAGATCCTTCTATGTACTGTCCTTCTTCTTCTTACATGCTGTTTCCCGTATTTAGTCATATTTTGTTGAATATTGTGCGTGACGTACTAATAGTCCTAACGACCGGAAAAGTTTAATTTTTTCAATTATTATGGTATTTCGAGTATGGTATCAAGGTGCAAAAAACTTTGTATTCTTATTGACTGCGACATCTTTTTAATTCCCACTACGGGTAGTAGCGATGTAGACAACATTCTTGAGATAATTCTTCGTTAAAATGACTAGTAATCTTGTAACTAGCATAGATATAAGTTATATAATCTAAGTCATCAAAAAAGTTATACTGCTATCGCATAATTTGTTTTCTTGGTCAATATTTTGATTATGAGATCCATCTAACGGGTCTAATAGACATGTTGTCAAGCCGTTAAAATTTTTACTTAAAACTACAAAAATAATTTTCTTTTTACTTTAATAATTGAAAATATCAATGAATTAATTAAAATTAATAGCATCGATAGCCAAAAAGATGTTTATTTTTAATCTAATCTAGTTTGTTTACTAATATTATGAAATGCGCACTCATCCGTAGAATTATTTATTAGTATTATGTAAGATAGCTTAACGGTTTCCTTGTTTAACTTCTCTATGTGTAAAAATATTAGCTGTGAAGTAAATGTTAGTTAATATAAAATGTTAGTGAGTATGTAATTATACAATTGTATCACATGTTCATAACTAGTTTTTAACGAGTTGTAAACTTGTTTTATACAAAACTAGACCACAGTAAGGAAGCGGACTATAAATATGAGTAAGGAAGCGGACGTCGCTGCAATTTCAATTAAATTAAAACACTCACGTAATACTTTTGCGTATACCGCTACAGCACACACTGCGAGCACTATCGCAATCTTCATTTTGAAAAATATAATTAAATGGACTTAAAATATGATTGTAACGATCGGCTGTCTGTGCACGAATGCGCGCGCTTGCAGAACCCAGCAATATTTGTATGAAAGTAAAGGTGGACTGCATTTAGACTATTGGGCAATTGAAGGAAAATAATCAAACCTCCTGGGAATTGGCGAATGCCTGCAGTGTCTTTTTGGTACTTCCTTATTTACAAAGCAAACTCGAAACTTTAAACAGCTTAAGTTCAGGGTCTATTGAAGATTTTTCCAATACTGTTGTTACAGTTAAGGTTATGAAATTAAATGAAAACCTCTAAACATTTGTACACCATTAACTTCTACAATTTGAAATGATATCTTGAATTTCGATGAATGATGTAATGGAATGAATGGTGATGGTCTACATCTTCTTATTTCAAATCAATCTATCATAACGCCAGAATTTTGCAAACATAACTAAACATTTTTAAATGACAACTGACCGTTTATAGTGGCATTGATTATGACTCAATTACTTGTTTACAATTTGTTTTCAATTAATAGAATTACAAGTCAACATTAATTGTAAGTGAAATTGATTATTTATTTATTGAAATTGACTTTTTAGTGTTACGAAAAATTAAGTTCTTTAAACTTCATTTGTCATTAGCATCGGATTGCATGTTAAATTAGGATAGTGGATGCTTCTGTAGTTGTTAGAGGTTTTGAATTTTCATTTTGTTACAGGATCTTATTGAAAGGCTTCTACAGTACGGATGTAATTAAATGTCACTAATTAATATCTCTGTTTTCTCATTTGCTGGACATAGGTCTCTTCCCATGATCTACATCAAACACGATCATGAGCGGGCTGAATCCAGCGGCTACCCGACCTCTTTGAGGTCGACAGTCCATCTCGTCAACAGTCTATCTACCGATTCTGCGTTTTCGGGTACGTGTTCGCCATTCCAACACATTAAGACCGCAACGCCCATCGGTTCTCCGCATTAGTGCCATGCCTATCCTCACTTCAGCTTCGCGACACTCTGAGCTATGTCGGTGACTTTGATTCTTCTACGTATCTGCTCATTTCTGATTTGATCACGCGGCGATGCTACAAGCATAAATCGCTAATTCGCCCGTTGAGTGACTCTGAGCTTTCTTATAAGGCCTATCGTCAGGGACCACCTTTCGGATCCGTATGGTATCACTAGCAACACTGTTCGTGGAGTTTGGTCGTGCCTAAAGAGGCATTTATCTTGAGTTTTTTTGGACAATAAGATCTCGCGTAGCTTCTCGAACGCTGAATATTTTTAAAAGTAGACTTTTAATGGGCGTTTGTAACGTATCTGATTAGTTTAGGAGTATGATCACCATTGAAACGAGTGTTTTGGGGGCAACAATATGATGTGACGTTGCAATAACTTCAGTAAGTGTTAAGGCCGTCCTCAACATTTACTGAATAGTGTTCCTTTTTCAAACATCATTTTTCTACGCATAAGTAAACGTTTATTGCCCCGTTATTAAGCCCCCGCGTGTTAAGCGGCCAGACCGTGCGGCCAAGTCGCCGCGGCCAAATAATTCATTCATGATATATAACGCAAGTGTGTATATATTGGCCGCGCAGGCAGCTGGAATATACCGGCCTGCATGTTACCAGGTGTCAAATGCGACCAACTAGATTCACCGTTTCGCAGGAAATAGATCAGTGTGCACGTTATTTTTGCAGCGGCCACGGGTATTATGCGTACAAGATGTCTTTTGAAAGCTTTTTGTCACTACGTGATCGCAGATGAATTGATCTGTCGCGCGGCCAGTATGCGGCGACTATTATATTATTAATTTAGTTAGTGTAAAGTAAAGTTGCAAATAAAAGCTTGTGATTTGATTCGAGTACAGAAAGGCTATGTTTTTTAACACAGTTTCAAGATGGAATATGGTTTGAACAGTCTTATTGTACTTAGAGTAGAGACTATACAGGTTTATTTGTGGACTGCTATCATAATTTCAGAATCACTAATATATAGATATTGTCTCATCTTATTGCAGTGCAGGCTACTGCCGGAAACTGAAGTACTTTATGGCTGCAAGATCTTTGACCTCTTTCGACTGTATTACGTGATTCTTTAGAGAGTGGGTACATCTAAGCTTAGATCTAAGAGCAGCTTTACATGCGATGTGTATAATTATTTTTTCAAATAAATAGCTAAAACGATAATGTCGCACGATTAGTATTTAAAGTGACCGAATTTTAAAAGGTGTTTTTCCAAATTGCAATAAATCATAGCGTAGAGCCTACAAAACTGTTTAGTGAAAAAAGACACATAAATTGGTAGAGCAATTTTTTTTAAGATTTCGAAGCGTGATTTTATAATTTTTAATCTTCATACATATTATAGAACAAAGATCCCGGTATCTTGTCTGTCTGTATGTGAACGAATTTCTTTGAATCCAATGAACAGATTTTTGTACAGTTTTTACTAAAAGATATTCTCCTTCATCGCAATTCTTGAGGAGGGTTAGTTGATAGTACATTATATTAGAATTCTTGCGGAGTCGGTCTTTACGTGCGGAAAACTTGGTGACACACTGATTTTCACACGAGCGCAACCGCGGGCACAGCTATTTTTGAAATCACCCAGAAGTGGGATAGTAAAGTCAGCTACATTAGTTTTAGCTAAATGTAATGTAATTGAGTTCATTATATTGCACTCATTATAAAACTGTTACGCTAAGAATATCTGTGTGTAATACTGATATACAAAAAAAATATACTGTTCCATACCATATTACATAAAGTTCGTAATACTGACCGTTCAGTTTGGTTACCCAATCGATCCGTCGCCTTATTCCAATGCAGTGACATTTTGTATTTTTTTAAACAGTCAAATCCATCCGGGTTCTAGACAGTTTGATTGGATTGTTATATCTCCTAGTTGTAAATTAAAAGTAACGGCCTGTTACTATTCCACTGCTGAGCATAGGCCTCCTCTCTCCGTTTTTGATGAGAAGGGTTCGAGCTAAGACCTATCACGCTGTTCCAATGCATACTGGTAGATTACTCATATCACCAGAATTATCTTGAGATATGCAGGTTTCCTCACGTTGAAACGTGTGATTAATTACAATTATCAATTCATTAGTGCCTACATGTTTGAACCCACGACTCCCTCGAAAACGGAACACGGTCTCATCTTTAGGCTATCACTGCTTATTCCCTGGTTATTTGGTTTAAATTGATGTTACCAGTAGTAACTGGAAACCAGCGGCGCAGTAACTTGTAGTGTGCAAAATGGAGAGATCTATGTCCGACTATATCTTCTTATATGATCTTTGTCTGGCGATTATGAAAACTGAAATTTCGATAAAAATTTATAAGTCCATTTCTTATTTACAATTTATCACGCTCTTTTCGGTAAAGGAAAACATCATAAGTAACCTTTGAGTATCTCTAAATAAGTCCTGGGCTTTTTCTGCTTCTTCTTTAAGAAGAAAAAGGTCCTGGTGATAATCGCTATCTTATGCCAATGCAAAAATTGCTAACAATATGACATCAATTAAAAAATATTTAATTTGCAGAATTTTGGACCCATAGAGTCGTTCAAAGATTTATGATCTCTGACAACCTAGTTATTATGCCTACAGTGATTGGATAATATCTGTAAAAACCCCAACAGGTTCGATACTAGTCGGGTAATCCCGATATGTAATGTCGTTACAAAATCTGTCAACCCAAATTATACTACACAAAAAGATTTCGTTGTAAAAAAAATCCCAATATAATAATTTCCTAATATGTATTGCTTGCTTTTATTTAATTCTATAAAAATATACAGATTAAAGTTGTTTTTATTCATTCATCATTGTCCTGCCTTATCCCACTCTTAAATGGAGTTATAACACGTTATAAACATGCAACATGATTTAGCTATTTCTTTACGATCTCAACATACCTTTGTCGCCTTTTACGACACCTCGGTAAAAAATGAGGGTGGTCTATTTTACTCAGCCGGATACCACACGGCAACCAACTTGTTATTCGTTATTTCAGAAATATATTCATGGTACAAGGTCGAAATAAATTGCGAGCTGCCTTGCCTCAAATAATGATTTTATTATCTTACACACGCATTACCGGTTCATACATACAGCGAAAGTGACCTAGCCGCGGCAGTTTCTTAAGGCAAAAACAGTATTTTATGTAATTTTTCAACACAATTTTTTTATTTATGAGAAACCATGAGAATTCAAGAGCATACCGAGTAATCGGTAGTGAAGTATAATAATTTACTTATAATAATGTAAGGTTAACGCTCTTTGAATACTACTAATATTATAAATGAGAAAGTTTGTTAGTATGGATGGTATGTTAGTTACTCCTTTGCGGCAAATCCGCTGAACCAAATTAAAATGTGGATAATTATTATCGATACACCGTAATAAAATATAAGCTATAGAAATCCTATAAAGATAAAGTAGCCTAAGTTGCTCCTTTATCTTCCAGTAAAAGTTCGATAAAAATCGGTTTAGCAGCTCGGGAGAATCTACTATTAACTTAAACCTTCCTCAAGAATTACACTTTTAGTAAAAACCATACAAAATACTTTCAGTAGTTTTTGTTTAAATCGGTCACATACAGACATCTTTTGGGGACTTTGTTTTATAATAAGTATAGATTTAAAAAATCTAGGGTACCCGCGACTTTGTTCGCGCCAACTATACTGTATAAAACAACCTCTACTATGTCTTTTTCCAGTTTATTGTTGCAGACTCCATACTGGCAGACAAAAACTGTAAAATGGAAAAATCTGTCAACAATTTTGTCAGAGTAAATTCATCAGTAAATTATTATACCGTCATGACTCATAAATAATCATTTAAATATGATCTGCAATTGATTTAATAATAAAGTCAATGATTTCAGAATGAAAAATATCGGGTTGGCAATTTTTACACTGACCTTTTTGTGTTTTTGTGAAATAAGTAGTTTGCATTGTCATTCCCTTCACTCATGAGCTCGACCTTAAAAACTTTTGCATCTTCCTTGAATGCAAAAAAAAGAATTTTATATCAATTAGTACTAAAAATACTCACATTGTCTGAGATCGACACAAATAAACCAACACATATTTATTTGGTATAAATATTGAAGTCCCTTTTCAGAAATAACTTTGAGGAAAATGTTAAACCCTGAATCCAACTCGGTTGGACGAACTTAGTTAAACAAGCCTGGTTGTAAAACGAGCTCTCCCAGAACAAAAATAACCTTTGAACAATAACCTAATAATAATAATTAACAGTCCTGGCTGATGGGACCTCTTTGGTCGCTTACGGTAAGAATGGGGGCTGTGGCTGTTCATTTTGGCCCTCAGTGAAAACGGAGCTTGTTAGGGACACAAGTTCTGGACTATATTTGGAAGAAAACGATGCGCACGGCACTAGAGCACGGCACTGGTGCAGTTTGTCAGAGATCCCGGAGCTTCTCTGCAAGTGGGTAGAAATCCCACATATCAGGATCTTCCCTAAGACCTCCGGTATCTTTTAGAAGGCCTCCCCCCCTTGGTAAAAAAATGGGGCATAATACAAAAAAGCTCATAGACACGTAGCGGACGATAAACGATGCCCAATATTAATTGAAGTATTTTAGCTCAACTAGTCTCGAAGTTTAAGTTGATAGAGCACACTGTTTGCAAAAATGACATTGTACATTGTAGACGCTGGCATTACTAGCAGAATTTTGTATTACAAAATTATTATTAAATCATGGTGTTGTAATATTACAAATCAAATCTTTTTAGACATTCTTAACGTGCAATGCTCTTCCATTACCATTCCATACTAATATCACATTAGCATTTACTATTTGGTTGTGGAGTCTATGTGGAGTGCCCCTGATGACATTTCGATCATGGGGCTAACGGATTGTTAAATCGTGATTTATTAATTAAATAAATCACGATTATTTATTTAATTTTACTTATATATTATTTAATTTTACCATTGCTTTTACCTGATGGAAGTTAGTGGTCTAAGGTGGTTGCAACCTCTCATTGAAAGAGTTGGACCCCCGAAAAAATGCGTGAACTCAAAAATATTAAAAAACCCCTGTTTCCGTCAGGGAAAACGGACGTAATAACTTTACCAACTTAATTTTAATCTGAAGCCTTGATTGCTTCATTAAACACCTCGCAATTATTTTAATGTCTTTGCAGATATCAAGTATCTAAAAAATAAGTAAACATACTGTTTAAACTACTTAGCGTGTTCAGGTCAAGGTGGATATAAATCACTAGCTGTCAAATAAATAGCATATATGCTAAGCCATAACTATTTCGGTTAAAGTCGTTAAATCAATATTTCCATTGATGAGTGGTAGTGAATGTATATAATGCTACTGTAGTGGTATTTTCATGAATCCTACGTCTATCTTTAATACTTAAATGAGTTTAACTTGTATGTATGTATATATATATATATATATATATATATATATATATATATATATATATATATATATATATATATATATATATAAATATATTTATCTTGGAAACGGCTTCAACGATTTTCATGAAGTTTGGCTGTAGGGTTTGTTAGGGTAGTTTTGGTTTCATAAAAAAAGTCTTTTTATCCCTGTTTTTGGGAAAATACCAAAATTTACGTTAAATTCAAAAAACAATTTTTACCGTCAAAAGTAAAATTTTGGTAGCTCATTTGGAAAACTAGCAGTCTAGAGGGGTGAAAATACCTAGGTTCGAGTCCCACATGCCCAACTATTTTTATTTACTTTTCATTTTTTTTATATCTTTAATAAATTACCGAGAAAGGGTCAGTCGTCCAATTTTATTTTATTAAACGGATAGAACAGTCTGCGTTTAGCATTACATAGATCTTCTTTTATCGTTGATTACCATTACTTATGCAGGTTTTTACCGCTAATTGCTGTCTGCATTTAAGTAAAAATATTTTTTTCCATTGCCTATTAGGCACATTTCTATCGAGATAGACCTCAAATCACTTCGCTCCCAGTTTAGTCGTTTATTTTTTATGACAGCATATGATTATCACTTAATTAACTTTTTGCGACGAAAATATATATGCGATATTTTTATTTATCTGCATAGGTAGGTTAAAGTTCGTCGATTGTGGAGAAAATCGTACAGCTCGCTGCGCCGCGCGTTTTCTTTTAAGACGTAACCACTTCTGATAATAAATCTGTTTTGACCATAAAACTAGACAGCGTCAATTCTCGATATCGCATTATGGCCTCATGCAAAATTGTAGCCTTTTCGAGAACTTATAACTATGTTTTAATAAATTTTTGTACTTACCTCTCCCTCTCATGACGAAAGCTCTTGTAATCAGTTTTGTTTCTGCATATCCTGTATTCCTAGGGTATTTGCAATCTTTAAAAGGTTTATTAGCAACTACTACTAATCGAATTGGTGTCAGGGTTTCACATAGTTATAGGCGAAACTAACAAGCTGCTAATATAGGGTTTATTTAAGCAATATCCTGTACTTATACGTTTGCTGTGTCGTTTAATTGTACCTATGAATTACACGTTTCAGAACAATCATGATTTTACTCATATCACATTGATCCTCGCCTATGAGCCTCGCATTTGAACTTAATTTTACAAAATTTCATATCAAAAGTAATTTATTAATATATTAATATAGTTAATGTATAGAACCGGCTATACTCACGTGTTATTCTATCGGGTTAGCCTCACTAATTTCGAACCCATCCGGGGCACTTATTCATGAGCTCTTTACACGACTTTATCGCGGCGGGAACTGCAAAATAAAGGTCGTGTAAAGAGCTCATGAATAGAGTATAGCCGGTTCTATACATTAAATATGAATACTACTCACGATAGTTTAAATTTAAAAATATATATGTTTTTAATATTATATTATTGTACAGGTTACAACGTTTAACTAAATGGTTGCGGTGTTAATTGAATAAACAACTGATTTTTTTTATTTTCAATCAGGGCTGGCATTATCTCACTTATAAAAACTATAGTATGGAAGATGATGTTTTACAAAGGAAATTCACAACAACAAACAAGCAATACGGTTTTGAAACGACGATATAAATCAAAATGCCGCCGTGTGATAACTGGCTGAGTAGAATAGACCACCCTCATTTTTTATCGAGGTGTGGTAAAAGACGATTAAGGTGAGTCGGCTCGCCATGTGGTATCCGGTTGAGTGGAATTGACCACCCTCTTTCTTAACGAGGTTTCGTAAAATACATAGTCAAATCATGTGACAAAATGTTTATAACATGTTGTGCCGATCTAACTTAAAGTGGGATAAGGGCAAGAGGACGATGATAATATTTCTGTACCTTCCATTATACATACCTACCTTTCATCCTTATGTGAAATAGAAATAAACTAAAAAAAAAATAAGTACATACGTTTTCGATGAAAATTCGTAACAATGAAGTTAAATTCAGAACATTGTTATCATATCATCATCATCTTCCTATCCTTATCCCACACTAAGTGGGGTCGGCACAACATGTTACAAACATGTTGTCAAATGATTTGGCTACGTATTTTACTACCGGCCGCCTGCCTAACGTTAACTTACCTTAGCCGTATTTTACGACACCTCGGTAAGAAAGAGGGTGGTATATTTTACTCAAACGGATACCACACGGCGGGTCGACTTACCTTACTCGCCTTTTACGACACCTCGGTAAGAATGAGGGTGGTACTATTCGATTCAGCATGATACCACACGGGATAACATTGTTATCATAGTTTTATAAAAAGGATGTTATCATATAAAACAAGTTTAGGTGTTTTATTTAATAGAATTTGTAAAAAATATACAAAAATTTGAGCCAATATGAGACAAATCATGCTTATTAAGACAGGTAATTATCATCCATGCATTAATAATAAAGAAAATAATACAAAGACATTTACATATTATATTTTGAAACCCATATTACTTATTACTCTGTTTTCTTAAAGCCCAAAATTTAATTATTACCCATTTATTACTTACACCAAATAGTAAATGAAAATTTATTTACACAACGCTAAAAAAGCTAGTAGCCCAACATCTCAAATTATAGCAATAAAATTTATATAATAAAATAATCAATAACATAGACATATATTTTAGTTTGATTTCCATGTAAATTTAAAATCTCTATTGCTATTTATACGCCTTTGTCTTGCGGTCAATTAAATAAAATATTTTTATATAAACTGTCTCTTATGTGAATCTCTTAATAATTGAACAATTCATAATTTTTCAAGACAATACTAAACCCCTGGTTAATAGAAGATTATGGTAAATATATAAGATCTCTATTTTCATTGTGATGAATACTACAAAGTTTAGAATACCCATAGACTTCCTAGACGAACGATGTACTTAGTGCGAGTTTTTTTAACCTACTCGCGCGTTAGCGTAACGCCCATTTGTATGACGGTACAACAGCGACATCTAGTGACCGCTGTTTCACTGCCATATAATTTGCGTTACGCTAACGCGATTAAGTAGGTGAAAACATTCGCACTAAGCACACAGCTTAATGATCTTATGCATACGAAGAATCTAGCAATAATTATAATCGTAATTTTTATTAAATGTCATTTTACACGGTCATTTTGTAATGCTATTTTAATTTGCAGATTTAAAATTACATATTTATTTAAGAAAACGAAAATAAAATAAAATTTATAAATATAATTAACTACATTTATAAGCTGTGATAGCCCAGCGATAGCGTGCAACTCTTTCAAGGAGGTTAAGGGTTCAAACCCGAGCATACTCCAATGAGTTTTTCTGTTAAAAAACATATGTGTCTAATTGATCATTTCAATTTATCACACGCTTTCGGTGAAGGAAAACATTGAGAGGAATCCTGTATATCTCTAGAGAATTCTGGAGATATGTGTAACTTACCAATCTACATTGAAGCAGCGTGGTAGGTCTTTGCTCCAATCCTTCTCTCCAAAAACGGAGAAAAGAGGCCTATTCCCAGCAGTGGGAGAGTAACAGGCCGTTACTTTACTTTTAATTATTTGTGTAAAAATAATACCTTTCGTTGATAAGCCAAGGGAGAAGGTAATTTTAGATCTGCGAAATAAATAGCGAACCCAAATCGAGTTGATTATTATAAAATATCACATCACGTATCACTATACCCTAACACTAATATAACTCATTAAAATCAAGGGAATAGTTCTTTATAAGTGAACTTCGACGTTATTTTATTTGCCATCTCCGTGAAGAGATCTGCGAGACTGCGTTCTAACACCGGACTGATTTCTTGAAGGAAAACCTGTGAGTTTTCGTTGATCACTCTGTTGGTGGCGGGCCCCAGGATTGGATCTCCGTCGAATAGATTGGTAAGGTATATGGAGGACTCTCCTACACGCAGTTTGACCTTCATCGGTTCAAAAGTAAGATATTCCTCATCACCTCTTTTCTCTTTGAAACCACGCATCGTGACGTTGCACGCGTAATCCTCTGTAAGAAGAGTGAAATAAGAGATTAATTGCATGATTTAGTAATGAACAACCGATAATAACATAAGTTTTAATTGATTAAACCTGTTTAATTTTTTTTTAAATATATCTATATCTATACTTATTATAAAACAAAGTCCCCAAAATTGTCTGCCAGTATGTGATTGTGATTTTATAAAAATCTACTGAACGGATTTTTGTACGAGTTTTACTAAAAGTGCAATTCTTCCAGAAGGTTTGGAAGATTAGTACATTCCGGTTTTATATAAAATGTGATAAATTGGTCGTCTTTTTTTAAAAAAACGTGCCTGGAACTAAAGTCGCATGCGCCGCTTACAACACACAATTATAGATTTACTAAAATACTGCAGAAAAGTCCGCGACAGCGTGTCTCTATTTCTTTTGGATAACTCACAATAACTACGTACAATAATACTATACAGGCGAAAATTCAGGCTTAGTATGATATATTCCTAAAAATTATTATAGTACGTGCTTTAAAACTTGGGACCCTTTTTTCAGTTCGCCTGCGATTGCCAAATTGAATTAATTCAGTTATTTTGTTTGTGTATTTATCATAGGATTTTAAAATATTGTACTGTAATACTGTATTGTACCGTAATACTGTAGATGTATTACTACATCTTAAAAATTTCGGTGTTTTGCAATCGCTTGTAGGGTTTAGGATATCAGCTTGCTACTAAGCTACTGGCCAAGCCGTATAAGAACCAATAAATAGTGTTATTCCTATTTTTCTCGTAAGCGTTTGTAGTTTTTATTTACACCTATTATAATATTAGATCGAGGTGAAATATTAATCTACAGTAATATGAATAATAATAGTAGTTTAATATGAGTAAACTGTCATAAGAGTGATAATATAATACCACGTATTATATTATCACTTTTATTACAGTTTTCCATCCGATAGACATTCACTGCTGAATTTTTTTAGAAATTTTCACGCCACGCTCTCGCTATTTGATTCCAATGGTACTTTGCGACCTGATTGATTTCATTTCTCCAACTAAATGGACTGTATAATTCTACACACCTAATCCTACACACTCGCGCACCCACACACACGCACGCACGCACACACACACACACACAATTCCGCGATCCGCTGAAGCGCCTCGAACCTTATAGCGTGGCAATCCCTAAAACACCAATGTCCAACAGAAGTCTATCAATTAAAACGTACGCGCAAGTATATTCTGGGTAAAATTCCACGGTTACAACAGTTTAGGATATTGAATAATACGAGTACCTTTTAACCTACTTATGCCGGAGTCGTAACAGCAAAAACTCACGTTAGAGTTACTGCGTAACGGTAACCGATTAACACACATTTTGTCATAGGTGCTGTTAACTATTGTTATACATTGCTTTGACTTTATTCACGCCTGTCCATGAAAGGAAATTAATATGTTTACGTGAACAAAAGTTATGCTTGAGCGTATTCCTGCTTTACGAACTTGTTAGCTTAAAGTTTGTAGCGATCTTTTTTCTTCCTATATATATCGATATATCTGGGCGACGAACCGATAAGATTAATTGCCCATTCCTCGAATCCTCTACTAAGTTTAGCGGGCTACTCCTCCTTAAAACAAATCTATGCATGTCATTCTTTTGAGTCACTGATAGTAACTTGTTTATATATACTCTCATTTTTATCCCGCTTGTATTTAAATGTTAAAGCAAGGGCTGAAATTTCAAACACATTGTCTAAAGTTTTAGTCTTTCCCACATAAGATTACCTTAACACTTAGGGCGGAGCGTTATTACACGTTAAATTTGACAAAACGCTAATTGACACAACGCTTATAACATCAACAAAAAATATGTCTTTCCTTAAGCAACGTGCATTAACGGCTGAAGCTTGTACCGATTCCTTCAAGCTATGTCATTGTGCCGTTTTATTTTAAACTTTTGGACTGATAGCGACGTTACGTGTTAATTTTTGTACACGTGTATCATAAGAAATACGTCATTAAACGTATATAGTGAGTGATATAAGTATAATACGTCATGTATTTTGTATTGGAAAATGTTGTGCCGTACAACAAACATTTTGCCCCATCCAAAGTCATGACATGCTTATATATATGGAACATGTAATTTTATTCTTCGTATGGGGCGATTTGAAAAGGCATATGCATCGCTTAAAATGTTAAGAGATAGCATCTTTAACATCAAAGAATGTGCCTATGCATATAGACGTATGTCGAATGCCAGAAAAGACGGGCCACCAGAGTTCAGGCTAACAATTGACAGAAAAAATTAATTTATATTAGGTGTGGATTGCAAAGATACCATCTAACAATTCTTATTTATGATAAACGAGAGAAGGTTAAAAAATAATACGTCGTTTAAAATTAACAATCACAATTAAGCTCGTTTTAGTATTCTAATAAAGTAAAATAATACTAACTAAAGGATCCCGTGATATTGCCTCGTCCCTGGAGTCGCAACAGCAACACTTGGATGTCCATCTTGTATTTGCCGGCAAAGTCGAGTCTCGGCAGCAGCAATTTGAAGTCAAACCTATTCTTGTCCAGGTCGGACCTGAAAAATTAAACAAAAATATAAATCGACATATTATTTAACACTATTTATCTGGAGATCCGATCAGAGATTCGGTGAAGGAAAACATCGTGAGGAAACCTGCATATCTCTGATATGTGTAACCTATTAATCCGCATTAGAGCAGCGTGGTAGTTGTTAGCTTTAACCCTTCTCTCAAGAAACGGAAAGAGGAGGCCTTACCAAGCAATGGGATTGTAACGGGTTGTGACGTCATGTATTTTATTTTCATATTGCATTTAACACGTTAAGAAGAGTGCATGCATATGAGCTGGGAATGTTGTATGTGAAGGTGGATGTGTGGTGTGACAAGACTGGATAAAATACGTAGTGTAAAAGTTTACAAGAGGAAGTGTGAATGGCGCGCCTATTATAAAGAAGACTAGGAGATTTAAAATGCAAGATTAAAATGATAAGTAAGTAAGTAAGTAGCGGCCTGTTACTCTCCCACTGCTGGGAATAGGCCTCTACTCTCTGTTTTCGGAGAGAAGGATTGGAGTCAAGACCTACCACGCTGCTCCAATGCGGATTGGTAGGTTACACATACCACCAGAATTGTCTAGAGATATGCAGGTTTCCTCACGATGTTTTCCTTCACCGAAAAGCGTGTTGCAATTATCAATTAGACACATAAATTTTAACAGAAAAACTCATTGGTGTCTGCTCGGGTTTGAGCCCGTGACCTTCTCGACAGAGTCGCACGTTGTTACTGCTGGGCTACCACAGCTTTAAGTTTAAAATAGTATGGACATGTAATGAGGAGGGATGAAAATCATGCTACCGAACGAGTGTTAAATATGAATGTGGTTGGATATTTGACTAGAGGTAGGCCAAAAAGAGATGGATGGATTGTGTTAAGTAGCGTATAAAAAGAGTAGCGCCAGAGTTTAATGAATACTAGGAGAGAACGGAAACGAAAAACATGTCGTGCCGATTCCACTTAAGAGTGGAGGAGGGCAGGAGAATGATGATTTTATTTAACACTAGATGCAGCTTTCCTTCACTACAAAAAGGGAAAGCAAAGGGAAAATATTTTGTTCTGCATCTGGTTATACGGTAATAGAATCATAATGGAGTTATTACTTTAATCAATTGTCTCAATTCTGAGTATAAAATTACAAATAAGGGAGTAAATTAATAAAATTATAATAAACAATACAAAGCTAAGCAGTAAGGTATATACGGTCATTAGTCAACAAGTTGTATATGAGCTATGTACACACTGATGTCAATTACGCCTTGACACGCGTTGGCCTCACAAATATTGCACCATTAGGTAAATAAGATGTATTCCTGTGCCTTCATCTCCAGGCCGAAAGGTTGACCATCACGGGGTTTTAGTCAGACCAGTCAGATTCCGGTATCATAGCAATTCCTTGCAAATTACAGTGCAAGGTTATCTCATGTAAAAAGTGGTATTTGTATATGATATCATAAATAATCGTATAAACTATTTCACCATAGATATTGGTGAATAGCCTAAAATTGAAATATAAAACTATAACTACAATTTAATTTAGTTTGTGGCAACGCCGATTATTGTATGAAACAAATATCAGAATTGAATAAATGAAATGATATTTAAAAAAATAACCATAAAGCTTGGCCCTTTTAGCTTTTTAGCTACTTACAGCTTGATATGGTTTTTAATATATAAGAAATAAATTAGATATATGATAAAATATTAAAAACGAGTATTTAAATACAATAATAAAATCTTAGATATGACACAATGGCAGAATTGATGATAAGAAAAATAACCATTTTTTGAAAGTAGTAAAAATTTAATTAGTCAGGAAAAAGTCAATACCTAACGCTAAAACGTTTTCGTAAAGGTGATTTAACTTTAGAAAACAAACTCTGTGCACTCCTACCAAAATAAATAATAGTACTCAAATATAATACTGGAATTCCCATTTATCTAGTAAATTACCAAATCGACCTTCTCTACTTCAATCGTCGTTTTTTGTTTTTATTAAAATGTGTATCTATTTTAATAACTTATTTATTTGTAATAATATTTCAGATATTAAAATCTGCAATGTAACGTTATTTTGTCTGTGTCTTACTTTAACTCTTGTATTATAAAGTCACTGGGTCCCCGGACTTTGACGTCGTTCACGACAGCCGTGAGTTTAGCGCCTTGTGGACCCCGCGCCAGTGCAATCTGGCCGAGGCTCAGAGGTTCGATTCCTGGCACGTCCAACTCGGGAATACCCTGGAATTATACGAAAACTGTCTTGTATTATTATACTTAGAGACGCTCGTTATATAGGATTTAAAGAATCGAAAAATTTGTATAGTTTAGTATTATGTAATAATCTGTGAGATTTTGGGAATAAAAAGTATATAAAATTCAATAAAATATAAATACAATATTTCGTAAAAATTTCAGCAAAATTTGTTCGACACAAACATAATATAGTTTTTATTGTTAAATTAGGAAATTATTAGTAAGGTCTAAATTTACTAAATTCTAAATCATAATGTTTGATATTTGCGTACCAAGTTTTTCTTAACTATAAATTGACTCACTTCGTAGGTTAGCTGGCAGAGATCTCTGTCATAGGGATAAGTTGACCTTTGTACACTTTTTTTACTAATAATGTTTTTTCCAACATTTTTTATGGTACATAAATAAATAAATAAATAGTTTAATGTTACATACATAAAATAATATAGTCCGGTTAACATAAAACAAAAGCGTATTAAAGGTTATGGAAAGTCTAAAAATATTACTAGCACTACGGAAAATTCACTGGATTTTTTAATGAACTTTTATGTTTTATTTCCTTCTTCAAGAACATTATTAACATTATTTTTTTTCGTTTTAGTATTACCTCCTTCGTTAAATTGTTCAGCGTGCTTAAATAATTTTATTAAGCGATCCAACAGACATAAAATGCGAATCTAAGGCATGTTTTCATTTATTTGTTTGACATACTTGGTTATTATGAAAACGTGTGGCAATGACATACTTTCAAAAATTGTTTCAAAAACATTTTTTTTATTTGTATACATTCGAAAGTACTAGCATTTATACTGCAACTTTACCGTACGAAATTACAGTGAACGGGAAAAAACAATAATAGCCAGATAAGGCCATCATGGTTCTTATGATTGTTCGATCAGAACTGATCCAATCATAGTTATTTTTATAGAAACCGGCTATTCTCACGTCTAATTCTATCGGGTTAGCCCGACTAGTATCGAACCTATCCGAGGCATTTAATCAGAGATACCGCCGCTATAACGTCGTGTAAAGAGCTCATAAATAAGTGCAGCGGGTGGGTTCCAAACTAGTCAGGCTAACCCTATAGAAAAAGACGTGAGTATAGCCGGTTTCTATACATTAACTATGAGAGTAGAGTTGACGATTCAAAAGCACTTGTTTTCAAGTTTATTTGAATAAAGAATATTTTGAATTTGAATTTGAATTTGAATTTGAATTTGAATGAATACTACTCACGATAGTTTAAATTGATATGATCCAATCATATAAATGATCTTCAACTTACTACGATTGCGGCTCTAAAGTGTGGCAGGGAAACATATTTTTTAATACTGGATAAACCTGACTAAAGGCAATCTAGACAAGCATTTCGTCCCTTAAGTCTCGTTTCTCGTTTTGCAAAAAGTCTCTTTCACATAAATAGACCCGATTGAATTAATAACCATAATAGGCACTGGACTACATACAACTTATAGCCCAATATGTAGAGCATACATCTGTAAACCAGAGACAATATCGCATATCACGCTGTACTAAACGAAGTAACAGAACATCAGGTTAACATACTTGGCACTTCGAAATTATAGCAAGAAACCTGGGAGTACACGTGTAGCGTTCTTGTCGTCTGAAAGGAGTAGCAGCCTCGATCCACCCTAACGCATTAAAAACCTTAAACCTGTATGCTCATGTTCATAAAAAACAATACATCTATTTGAGGCCCGTAACAGAAAAAAAAAATAGAAATAAATGGAAATACTCCAGTTTTTATTTTCTACATAATATATCGTAACAAATAAAAAATTACACCTCCTAATAGAGACATAATATTAACGATGCATTGTTCTGCATATACCTTACAGAAAATACTCTTTTATGATTATTACATTGTTACAAAAAAAATTACATACTACTCAAACTTTCAATCTTACTTCATATCCTATCATATCAATTTTTCTATTTCTTCAATCATGGCATCTATCGTAGGTATAAAATAGATAGATAGAAGCGACTTTAATTCAAATTCACAAAAAATTCACAAGTCCTTTTGAATCGTAAACCTTATTGCTAATTTCGAACATCTCTTCTTTCAAAACAAACCTAAAAATAAGCAAATGTTACTATTAGTGACATTTGGTTATTTTTACCTTGTGACAGATTGAAGGATAGTTGAATCCAAGTAATTAATTCATATAATAGGTCATGTAAGCCTCGTTTTGATAGTAATGGCAAAGTTAAAAATTCATATAAACAGACAGAAGGATCTATTAAAGTTTTTTAGCTGCGATTATTTCTATTTAAAACAATGTAATACCTATATCTAGCATGTTGGGAAAAAGATAATGAAAACATAATTGAATTATCTTTTAAAATTACGCAGTTATTTAAAGAAACATTGTTTAGGTTAAATCGTATGAGACAAAATTACTTATACGAACTGTAGCGAATTATAATGCAGTGTATTGGTAAATTCATATAATATTTATTGAAATATTTAGTTGTCATTTATCAAATTACTAACTTTTACCCGCGACTTCGTTCGTGTGGACTGTTGTCGTGTGATAGGTCGATAATAGATGGCGCTTTTCAATGTCATCCTATTATTGTATAATTAACAGGATTTATATAACCTATATGTTATTCCGGTATATAAGGAATATTTTTGCCAAATTTCATCAGTTCAGCGGATTCGTCGTGAAAAGGTGACATACATCCATACTCATAAAGTTTCGCATTTATGATATTAGTAGGATATCAAAGTTATATTAGCAAAACAGATAAAATTTGAATCATGGTAAAGTAAGGAACTCGAAATTAATATAGCTTATTGGACCAAGTATATGATCATCCGTGCATGGCTTCATTTTAATATCATCATCCTCCTGCCCTTATCCCACTTTAAGTAGGGTCGGCACAACATGTTTCTAACATCTTGTCACATGATTTGGCTAAGTATTTTACGACCGGCCTGCATGACGTCAACTTTCCTTAGTCTCCTTTTACGACACCTGTGTAAGAAATGAGGGTGGTCTATTCTACTCAGCCGGATAACCACACGACGAGTCAATTAACCTTACTAAATACATAGCTAAATCATGTGACAACATGTTGTGCGGACCCCACTTAGAGTTGGATAAGGGCAGGAAGATGGAGTGTATAAAGCACTAGAAATATTATACATTTCTAACCTTTTTTATTTTACAGATTTATGTTTGGCTGTTTTTATATCATATATGTGTAATAAAAATAAAATAAAAGTAATAAATGTAAAACAAATAGTATAATTTTAAAAAAATGTTTAATAAATTAAAAAAATATATAATTACACTATTTAAATAATAATAATTCAAGTCCCTTAGTCAATTGCTTTACTTAAACAAGGGTAATAACAACATTATCAGTGACATAGAACATGTATAACACTGTTATAACTGAAATAACGTTAGGTGTTATCAAATTTCCGGAATTTTGAAATACATCAAATAGCTAACCTTAAAAAAATACGTGCTTTTTTAGACTGATAAAATTCAAGTAAATGAATCAGCTGTGATGACAAAGGACTTTGTTGTCTTATCATTTTTTTTAAACATCTTAGTATAAAAGGTGTGAACAAACATTTTTCCTCAGTACTCTTGATTTAATATGGAGCTGCACATCATTATTGTTCTTGCAGCATTCGTGATAGTCGGTCAGGTAAGAGTCATTTAAATATTATTACCGTGTGTATAAATATTAAAATTAATATGTTTGTAACTTAAATACGTATTTCAGGAGGAAACCGTACAAGCTGGTGTATGCAACCGTCAATGTTGTAACGTTCTAAGAGTAAAATTACCTCAACGATCCAACATAACGTTGAAATATTCTTCTGAAAATAATTCATGCAATTGTGAACCAGTCAAATGTCCTTGCGATCAGTCAAGTAGTAAGAATAGAACGCAATGTTTTCAGTGTCAAAATTCACGATGCCGAAACTGTAATAGATGTCCATGTTATCGATGCAAAAGGCCCCCTCGTACAAAACTTGATATTATTGTAGATGTCAATTGCACTAAATCGAATAATAATAAACAAAAAGACATGAATAAAAATGATAAAAAACAGGATAAGACACAAAAAAAAAATTCTAAATCGTTAAATCAGCGGTTTTCAACTGCTACTGCTAATTCAACATCCAAATCGACATCAAAAGCACTATCAAACAGCAATCACGAAATCCCATCATCTCAGAAAAAAGATAATTCTGAACTCCCTGAATCATCACAGAATAGTGCTGCAAATACAACACGTAAAAAGACACCTGATCAACTGTCTTCAATTGCTACTGATAATGCAACACCCAAAGCAAAGTCAGATTCACATTCCAGCAATAATCAAGCAGCAGAGACAAAGCAGCCAGCGTCTTCAAAACTTCCTATGTCATCGCATACTACTACTTCACAACCAACACCTACCCAAAGGTCTGATCATCCGTCATCTGCTAATGCGACATCCATATCAAAAGCACAATCAAACCCCAATCAACATAAAACGGTGTCTCAGCAATCAGAACCGACTATGACCCCGATGCCACCTACAATGCCATCTATGACCCCGATGCCACCTACAATGCCACCTATGACCCCGATGCCACCTACAATGCCACCTATGACCCCGATGCCACCTACAATGCCACCTATGAACCCGATGCCACCTACAATGCCATCTATGACCCCGACGCCACCTACGGGTACAATGTCATCTATGCCTACAATGCCTCCGATGCATTACATGTACCCGATGCCATATATGTACCCGATGCCGTCAATGCCCCCCATGAATTACATGCCCTATATGCCCCCGATGACAGGTATGCCATCACTTCCAACACCTACACAAACTTCGGACCGACCATCTTCAACTGCCGCGGGTACTGCAAAATCAGATGCGGAATCTAACAGCAATCTGACACCCTCAAGATCTCAGGAACCTGCACCTCCGACGCCACCTACGCCCCCGATGCCATCTATGCCCCCGATGCCACCGATGCCAAATATGCCAACGAAACCACCTACGCCCCCAATGCCACCAATGCCTCCGACGCCACCTACGCCCCCGATGCCACCTGTGCCCCCGATGCCAGAGATGCCAAATATGCCAACGAAACCACCTACGCCTCCAATGCCTCCGACGCCACCTACGCCCCCGATGCCACCTATGCCCCCGATGCCACCGATGCCAAATATGCCAACGAAACCACCTACGCCCCCAATTCCCCCAATGCCTCCGACACCACCTACACCCCCGATGCCACCAATGTCGATGCCGACGATGCCAAATATGCCAACGATGCCCCTTATGCCCCCTGCACCACCCCAGAATACTACCGCAAAACCAACGCCTACACAAAATTCTGATCAATCATCTTCAACTGCCACTGCCAAAGCGAAGTCTTCGTCAATGTCAGATGCTCAATCCAATAGTAACAAACCAAATGCGCCACCTCAGCAATCAGCACCATCTAAGCCCCCTGCACCACCCCAGAATACTACCGCAAAACCAACGCCTACACAAAATTCTGATCAATCGTCGTCAACTGCTACTGCCAAAGCGATGTCTTCGTCAATGTCAGAGGCTCAATCCAATAGTAGCCAACCAAATGCGCCACCTCAGCAATCAGCACCATCTAAGCCGCCTGCACCACCCCATAATTCTACTGCAAAACCAACGCCTACACAAAATTCTGATCAATCGTCTTCAACTGCCACTGCCAAAGCGATGTCTTCGTCAATGTCAGAGGCTCAATCCAATAGTAGCCAACCAAATGCGCCACCTCAGCAATCAGCACCATCTAAGCCGCCTGCACCACCCCAGAATACTACTGCAAAACCAACGCCTACACAAAATTCTGATCAATCGTCTTCAACTGCCACTGCCAAAGCGATGTCTTCGTCAATGTCAGAGGCTCAATCCAATAGTAGCCAACCAAATGCGCCACCTCAGCAATCAGCACCATCTAAGCCCCCTGTACCATCCCAGAATACTACTGCCAAACCAACGCCTACACAAAATTCTGATCAATCGTCGTCAACTGCTACTGCCAAAGCGATGTCTTCGTCAATGTCAGAGGCTCAATCCAATAGTAGCCAACCAAATGCGCCACCTCAGCAATCTGCACCATCTAAGCCGCCTGCACCACCCCAGAATACTACTGCAAAACCAACGCCTACACAAAATTCTGATCAATCGTCTTCAACTGCCACTGCCAAAGCGATGTCTTCGTCAATGTCAGAGGCTCAATCCAATAGTAGCCAACCAACTGCGCCACCTCAGCAATCAGCACCATCTAAACCCCCTGCACCACCCCAGAATACTACTGCAAAACCAACGCCTACACAAAATTCTGATCAATCGTCGTCAACTGCCACTGCCAAAGCGATGTCTTCGTCAATGTCAGAGGCTCAATCCAATAGTAGCCAACCAAATGCGCCACCTCAGCAATCAGCACCATCTAAGCCGCCTGCACCACCCCAGAATACTACTGCAAAACCAACGCCTACACAAAATTCTGATCAATCGTCTTCAACAGCCACTGCCAAAGCGATGTCTTCGTCAATGTCAGAGGCTCAATCCAATAGTAGCCAACCAAATGCGCCACCTCAGCAATCAGCACCATCTAAGCCGCCTGCACCACCCCAGAATACTACTGCAAAACCAACGCCTACACAAAATTCTGATCAATCGTCGTCAACTGCCACTGCCAAAGCGATGTCTTCGTCAATGTCAGAGGCTCAATCCAATAGTAGCCAACCAAATGCGCCACCTCAGCAATCAGCACCATCTAAGCCCCCTGTACCACCCCAGAATACTACTGCCAAACCAACGCCTACACAAAATTCTGATCAATCGTCGTCAACTGCTACTGCCAAAGCGATGTCTTCGTCACTGTCAGAGGCTCAATCCAATAGTAGCCAACCAAATGCGCCACCTCAGCAATCAGCACCATCTAAGCCGCCTGCACCACCCCAGAATACTACTGCAAAACCAACGCCTACACAAAATTCTGATCAATCGTCTTCAACTGCCACTGCCAAAGCGATGTCTTCGTCAATGTCAGAGGCTCAATCCAATAGTAGCCAACCAAATGCGCCACCTCAGCAATCAGCACCATCTAAGCCGCCTGCACCACCCCAGAATACTACTGCAAAACCAACGCCTACACAAAATTCTGATCAATCGTCTTCAACAGCCACTGCCAAAGCGATGTCTTCGTCAATGTCAGAGGCTCAATCCAATAGTAGCCAGCCAAATGCGCCACCTCAGCAATCAGCACCATCTAAGCCCCCTGTACCACCCCAGAATACTACTACAAAACCAACGCCTACACAAAATTCTGATCAATCGTCGTCAACTGCTACTGCCAAAGCGATGTCTTCGTCAATGTCAGAGGCTCAATCCAATAGTAACCAACCAACTGCGCCACCTCAGCAATCAGCACCATCTAAGCCGCCTGCACCACCCCAGAATACTACTGCAAAACCAACGCCTACACAAAATTCTGATCAATCGTCTTCAACTGCCACTGCCAAAGCGATGTCTTCGTCAATGTCAGAGGCTCAATCCAATAGTAGCCAACCAAATGCGCCACCTCAGCAATCAGCACCATCTAAGCCGCCTGCACCACCCCAGAATACTACTGCAAAATCAACGCCTACACAAAATTCTGATCAATCGTCTTCAACTGCCACTGCCAAAGCGATGTCTTCGTCAATGTCAGAGGCTCAATCCAATAGTAGCCAACCAAATGCGCCACCTCAGCAATCAGCACCATCTAAGCCCCCTGTACCACCCCAGAATACTACTGCCAAACCAACGCCTACACAAAATTCTGATCAATCGTCGTCAACAGCTACTGCCAAAGCGATGTCTTCGTCAATGTCAGAGGCTCAATCCAATAGTAGCCAACCAAATGCGCCACCTCAGCAATCAGCACCATCTAAGCCGCCTGCACCACCCCAGAATACTACTGCAAAACCAACGCCTACACAAAATTCTGATCAATCGTCTTCAACTGCCACTGCCAAAGCGATGTCTTCGTCAATGTCAGAGGCTCAATCCAATAGTAGCCAACCAAATGCGCCACCTCAGCAATCAGCACCATCTAAGCCCCCTGCCCAACCCCAAAATACTACTGCAAAACCAACGCCTACACAAAATTCTGATCAATCGTCGTCAACTGCTACTGCCAAAGCGATGTCTTCGTCAATGTCAGATGCTGAATCCAATAGTAACCAACCAAATGCGCCACCCCAGCAATCAGCACCATCTAAGCCCCCTGCACCACCCCAGAATACTACCGCAAAACCAACGCCTACACAAAATTCTGATCAATCGTCTTCAACTGCCACTGCCAAAGCGATGTCTTCGTCAATGTCAGGGGCTCAATCCAATAGTAGCCAACCAAATGCGCCACCTCAGCAATCAGCACCATCTAAGCCGCCTGCACCACCCCAGAATACTACTGCAAAACCAACGCCTACACAAAATTCTGATCAATCGTCGTCAACTGCTACTGCCAAAGCGATGTCTTCGTCAATGTCAGATGCTCAATCCAATAGTAACCAACCAAATGCGCCACCCCAGCAATCAGCACCATCTAAGCCCCCTGCACCACCCCAGAATACTACTGCAAAACCAACGCCTACACAAAATTCTGATCAATCGTCGTCAACTGCTACTGCCAAAGCGATGTCTTCGTCAATGTCAGATGCTCAATCCAATAGTAACCAACCAACTGTGCCACCTCAGCAATCAGCACCATCTAAGCCGCCTGCACCACCCCAGAATACTACCGCAAAACCAACGCCTACACAAAATTCTGATCAATCATCTTCAACTGCCACTGCCAAAGCGATGTCTTCGTCAATGTCAGAGGCTCAATCCAATAGTAGCCAACCAAATGCGCCACCTCAGCAATCAGCACCATCTAAGCCGCCTGCGCCACCCCAGAATACTACTGCAAAACCAACGCCTACACAAAATTCTGATCAATCATCTTCAACTGCCACTGCTAAAGCGATGTCTTCGTCAATGTCAGAGGCTCAATCCAATAGTAGCCAACCAAATGCGCCACCTCAGCAATCAGCACCATCTTCAATCCCGATGCCGTCTATGACTCCAATGCCAACTATGCCACCGATGCCGTCTATGCTTCCGATGCCGCCTTTGCGACCTATGCAACCTATGCCGTCTATGCCTTCAATGCCACCGATGCAACCTATGTCTCCGGCACCCACTGATCAAGCATCTTCAACGGCCACTGCTATAGCGACCGCAATAACAACGTAAACAATATAACTGCGAGTACATAAATACACAAATATATTTATATTTATTTATAATATATATGTACGTACCAAAAGTTGTGATTTTTTGAGTTTACAAAGTTAATTAAATTAATTATGTACTGTGTTTTTACTAATTTCTAAAGGAAACACATACTTTTTTGTGATCATAGACTAAACAAGAAAACAAAGCGTATTAGTAACGTGATCATATAATTCAATGTATAACTAAAGTAACAGTAATTATATTACTATTATTTCCATCCATTTGTAAAATGTTAAACGACTGCTAATAAAGACACTACGTGCTTCATTACATGACGATAAATGTTATAGAGTGAATCAACTATAATGACAAAGGACTTTGTTGGCTTATCAGTTCTATGAATTCATAGTATATAAAGCTTGAGCATCATTTTCGTAAGAACTCTTAATCGAATATGGGGCCGTACAGCGTCATTTTTCTAGGAGTGCTCGCTATAGTCTGCCAGGTAAGTTCGCCTAGTTTTTTTTATCATTCTCTTTGGCAACCATTTCTATCTTGCCTTTACTGAATCCATTGAACGTAAAATGCTCTCAGCCCCATAGAAAGAAAATTTTTAGATTGTTAAGTATCGGTCAGTACTAAATTTATTTTCTAATACTGGTGCCCACAACTTCGGTGTTAAGTCAAGCGTGAACCTACGTTATAGTTATGTAATAAACGCTTATCAAAAATCCCTTTCTCCGGAGAAAAAACAAAAATTTATTTATCCTGTATTTAAGATATATAAGCTTTGAAAGACCTCATTTCATCACTATCTGTACCGCGATTTAGCCTTATATGTGTAATGCACAAACAGACCGATAATTCTTCACATTTATAGTATTAGTATGAATATGTTAGGTAAAATAATGTTATAAATATTACTTGAATTATCTAACAGCTTTATCTAAACTTTCTCTACAATTTATGTTATATACACATAATATATTTTTACGATAATAAAATTAAGGTTGTTAATTTAGTTAATTTGATGCATACGTAGTATTAGTTAGATATATATTAAGAGTTTATAAGGTCGGCAATATCACGCAGATGAGCAAAATTACCCTATTTTAAATTATCATATTTAAAATATATGTTACAGAAAGAAAACGTACAGGCCGGCGTTTGCAAATCACGAAATACGGTCATTGAAATAAAAATACCTCGCAGAACCAACGTAACGATAAAATATCCCTCTCAAGCTAATCCTGTTCAATTCGTGCCATTTCCAAGCAAGACAAAACAAGTAAAGTCAAGCAAATCGCAATGTTTTCAGTGTGAAGGTACACAATGTAGAAAATGTGACACGTATAACCCATATTCTCCATTCACAAGGTTACCAGAGCAAAAAAAACTTAATATCATTGTAGATATCAATGCCAAGAAGCCTAAAAAGTCAAAAAATGATACGTCTACACCGGTTCCTAAAGATGAAACATTAATAGTTATGCAAGACAAAACTTCAGCTTCTAGTGCAAGCGTATCTTCAGCTAAAGGAAATAAAGGTACGTCCGCAGCATCAGCGGCAGCGACGTCTACATCAAGTACTGATATCATAGCCGCATTAAGTAAAAATATTACGCAGGATGTTGTAGTAGCAGCTGTTTCAAAAGCATCTTCAGGAGCCATTGCAAGCGCTAATAATAATCAATCTTCGCGTCCACCTGAAGAAACTGCACCGCCAATGCCCCCCGCAAGCCCAAAGAAATCTGAGCCGTCACAGGGGCCAACTCCAAGTCAGCCATCGTCAACCTCAACTGCTAATGCGACAGCATCATCAATGTCAGATGCAAAGTCAAAGTCAAGTCAAACACAGACGCCCTCTCAAGCACCAGCACCGTCTAAGCCTGCAGAGGAACCGAAACCATCTCAACAACCGAAGCCTGCTAAACAATCTGACCAACCCCCTTCAACACCCGCAGCTAATTCGGATCCCACATCAGATTCACAACCGCAAATAGGCTAATAAATTAAACTAATCACTATTTATTTGTACAGATATAAAATTGATATCGTATGACTCGTGCCAGGTATGAACTGATTATTAAAAAAATAGCCGCAAAAAGGAAACCATATTTATTTAGGGCGTAAATAATCGAATATAATTTGACTATGGTCAAATATTAGATAAAAAAGGATTAGTTTATTTATATTAATCCTAGTTGGGTTTAATAAATAATCTCTTATTCAATAAAGATTTACTGACTTGATCTGAAATCGTTGTTTTATTTTGAAATATAATGCGGATGTAGCTTTAAATCACGTATGTCAAATGTTGTGCAAGTGAAAAACTATACGTGGAATTTTATTTTAAATTTACGCCGATTAGCGTTTGAAGGTCATGTCTGCGCAGACATGCTAGATTGTATTCCTGTAATCTCGACAAATAAGGTCTAAGGTCTTAGCCTGTAAGAGTTCTATATACTACTTTCTTTAACTACTTTCGCCACAAGTAGCAGTATCCATGAAGAGTCCCTCTACTTCTTAATAAGATGCACTGAGCCGCGCCGAGCGCATTATAGAACCGAAGATAAAAGTTAAATATGCTTATATTGCATTCCCATACTGCCATTAAATACGCAAGAATGACATAGTACAACTGAAGACAAATATGTTAAACACAACCGAATATTACTAGATCTTTATATTATTAGCTAGTATATCTAGGTTTCTGAATACCTGACTTGAATTCAAAAATCCTTCAAAGAAACTTTCTCATTCTACATATACACATTATTTATCTTCGCAAGTCACATACGGCACTTATGTTTTGAAGACAAGTACACGAAATATGGATGATACAAATTAAGTTGCTTATAACTTACCTTTTTCATTTTAGGCCGGAGCTCCTCCACAGAATTTATGATGCATTTGTCTACATTTGGATCATTCCGTTGACACACTTTAATGTAGGACGCTGAAAAGAGAAAACATAAAAGCAATAAGCTTTAATTAACATAAATAAATGTTCGTAAACTAATACGAAGCGTGTAACTAAAAAAAGAAAACGTCGAAACACAAGCCTGTATTTTTAAAGTGAAAAGCCTCTTCTAGATTAAAAATAAATGTTACAAAAGTTGTCTATATGAAATTATGAAAACATGTAATTGATGTGCTAAGATTTCGCATCACTAGAAGATTTAAATCCTTTTGAACCTCCTTTGAGTAATAAGGCCAGGTGCTCTTAAACAATAATGTGTAACGAGCACTATGGTACTTTAAACTACATTTCGAATACGTAGGTATTTTGTTGTAACTTACTTTTTAAATTACAAGTATTAAGCCTGCAGTCCAGGTAAATTGAAAAATATATTAATGGACATAATAAAGGAATCTAGAACATCGCATAATATATAGTATATTTGTTTAAATTAACTCTCGATTTGATTTTTTTTAAACTTACTCCTGAGCATAGGCCTCCTCTCTTCTTTTGGAGAGAGGAGGTTCCAATGCAAATTAGTAAATAACACATATCCTACTTAAGTATATAAGAAATATATATGCAAGTTTCCTCACGACCACTCCAACGAAACGTGCATGATAAATTGTTAAGTATCAATTGAGGGCATTAAATTTTTAAGAAAACTTCAAGCCTGACTTTAGAACCTAAGACTCCCAGTAAGGGTTACACGGTTTCACCGTTAGAATACCTCGGTGTTCCGTTTCCGTTGTTCAGCTTACAGTAATAAAATACTTATACCAGGGTATCGATATCAAATGTTATTAGACCCTGACTTGCTGTACCAAACGTGCGTCAAATTATCTAAGAAACTGGGTACATTGGAAACATATAAGTTTTTACGGATTTACGTGTTTATGGTATGAAATTTAGCGTATTATGTGGCTGAGTTAATGATGTTTACGTAATGATAATTTAAATGTAATGAAGTAATAAGCGTGTTCTCAATAACGTCGTTTAATTGCGAATGTCTTATAAACTACTTAGCTTACTTACCGCATCTACAAGGGAAACTTTTTTAACAAGAAATAAAAAACAATGTTAAATTACTGATTTGAAAATAATGTTACTTGGTTTTTCTTCTTCTTCATCGACTGATGGACGTCCACTATTGGACATAGACAAAATATGATCTTCAGCCACTTGGATATAGCAACTTCCCGCGACCTTTTTGAGGTCGTTAGTCCACTTTAGACGACTAAATTCTATTCTATACTATACGTACACAAATCAAGTGACAACATGTTATAAACATGTTGTCACTTGATTTGGCTACGTATTTTACGACCGGCCGCCTGCCTGACGTCAACTTACCTTAGTCGTATTTTACGACTCCTATGTAAGAAAGAGGGTGGTCTATTTTACTCAACCGGATACCACACGGTGGGTCAACTTAACTTAGTCACCTTTTACGACACCTCGGTAAGAAATGAGGGTGGTCTATTCTACTCAGCCGGATACCACACGGTGGGTCACCCATTATGGGTCATCACCGCCCGACGGGGACGAGCGGCGGGTATGTCGGACTCGCACCGACTAAAAACCTGACAGTGCTCCATCACGCTGCTGGTGGCGGGGACAGGGTACCTATGAAGACATTGCCCCCATCCCCGCCAGCAGCAGCTCTGTACCCCGGAGAGCGCCACCTCGGGGTCGGGGCCTCTCTAAACAGTGGCCCCTCCCTCCGCTAATCGATGCATCGGGAGCACCAGATGCATCGACCGCCTCGGGGACCTAACTCCAGCGAGCGTCCGATACCCCGTTCGGACCGCTCGGAGGTCCCCGTTAGGGCGGCATGCGACGGACTTCGGCGAGTCGCCTGCGCCCCGCCCGCCTGCGGCGGATCGGATCCAAGGACTCGACTTCCCGGATCCGCCCCGCCGCCTCCTTCCGCGAGATTACGTCCTCGCAGAAGGAGGCCATCGCTGCCCACGATCGCTCCCTGTCCACCATGGCGCGGACCACAGTGGGCAGGGAGAGATCGTGCCCCACCTGTGCCACGAGTTCCGCCCGCTGAACCGCCCAAGCTGGACAGTCTGCGAGCGTGTGCAACGCCGTATCAAAGTCGGCGCCGCACTCGTGGCACTCACCAGTCGCTTCACGCTGGGCCACCTTCCACAGATACGGTGGGTCAACTTACCTTAGTCGCCTTTTACGACACCTCGGTAAGAAATGATGTTGGTACTATTCTATTCAGCCGGATACCACACGGCGTAATTAAATAAAATAATATAGTAGAAAAAAAGTTTGAAGATATAGTTAAAAAGAGTTGAGAAATAAAAAAAAATGTTTGATGAGTTGAATGAGTTTAATGTCATAATTACGCGCGATCTATTTGTATATACAAGGGCAATCTTAAAAACTGTATCTGATGCTTATAACAATTTGGAGCGTGCCGCAATACTATGGCTCTACGCTTTCTAGAGACGAGGAGGTAATTTGCGTTACTATTTGTAAACAATATTACGAGATGACCTTGACGTTCTTTAAGTTACCATCATTTGAGGAATAAAAATGCGCTATTACAGGTGTCATATGTGTAAGAGTTTCGGAAAATTTAAATTAACTAATTGAAAGCTCGTTGACTTTGGGCGTCACAAAAGCTTAGAGTCAATAAGCGGGTGGTAGAGCGAGCTATTCTTGGTATATCACCACGTGATCAACTCATGGAAGCCAAGATCCGTAGAAGAACTAAAGTCACCGAAATAGCTCAGCGTGTTGTGAAGCTTAAGTGGCGAGGGCGAGGCACATAGTACGAAGAACCTATAGGCGTTTGGGTCATAAAGTATTGAAATGGCGACTCCGAACCGGAAAACGGACATAGATTGTGGACCCCAAAAAGGCCCGGAAGACCTGCTGGATCCACAAGATCGTGTGGTGTGGAGATCCCGGGAAAAGACAATGACCCGTCCAGCAGTGGACGTCCATCGGTTGAAGATAATGATGAAATGAAAATCTCTATGAAATCAGTTAGGATTTCATATTCCATATTTTTTTTGTTCAATAGAGTATTGGTATCAATCAACTTTATAAAACTAATATAAATAAGAATCTGTTTTGGCACAACAGTTCGAACACGAGACCCTGTATAAATAAAAAAAAATCATATCCCCAAAAGTATTGTTTAGATATGTGTAACATGCCAATCAACATTAGAGCAATTTAGCGCTCACCACGCTGATTGCCCATGCTAAAGTCGAGCCCTTAAGGAAAAACCTTACCCAGGAGTGCTAACAGGCAAATTTTGGACTTTAACTTTTTATTAACGTAATTGAAACGCCGCGTTCATCTAAATCTAAAATGAGCAATATATAACACATGATATACCTGTATCTCTGTTACAATAAGAACACTATACAGAATATATTTTTATGAAACTGTACAAACATTTCTATTTTTGTACAGTTTCATAAAAATATTTTCTTAACCGCTAATTAAAATATTTAATAATCAATTTCTGACACAAATCAATTAGAGATCTGGTAAATAGTTAATTTTTATAGTTAATTAACTTTAGAGAATTGTTTTGTCAAAACGCATAGCACAGAATGAAAACCTCAAAGATGTTGTAAAAGAATGTTGAAATTTCCCCGTCCGAGAAATCGAAACATTTCCATCAAATCTCAAAATTTTCTTTATTCACATAAACTTGTAAACAACG
Source organism: Morpho helenor (assembly GCA_029227775.1). NCBI lineage: Eukaryota > Metazoa > Arthropoda > Insecta > Lepidoptera > Nymphalidae > Morpho > Morpho helenor. The sequence goes on from JARGCU010000008.1 coordinate 4,696,567, forward strand.
TTCGCTTTGCATCGTCAACTCTACTGCTCTACAAAATCGATGGTTTCGATTGTCATTGAATATTTTAACATGTATTTATAATTTATAATGATTGAAAATAACTAAGTAGGTACTAACTTTGTTTGTCATTTTTAAATTACTTCAATGCTTTCCAAAATAATCACTGAGTTACAAAAAACTGTAAATCTTATCAATTTAAAAAATTAATTCTAATCTATAACTTGTCTATTATCTTAAATTATTCTTTGTTCTTAATTTAAAAATTAAAATTATAAGCAAGACGTATTTCATATACATTATCATGAAATTTCAAACTTTGTTTATTATTTAAAATTACTTCAATGCTTTACCAAAAAAAATCGTAAAACATACAGAAAACAACATCCCTTATCAATTAAAAAAATAACTCAAATCTATAAAGCATCTATTATTGTCTATTATGTTAAATTATTCTGAGTTCTTAATTTAAAAATTAACATTTCAAGCAAGGCATTTCGTATGCATATTCAGAAAATAACAATCTCTCTTGCACATCATAAAGTTGGCCGGTTAATACAGCTTGTTGTAAGACCACGATTTGTGTAATATATATTGCAATAATTGTGTAACGAATTATTAAAAAAACCTACTATAAAATTAGCAATTTATTCGCAACTTACGTATTTCAGCAGCGACAAACTGCAGCGTGAGCAGCACCAACGCGTTGGTCAGCATATCGAATTGCACAATCGATTTCGTAAACGCACTAGTGTGGAACAGCCGTAGTTTCGCCCAGCCGAGCCGCGGTATGGACCGGCACTGCGCCTTCTCATTCCACCACCCAGTCCACTAAGGACACATGTGAATGTCTCAGTACTCTGGAATTGTGTATTTGCCCAATGTTTTATCGCTTTCTTTATCTTTTGATCTATGTAAGAAAGAGAAAGTGCATTTTCCGCTAATTGCAGGTGGAAGTTAGAACTGCTATCCTAAATGCATTCTGGTTTATACACGTGACTGCAGAATCATGTTTCGTTGAACACGTAAATAGTATCGTTTACTAGTAAATAAAACTTAGCTAGCGGCACCCGCGATTTAGTTCTCGCTAATTTATGTGTTTAAGTACCCTCAATAACGCAATATGTGTATTTTCCCAATTCTTGAAAAAAATGGTAATTTTCGATCCTATATGTTTATTCTATATATGAGGTTTAAAGTAAGTATGTAGCGGCCTGTTACTCTCCCACTGCTGGGAATAGGCCTCTTCTCTCCGTTTTTTCAGAGAAGGATTGGAGCTAAGACCTACCACGCTGCTCCAATGCGGATTGGTAGGTTTCACATATCTCCAGAATTCTCTAGAGATATGCAGGTTTCCTCACGATGTTTTCCTTCACCGAAAAGCGTGTGATAAATTGCAATTATCAATTAGACACATAAGTTTTAATAATGCTTAATTTTATTAGCATTGCTCTAGAGGAATAGTTTTGAAAGCGTAACAATGTTACAAACAGAAATATAGACAGACAGACTTTCTCATTATATTAACTAGTATACGATATACTACATATCACTACACATCTTAATATATCTTTTCTTTTGCTGCATATTTTGCAAATTACTTACAGATTCTAGGTCAATATAAATTGTTTTGTTTTTTACACGATATTTTTCATACAGCTCATACAGTTGCTATTATTTAGAATAGACCACCCTCATTTCTTACCAAGGTGTTGTAAAAGGCGACCTAAGAAAAGTCGACCCGCCGTGTGGTATTCGGCTGAGTAGAATAGATCACCCTCTTTTCTTGCCGAGATGTCGGAAAAGGCGACTAAGGTAAAAAGTACCTCCGTGTGGTATTCGGGTGAGTAGAATAGACCACCCTCTTTCTTACCGAGGTGTCGTAAAGTACGACTAAGGTTAGTTGACGTCAGGCAGGCGGCTGGTCGTAAAATACTAAGCCAAATCATGTGACAATATGTTTATAACATATTGTGCCGACCCCACTTAGAGTGGGATAAGGGCAGGAGAATGATGACAGGGGATAGTAACAGGCAGTTATTTTACTTTATACCTCGTCCGGCGATATATGTAGATTGTTTAAATTCAGCACAACATTTATCTAACAAATAATTGATGCACATTAGCTCAAAAATAATTATTATCAATAAAATAAGATACGAAAATTCTTAAAAATGAAAAAATAAGAATGTTTATCTGAAAAATAAAATGAGACTATGACATCAAGTATGTTTGAAATGAAAATATGTACTACTACTAATAACTAGCCAATACATGTCACAACATGTTTATAACATGGTGTGTGGGATAAGGGCAAGATAGCCGTGTGGTATCCGGCTGAGTAGAATAGTACCACCCTCTTTTCTTACCGAGGTGTCGTAAAAGGCGACTAAGGTAAGTCAACCCGCCGTGTGGTATCCGACTGAGTAGAATACACCACCCTCATTTCTTACCGAGGTGTCGTAATGGCGACTAAGGTAAGTTGACCCACCGTGTGGTATCCGGTTTAGTAGAATAGACCACCCTCTTTCTTACCGAGGTGTTGTAAAATACGACTAACGCAAGTTGACGTCAGGCGTTAAAACGCAGCCAAGTCATGTGACAGCATGTTTATAACATGTTGTGCCGACCCTACTTAGAGTGGGATAAGGGCAGGAGGATGATGGTGATAGCTGCTACTAATCTGTTTACAACACTTATACGTTTCGACTCGTTATCCTATCAAAATCGAATTAAATATAATTTATTTTGAATCTATCCATCAGCAATATAATTCTAATTTATATTCTAAACTAGGTAGAGGCCTAAATAACTTAACACTAAGTTAATTCTGATCGGCTTCCTTTCACGTAAAAATAACCGTGTGAGAAAAACATAGGTTAAGAGACGGGGTTTTATTCGACAAACAATCTAATCACAAAGTCTAAAAGTGTATGAAACTTTAATATGCATGTATAAGATATTGAAACGGTTTCTGCTTTCTACACTTACTGGTAACATAACATAGATTTACCTAACAAACGCGCAAAATAATTCTATCATAATTTTTGTACTATTTAATTTCGCCAAGTAACACCTCAACGTCTTCGTGCCCTTATCGTACTCGCAGTGGGGTTGGTAAAACATGTTATCACATGATTGGGCTGGGTATTTTACGATCGGCCGCCTTACTAACTTACGTTAGTCGCCTTTTGCGACACTTCGGTAAGAAATAAGTGTAGTCTATTCTGCTCAGCCGGACTGCGAATGGCGGAAAAAAAAATCTCTGTTTTGAGAATATGAAAAGCCTATGTAATTTTTTACAACTTAATTTTTTATATAAAACTAGTAATATCCCGCGAACATACCGATCTCATGGCAGTGGAAAGTCTACTAAGTCGGACTATAGATTTATTTTTGTTAAATATATCATCAATATATCAAAGTTTCCAAAGCCCACACGATGACAAATTTTTATGACAATTTAAAAACATTATGGGTAAAAAAAAGTGTAAAAAGGTGTTTTACACCTTATTAAATTTTGTATTACGGATCCCTATTTCAATTATAAAATATTTTAATAATAAAATATATTACATTAGTAATATATCATAATGTTGCTAAGTAAAGATGCAGCTTTCCAATGGTGAAAGAATTTTTGAAATCGGTCCAGTAGTTTTTGTGTGAAACATTACAAACATACATACAAATTTCTCTTTATAATATTAGTATAGATAAATTATGTTTATATCATCCACGTTTTGTCTAAGACCTATCCTACTTGTCGTCCCCATATTGTTTATCATCTCCTAAGATAAAGTAGACGGTACAATTCCGTTTCCGTCGGCGAGCGGCTTGGTGAGGCAACACGTGGTCAAGGCGATCCGGACTGCGGATTATTGGCAACAGTAGAAATAAGATCTCACTCGCTACTGTTACGTAATCCTCCAGTGTCATCAAACGATCATCATAAATAAGTCAAAAGGGTAACAATACCTACCACGATGTTAACTAAACTTTATTAAAGTGGATTTAATTGTTGCGATACAACTATTTCATCATCATCATCCTGCCCTTATCCCACTCTAAGTGAGGTCGGCACAACATGTTATAAATGGGGTGTAAGGGGGCAGTGGAGCGGTTCCGAGAACTTTTGTTCTGGATCCAATCTGCTGCGAGACCAGGTGCTAGCGACTTGCCTAAGCCCATCGTCTGCCGCCATGTCAGGGGATCTTTGGACGTTCCGAATGGGGTATATCTGACGTCTGACTTACAGGTCCACGAGGCGGTCGGTGCATCTGGTGCTCCCGATGCACCTTTTAGCTGAGAGGGGCTTCTCTTTCGAGAAGGCCCTACCCGGAGGAGGTGTTCTCTGTAATCAGCGGCTTCCGGCGGGGATGGGAGCAATTTGTACAACGATACCCTATCCTTGCTATCGGCAGCGTGGTGGAGCATACAGGTCGTTGTAGTCGGTGCGAGTCCGACATAACCGCCGCCTGTCCCAGTCACGCGGCGGTACCCATGAGGGGTTACCTATACCCATAGGGGGTCCTGTATAAAAAAAACATGTTATGGACGTGTTGTCACATAATTTGGCTACGTATTTTACGACCGGCGGCCTGCCTGACGTCAACCTTATTCGTATTCTTGTTTCTTACCGAGGTGCCATAAACACCTCGGTAAGAAACAGGGTCTGTTTTACTCAACCAGATACCACACGGCGGGTCAACTTACTTAGTCGCCTAATACGACATCTCGTTAAGAAATGAGGGTGGTCTGTTCTACTCACCCGGATACCACTCAGCGTTGCGGTACAATTATTTATTAGGTATAAAGTTCAGCCTTTAATCTTATCTCACCGGAGGTTAAAAGAAGATACTGTCTACAATGGAAGCATGTAAACATGTAAAAGTTACCCCTTTACTGTTTCCACACAATATTCTAGACACCAGATTAAATACAAAATTTTATAAGCCATATATTAATAACTTATTAAAAATAAAATACATAGTAAATATATACATAGTAAATATATACATAGTAATGCATAGTAAATGGTGTCATGACTTGCTCTGACGTGTTGAATAGTTACCCATACAAATGCATTTATAATGGCAATACATATTAGCTGGTTCTGCACATAAATTTCCAAACGTAGTCGCCGTGCCCTAAATCTGCTCTAAGGTTAGAAGTTATTTTCACTAAAACAGCTGCAGCGATTAATATAGTGTAGTGTGTATAGTACAGTGCAAATTCTAATTCAAAAGTCTTTATTCAAGTAAACTTTTAAAGAAGTGCTTTTGAATCGTCAACTCTACTGCTGGTTTGGAAAGCTGTTCCTATTGAGAAGAGTTAGCAAGAAACTCGGCGGGTGCTCAAAGCTGGAGCCGCAAGCTTATATCGGTTCCTATTTTGTCTGTTATATACATCACAAAAAAAATTTAATTATGCAAATCAGGTAAAAAACTTGTAAAACTATTTTAATAAAATTGGGCAATAACTAAGTAACTAATAAGAAATAATGTAATCACTACATATTATAAAACAAAGTCACATATACCGTATGTACGCATAAAACTTTAAAACTACGCAACCGATTTTGATGCGGTTTTTTTTAATAGATAGAGTGATTCAAAAGGAAGGTTTGTACGGATAATAACATTTAATACGAAGTAGAGAAATACTGTAATTTTTGAGGTTTCTGTAAATAATTACATTTTTTTCCGCTTACATTGCAAACGCAGGCTAAACCCTACGAGATTTATCAAAATGATGTACTAAGTATTTGTAAACCTTGAAAAGGTCTACAGAAAAGTCCGCGATGGTATATATCTATCTCTTATGGATAACCCACAATAGCAGTTTTTTTCATTTACTTTTTACGAAAAATGATGCCTTATGTTCAAAGCAATTTTTATACAATACAGCATTAATCCTTATCCAATTAGGTACCTTAAATAAATTGTTGATTTAATATAGATCAATATTGCCGTTTACAGCATGTAATTTAAGTGAACATTTTCGGAGATATTACAGATTTAAAATCCCGCGAGGAGGCCGCGCTTCGACCTATAAGCACTTCGAATTTAGCAGCGACCGGAGGCGCAACTAAAAATGTCCTTCTTTCAAGTTTATATTGTCTAATGATAAGAAAGCTATGAATGTTGTATGTAAAGACATTGTCTAATCAATTGTAAAAATAAATAATATCACTACATAGTATAAAACAAAGTTGCATTCTCTGTCTGTCCATATGTCCGTATATCCCTATGTATGCTTCAATCTTTAAAACTATGCAACAGATTTTGATGCGGTTTTTTTTAATAGATAGAGTGATTGTAGAGGAAGGTTTACATGTCTAATAACATTCAATATGGAGTAGAGAAATACTGTAATTTTTAAAGTTTCTGTATATAATTACATTTTTTTCCGCTTACATTGCAAACGCAGGCTAAACCTTACGAGATTTATCAAAATGATGTACTAAGTATTTGTACACCATGAAAAGGTCTACAGAAAAGTCCGCGACGGTATATGTCTATCTCTTATGGATAACCCACAATAGCAGTTTTTGTCATTTACTTTTTACGAAAAATGATGGCTTATGTTCAAAGCAATTTTTATACAATACAACATTAATCCTTATCCAATTAAGAACCTTAAATATATTGTTTATTTAATATTGATCAATATGACTGGTGATGTAAATAAGGTTAACTTTTTGCACTACTTAAAATGATCGACAAGGAATTTAATAACAGACGTGTTTCTATATTCAATGTTAAATTGCGACTGACTTAGTATATGAACTGACTTAACACAACATACCGCCCACCAAAGGACCATAGGGGTCCTTTAAAACAACTAAATACAGAATTTCATCTAATACATAATCACATCAAAATAAGAAAGAATATTCCAATAATTACATCATGTAAATAGTTGTGGGCTTCACTACATATTATAAAACAAAGTCCCTATATCCCTATGTACGCATAAAACTTTAAAACTACGCAACAGATTTTGATGCGGTTTTTTTTAATAGATAGAGTGGTTCCAGAGGAAGGTTTGTACGTATAATAACATTCAATACGGAGTAGAGAAATACTGTAATTTTTGAGGTTTCTGTAAATAATAACATTTTTTCCGCTTACAATGCAAATGCAGGCTAAACTCTACGAGATTTATCAAAATTATGTACTAAGTATTTGTACATCTTGAAAAGGTCTACAGAAAAGTCCGCGATGGTGTATGTCTATCTCTTATGGATAACCCACTATAGCATTTTTTGTCAGTTACTTTTTACGAAAAATAATGCCATATTTTGAAGCAATTTTTATACAATACAGCATTAATCCTTATCCAATTAAGTACCTTAAATAAATAGTTGATTTAATATAGATCAATATGGCCGTTTACAGCATGTAATTTAAGTGAACATTTTCGGAGATATGACAGATTTAAAATGCCGTGAGGACGCCGCGCTTCGCCCTATAACACTTCGAATCCAGCAGCTATATCGTTCTTTCAAGAGTTTGTTTAAAGACATTCTGTAATTAATTGTAAAAATAAAATACGTAGGGAAAATGTAAAAGTAAATAAGTAAAAATGTACTATATGAATTTAGATATTCCAAAGATAGCAGGAAATCTTCTTGGTATAGGGAAAGGAAATTGTTTTTCTCCAAATTTAACGCGTGCGGGCCACGGGCAGTATGAGAAGTGTTATATGAATAAATCAAAACTACTCGATCGATTTTAATCATTTTTTTACACTGACTGACATGGGATATATATTGTATACCCGTGCGAAGCAGGGGCAGGCCGCTAGTAAATTATAAAATTATGAGGCCGGAACACGGCTTATGGAGGGCTGATGGTATGACTTTAATTAGTCATTACGAAGTCAAAGGGGTGGTGAGAAGCTACGACCAACCGACATAGATCGCCGGCGAAGACGCTGTTTGGAAATCAAAAGTCAATGATTATACAATTAGACAAGGATAACCCAAAGATAGATGCATTATTATAAAATATATTTCCTTCGTTTTTTCTATTACGCGCACCCAAAAGTTTGTCATCACCGTTGACAGATTCATTAAAAAGTATCCTCATTATCGGTTCAAAACTACGTTCACTTAATTTAAAATATTTCCAGACAATCTATCACAAACATTGATCGTATAATAATTACCAAATTCCGTTTGATAATTGCTCAATCAAAATATTTCTTAATGATTCTACTTATTACTAACATTCTTTTTATATTGTTTGACACTGACATTTGATTTTTAAAATGTCATAAGTTATCGGATATTAAACTGTTTTTAATGACATAGTATTGCATTTCTGACTGATATTAACTGGTATTGTTTATTAAACTTTTGCAAACAAATAAAATCCATATTTAAAAAAATTTCATTGTCATAACAATATAATTTATTTTTATTTCAGAATGACAAAAATACGTTTCTAGTGACTAAACCATCACGGCTTAATGTGATTAAGCAATGTTTTTATAAATACACTAGCAATCGCCAGGTTCTCCGCCCGCGTGGAAAGGTTAGAACCGTAATATAGTCCTTTGATAACCATAAAAATGGTTAAGTGGGTTAACCTTAAAAGCTGGACATATGCTGTCGCGGACTTTTATTTAGAACTTTTAGAGGGGAGCAATTTACAAAATCTTTCCCTTCTAAAAGTGCATAATACATGATTTTTAATAACTATAACCCTTTACTCAGCGCACGCAAGAAGAGCTTTAAATTTTGCCGTTTTCCTATTAGTTTTTTATTGCTGCTCCCTATATAACCTATAGCCTGCCTCGATAAATGGACTATCTTTCACTGAAATACTTCTTCAAATCGGTCAAGTAGTTCCTGAGAATAGCGCATTCAAACAAACAAACAAACAAACAAACAAACAAACAAACAAACAAACAAACAAACACACAAACACACAAACAAACAAACAAACAAACAAACAAACAAACACACACACAAACAAATAAACAAACTCTTTAGCTTTACATATTAAGGGCCTGTTTTACAAGTTGGAAACTTAAAATAAACTGTCAGTTAGCTTATTCGGAACATATCTGACACATATCTCGGAATTTTGCGTTTCTTAGGTTTCTGATAGGCTTATTCAGCACTTAAAGTCCCTAATAAGTTAGCAGGTAGATCATGTGGCTGTTATTTTATTTATCTGCTGGATAGCAAATACCTATTTCAAATTGGCCGCGATTTTATTTTCACTTTTTAGAGTATCTTTTTAGAGACATTTATCTGCTACTTAGTTAACTATCCGACACTTTATCATTAACTTGTGAAACAGGCCCTTAAGTATAGCTGACTCTTTTTAAAGGACACAGTCCAGTTAAAGCGAATGTGGTGTTTTGAATTTTTCATATAAACTATAACAATTTACTGTTATTCATTTCTCAACCGACACGCCGGCGTGTTCCTATTACACGAGCCATCCTTAAATAACGGATGGCTCAGTAGGATGCTACGTTAACTTGGAATCACTTATCCTCAATTATGGCAGGTTAGAAAACAATTCGCCAAGGTTTGCGAAAGTCGGAGTGTTGAACTATGTGCAATATCTATCTATACTAATATTATAAAGAGAAAACATTTTTATGTACCTATGTTTGTAAAGTTTTCACACAAAAACTACTGGACCGATTTCAAAAATTCTTTCACCGCTGCATCTTTACTGAGCATAATAGGCTTTATAACATTTTCAAAAGAAATAGGGCTCCGTTATAAAAATGTAATAAGGTGTAAAAAAATAATAATTATGCGGGTGAAACCGCGGGATGTTACTAGTACTAATATATAAAGCTGAAGAGTTTGTTTGTTTGATTCTTTGAAAACCCTTGTCTCAGGAACGACTGGACCGATTCGAAAAATACTTTGAGTATAAGATAGTCCATTTATCGAGGAAAGCTATATATAACATCACGCTAAGATGAATAGAAGAGGAACAGCAATAAAAAATATTTCGAAAACGGCAAAATTTAAAGCTCTCCTTGCGTCCGCTAAATAAACGGTAAAACTTATTCAAAAATCGTTAATAATTAACTCATCATCATCATCCTCCTGTCCTTATCTCACTCTAAATGGGCACAACATGTTAGAAACATGCTGTCACATGATTTGGCTGCGTTTTTACGACCGGCCGCCTGTCTGACGTCAACTTACTTCTGTCATATTTTACGACACCTCGGTAAGAAATGAGGGTGGTACTATTCTATTCAGCCGGATACCACACGGCGTTTTAATAATTAACTCATGATAACTACTTTTATGTTCAAAATTCCACTTCGGGAAAAATTTGTGACTTATGAACTGATTTCCATGCAGGCGAAGCTGTTGGCATAGCTAGTTAATGTGTATATAAATCTAATTGATCGTGCTTCGGTCCACATTGAATACTGAAACGTTACATTAATACATTCGAAATGTCAGTGCTTCTATTTGTTTTATTTTCATAATCAATATGCAGTTATTGCCGTGTGGTATCCGGCTGAGTAGAATAGACCACCCTTATTTGTTACCGAGGTGTAAAAGGCGACTAAGGTAGGTCGACCCGCCGTGTGATATCCGGCTGAATAGAATAGACCACCCTCATTTCTTACCGAAATGTCGTAAAAGGCGACTAAGCTAGGTCAATCCGCCGTGTGTTATCCGGCTGAATAGAATAGACCACTCTTTCTTACGGAAGTGTCGTAGAAGACGACCAACATCATTTCTTACCGAGGTGTCGTAAAAGGCGACTAAGGTAAGTCGACCCGCCGTGTGGTATCCGGCTGTGTAGAATAGACCAACATGATTTCTTACCGAAGTGTCGTAAAAGGCGACTAAGCTAGGTCAATCCGCCGTGTGTTATCCGGCTGAATAGAATAGACCACTCTTTCTTACGGAAGTGTCGTAGAAGACGACTAAGGTAAGTCCGCCGGCCGTGTGGTATCCGCTTGAGTAGAATAGACCGCCCTCTTTCTTACCGAGGTGTCGTAAAAGACGACTAAGGTAAGTTGACGCCAGGTAACGGCCGGTCATAAAATACGTAGCCAAATCATGTGACACCATGTTTATAATGTGTTGTGCCGACCCCACTTAGAGTGGGATAAGAGCAGAAGGAACGAACGATTATTAGTATATAAATATATGAGACAATTACACAATATCCGTCCTCAAAGTAAATAAATTAATTATTTATTATTAATATATATTTATATATTAATAATCACTACATATTATAAAACAAAGTCACATATATCGTATGTACGCATAAAACTTTAAAACTACGCAACCGATTTTGATGCGGTTTTTTTTAATAGATAGAGTGATTCAAAAGGAAGGTTTGTACGTATAATAACATTTAATACGAAGTAGAGAAATACTGTAATTTTTGAGGTTTCTGTAAATAATTACATTTTTTTCCGCTTACATTGCAAACGCCGGCTAAACCCTACGAGATTTATCAAAATGATGTACTAAGTATTTGTAAACCATGAAAAGGTCTACAGAAAAGTCCGCGATGGTATATGTCTATCTCTTATGGATAACCCACAATAGCAGTTTTTTTCATTTACTTTTTACGAAAAATGATGCCTTATGTTCAAAGCAATTTTTATACAATACAGCGTTAATCCTTATCCAATTAGGTACCTTAAATAAATTGTTGATTTAATATAGATCAATATGGCCGTTTACAGCATGTAATTTAAGTGAACATTTTCGGAGATATTACAGATTTAAAATCCCGCGAGGAGGCCGCGCTTCGACCTATAAGCACTTCGAATTTAACAGCTATATGTCGTTGTTTCAAGAGTTTGTTTAATGACAAGAAAGCTGTGAATGTAGTATATAAGGACATTCTGTAATTAATTTTAAAAATAAAATACATAGGGGAAAAATGAAAATATGTAGTATATGAATTTAGATATTAGATATAGCAGGAAATCTTCTTGGTATAGGGAAAGGAAATTGTTTTTCTCCAAATTTAACGCTTGCGGGCCACGGGCTGTAATGAATAAATGAAAACTACTGGATCGATTTTAATCATTTTTTTTACACTGACTGACATGGGATATATATTTTATACCCGTGCGAAGCAGGGGCAGGCCGCGAGTAAATAATAATTAATAATTATTATTAATATATATTTATATATTAATAATAAATAATCGCTTCTTCATCCGAACTATATTCCCAACTTAAGGAAAAATAATAATTCAGTATACGGTACAAATGTTTTATTCTTAATCGTAAAAAGTACATTGTTTGAGAAAAACAATTAACAGTGTAACCATTTTAAAGGTTACAAATTATTATTTTATGCTTAAATAATACCTAAATTAAAATGCAATATTTAAGTTAACAATTTTTTTTTAATGCTACTCTACATTTTAGATTTAAAACAATTTTATGTATCCAATGCGTGGATATAGATATTGTTCGACCCTGTACAAGATAGAAACGATTAAATGTAACTAGCATTAAGAATTGTATTTTTAAAAGAGCAACCGCCGAGTTTCTTACTGGATCTTCTCGGTAGGAATAGCTTTCCGAACCAGCAGTAGAGTTGACGATTCAAAAGCACTTGTTTCAAGTTTATTTGAATAAAGAATATTTTGAATTTGAATTGAATTTGAGAGAAAATATAAAAATATAAAAAACATTAAAATGCCACGTAATATCAACCGAAGAAGTACGTTTAAGCCTAGAATGTATATTATACAAATGCAAAATATGTTGAAATTTCACAGCCACAAGTACCATGATGCTTTAAAAGTCGTGTTACCATGAAATGCCAGAATAGATATTATTACATTGTTAAAAAAAAACAATATAACAAATTACCGAGGCGGTCAATGTCTTTGTAATTCTAACCACAAAAAAACTACTGCATTCAAAATGTAATCTCTGAGTTATAGCATTAAAGATAAGTAAGTAGAAAATATGAATAAAAACTATTTGAACAAAACCCTTTTTTGTTCATTAGTTTTCTGATACCTTATTTCCACTATATCAGTTTAAAATATCAGTCAATCTACAAAAAATACTTAAATTACTCCTATAATAGATAAATATGACACAACACCCTAAAATTAAAATAATATCACATGTTACTTACTGAAGAAAACAATGTCACTTTGAAGGTAAGAAGGCATTAATATTACGAATATTTTTTTAATTTTTGTTAAGGCAAAAAATATTTATAATCTTCAATGTAGATGGTAAGCTTAAAAGTGACTCCTATGTCCGATGTGATTAATAGAAGTTAATAATAGATTAACACTATTTTTTAGTATATTAGACCTTTGGGAAGAGCTCATCGTATGGGATGGGTGCAACGATTTTGTTGGCGGTGTCAATAAGAATCTTAGCTACAGTCTTCTCTATATAAGGCTGCATTGTTTTCAAGAATTCCGCTCTGTTCTGGTTGATCGCTTCGTTTGTTGCATCTCCTGCAAAAATATTTATAGCAATTTATCGTACAGCATTTATTCTAAGGTGTAGAAATTTATTTTATTTTTTTCGATATAAGATAAATATATCGTCATTTTAAATTGTTTTATTATGTTCATTTTTCATTAATACTAAATACAATTACAATATAACTTACATTTACATTTTTAAACAATATATATAGCTATCAATACAATTATTGTCAATTTATTGTGTGGGCTGTATTTTTGCCAAAATAAATATGTCACATAATTCTTTACGATTTTATATTAAACTAGCCCGCCCCAGCGTCGCACGGGTATAAAGCATATAGCCTATGTCACTCAGTGATAATCACGGTATTTCTCTACTCCATATTGAATCTTATTATACATATAAACCTTCCTCTTCAATCACTCTATATATTTAAAAAAAAACCGCATCAAAATCTGTTGCGTAGTTTTAAAGATTTAAGCAAACAGAGATATAAGAACAGACAGAGAAAGCGACTTTATTTTATACTATGTAGTAACGTTTATAGCTACTACTATTTTGATAATTGTCAAATTTTTACCATACTTATCCAAAGACTAAATTACGTTTAGCTGTCATTTATGTTTTGTTTTTCCATGTCATAGTCGTTTTTGTTATACCACGTTTTATAGTGACTTGACGGGATAAAATAAATGCGGTCGAACGGGATAAAAATCCGGTATCCTATGTCCGTCTCCTGGTTCGAAGCAACCTCTCCACCAATTTTCAGCCGAATTTGTTCATCCGTTCTTGAGTTATAAATAGTGTAACTAAGACCAACTTTCTTTTATATATATAGATGTGATAGAATCATTAAAAAAAATTAAATATAACAACCCTAAACTCCTAAAGGTAAATTTGCTTGCACTTCAAACATACTCTCTTTTTTTACTGTATATCATTTAAAATTCATTGAACAACACAAGCAATATAATTGTATACTAATATAATACTGTCCTACATTAATACATACGAGTTATTATTTATATATATTAATATACCTAAGGCTTTGTTGCCATTGAAGAGTCCATCCAAACGAATGCGGTAATCTTTGATGGCGATGTCGACGGTCATATCGGTAAAGTTCAGGTATTCCTTGCCATCGCGCATCACTAGCTCTGTTTTCAACAAAATCTCTGCGTCGCATTTAACTGAAATTGAAAAAAAATTAAAATGTGTTCAGTGCGTGAAATTTTTAAAAATATGGAAATATAAGATATAATAGCAAACTGATGAGTAAGACCTCCTCTCTCGTTTTGGAAAGAAGGAATGGGGCTTAGATCCAACGCGATATTGTAAGTTAACACAAATATCAGATCACAAGATCTTCAGAAATCAGGAGGTTTCTTAAGAAGTTGTCCTTCATGGAAAACGCGTGATATCGTGAGAATATCAATTTGTCATATAAGTTTTTAAAGAAAACCCGTAATACTTGCTGCCTTGCAACCTTAACCTACAACCTTCTATTGATTCTTTCTTGTTGTAAATCGTAAAATCATAATGAAGCTACCATTGGTCCAAAAAATGCTCTTATTGAGAAGAACCACAAAGACGCTCGGCAATCAGTCTTTTAAAAATTAGTCTTTTAAAAATTAATCTTTAAAAAATTATAGGTACATTCAACTATTTGTCTCTATACCTAGATCACGCAGACCAATTCCCAGAATCGTTTAATTTTGAAACTTCTGGTATTTAAATTAAGAACATTCCAAATCTAGACAAGTAACAGTGTAACACAATATTTAGTCAAAGTTATATAATGTATTTTTTAGAACTGTTGTTCTAATTTGATTTAGACAAAAAAGGTTAATTAAAAGCTATGATCGCTAAAATTATAGATAAAGTTAAATACCATTAACCAGATATTCTTTAACTATAATATTTCTATTTAAATCTGATTACCAACCTGCATCAGCAACAAGATTTCCTTCACCTCTTAACGGCACTATTAAAATTTGCGTATCAAGATTATAGCGACCGTCCAGATGCAGTCTTGGGAAGCGAACCTGTGCGCGGATCGTAAGTGTATCCAAGTCGACACTGAAATAACAATACATTTGTTTTTTTTAATTATTTTCGTATTAGTTTAATTATTTGTTTATGCAATAAAGAGAATACAAATAAACAAATAGGCCCTCAGTTAATCTAACCTTCTAACTTAACCTAACCTAACCTAATACTAAAATTGCCAAAACAGGGATATAAATTCAGTATATAAATAAATATTACACACACGGCAGGCCATCCCTAAAGTAAGTAACTTAATACTTATGTTATGGATGAGAGACAATTTGAGAATCGAAGAACCAGCAGATTATAGCAGATGTTAGCTCTTAACGGGAATCGAACCCGCAGAGCTGAAGGCAGGAATATGATTATACCAAAACCATAACAATTGAAGACTCTATAAATGATAAATATGAGATAATCAAATTTTTTATTATTTGATTCTTCTAATTTTTAGATGTACTAGTATATTAGAAAACTACACACTTTTATATAAAACTATTTACGTATTTGAGTTTACAATAGGTACGTATATTACAAATAAGTGATAATGATATCATAACAGAAGTTAATAATGGCGGATTGAATAACATAAGTTAATCACAAGATCCATAAGAGCTTGATGGTTTAGTCGAGGTTAAAGCTTATTAATCTCGCCAAGAGTTTTGCTGTTAAAATATCAAGGGGCAATTCTTCATTTTGTTTTAACGCCAAAATTTACATTATAAATATAATTATTGACTACCTACCTGAAAAGTTTTCCCGAATAAATTTATCTCTATACCAGTATTATAAATGAGGAGATCCGTAATATAACCAACTAAGTATAAAGCTCAGAGTAATGAGTATTGCGAATCCGAAATGGCAGTGGGCGGGGCACATAGTACGAAGAACCGCCGAGCGTTGCGATTCTAAGGTTCTCGAATGGCGACCCCGTACCGGAAAGTGCAGCTTTGGTAGACCGCTTACAAAGTGGCCTGTCTCAGGGGCGATCTCAAAAAGATCGCAAGCAGCCGCTGGACCCAAGCGGTACAAGAGTGGTAAACACTTAACTCATGTCCAACTGTGGATGACTATCAGTTGAAAAAGAAAAAGAAGAAAGACTGTTTCTCTTCTGTCGGCTAAACCGCTGAAGAAATATTAATGAAGTTTGAAAGTTATCAATGAAGTTTTTGTAAGGCTAAGCTAAGGTATAGAATGAAAAATCCTGGTTTTTTCTCCAGGAACTGGAAAAATACAAAGTTCATATTTAACAGTATGTTAGCGACTCTAAAGTAACGCGAAAGAATTTTCGGATACAACTAGTAACTTATTAACTCAAACAGAAGTAATGTGGTAAGTAAAAAGTTATCATTTTCTTGATGATGATGACGAATTACTAGCACTTATAGCAGCAAAGTACCAATTGTTGCATTGTCCCACACTTTTATGCAGATAATAACAAATTAAAATAGTTTTAATGACAGAGAAATAACTTATAATTATCTGCCACCTATTAAATATCGATGTAACTTTTATTGATTATTCAAGAACATTACGATCAACATGCTCCAACAAACGATATTGCAAGATAATTTACATAGATTACCATAGATGGCGCTATTGTTCTTAACTTCATAAGTAAAGATTGTAGAATAAATTTAGCTCGAAAATAAATACTGACTTTACGCTTTTGATCGTGAAATTTCCAGCGCCTGACACCTTAACATCTTTTCCAGATGCTTTTAGAGGGACCAAGTCACCACTTACTGCCACTATCTAAAACATAAAATAATAACAAAATTAATAGTACATTTCCTCCGATTCAAAACTTTTCAGTCATTAAATAATAATGTTGTATAGAAAATTAAACACACTATTATTATATAAAATAATAAATCTGAAAATTGATAAATAATCAAAGTAAAAAGGAATAATTTTGCTGCAATCTGCATTATTTACGAAAATTTATATAATACTAAGTGTAGGAAGCTGTATAGAACGGTGATAGCTTAGCGGTTAGACACTTTCGAGGGAGTCTCTAGTTCAAATTCCGGGCAGGTCCCGATACTTTAAGTGTAGAAAGCACAATCCATTCTTATTTCCTATAGGTACATCCTCTAGGTACATGCAGGATTAAACGTACGTACCACAAAATGACATACATACACTATCATAGCAAAATAATTGTTATTACTTTTGTGCGGAGGTATTTAAGAAGAATACTTAAATATTTGATTTAATTTAACTATCTATCTTTAATATTTAAATGAGTTATATATTTTCGGAATCTCGGAAACGGCTCCTCTTTTCCTGAAATTCAGCATATAGGGGTTTTGGGGGAGAAAAATCTATCTAGCTAGGTTTTATTTAAAAAAAAAATATTTTATCGCTATTTTTGTGGACATTAAAAAATACTAAAATTTATATTGAATTGATTTTTTGCCTTCAATTATCAAGTCAGCTTAAGTTTTTCGGGGAACGGGTGGCTGCAAGAAATGAAATTACTTAGGAACGAGCCTCACCTAACATATTATTTTTTTCTCTTTTTTGAAGTTTCTTTTTTTTATTTTGTAAAAAATTACATTAATTATATTAATAATAAATACACATATGGTCTAATTATACACATGCTCGCCTGTCCCTAAAGTACGTAATTTTAATGCTTGTGTTATGGGTGACAATACGAAAGTCGACGTGAAAGTCGAATATCACTAGTTTACTTTACACTGACAAGCACATGCCTTTACAATAATTCATCGATCGAGATGACGAAGGCAAAAATAAATATGCGATATCGCCAATAAATAATATCAAGTACAACAATGTTCAATTTAAAACATTTTAACATAATACATTAATCGTAAAACACTTTTAAAAGCAATTTAACGATGCATTGTTGTGCGCCCTTGCACCTCATAATGATTGCATTCATCTTTAAAGTTTATTTTCTGAATGTCAAGGGGCTTGTAGAAGAGGTAAATTGCAAGTTCAGGGATTTATGGAAATATTCACTAGCTTGATATGAACACAGTGGCAGAGCTATTGGCGTGCTAGACGGGGCAATGTCTCGAGGCCCCCAAAGTCCGAGGGCCCCTCTGAGCGTGTCCTCCATCCCCCCTTGGAATACATCGAATCCGGAACATGAAGAATAAGTAAAAAAAAGTAAGTAACGGCCTGTTACTATCCCACTGCTGGGCATAGGCCTCTTCTCTCCGTTTTTTTTTTTTTTTGGAGAGAAGGATTGGAGCTAAGACCTACCACGCTGCTCCAATGCGGATTGGTAGGTTTCTCATATCCCCAGAATTCTCTAGAGATATGTAGGTTTCCTCACGATGTTTTCCTTCACCGAAAAGCGTGTGATAAATTGCAATTTCCAATTAGACACATAAGTTCTACTAGTATACACAGTATATACAACTTAAATCTATTGGAACAGATT
Source organism: Morpho helenor (assembly GCA_029227775.1). Classification (NCBI taxonomy): domain Eukaryota; kingdom Metazoa; phylum Arthropoda; class Insecta; order Lepidoptera; family Nymphalidae; genus Morpho; species Morpho helenor. The sequence goes on from JARGCU010000008.1 coordinate 4,715,463, forward strand.
ATATATATATATATATATATATATATATATATATATATATATATATATATATTAAATTATATTTTTAAAGTACTTTATAGAATTAGGCATAACTTTGTGTATCTCCATAATACAAAAAGTAATGAAAATATTATTTTGCTATAATCTGCAATAGAATAAAATACATATATGTAATGCTAAATGTAGAGTGTACTATCCGTTCTCATACCTGCTACATGCAGTTACTAGCAATCGCCAGCGGCTCCGGCCGCATGGAAAGGTTAAAACCGTAATATAGTATTTTGATAACCATAGAAATTGTTAGAATGGGATAACCTTAAGAGCTAGACATATGCTGTCGTGGACTTTTATAGAACTCTTAGAGGGGAACAATTTTGTAATACATGATTTTTGAATGACTATCACTGTTTACTTAGCGCGAAAGGAAAGCTCAAAATTTTGCCGTTATCGTAATATTTTTATTGCTGCTCCTCTCCTATTCTTCTTATCATAATGTTATATATCCTATAGCCTTCCTCGATAAATAGACTATCTTACACTCAAATAATATTTCAAATCGGTCTAGTTCCTGAGATTAGCGCGTTCAAACAATCAAACAAACAAAAGATTTGTATATTATTATGCCAAATATAAGTTTGGCGACCTTTCATACAAATATACGCACTAAATCAATTATCAAACTTCATTATATATTCAAATTGCTTAGTAGCTTTAAAGTTTTTATTAATAAAATGTTGCTTACCTCTGGAATGTAAAAAGGCTCTAAAGTTGGCACATTGAGTTCAGGAATGCCTGAAATGAGTTTCGGCCGCAGACTCTCGATAGTGTCACGCACGCAGCTGTTGATAGTATTTTGATCTCGTTTGCAGATTTTAATGTAGTCCGCTGAAATAAAAACAAATAGGGATTAACACACACTTATATAAATACTACAATTTGCCCGTGTCTTCGCTCGCATGGCATTCGTCTCCCACGTTTCATGACAGATCATTTGAAATAAATATATTTTTAATATACTAAAACGTGCATTGTAAAATAGTATCTAATTTAATTTAATTTATGATTTAAAATTTTGATCATAGTAGCTTCCATATAAAAGGTAGATATTTGCTGTCGCGGACTTTTATTTAGAACTATTTAAGACAAACAATCCTACGGTACATCATATTTGTGTAACTCCAATGGTTTTGGCAGTGTACCCCAAGATAACCTCAGAGGCCAGATTTTTTTCCAACTTAATTGACAAGAAGCGTTATATTACATCAAATCATTACGAATACGAAAATGTTCTATTACGGAAATCGGAGATATACAAAAGAATGTATAAAAAATAATATACAAAAAAAGAAAAGTTATAGATAGCAACTTGTTGTGTGTTGTTGTGTTGTTGCATCAAATCATTACGAATACGAAAATGTTCTATTACGGAAATCGGAGATATACAAAAGAATGTATAAAAAATAATATACAAAAAAGAAAAGTTATAGATAGCAACTTGTTGTTGTGTTGTTGTCCACCAGTGCACTATTCATACAAGGTTACTGCACTTATCTTTAAGAATAGAAGATAATATGTCTATAGCTAATGCGCATTCATTTCATATGATAGCGTTACTAATGCTACCTACTTACTGATTTAATTTAGCCTGGTGGGTACTAACTTTACTGTTTAGTAATGAATATACTAATTTTCAATGATATCAGCATCTTGTAATAACATGAATAAAATTGCAGCGAAAGCGATTATTTTCACAATCAGCTCATTTATAGACAATCATTATCTGTATGAATTTAAACTATTGTGAGTGTTATTCATAATTAATGTATAGAAACCGGCTATACTCAAGTCTTATTTTATCAGATTAGCCCGACTTGTTTCAAGCCCATACGGGGCTCTTATACATGAGCCCTTTAGTCTAACTAACTTAACTAGTTTAGTTAAGTTATTTAGACTTTAGTTAACTTAACTAGGGCTCATCCGATAAAATAAGACGTGAATATAGCAGGTTTCTATATATTAATTATCTGTATGTATGCAAAATAAACATAAAGAGCGAAGCCTTCGTAATGGTAGATATTATAATGCTTGTCAGTATAACATTATAATATAAGAATAGCGTCTATAGCAGATAAAAAAGCCTATTTCACATTGTTAATGTAAGTTTGAGACGTTTTCTCTAGAACTTAGCAAAAGGAAACCTAGCACTATTCTTGATACAAAATTTGTTTAATTCCGAAATATAAAGTATATTTTCGATTATTCTAAATGACATTCACAAAACCACACTTGTATGATTAAGCTAATAAAAATTAGGCGAAACGTGTGTTGGGTAAATTTTTAGTGAATTTGTAGATAATACTATTAGATGTACCATTTGTAAGCAGTAATAAGCATCTACCTTAAACAGACAAATATGCCTTGTAAGTGAAGTATAAAACGAAACAAAAATTTCTCATAATTATCAAACCACTCGTACAGATCTTTTTTAGTGACACCTGCTTTTTCTTTTTGTAAACTGTAGCTTTCTTTTACCACTGCAAAGGCTTCCTTTCTCCTTTTAGGAAAGAAAAGTTTGAGCTTAGATTCACCGCGCTGTTCCAATGTGGTAAGTTACACATACACAAATTCTCAGAATTCTTTACAGGTATGCAGGTTTCCTCAAGACGTTTTTCTTTACTACAAATATCAACTAAGCACGTAAGTATTAATAAAAAAGTTTTAGGTTCCTGCCGGGTTTTGAATGCATCACGTCCTGGAAAAAGTCGTATGGTGCACACCGTTTGAATATTATACCTCACTAGCATTCGCTAGCGGCTCTGCGCGCGTGGAAAGATTACAACCGTAATATAGTCTTTTAAAAACCATAAAAATGGTTAAAGTGGGTTAACCTTCAAATCTAGACATATGCTATCGCGAACTTTTATTTAGAACTTTTAGAGGGAAACAATTTTGAAATACATGATTTTTGAATAAATATCACCGGTTACTCAGCGCACGCAAGGAAAGCTTTAAATTTTGACGTTTTCGTACTATTTTTTATTGCTGCTCATCTCCTATTCGTCTTAGCGTGATGTTATACAGCCTATAGCCTTACTCGATAAATAGATTATTCTACACTGAAAAAATTTTCAAATTGGTACAGTAATTAACAAACAAACTTTCAGCTTTATATATTAGTAAACATTTACAATTGTTTTATCCTTGATCAATTTGTAACGCGTCAGTAACCAGTGTCGTCCGTCGCGCGTCAGTTAGCAACTAGTTCATAGACCCACTACACCAATAGTTGACGTGTTATTTTAAGTGCTTTTAACTTGTAGCTCGTCAAGGGCGCGACTATTTATATAAAATCGCGAACGCTGTGTCCTTAACATTGCATACATAATTTTATATGTCAAGTTCACCTCTGGTTACGTCAGATGACGACAGAAACGATTAGAAGTAGATAAAAGTTTATTGTACGAGTAAAGCGGTAAAAAATATAGAAACGGTCTATAACGGTATAGGCTCTCCTTTTTTCACAGAGAAGCATTGGAGTTCAGACCCACCACGCAGCTTCAGTGATGGTTGGTAGGTTACATAGGAATTCTCCTGATATGTGCAGATGTCCTCACGATGTTTTCCTTCACCGAAAAAAGTGAAAAGTTGCAATATATCGCTATAAATTAGACACATTTTCAACGGAAAAATTTATTGGTGTTTATCATCTATCATGGATTCATACCCGGAATATCAACCCATGATCTCCTGGAGAGAAGCAATCGGTCTCATCACAGCTATGGTAAAACCATAACGTTAGAAAAAGTCATGGTCCTCCATGGTACTTTCTCTATCGAGAGATGTCTGCCGCCAATTCATCACATATGTAAACGAATATACGTTTCCGTATTACTACATTATGAAAAAAGATTTACCACCCCAATGTTTTCATACAAGATTGGTAAAAAATTAAATTGTTATGTATTGTCGATATTCAAGTTACGAAATACAACCTTGAACCAATGTTTTGTAGCAAATAAAAAGAAAATACAAATCCATACACAAAACCCGCTTTCATGAACCCTCCAAATATGAAAAAGTGTCATTCGTATGCTATTATTACTTATTTATATGGCCATTAAGTCACATTACTACGTATTAACACGATCGACTTAATTGAGATGTTACCTGTTGATTAATTTATGGTTAATACTTTTGTACGGTGTTTTTGTAGTGTTGGAAATTTTTAAATAATTTAAAGACCATTAAAAACTCTTTACATGTTATGTGTGTGTTTGTGTATTTATGTGTGTGTCGTTTAATGGAAATTTAATATGATTTTAAAGGACTATCACTGACGTCGGTTTCAAGTATTAAAATCTATTGTAAAATTTCCTGTCAAGGAATTCGAAATTCCGCGGATTTATGGCCCCCTTCTGAGATAGGCGCCAATTACATTTGAAAGTAAAATTAAATTATTTAGTGCATATGGTAAAAATGATAATTTAATTAAGATTAATCTAAGGCAGCATTCCTTAGTGAAAATAATAATTCCAACATTTAGCCTTACAAATTTTACGTTATAATTAAAATTTACTGTAAAATGCAAAATCTTTTTAAGGTGAATACCTTAAAAAGATTTTGCATATTACAGTAAATTTTGTAGTGCTAATTTTTTATACATTATGCCCAAACGGTTAACCAAGGGTTTGCGCTAATATTCTATAAAAAGGTACGAGCTTAACTATGATTATAAATATAGTTCTCTTGATATTAAAATTATTATCGTATATGAAAGTGAAACAATGCTACTAAAATTTAAATATTATTATGCTATATTCGGTGAATAAAAAGCTTGTGTTAAATCTGTATATTTTCCGAATTCCTGGAGCAAGTGGACTGGGGACTAACGGGTAAAATGTCTTCTCTTCCAAGTAGAGAAGATACCTTTGTCCAGCTGTGTGAAAGCGACATGGTCTTTAATTATTTTTTTTCAACCTCCTTTCTATGGATATATTTCACCTTAATAATCAGCTCCTATTCCATTTTCTGAAATATATGAAACATCCATCGAGCATATTATCTTTTCTATTTTTTACCTTTCAAATAATATAACAAACGAGATATGGATTTTAGCTTGAAATTGTTTATTAGTTTGTCTCTTGAATCGTCATGGATTCGAATATGCTGATGTTACATTACAAATGCTAGAAAGAAAAATAATCTAAACATTAAAAGTATGCGTATTGTTTGAATAGAATGATGTATTACAATCACGTCAATATCCGGACGTGGCTGAAATATCAACTAACTTCTAAGAATTATTCGTAATATGTATTGTTTTGAATTGTCATAATACGTACATTTATATTATTGAAATCATCTGTTCAAACTTTAGAACTATAAGGAACGGGAAACGGAATCTTTAAGATACTTATTTAGTTTCTCTTTTGTTTGGCACCGTCTTCGCACAAAGTTTAAATAAATAATATAACAAATTTGCGGGGGAATAATAGGATCTTCTGTTTCCAAAGTAACTTTATATTTATGTTATGGGTTACAGACAACTGGTAAATATATACATATATGATTTAAGATAAATACATAAATTTTATTTTTATTTTATTTTATTTGACAAGCCACCAACATTTAAGCCACCAAGGTAACTAATAATAAAAGAAACACTTATGAAGTAGAATAACATAGCATAAACATCGTAACAGGCGTGTACAATTAATTTACAAACAAATATGATAAATAATGAAGCAGTTTAACACGAAACACATCAAACCAAAAAAAAACTGAACTATTTAAAATTGAAAGTGTTAAAAAGAAAAGGAGAAAAAGAAAACATATATTAAAATAATAATCAATACATCTTAGTTGTAAGAACCAAATACACCCAGACTTGAAGAATCAACAAAATTGAATCAAGAAATCGAAGTCGTAACCCCCGTTTTAGAAGGCAGGATCAATGCCGCCTGTGCGATCGGGCCAGTTATTATACTATTTAGTTAACTTGGAGTTGGACGTGTCTTTCTCCATTACTGTCTTAAAAATAGGACGGCGTATTAATCTCACTGTTTAGGAAGTAAATACAAACGGACTTCCGAAATAGCCTTCGTTTCCTATACGGCCTTTGGGAGCGAAGGATTGGCGCTTAAGAATCACCTCGATAACCTAATATGGACAGGCGTAGCCTAGAAATTTTCCAGAGACATGCATATTTCCATTCGACCATCACGATCAGTTTTCTAGTAGACTATTAAAATGAGTACTGGCTTAAGGTTTTCATTGTACTGTTTTTCTTATTATAGGGTTTGTTTTTTTCTTAATAATAGACGCGCACTTAACTGCAATCCTATATGGTGAGAGGTCATCCGTCTGAGATGATTCCTAGTCATTCAAACCATAAAGATATAGAAGGTGTAAACGGGAAAATCTGTAATGTGCCCACCGTTAAAATAGTCCAAAGGGTCTGTTTTTACTATGTATCATTTACTATTATAAATGTATTTACTATTATAAATGTGCTAATAAATGCCTGGAAAAATTGAAAAATTTCTCGGACTAAGTTACCTTCCTCGATGGTTGTTGATTAACTAAACAATTGTTTAATTTAGAATTGTTGTAAAAAATTTCAATAAATCAATTTGATAAACACCGATGTATATAAATAGAATCATACATGCAGGATCATTTGAAACTATCGCTAACGATTTTATGAAATTTTGTTTTGGAAGATATAATTTTGTTACACCCAAAATATAACTTTATAATCTGTAATACTTAAGAGTATAAACAAATAATAATAAACTTATTAAAAAAACCTATCCCAACTGTTGTCAATTTACTTTTGAAACTTAAATCATAAAATCCCAATATTTTATAGATATAATAAAGTCGATCTACAAAATAGTTTAGGGGTTCTAACCCCTTCTTCAACTTCCCCTCAGAAGGAAACGAGTCGTCATAAATAGTGACTTCAGTCATAAAAAAAAATTAAAACAATAAAGAAAAAATTACGATGCCTACCTTTCGTTGTATAAATAAATATATTTTTGTATAATTATATAATATAATGTATTATACTTTGTATAATTATTTAAAATAAGTATGCAAATATATCGCCCTATCCGAAGAATAAAGTCACATGTCCCATGTATATACCACAGAAAATATGACTTTATTCTTTGTATAGGACGATATGTTTAATAGCATAAATAGTAAACAATTACCAATCACCCAATTTAACAAAATTACTCACGTATCTGCGCGAAGAGACCGCCATTGACGGCGCACAACAAAACAAGAACTATAACTGAACTGTAAACCATTTTGTCGATTAAGCGAGATATTCTTTCTACGACAGCACGAACACTAAGCAATGACCGGACAAACCAATAGTTTTATATAGCGTAAGAAGTGCCTGATTATGTATTATCAAGGTGAGGAAACGAACGTAAGAAATTAAACATAAAAGGACATTTATTGCAGTGCGAAATATCATTTCATAGTTTCGAAAAGTCATGGGATTTTTTTACGTACTTTGGGTATGGGATTTTTTTACGTACTTTGGGTATGGGTTGAGACCCTTACCGTATTAACTTTGCCATTATTTGATAATAGATTCGCGGTCAACTTCCAAGAACTGGGTTAACACTTACTATATCTGGTGTTAAGTGATGATGAACTCTAAGACGAAATATATCTAATATATATTTCAAATCTATCTAATATATAGTATTAAAATATTATAAAGAGGAAAAATTTGTATGTATGTTTGTAATATTTTCACGCTGGACTTCACACTTCTGGACCGATTTCAAAAATTCTTTCACCATTAGAAAGCTGCATTTTTACTGAGCAACATAGGCTATACTATTACCTTACCCCTATTACACCTTATTACATTTATAAAAATGTAATAAGGTGTAGAAAAATAAAAATTACGCGGGTGAAACCGCGGGATATAACTAGTAAGTAATATTTTCATACTTTAATATTACTATTTATTCTTTTATTTTACGGCCATGTTAAAAGGTTGCGAAGTTAAATCTATAGTAATACTTTAAATGCGAAAGTCCGTCTGTCCATCTGTTAGTCTGTTTGTATTACTAATAAGTTAAATTAATGATTTTATTTTATTTAATCTTTATTAAAATAGTTTGATGGAATGAGTTTAAGAAGGATAAATATATCTGTATCCAATCCTGGGACAGAGAGATATTCAGAGGATAAGATAGAGAGCGGAGAAAGAATCATCAGGAGATAGGATAGAAGCGTATCTCCTGACGCTGCCTTCGGATCGGTTCGAGCATTGTTGCGATGAAATTGTCGTAGTGAATGTGTGTAGTGCCTGTGTAGTGTGCTGTTTCTTGTGCTGCTTGTGGTAGCTAATCCTGCATGTATAAGGTATAAGAATGGTTATGCTTACTACACTTAGCATTATAGATTTTCTTAACAAATGAGGATTATAGCAAAATAATTCTATCGTAACTTTTGTAACAAAGTAACGCCTACTTCTATAGATTACATAAATTATGTGAATGAATTTTTGCACGACCTATGTGGTAGCTTACAGTGCTGCTCACTTTTTATAAGTTGTTAATAAGATCTTGATTGTAATCTGTAATGATTTGATTTGATTCGATTTGACACTTCCATGGATAATCCACCTACAAATATTGATGAAAGTTGGTACAATTGAAACTTATATCCAGGCAACATATAGGATGAAAAATCTCTCTTTCATTCTGGACGAGGAAAAAAATAGTTCATAAATAAACGGACAAAGTCACGAGCTTAATATTAATATTATAGAAAACACACAAACTTCTGTAAGTTATCTATTATAAGTGAAATTTTAAGATCTATAAGTTATAGAAAAAAAGATTGTAAATCGAGATAAAAATCCCCTCCTACGAGTATCCTTTGGTTGGACCGAAATAAAACTGATTACAAAATTTCATTTTAATCGGTTCCGTTGAAGATTAGGGTAAACAAACATCGTGACTCGGGATTTTTATATATAAGTGTATGCACCGATTATCATATATATTAAATTTGAAAAAAAAGCTATGTGGTATCCGGCTGAATAGATTAGACCACCCTTATGAGTGGCCGAAACCATGTCCAGCTAGACTTAAAGTAAGCCCAACTGAACCCGCCGCTCATTAGAGTCTCCACCCTTAACCTCCCCGGAGTCCCCAGCCGTTCCAGATTGCCCTCTGCTAATCAGAGGGACAACTGGATTGGCCAGTGAGCTGTCCGCCACGACTTAGTCTGCCCAGGGTGCGCCACGAGGAGGCCGGCTACTTTGGCAACCCAAAGGTAAGTTAAACTAAGGTCTCTAAGGTTGACTCGCTGTTTGGTATCTGGATAAGTATATAGAGAAACAAATAATATATTTAAAATACCTTAACTGAAAATATCTAGCCAAATCGTGTGACAACATGTTTATAAAATGTTGTGCCGACCCCACTTAGAGTGGGATAAGGGCAGGAGAATGAGTGTATTAAATTTTTTTTAAATGAGGAAGTTAAGTGAATGCATTATTATATTTTAATACAATAATATTAATACCCGATTTATGTGAAATTAATACGATATCCTCATTTAATTTTGAATTTTTACATTATATTAAACAAAAGTACAAGCTTATATAAAATATAAACATTTAATATTGTAGAAGACGTTTATATTCCTACCAATATTATACATGCAAAAGTGTTTCTTTCTTGTCTGAACAGCTTTCATGGCCTTCCGCTGAAGATGTTAATGAGGATTGAATATACCGAGACAACAAATGAGATAAAAAAGTACCGTTTTTTCTTCGAAAAACAGGAAAAAAAAATAGAAAATAATTAGTCAAGGCTATTTTAGCCGTTAAATAGTAATAATAATATATATTATATAGTTATATAAGCCTGCACCGTTAGAGGTTTAATAAATCGAGCATCTATCTATGAATTTTCTGTTGCAAATCTGCTTAAGTGAAATTTATAGTAGATGAGTTGGTAAAACGCATGCTAAAAAGTAGAGATAAACGTCGTATTGAAATCTGAGTCTAGAAAAATTTTGTGAAATTCGTAGGCATTCAATTCGCATTGGATCAATTTGGATTAATCACATTGATTGACTAACCGCCTTTTTGTCAGGAAACCCCATTAGGGGTCATCACCGCTCGATGGGTATGAGCGCGGGTATGTTGGACTCTCACCGACTAAAAACCTGACAGTGCTCAATCACACTGCTAGTGGCGGGGACAACGCTGTACACATTCCCCCCATCCCCGCCAGCAGCCGCTCTGTACCCTGGAGGGGTCCATCCGCTGATCGATATATCTGAAGCACCAAAGGCATCGACAGCCTCTGGGACCTAACTGCAGGGAGTGTCTGATAAACTCCGTTCGGAGCACTCGGAGGTCCCCGTTAGGGCGGCATGGGACGGACTTCGGCGAGTCACATTTGCCGCGCTCGCACGCATTTATCACACGTTTTTTGGTAAACATTTTAAGGAAATCTGCCTATCTCTGGAGATATCCAGGTAAATGTATAATCTATATTCATTGGAGTAGCGAGGAGGGTGTAAGTTCCAACATTACTTTTCAAAAGAAGTAAGAAAACCTATGCCTAGCAGTGGAGCAATATATCATGCACCATCGATTCCTAATATAATATTAGGGACATTACTCTTATCAGCTTTCACGTAGTGTATCGTTCACTATCGATTCATACTTTCATACTATAAAATTAGGTACATAAATTATTATTGGAGCATATACACAATATCCGGTAAGCTCAAAGGTCAAGGATAGATATAAATGTATGTGATCTCGATACGAGGAAAAACAACCCAGATAGGTCTCATTTCTCAAAAATACTTTCTTGATAACGAGTCATTTGTTAAACAGTTACCGACGCTCTTTGCAAAGGTGTGCAAAAGTACGACATTATAATTATGATTCATCGAGAACTTTATGCCGTAAAGAAAATAGAGTGAAAATAGAACCGTGAGAGTGTCCACGATAGGCCTATTCCTTAATGGAAAAGCTTGGTAGAAGCCAGCTCTATGTTTTACTGTTTTGTGTTTTTTAGTTTTAAATTTAAGGCAACCGCAATAGTAGAAACCATACTAAAATTATAAATGCAGAGAACTTTTCTTTGCCCTTCTTTCGCATTAAAACGGACCAACTGAGCGATACTGTTTTTGAAGAGTCAAGAACTGAAGAATGCAATTAATTAACTTTCTGTTGATCTCAATAAAAAACAAACCTCAATAGTTTAATAGTTTAACCCTTAACAATTAACAGGCCGTGATGACTTCTACATAGGCCAATAGGCCCAAGATTTAAGAACTTAACACAAATCAGCTTTCACAGATCTAAATCCACTTCTTACTAGTAACTCTATATTTATCTTTCCAAACTAATACACTTAGGATATTTTAAACAAACTCCTTATTTTACGCGCCTCTCCAAATAGGTCAGCCCTCCATATGCCTTCCACGTGGCTAGATGGAAGAATTAATAAAATAAAATAGGCAATTCATTAGCAAGCGCGGTCCTCTTTAGGCTACACCATTTGTTTTCTATCAGTCGAGATCGAAGCAAGGCGTTCGTACTAAAAAAAAGTACGCGAATATATTGTATAGTTATTATGTAAAATGAAATAAGATATCAAGAAAGTCAACGACCTATGAAGGACACCGCGGAAGGAATTCCGGAAATTAGCACTACCTACTTTATCGGACTAACAATAAACCTACGCACGAAGAGAATGTCATGGAGCGGAGCGAAATGTTTACAAAAGGGCTTTTCCGTCAAAAATTTTAATAGTCCAATTACTTTATTATTATTCATGATAAATGCTGTTGACGCATGTGGTATCCGGCTAAGTAGAATAGTACCACCCTCATTTCTTACTAAGGTGTCGTAAAAGGCGACTAAGGTAAGTCGACCCATCGTGTGGTATCCGGCTGTGTAGAATAGACCAACATCATTTCTTACCGAGGTGTCTTAAAGGCGACTAAGGTAAGTCGACCCGCCGTGTGGTATCCGGCTGTGTAGAATAGACCAACATCATTTCTTACCGAGGTGTCGTAAAAGGCGACTAAGGTAAGTCGACCCGCCGTGTGGTGTCCGGCTGAGTAGAATAGACCACCCTCATTGCTTACCGAGATGACGTAAAAGGCGACTAAGGTAAGTTGACCCGCCGTGTGGTGTCCGGCTGAGTAGAATAGACCACCCTCATTGCTTACCGAGATGACGTAAAAGGCGACTAAGGTAAGTTGACCCACCGTGTGATTTCCGGTTTAATAGAATAGACCACCCTCCTTCTTACCGAGGTGTCGTAAAATACGACTAAGGTTAGTTGACGTCAGGCAGGCGGCCGGTCGTAAAAACATGTTTATAACATGTTGTACCGACCCCACTGAGAGTGGGATACGGGCAGGAGGATATATAAATGCTGTTGACGCATATTATCTTAAATTATAAAATTGTCTAGATACTACTTAAACGTTTAAAATCTACATAAATGTTGTTACTCTGTGCCGACAAATTACATTTTTTATTTGGTTAAAGAATATTATATTCGTATTTATTTTTTGTCTCTTTATTTCCGGTGTTGCGTTACGTACATTGTGCTAATTGTTGTACTGTTTGGTCATCTTCTAAAATACTTATTTTATATTCATTACATCGATTTAACATTGAAAAGAATATAGGAGCTATTAAAACCAATTACAAATATACCATCGTACATGACATTTAAGTTAAATTGTACTATAAAATTATATAAATAACACATCAAGTTGAAATATTATTTTTATTTTTTCTACCTTTAACATTTTCTTCTTTTTCAGGCAGTGTATTTCCACGGCTGGATATAAGCACTATATATTCTATTTTATTTAATTATAGGTCTTAGTAACCTACAAACGAAAAGTAACTTAGGTAGTAACTTACAAAAGTCGACTTCGGTGTAAAAATACCGACAATTGAGTACGTTATATTTATTTTTGTTTCTTAAGTAAAAACAGGAATTTTTTTATTCTATAAATTAGTCCGGTAAAAGCACAATCATTCAAATTTTCATCAGTCCAGCGGAATAACCGTGAAAATATGACAGATAGACAGACTTTCGCAACAATATTAGTACAGTTATTATTGAATAATTTCATTTTTTCTAATCTGTGTGAATTTTATGTATACGAAATTTTAGCGCGCGCTATGTTCTTTAAAATTTTGGGTATATAAAACATAGCACTTGGTTGACCGGGCCTCGCACGGTAATTTTATACAAAATAAAAAAAACTATATATAAACTAAAAATATTATAGGATAGGTGGGGCGCGATCCTAGGTATTTTCATTTCTCGTGACCACTCGTTCCCCGAATAAGCGACACTGACTTGATATTTAACGGCAAAAATACTGTTTTATATATTCAATAAATTAAAAGTAAATTTTATGTGAATTTCAGGAAAATCGCTGGAGCCGTTTTCGAGATTCCGAAAATATATTTATACATACAGGATTAACTCATTTAAATATTAAAGATAGACAGATAATTGATAAGTATGCAGAGAACTATCGATCTATGTTTCGATCATAAAATGTGATCATCAATACTTTAGATGTCTTATTTGTTATGAGCACAGTATGTCAAGTTTATTATGCTGAAGGTCGAATGGTCGGTATACGGATTGAAAAATGTTATATCGAATCGTTTGATGATAGATTAAAATTTCCATGTAATTGTTTTGCTTATTATGTATACGGAGAATCATGGGGACCTATATAATACCTTCAATGCCGAAAGATAACACCCCATAAAGGTTCCAATGACTTTCTATAAAAACTTATGTGCCTAATTTATATTTTCAATTTGCATCTCTCTTTCCGGCAAAGAAAAACATTATGAGGTTACTGACAAAGGAAAATTTCTCGTATACTCGTATATGTTACCCACTAATCCGCTTTGGAGCAACGTGATGCGTCTAAGCTCTTATCTTTCTCTCCAAAAGGAAAGTGAAGGCTTTTGTCCAGTAGTGCGATAACGAGCCGTCACTGTTTAGTTTTTGCTATACATTTTTCGAATAAACTAAAAATTCATTCCTTGCATCGAGAAAAAAAAAATACCAACCAGCCTAACTAATAATATAAGGTTTCAATGCATTTAAGAAAATTACATTGTAAATTTTTCAAATTTCCAAATTATTTTATATTTTGTAATGTTTATGAAGGTCTTTGTTCGTTGGTTGTAATACAGTATATGCCGTGCAGTAATGCAGTAATCCTGGCTAACGAAGTACCAATACCTTGTTTCTTGTTAATAATCCTTTCCATTACTTTTTCTATAGAGTTATTATACCAGAGTAAACAAACCAACCTAAAATTTGACATATGAAATTCAGCATGTAGGTAGGGGATTTTATGGGGATAAAATAGATCTAGCTAGCTAGGTTTGAGTTTAAAAAAAATGTCGTTTTATAGCTGTTTTTGGGCAATAAGAAAAAACTAAAATGTAGAATTGAATGCAAATTATATTTGAGCTGTCAAATGCAAAGACGTTATAGCCTAATAGTAACGGGTTAAAAAAAAATCAAAACATGTGATTCCCACACCCGGCGCTTTCTTTATTTTTATTAACTGCATTTTTTTATATTTTTTTTTTTATTACCGATTTAAGCTCCGTCACCCAGGTACTTACATTAAAGAGAAATAAAGAAAAAGCAAATGTATAGGGTGTATTATTATAGGGCGTATTTAGCTGACTCTCTTTTTTGTGTTTGATTTGACAAAGATGAAGTATAGGACTTTCATCTTCTCTATCACTATTTATTGTGATACTATCACTTACAGGCCTGACTAAGGCTCCCATACTCTAGTATAATAACTATATGTAAACTTGCTTAAGAACAAGATAGAGGAAATAAACAAAGGAAATCCTAGTTGAACCATACCTGAAACGTGAACGCAAATTAAAACAAGAACTTGTAAATAATAAACAGATTTGTTCGTATCAACCGGAAATGTTTAAACAAAAAAGACTTAAAATGATTTTACTTTAAACGTTCGTTCTTTTATTCATTTTAGTGTATTTATATCAATTTATGACTTTCGTGAGTGCCAACTCGACGACAATTCCTCAATGTCAAGTAAGATGAAATAGGAATGAAATCTTCATTCAAGTCAGGTCTTGTGGAAGCTATGAATTAATTTTTTTTGTTAAAGCACTTTGTTCAGTTTTTAAACAAAAACTTTAATATTTATTTTATACTAGCTGCTGTCTGTAACTTTTTGTTGATTTCAGCGCTGAAATAACCGCGGCGTGGAATACGGCTGAGTAGAATAGACCACCCTCATTTCTTACCGAGGTGTCATAAAAGGCGACTAAAGTAAGTTGACCGCCCGTATGGTATCCGGCTGAGTAGAATATACGACTCACATTTCTTACCGAGGCGTCTTAAAAGGCGAGTAATCTAAATTGAATCCGGCTGAGTAGAATAGTTCACCCTCATTTCTTATCGAAGTGTTGTAAAAGGCAACTAAAGTAAGTTGATTGGCAGGTGGCTGGTTGTTAAATAATTAGCAAAAACGTGTAATAACATGTTTAAAACATGTTGTGCCCAACCCACATAGAGTGCGATAAAGGCAGGAGAATGATAATGATATAAGTTTGCTACATTATATTACAATTCGAAAATACTAAATTAAAAAATTTGCATTAGTACAAAGTGTACAAATGTTTTAATACAAACGCTTTCGCATAGCTCAGTTTAAAGTAATACATTCTTGTATAGAAACACAAGGTTGATTAATTTTTTTTAGTTCGAGAAATTTTTGAGTACACAGTGAAATGTTCAAATTTTCATCGGATTCAAATTAATAATTCAAGAACACATGCAGGACATTCAAGTTTTTCATTTTTATATATAAGAATATAACCACAGGTATTTAAATTCCCTTATGCTTTTAATATACGCCAGTAAAGTAACTATAACATTCAATTATTATTAAGTTCGTGTAATAATTTAATGTACTTCTGAGAACGAAACAAATACATTATTATAAAACCACGACGGCGATTTAATAAGATAATCTTTTATAATCGTTAAATTTATAAAATTTTCCGTATTTTTATAGTTTTTTTTATCAATGAATATCCATTTTCCTATAGCTGTTTGCATGATTTTTGACGCTGGTATATCCCTTTTGTTACCTTCCTGCAGAGGATATTCAGAACTCTTTGAAATCTTCTGTTCTTTATGATAAAGTCTCGGGAATACAGGTTTAAAATATTATGTAATATACAAATGTAATGTACATTACAGGGCTTAATCCGAAATCTCTTCGAGCAGACCAGATAACAGACAGCGCATAACAGAGCAGACCAGATAACAAAAATTAGCGTCAAAGGTGACTCAGATACATTTTTGAAAAAAAACTGTGTTTTATTCCCTGTTCTCAAAAGAAAAAAGAAGTTTTTAAATCTCATATGTCACCCGATATGTAAGCTTCAAAAATGCCGAATTTCGTAAATATTGGTCTAGCGGATTTGTCTTTAAAGAATAACAGACAATCAGACAGGCTTTTATATTCAAAATATTTTAATTATTTTTACCGATTTAAAATCGAAAAAAAATATCTTTAATCCATCAACAAGTGTGCTCATTAAAATACACTTATTGAGGATTTACGGTTTTAAGTTGATATATTGTTACCTTGAGAATGACAATGAAAACCATTCATCGTAACTGGTTTCTCAACTGGTTGATAATGTTTTTCTTGTTTTCTAAGTGTTTTTCTTGGCTACTTTATGGCTGTACAAAGGATCTTGCAAAGTTTATTGTTACAACAATATATTTGAGCTGTTATTTTCCTTGACAAAAAATACACTGTTCAGCTTTTACACAACGGAAACCAGCATGTTTTTAAGTCTAGTTTAAATACGGATTCGCTGGCAACAGAAAGTCAAATATGTAGATGTTACTTTCAACCTCAACACGTACGAGCACGTACGTATAGTCTGCAAAAGTGCTGCGTATGTCAATGGACAATTTTTTTATTGATCCGATATTATGCAAAAGAAGTTGTTGCTCGTAGTAGTTAGTCGATGTTATGAACTAAAAGTGTAGCGCCACAACACACACTGTAAATGTGTCCTACACAAAGTAACACAGTAAATGTGTCTACACAAAGTAACACTGTAAATGTGTCCTATGCAACTGCTAGCGCTGATTCACATTCGACACTCTCTCCTAGAGTCTCCCTACTTTCACCCAAAGGAGGCGAAAGCTCTCGCTGCGAAGAACATCTGTAATTCTTGGAGGATACCTGCAGCGAACTGTAAGCAGTAGCGATCCCAATAGGTAAGCAATGGTCAAAGTGATACTGGGCCCTTGTGCCCTGCAGCGCCGTTACTCCCAGAAGAAGATAACTTACATTAATAAAATAAAACTTACATTAGTCCAATAATGTCTTAAGCGAGAATCACATTCGCGCATTTTTCAAATTCGAATCGCTCATGGTCCATAGACTGCAGAACCGATTTATGCAAACAGCATGGTTACCCGTGGTTCATGCGAAACGTCAAACTACATAAAGTCCTCGACCTCCCTACTATAGCTCATCTCCTTAAACACTTTTTAAATCGCACTTCCCTGACCACTGACCCTCAGCTGAGGTACATCCGAACCACCACCTACATCCCCGTTAAGAAAATATAGACGTCCAAAAAGGTTCCACTTTTCAGATCTCATATTACTAAATGGACTTCCTCCATTTTAGGAATAAATTACTTTTAAGGCGCTTCACACAAATTTCTTCACAACTTCGTATCGATAAACTTATCAACTTAGCCATTCAGTAGAGTAACATATACTCGTACAGTCAAAGTCTCTACAACATTAAGAGCTGCTTTAATTTTTTTAGAAAAATGAAGGCTCCATTCAACCCGCATTTAAAACTTAAGAAGCATATTATCGCACCCATAAAGTTATTATACTAGAGTAGATGAAACATAGGCAGGCCTGTAAGTAATAATACCAAAATAAATTATAAAATAAAAATTACACTTCTATACTTCATCTTTGTCTAACCACACTTAAAAGAGAGAGACAGTTAGATCATCCTCATCTTAAAACATTTTAGGCCGACTTCCTTACTCTAAGTATAAAATCTCGATCGTACTATAAAAAAAAAGTACTACCGAACTTTCTAGCTATTTTTAAGTGTGTCAAAAGTTCTCTTAGTAATGAGGTTTGTTAGATTAAGTTTTTTATCCAAATAAACGAAATCATAATAAAATGAGACCGCTTCCTTTCACGTCAAATCAAGTCCAACATTATATAAGACTATAACAAATGGTGAATCTTATTAAATGACAGAGAACCATGTAAAATTAACTTCTAGCAACTTTTGAAAGACATGTGCATGGGTTTTTGTTTGAGTAATCATCCTACTGCCCTTATCCCACTCTAAGTGGGTTCGACACAAAATGTTATAACCGCGTTGTCACATGATTTGGTTACACATTTTACGACTGGTCGCCTGCCTGACGTCAACTTACCTAAGTCGTATTTTACAACACTTCGATAGGAAAGAGGGTGGTCAATTCTACTCAACCGGATACCAGACGGTGGGTCAATTTACCTTAATCGCCTTTTACGACACATTGGTAAGAAATGAGGGTGGTCTATTCTACTCGGCCAGATACCACACGGTGGTCAATTTACCTTAGTCGCCTTTCACGACACCTTGGTAAGAAATGAAGGTGGTATATTCTATTCATTCGCATACCGCACGGCGTACTAACTGTTATTAGATCAAATTAATCAAATCAAATTTTGTGGATAACAAATCTTAAATCAAGAAGTATACAAAGGCAACATAACCGCCGTGTGGTATCCGGCTGAATAGAATAGTACCACCCTCTTTTCTTATCGAGGTGTCGTAAAAGGCGACTAAGGTAAGTCGACCCGCCGTGTGGTATCCGGCTGAGTAGAATAGACCAACCTCATTTCTTACTGAGGTGTCGTAAAAGGCGACTAAGGTAAGTTGACCCACCGTGTGGTATCCGGTTGAGTAGAATAGACCACCCTCTTTCTTATCGAGGAGTCGTAAAATACTAAGGTAAGTTGACGTCAGACAGGCGGCCGGTCGTAAAATACGTAGCCAAATCATATGACAACATGTTTGTAACATGTTGTGCCGACCCCACTTAGAGTGGGATAAGGGCAGGAGGATGATGACAAAGGCAACATAACAAATGCACCAAAAACTCATTGAACGCATCTAGGACTATTATTTATCTTAGAATAAATTATTAACGATATGAATAATGTAATATTAATAGGTATGAAGGGAAAAACGTTTTGTTATAATGTCATTTTAATGTTCATGTCACTCAAGATCATATCGTTTATAATTGGCTCGTTTATCTAAATGTTTAAGTAACCATTAATATAACTGTGCTTGTATGTCCGATATAAGGGACGTAGTAAATATATAAATTTAAATACAAAAATACAGAAGGTTTCATGGCATTCAAAATTCTCATTTCCGTATCCCACTCTAAGTGGGGTCGGCACAACATGTTATAAACTTGTCACATAATTTGGCTACGTGTTTTACGGCTACCTGCATGACGTCAATATAGCTTAGTCACCTTTTGTGACACCTAAAAAAACCAAGAAATTGGTTTTAAAAATGGTGGTCCTTAGCGGAAATCGAACCCGCATCCCGCGAAGCTGAATGCTAGATTACTACCACTTGCGCCAACGGTCCAGTCCTTCAAATAAAGGGCCTGTTACTATCCCACAGCTGGGCATAGCCCTCATTCCTTCATTTTTGGAGAGAAGGATTTGAGCTTAGACCTAACACGCTGCTCCAATGCGGATTGGTAGGTTACACAAAAGTCAATGTTAATATTAATAAAATAGGATGGTTTCGTAAGTAATTGTTTGTTATAATCAATATTTACAAAATAGAATAAACCACTAACTCATTATAAATATGACTTATTATATATTATAATAGACTCAGATGAGACTGATTAAAACTAATTACACAAGCTATTAAAAACCATTTTATACCCGTTAAGCAATTATTATTCGTCAGATACAACTCAATCGTTAAATTGTCATTAGATAATTAATAATGCTGCCAAATTTTCCAAATTAAGCCCATCATCATAATAAACCACCCTCATTTCTTACCGAAGTGTCGTAAAATGCGACTAAGGTAAGTTTACCCCCGTATGGTATCCGGTTAAGTAGAATAAACAACCCTCTTTCTTACCGAGGTGTCGTAAAATACGACTAAGGTAAGTTGATGTCAGGCAGGCGGCCGGTCATAAACTACGTAGCTAAATCATATGACAACGTTATAACATGTTACGCCGTGTGGTATCCGGCTGAATAGAATAGTACCACCCTCTTTTCTTACCGAGGTGTCGTAAAAGGCGACTAAGGTAAGTCGACCCGCCGTGTGGTATCCGGCTGAGTAGAATAGACCACCCTCATTTCTTACCGAGGTGTCGTAAAAGGCGACTAAGGTAAGTTGACTCACCGTGTGGTATCCGGTTAAGTAAAATAGACCACCCTCTTTCTTACCGAGTTGTCGTAAAATATGACGGAGGTAAGTTGGCGTCAGGCAGGCGGCCGGTCGTAAAAACGCAGCCAAATCATGTGACAGCATGTTTATAATATGTTGTGCCGACCCCACTTAGAGTGGGATAAGGGCAGGAAGATGATGAACGTTATAACATGTTGTGCCGACCCAACTTAGAGTGGGATAAGGGCAGGAACAGGAAGATGATGATGTTTACCTACAATTTTAAAGCTTTATATATATTTGTAATACAAAAGTTATATAAAAATCCGCCTTTCCTAAGCTTACATCCGCAAAACTTTAAAAAGTAGTTTATAAACTGCATGAAATTCTTTATTATTCATCTCTTAGTATATATAAAAATGAATTTCTCTGTGTCTTTAATAGACTCCGAAACGGCTGGACCGATTATTATTAAATTTTGAGACAATCTTAAGAATGACCCAGCGGATGGTCCTGTAAAGTTTGGTGGCGATCGAGGCATTTTTTTTAAACTATTGACTTCTGTTTCGGGGGGAATTCAAAACCAGACTGAGTCACAGCAGCGCGTCGCCGAAAAGCTAGTCTATACTAATATTATGAAGAGGAAAAATTTGTATATATGTTTGTAATGTTTTCACACAAAAACTACTAGACTAATTTCATAAATTCACCATTGGAAAGCTGCATCTTTACTGAGCAACATAAAAAATAGGGATTCGTAATAAAAATGTAATAAGGTGTAAAAAATTTGTCATAAAAATCTGTAATCGCATGCGCTGCAGAAACTATTGATTATATATTTAACAAAAATAAATCTATAGTTCGACTTAGTAGATTTTCCACTGCCATGATATCGCTATGTACGCGGATGAAACAGCGGTATATTACTAGTTTACATATTTAGATATTGCTCATGAGACAAACGTGTAAAATATTAGCTCAACCTATAAAAATATTGCTGTTATAGTGTTTGGAAAGACCTGGGCAAGATCCTTACGAGACTTTTGCTTGCTTGTTGCATCAAGGTTTATATAGAGGGTGGTGTTACTCGGCACAATTTGTATGAGAAGAGAAGATTTGAGTCATTTTATGTACGAAGCGTAAATGGAGTATAGTATAATAACACTTTAAAAATGTAAAAATATAGTTATAACATTTTTTCCTGTATTACGAAATTACCAAAGATTGTGTCGAATGTGTTTGCTATTAATAATTTTAAGGAAATAATATGACAATAACAATACCGCCGTCTGGCATCCGCCTAAATAGAATAGACCAACCTCAGTTCTTACCGAGGTGTCGTAAAAGGCGACTAAGGTGAGTCGACTCGCCGTGTGGTATCCGGCTGAGTAGAATAGATCACCCTCAATTCTTACCGAGGTGTCGTAAAAGGCGACTAAGGTAAGTTTACACACCGTGTGGTATCCGGTTGAGCAGAGAAGACCAATCTCTTTCTTACCGAGGTGTCGTAAAATACGATATACGAAATACGAAAAATACGAAATAAATACTAAGGTAAGTTGCCGTCAGGCAGGCTGCCAGTCGTAAAATACATAGCTAAATCATGTGGCAACATGCTTATAACATGTTATGACGACCCCACTTAGAGTGGGATAAGGACAGGAGAATGATGAAGAATATGACAATAACAGATAAGAGAGTAATAATAAGAGAATTACTAATTAGTAAGGATATGATTTATAAATTAATATGTGTCATGAGAATCTGTCTCCTTATATATGCTCTAATAAACCCATATCCAAACTCTTAGATGTTCATACTAATAGAACGAAAATTTTTAATGATTCGTATTTATCTATACTAGTATATAAAGCTGAAGAGTTTGTTTGTTTCATTGTTTGAACACGCTTATCTCAGGAACTACTAGACCAATATGAAAAATTCTTTCAGTGTAAGATAGTCCATTTATCGAGGAAGGCTATAGGCGTATAACATCATGCTAAGACGAATAGAACAGGAGCAGCCATAAAAAAAGTATAAAAACGGAAAAATTTGAAACTTTCCTTGCGTGCGATGAGTAAATGGTGATATAGTTGTTAGAAAATCATGTACTACAAAATTGTTCTCTCTAAAAGTTCTAAATAAAAGTCCGCGAAACATACGTCTAGCTTTTAAGGTTAACACACTTTAATCATTTTTATGCTTATCGAAATACTATATTACATCATTTTACCACACAGACGGAGCCGCTGGTTATTTCTAGTTTTATATATATCGCTCATGGGCTGAAATAATGGCACAACTCAAAAAATAATGTTTAGGGATAAATAGGCTTAAAGTATTAATTGCTATGGAAAATGCATAAAAAAATGGTTTAGTTTGTTTAACCAATACTGCTGCCGAAAAGAATGTGTATTAAATATTTACACCTATTCGTACTCCAAAACTCGTGTTTTTGTGTTCCACCTCTACTGCAGCTTATAATAAGTTATTATTTAATAGGTAATCTTTTATCAGATCATTCCCTTAAACCTACATATTTGTATTTGTTTTATAAAGTAACGATATGTTACTATCCTACTGCTAGGCATAGACCTCCTCTCTCCTTTTAGGGGGAAAAGGATTGGAACCTTTAATTACGTTATTAAGACCTGCCACACTGCTCCAATGCGGATTAGTAGGTTACACAAATCCCTAGAAATCACTAGAGATGTGCAGGTTTTCTCACGATGTTTTCCTTCACCGAAAAGCGTTTGATAAATTGTTAGTATCAATCACCAATTAGACACAAGTTTTATCAGATAAACTTATTTGATACTGCCCGGGGTTTCAACCCGTGACCTCCTCAAAAAAGTCGCGTGGTGTTACCGCTGGGCTAACACAGCTTCTATTTTTTTTATTTGTTTTATATATTAATATAATTATTGTAATAAGAATAACATACTACGAATTATAGTATACTAAGAATGATAAAAATTACGTATAACTCACTGAGTTACGTATTTCATAGAAGATAAGGTGACCTGGTGATCTTCGGAAATCTTAAATATGCCCCAAATTCAAGAATTAATATAAAACTTTATTTCTATATTGTTTAGCGAAATGTGGACAATGTTATATGTAGTAATATTGTTTGTAATAAATATAATAAACGTAAATAGCCAAGGTTTGTGTCGTGATTGAAATAGTGATCCTGTTTTTAAGTTTGTGAAAATTCATCAAAGGGCTATAGGTTATATTTTGTTCTATCACAATTGGTACTTAAAATTAAATCTTTTACGTATATAATGTGCTAAACTCAAGGGCATTTATAACGATTTTTACTTATAACTTATATTTTAAGAGATAATATAAAGAGGTATTTCTTTTATTGATCAGTGCAAAATACTGCAATTTTTTTAATCAATTTCATATTCGTTTAGTCCAGTCAATTGCAAACATATATCGGTTTTTTTACTTTGCACATGCAAATTTAGCAAAGCGAAAGTACCTACGCTAAACTAATAAACAATACTAAATGGATTCCTAGAAATTATACAAATTTATGAATCGCATACCTACTACTTTATTAACATAGTATTATAATATTAAATTATATCTATGCTTAAACAATTTAAGTATTAATTTAAATAATCTTTCCAATGAATGGCAACTTTCTAATCTCAATCAGTTCACGAAGTCTTTATATAAATTAATTAATCATTGCATTTTTCTACGCCTTGAAAATAGATAATATTTCCAATTCAAAATAAAATAGTTGTAAAGTTTCAAAATAAATCTAAGTTTGTCTAAAGAACACAAAATATATCTTGGTAGTAGTACTTTATATCACACTAAAAGTTGATGTTGCTCTTTTTGATGTTCATTCTATTCATAAAATTTTAATCACAAACACTCCATAAAATAATCGAAAAAACAATCTCCTCTTCAAATGAAGATCTATCAATCAGGAATGTAAATTTGCTATTATATTTTTTCAGATTATGATTTATCATACTATGAAACAACAACGAGTAAAAAGCTCGCAGAAGGTGAAAAAAAGCTCAGTGAATCCATTCGTAAGGCTTTGGAGCACTTTAAAAAGCCAGATCCTGAGGGCTTACCTGGGTTAGAAGTGCCAGATCCCTATTCTGTACCAGATATGAAGCAAACCATAGGGTTTGGAACGAATTTAATATTCACGGACACCAAACTTCATGGCATAAGTAAATTCCGTGTCTTATATATAAAGAGTGAAATCCAAGATATGGAGGTATGGAAATACAAATTAAAAATTCCTTAATATTAACTACTAGACTGAACTAGACTTAAACCATAAACCAAAGTTAATAGTTATGCATAGATACATGAGTAACATCCATAGTAATGCGAGTTTGTTTGTCAATTTTTCCTTTATACCTTTCTAAATAAAGCAACTGACTAAAGTGTTTTTTGGTAAGGCAATAGTTGAAGGGCTAGTGAATTACATAGAATAATTTAATTCAGTACTGAAATCCAAAAGATGAAATTGACGGTAGAAGAAGCAATAAAATATGCTTCAAAAACACGAAATCGGGGGTAAAAGAAGGAAATTAAATAAAAGTGTTTCTATGTGTGTTTTAGTTGTGTGCGGTAGGAAAGTCAACCTAAAATGTGCCCTATTAAAATAAAGAGAAATGAAATGAGACTTTGCCTGCTCTTCCTTTTTATGTGTGATTAAATAAAAATAAGTAAACGAGTTTCGATTTCCCTCTCCTATTATTTGTTGGGACAATTACAAGTCTGTCTATGGCTCCCCTACTTTAGTATAAAAACTCTATGAAAGCTTCATTGAATACTATGAAAATATTAATACCATATAATGGTCATAATATTTCAAGTGCTCTACACAATTCCGTATCTTCATTTGCAGTTTATACTTGCAATGAAATTTAAAAAAATGGAATATGTTGCATTTAGTTTAAATTTATTGATTATAGTTACAATAATTAATAAAATCTTTTCCATTTCAGTGTCGCGCGTCTCTAGCTATTGATAGTCTACAGATTCATGGCAGATATACACTGAACATGTGGTTAAGCTCATACAAAGGAGCTTTTACCGCTAATGTCACCGGTATTAAGACCACAGCAATATCTACATTGGGAATAGAACTAGATGGAAAGCTCACAGCGCAAAATATATCAATTGATATAAATTTCGAAAATATTAACGTTAATTTTGAAAATGCGGGTATCTTGACAACTATGATATCTGGAGTATTTAATTCAATTGGTACGTTTCTTTTCGATTCTATCAAACCTGTCTTGCTAAGGGACGCACAAACTAATATGAGGCAAGAAATCAATAATAAACTCGACCAAGTTGTTGGAGACATAAAATTTCCCAATACAATATCTCCTATAGACAGTATCATAGTGGATGCTAGGAAGAAGCTTCGAGAAATGAAAATGGACCCTTTTAAAATTGATGATTACAATATCTCTAAAAGCATTTTTAAAATACATCTGAGTGATACATGGATAACCGGCTTGTCTTCTTTATATAGAATTGGAAACATTAGCCTTTACCTAGAAAATAATACTGTACTAGCAGATTTTAGTATTGGAACCCAGGAACTTAAAGGATTTACTCAATGGGAAATAGACGCATTTGGTGGTCTTATATATAGATCTGGTAGTGTTTCTTTCTCTGTGAGATATATAAAAACGAGATTGCTTCTATCACAATCGTTAGATACAAGAAACAAAATGGAATTCAAGGAAATGGATATTGAAATGGGTAACATTCAACTACATTTTGACGGTGCGGGTACTTTGGACTATGTACTTGAACTGTCAGCGAATATTTTACCAAATCTTCTAAGATATCAAATAATAGAAGCAATTAAAAGTCCAATGAAAAGTAAAATACAACAAGAACTAGACGAAATTGACGTAGAAGAAATGATACTAAACGAATTACCTAATATAGACAAAATTCAAGAAGATGGTTTTCAATTATCTAGTCTTAGGATTATTAATATTACAGAAGAAAAATATGATGACGATGAATTTTTTAACTTTTAGTCGTCTTCTCGCTTACTTGAGGAAAACCTACTTACTATTAAATTTAGTCTTTAAAAGCGACTCAACGTAATTCATGTCCAATAGTCGTTTGGCATCTTTATTATGTATTTAGTCCCAGTTCGAATTAGAGTGGACTAGCAAATTATTCAGAGAAAGAACCGAGTTCACCTCCTTCTACCAGCGATGTCTCTGTACTTAATAATTAAAACAAATCAAGAAAAATGTCGTTTCCTTTATATCTTAATTTTACTGTCATAAAATGAAGGATATAGCGGAACAACAAATTTATTTAAATAAATTCACATATTTGATTGGCGATGGCAAGATAATGTTATATTATCATTTCATATGGAAATTCTAACTGAATATGAATAAACTATAATATTTAAATAATATTATTATTATTAAAAGATTAAAAATAAATCCTTTATAGCTTATAAAATTATGGTCTCTTATCCAAACATAATTGAAAATTGACCTTAAAAATAAAAGAATGTTATTAACAGTTTTTTTTTAGAATTTTAGAAGAGGCAATCTTTTTTGCATTCGTCTTTAGAGAATCTTAGCAATCTGAGTTTCCCCTCTAGTCTTCAATTTCACGCGTCGTGATCTTTCAAAAACGAAATTAATACTTTTTTTCAGTTCAGGGGAAACTTATTATATTTAATTACTAGAAACTCCTATATATTTCTTTGAAAGTTCCCATTAGAATCGTTTGAGTCATTTCAAAGATTGCTTTTCTCCTTTGATCCGCAGATGGTCGGCTATCAACAATATACAATAACCAAACGAAATAAAAACAAACTTACCTAGACGAGAATTTAAAAAATATTGTACAGATAAAAAGTAACGAATTTTATATTTATATTTATAAATAAATTAGAATTATATAACACAGAGACAACTATTACCTAAAAAGAAACCAGACTTTTATCATTCACGGAATGTAACGCCGTAACGGGTTAAATGTTACATTGTTTTCTTCACTGACGCTAATCTTAAGTACAAACACCATCATCGTGCAATGGCGATAGTGTACTGCTAGTTTAATATCGCCAACCACGGCCAAAACCAGCCGATATATCGAAAACAAAGGTCATTTTAATTATAGACAAAATGTTTTCAGCAAGAACAACTTATTATGTAAACAAATATAATCACTTATGGTCAAACGATGTATCCAACAAATACTGCGGAACAAAAAGAATCGTTAACTACTTAATAATTAACACGCTATCAATAAACGTTATAAACATCGCATTATAATCTAAGCTTTGTTTGTGGACAAATACCCTGCATTGACAAAATTTGCTTCTAATAGCAGAGTCACTAACAATGCATTAATGGTAATGCGACGTTTGGTAAATAAGAAATCAAAGCTTTAGTTAGCAATTTAAAGTATATCGTTATTATAAAAGTAACTTAAGTACGTCAAAACAAAGAGCGGAGTTGCGCCAGCAGAGATAAAATGTGACCTGTGACCGACTCGGGATATGACCATTTAGTGGGCGACTGTGTGATTGTGTCTG
This sequence comes from Morpho helenor, assembly GCA_029227775.1. NCBI lineage: Eukaryota > Metazoa > Arthropoda > Insecta > Lepidoptera > Nymphalidae > Morpho > Morpho helenor. The sequence goes on from JARGCU010000008.1 coordinate 4,743,580, forward strand.
TGCTTCAAAATGTTGATCTTCATATTGTTAGTTTTCTCTGTATTTGCAATCGGACGTAGTCAAGGTATGAGGTTTAACGTTTTTTAAATAAAAAAGTGTTTATACCAATATTCTCATATATGCATTGTATTGTCGTGGCGCTTCCTGTTTTCGTTTAGCTAAATAAGTGAAATTGGAGGTTATGAAACCAATTTAAAAACATACATACAATTCTTATCGACTTCTCTTAAATAATCCAAATCCCGTAAATAAATTTATTAATAAATGTAGGTTGTTTATGTTTGTTCGCTAATTAAAATTATAAATTACATATAACTCTTGGCTTTTTAATCTTTTATGCATAAAGTATTTTAGAGCATTGTGTATTGAGTAATAAAATTATATATATTTACTTTGTAATAAACAATAAATTGGTGATTACATTTTGTTAATTTAACTTAAACTGAAGCAAAAAAATATTTTTAAATGCATTTATGTTGGCAATCGTGATTAATCGTTATTATATTATTTCGACTAAAACTGACTTTTAAAGTAAGAAGTAAAAATTAATTGCGCAATAGACATAGTAAAAAAATAATATTCTAAAATACTTTCTTAACAGATGTCACAACAACCACAGCATCTCCTGCAGATCTTGCGAAAGGAGAAGAGAAAATGAGCGAATATATCCTCCACATTATGGAACACTTCAAACAACCAAATCCTATAGGACTCCCAGGTGCTAAAGTGCCGGATCCGTATAGTGTTCCAGATATGAAGCACTCAATATCCCTCGGGACTTTGTACTTTAAAAACACAGCCGTATACGGAATCAGCAAATTTAGAATATTATATGTAAACGCGGAAATCGGAATCATGGAGGTAAGAATTTAAAAATGTAGAGCGTTTTTGAAAAAGATAAAACGTTAAGTTAACAAAGTTGGCCCGGCAAGTAAACAAAAATTTGCCTCTTTCTTATGTGTCTATGTAACATAAAAATTTATAAATTAACATTTTTATCATTTGCTGAAACGGCTTAAAAGTTTCATTCAGTCAAACACACTTAAATATATAAATATATATTTAAATGTGTTAAAGCATTTGTAATTAAGATTGTGAGAAATGATTTACTAAACTTTTGAAAAAGCCAACTGAGACGTCACAAAATAATTTAAATTAGGAAATCATTTATTTGAATCAATATTTTGAAATATTTAACTAACGCAACTAACATATAATTAAATAAATAACTTATTAAAGCAACTTGATATATAATTAAATAAATCTCATTAGAATGATAATAGAATATTTCTTATCAAACTCATTCCAGGTCCATGCCGGGCTGGCTATCGATACGCTGCAAGCTCGAGGAAACTACACTATGTCAACATGGCTAAACAGGGTGCAGGGGCCTTTCACCGTCGACATAACAGGCATCCAAATTACAGCAAAAGCAAATTTAGGTGTAGAGCGTGATGGAAAATTACGAGCCCAAGATATAAAAATAGATATATCGTTTAGCACGATCGCAATGAATTTTGAAAATGCAGGCTTCTTTGGTGGCATGTTACAAGGAATAGTCAATTCAATTGGAACGTTTATCTTTGATTCAATCAAACCGTACGTACTTAAAGAAGCATACTCAAAAGCCAGAGAAGAAATAAATAAAAGACTAGATGAAGTTGCCGGTGATATGCAATTTCCAAACTCAATATCTCCTTTAGATATGGTTATAGCAGATGTGAGGAAAAAAGTAAGAGAAATGGACATGGATCCCTATAAAATAAAAGATTACAACGCTACCGCCAGCGTATTTACTGTATCACTAACAAATACGTGGGTAACTGGGATATCTTCTTTTCAACGTGTTGGGAATATAACTTTGAAAATGCAAAATAACACAGTAATTGCTGATTTTGAAATCGGAACTCAAAAACTTGAAGGAACAACTCAATGGGAACTATCTGCAATCAGTGGCTTGTTGTCGAGGGCTGGAAGAGCCTCGTTTTCTGTAGAGTACATAAGTGGAAGGATGATATTGGCACAACCTCTCGATACCAGAAAAAAGCCGCAGTTTGTAGATTTAGATCTTGATGTAGGTAATATACAAGTACGTTTCGATGGAGCCGGATCATTTGACTATGTTGTTGAATTTGTTATAAACATATTACCGAATCTTTTACGATATCAAATAATAGACGCCTTAGAAGGTCCTATAATAGAAAAAGTTCAAGAAGAACTCAATAAATTGAATGTCGAAGAAATGATTAAGACAGAACTTCCAAAAATAGACGAAATGGAAAAAAAGGGATTGAAACTGTCAGCTCTTCGTGTTCAAAGTGAAACTGAAAAGCCTTATGATGACGACGAATTTTTCAATTTTTAATTAGAATAATCAATGATCAAGTTATTAATATAATTATATAATTATATAATATATAATTAATAATGAATAATCTGTACAGCATAGTGATATTACAAAATTTTTAATATTTAAAATAAAATGTAGTTAGTTGTTAAGATAAGAAAATAGATAGTTACCAATAAGAGCTTTGCTTTTTTTATATTTTTTATACCGTAGATACAAACTAAAACGCACACAGAAAATATTATTTTTCGCTAATTAAATGTGGTAATTAAAACTATATTTAAACAGTCTTATATCTATAGTCTGTCGCTCAATCTGTTTCGATTTCACGGCTGCTGGGCCAATATTAATGAAATTTGGCTCATATAAAGTTTATACACCAGGATACCATATATAACTAAAAAAACATTTTTCTTTCAGGAATAGGGAAAAAACACATATTGTTTTTTTTAACGTACTTAAACGCTTAACGAACGAAGTCGTGGTTACCACTATTAATCTATTAACATAACTTATTTCAAATCAATTCATACTACCAAGTATGACCATAATTGATTATAATAGATATAAACTCCAATCTTCAAATTGCTCTCATCTCATCTCTTACTAATCTCAGACCAAATATAAGATTTGAGAAACTAAAATGAAATAAATGATAAAATATTTCATACCAAACATATTTTCTTTAAAGGCATATTGCTTTTGTGTTCAATAAAATCTATTCGACTCTCGACTATAAGAGTCAGATAAATATAATATGTTAAAATAATTGCAGTAAATTGTTTAAAAAAAGTCTGGAATGAAGCTATTCTTACCATGTAATATAATATTGTCACGCGTCATCGGCGATACGCCGGCAAGTCGATTACGGCCGAACCGGTAACTAACGGTTTTTTGACTTGAGATTCGTACGTTTTATTTTGTAACAAAGCTTTACAATATTTGTTTCTATTGATTTCGAATTTTATTATCCATCGTTTGTTACTTGTTTACTTGTGTAGAATATTTTAGTTCGCAATCTATGATATAAACTCATAATTAGAAAATATCTTCGACAATTTTTTTTGTACTTAAGCTTAATATTATTCAGCTTCTTTAAAATCCTTTTTTGAATGACTGATAAAAAATGTTGTCGTAGGAATAGCAAATGTTTATGTTAATGTTGACCGCTTCTTGCTAATGTCAGTAACCCTGCCTTAAATTCGAGGGGTTGTGGGTTCGATATCCGCCACAACATTTTATAAATACAATTTGTTGGTTCTTCAAGTCTAGGTTCAATTATGTATTTGAGTATTTATTTCAAATTATATGAGTAGTTAGTATATTTATCAGTGTATATGACACAGGTCTTAAGTTACTTTGGGGACGGAAGACCACATGTGCAATTGTCCCATATACTTCTTTATTATTTGATGTCATAAAGTAATTTATCAATTTCATTTTATTACTGATAATACCCCTATGTAATAAATCTCCGTGTACACCACAGTGAATATATATGGAAGTATCTAAACAAAAACAAGCAAACACGCTTTTGTAGCAAGCCTACAATGGAAAGTGGAGGGCTCATCTGACTGCGAACTGGACATATAGCTGCCACAAGTTGTGTGCGACGCACGTTTACATTAATAAAAAATTAGATACTTAATCTATGGTATTACATTCTAATTTCAAATACATTTTCTAGAATACTTTGATTTTAGTAGTTTCATATCAGTGACTATGGAGTATCCAGTTTTCTTTCTAGTTTTTGTCGCAGTGTTTGCAACCACTTCTTCGGATACAAGTAAGTTGCACCTTTTAAAGAAAGTAGACAAATAAGCATTAACTCTATATATCTTTTTAATTAAATATAAGCAATCCTGTACTTGAAAGTAGTTATTCATTTTACGATAATGTACGCATCAACGATCCAAAAAAAAGTTTCGTCGCGTTAGTTTTTGTCGCAAAAATTACATAATAACGTGGACTGTTATGATTTATAGTTAAAAATAAGCAATAATGAAATAATATATGAATTATAGATAAATAAAAAAATGTGCTCATGAAAGTAAAATTGACAGAATAAAACAAAAAAGCACTATTAAAACATAATTATTTTTTAATAACTGTTTCGTTTTATGTTTAAGAGTTACCAGAGTCAAAAAAATCTGTCTTTGATATTATTGACATATATTTTTTTAATTAGGCACGTTTGTACTCTATAAAAATTGCGGATGAATTGAAATTGGTATTACGAGTTAACAGGACTACAAAAGCGTCTTATTGTACAAGTGCACCGGATCTAATATATCTCTGACAAAGTATTACTTTAGTATTTGATGAACAGTTTATTTTAAATATAGGTATTTATATTATTTTTATCCTCTAAACAACTAATAAAAAATAAAAAAGGTTTCATATCAATTATAATAAACATTCTATGGACTAAATGTTTTCTTTAGTTTATAGTAAAATATTTTTCTAATATCATTACTAATATTATAAATGTAAGTATATTTGTTTATTTATCCTTCTTTTAAGTTGATTGCAACTGATTGAAGCTAACTTAAGTAAAGAACATAAGAGTCAACGCAGATTCCGGGCAGAATTTATTGATTATTTTCAAAGGGGTTTTGCACTACATAAGCTTGATATGAGCTTTTCTTACAAAATAATATATATTCTTTATTTTATTTGAATGCTTTTGAAATATTGGCTGAGTAGAATAGACAACCCACATTTCTTACCGAGGTGTCGTAAAAGGTGTCTAGTTAATTTGATCCACCTGTGGTATCCGGTTTAGTAGAATAGACCACCTTCTTTCTTACCGAGGTATCGTAAAATACGTAAGGTAAGTTGACATCAGGCAGGCAACCGGTCATAAAAACATAGCTAAATCACAGCAACAGCATGTTTGTAGCATGTTGTGCAGACCCCACTTAGAGTGGGATAAAGGCAGGAGGATTATGAATAGTGACCTTTAACATTTTTGCTATCATATACAAAGCTTGTAATGATGTATTCAACAGCCAATGTGCCAATAGTAAACCAAAGGATTCAATTATCGTTTAATTTCACAACCCTACCTCTCTCGTGAAGCATTCATTTGATTGCACTCATAATACTTTATTCAAGTAGCTATTTTGACACGCTTTTGAGTCATCTACAGAAAGGTTTAAATTAAGTATAAGAGATACGCTAATACGTAAAGCGAATTACAAAATTGAAGATTATTTGGATGAAAAAAGCCTGCATTTGAAAATCCTTTCACCTTCATACAATACTGCGGTTTAATATTATAAATTGAAAATGTTTAAAAGATTGAACGCCGAGTTTCTTTCTGGTTCTTTTCGGAAAGGACAACATTCCGAACCAGTCGTAGCTTCATTAATCATATTGATCCTTGACGATTCAAAAGTGCTTGAAAGAGCTTATTTGAATAAAGATTGTTTTAATTTTGTTATGTTATTACTATACATATTATATAACAAATTCCCTAAAAGCTGTCTGCCTGAATATAATCGATTTTCTCATAATCTGTGCTACGGATTTTGTAAGAATTTTACAAAAAGGCAAAGCTATTCTTGAAGAAGGTTTAGATTAATAATACATTCTATGAAATCGCTAATCTGATTTTGATGAGATTTTCATTGGAAGATAAAGTAGGTTGTAGTGCAATATATAAACTACTTTTTATCCGGAATTCCCTTTAGGGAAACTATAAACAATACTGTAAACTATAACTATAAACGTTGGGTTATTATAAACAAATTACTACCCATTATTATGTCACGATTTATTATATCAATTTAATGACATATATACTCCTAACAATTGGCATATATAGGACTTGCTATTGTTATTGTTTGAATATTAAAATAAAACATATTAAAATAAAAATAAAATTATAGTGATTATTCCTAATTATTTATATTTTAAATACAGCAAATGTAAAAATAGATATAAAAGAATATATCTGCTTTTAACTGCGTTTAAAACGATCCATTATATAAATAAAACTTTACCTTAAGTTCGGCGCTCTTTGCTTTGTAAAAGTTTTTATCGCCGACAAGTGTTTTCCAACTGTTTAAGAGACCGTTATGCATTTTGATTAAAACCTTTTAACATATGAAAGTATTTAATTTATATTTTCGAAGATAACAACACGTGAAAGTCCTTGCCACTCTCGCCTCTGTTGCAAATTTTAGCAACTTTCTTCCATTGAATGTTTTCCTTATTACAAATACAGTTATAACCTTTTCATTTGCGCTAAGTATTAAATGACTCAACGTTTCTTTACAAATACTGATTTAATTATTTATATCGATTTATAATGTTTAACATATAAACTAACCTGAACTTAGTGAAACGATCGTTTTCGGATACAATTAATTTAAAATTCAAATATTCTTCAATACTAATATATAATATACTTTATTTAATAATTATATAATATTCCATCCTACCGAGAAGAGCGAAGGTCTCAAATAAAAATGATTCTTATAACTAGTTACATTTTGTCATTCCGCCGTGTGGTATCCGGTTTAGTGGAATAGACCACCCTCTTTCTTACAGAGGTGTCGTAAAATACGACTAAGGTAATTTCAGACAGGCAGCCGGTCGTAAAAACGCAGCCAAATCATGTGACAGCATGTTTATAAAATGTTGTGCCGACCCCACTTATAGTGGGATAAGGGCAGGAGGATGATAGTTATATTTTGTCATTGCTATCTCGCATAAGATCGAAGAGTTGCTATATCCACGCATTCTTATCATCTATGTAATCTTTAATAGTATAGTAGTTTTTCAGTATCAACTTGAAATTGATTGATCAGTAATCATTATTTATAAAAGCAGGCGTTACTTTGCGGAATTCCATAGTCAAGAAGTTATGACAGAATTATTATGCTATAATCCGCGTTTATTAGGAAAATCTATGATATATTAAGTGTAAGAAACAGACAACGTTCACATTCCTTATACATGCATGACCAAGTCACCATACGTATCACAAAACGTCGCCACCATCAACACAACACACAAGCACCACACACACTCACTACGTCAAAAATCGAATACACGAGCATTAATAATTTATTAAAAATTTATTTCATCAAGCAATTAAAACTAATTAATAAATTGTATTATTTAAAATATAACACGTCATTGGAACATTTGAAATTACATTAAATTGTTAAGATCTAAAACAAAAGAACTAAACTTATAACTGGCTGTATCTATATAATATAGAGTATTCAGTATAAGCAATAATTTCTCCTTGAATAAGACAATGCAGAAGCCATCGAGGTTAGAGAACAATAGATTTTAGATAGCTATCTCAAATGACAAATTCCAATGCTTTCATAAACTTCTCTTTTTACGGATTTTAAACTTGTGATATCAAAATATTACGTGGTGTCGTAAGATATAAATAGAAACTTTATACTTCTATGAAGTATTATATAATATACCCATAACCTAATACTTTAGTACTGTCTGGTACATAAATACATAAGGAAGAATTAATTCTAAAATTTAAATCTAGTTAAATCAAAATATATCATTTTTATTCAATTAACACTTTTAAACTTTCAAGGATCATTAAGAATTATTCAATCCAATCTAATTTATGTACATAAAAATATAAAGAATTATAAAACGATAGGTGATGTATACAATAGACAAAGCAGGAACCGACATAAGCTTGCGGCTCCTGCTTTGCGCCTTGCAAAAGTACGTAATTCGTTTGTGGGTTTTGGTATAAGATTCTATAATAAAATTCCGCAATCAATTTCAGCTTTGCCATTACATCAGTTTAAAAACACTGTTAAAAAGAGGCTGATACAGAAAGCCTACTATACTCTTGAAGATTATTTGGAAGATAAGAATGTGTGGATATAGCTCTCTTTGAACCTGTACAAGACAGTAACGACGTAATGTAAATAGTATTAAGAATTATATTTTTAAAAGAGCAACCGCCGAGTTTCTTGCTGGCTCTTCTCGGTAGGAACAGCTTTCCGAACCAGCAGTAGAGTTGACGATTCAAAAGCACTTGTTTACAAGTTTATTTGAATAAAGAATATTTTGAATTTGAATTTGAATTAGTAGTAGTAATTAGTGAAGCTACTACTAGGAATGTTGCTTTTACTAAGATGAACCAACAAGAAAGTCGGCGGTCAATCTCTTAACCATTTCCCATTTACATTACTAAACCGCAGTCCTGTATGAAGCTGAAAGGATTTTAAAATCCAATTAGAAATTACATAATGCCAGGCATTTTTTTCATAAAAATTTGTATGAATAATATGAGCTTACACGTCATTATCAAATGTGCTAGGAGGGTATCAAAAGTTTTGTGGCCGCGAAATTCTATTTGATACTATACTTAAATATGCCATAAGATTTTCTCAAAACACTTATAATTAGTCGTGTGGTATCCGGCTGAGTAGAATAGACCACCCTCATTTCTTACCGGGATATCGTAAAAGGCGACTAAGGTAAGTTGACTCGCTGTGTGGTATCTGACGGAGTAGACTAGACCGCCCTCTTTCATACCGAGGTGTCGCAAGAGGCGACCAAGGTAAAGTTGTTGTAAGGCAGGCGGCCGGTCGTAAAACCTAGCCACATCATGTGACATGTTTATAACATGTTGTGCCGACCCCACTTAGAATGGGATAAGGGCAGGAGAATGATAATGACGTTTATAATATATGTATGGATCGATATATAATAGACATAGATGCAATCAATCTTTCCGTTTAAATCAAAGATAACGTTAAAAAAATACTAAAATAAATGTTAACATCCTATCACTTATTTCAGTAACTGTACATGATTACTTGACCAAAGGCACTCGAGACTTTAATGCCATATTGATACATATAGATAGTTTGACAAGCATTAATGCGTATTACATAAAATGGTTATAGTAAATTAGTACTGAATTTGAACTTTGAATAAGATGTGTTTTGGTTAATACGGTTAGTGAAATAAACGTAACAACAACCAGGTTCCATAACATGGACTCATTATTAGATAGTAAATTATCAACTTGTTACTATCCCACTGTTGGACAAAGAAAGGTCTCATCTCATTTTTAGAGAGAATATTGTAAAGTCAGGTCTGCCACTGCGGATTGTTAGGTTACACATGGAAACATGGAGGTTTCGTCATGGTGTTTTGTTTCAACGAAATATACATATAATAGTAAATATTGGTTAGGCACATTAGTTTTTGGTGTATTTCTCATTTCGCTGACCGGGGTTTGAACTCCGAAACTCTAGTACGGGTGACTCGATCCCACCGACTCGGCTCGTTATTAAATAAATTCATTTAATAATCCAATAAAGAAATATAAATACATTATTGTATGATGGCATGTAGTTGAAAATAATTGTTACATGTTTCAAATATAACCTCCTTCAAATAGATCGATAATTTTAAAAAAAACATTGTCGCTGCCAATTTGACAAGTTATTGAAAAAGAAGTAATGGGTGGACTTTTAAAAAAATAGCTTCTTATTTATTGAATACGTGTAAAGGAATAATATCGTTATTATAAATACCAAAATTTTACCTAAGAATCTTTCAGTCTAAAGTTTAAGATTAGTATAATAAAAACAAATGACCATCGCTGATCTCCTTTGCGGCAACATTATGAAAATGATTAAGTCAAAGATAACATTTGAATAATTTTAACTATATTTTTAAAGACAATTGCTGTTTAAATGGATTCGTTTTTTAATCTAAAATTATTAAAATGTGTACTGAAAACGTCGTAATTACTTTTTACAGATTTTTCTTTTTTTGTAGTTTATTTATTTATATGATATTATACAATATCTTTCACCGAATCGTTGACATCATATTCAGTCACAACCCAGTGACAGGTCTTTTAAGTCAAATAACAGCAATTGAATAAATCTTTTTCGATTACAAATTCAGCGTAATTTTGCCATAGAGTTATGAGTTTTGCTACTCGCGTCACAAGCCAAAGTTCTATTCCTAGTCTTTACTCATAATAGAGCCAAGATCATAAATTTTTTGTTCTCTATAATCAAAGACATTTCCTAATTAAATAACTACCTTTCTAGCAAAACATTAATCAGGTGATCCTTCTTTCCAATATGATGCCTCGTATCTACGATCACTGCGCTTCTTTGCAGAAATTTAATTGAAAATATTTACTTGTATTATTGAAAGCTATTTGTTATTCACTTTACACATCGTGTACACTTTATGTTATGGGAAAATACTATTTGCATACATACATAAGCAATTTACGGTTTAGTTGTAAAAATATTATTGCCATGCGATCGTGTATGTACATAAATTTAACTATTCATAGCTGTTAACGGAAATATTATGTAATAGATGCGGTTAATTCGCATTAACTCAAATATCACGTATTTTACACGATTTAGCTTTTAGAAGCTAAATCGTATGATTGTATGTTTAATTCAACCTTGATCTTTAAAATGGTTTACATCTTGGGTGTAAGGTAGTGGGTTATAATATTTTTTCTAGTAGGGCTTATGCGATCTTATCCGATCCACATTAAATTGAACTTCCTGACACGCCTACTCCATCCAAAGGTAAAGTAAAACCGCCGTATGGTATCCAGCGGCGTAGAATAGACCACTCTCATTTCATACCCATTTGTTGTAAAAGGCGACTAAAGTAAGTTGAAGTCAGGCAGTCGTAAAATACCTAGCCAACTCATGTAACAACATGTTTAAAACATTTTGAACCCACCTCACTTGAAGTGGGATAAGGGCAGGAGAATGATGAAAAGGTAAAGTAAAAATTATCTTTATTCGTGACTGCTTATCGATTCGTATACATCAAATATTTAAGATTCCAGATGTTCACCAAATGTATACAAAATGTTATATCGATGTAGGTAAAGTCACAGTCTATTGACAGGTAGTCCACAATAAGCGTATGAATAAGTCTCTAAAGGGGTCAAACGATTCAGAGAACAATCTTTGTTACAATCGACTGCCCGTATGACTATTGCGTAACTTGTGCATTGCAAGGAATTGGCGGTACAGACGCCTCTGCATGATTATAACATTTTTCTTACCTTGGTACATCATGAAAGCATTAACAAATCTTTACGACATGCAATCGATGCGAAACAACTATGCTGTCTACTTTTCTTTTTATAAGCATTCAACTATTAGTCTGTAGTTATGTTATTATCTTATATCAGATTCCATCTGGTCCTATATAAGGCTTCATATTAATATAGATCTTTCTCGATTTTAAGAATCTTCGAGATTACTGTGACAAAGCTTCATCGATACTTTAAGATAATTATTCTGCTTACTGTATTTGTTATAAGATAATGAATACCATATAGGACATAACTTTTCTTCTTTTTCTCTAAACGGTATCATAAGAACTCTATATTTATTTATTTTTTATGACAAGTCGATACACTTCTTCATACGGCAAGTTCTAGGTAAAACACTTTTTAAGGTGAGTACAGCGTTATCGTAGGTAGTTAGGTACAAAAACTATTTATATAACTAAAAGGAGACAAATTAACAGGAAATTTCTTTTTTTTTTTATTAACCTATCCAACCATCTATATTTGTTTGCGATTTTTGAACCATCGGGGAAAAGTAAAAAAAGCGGCAATGGAACCTAAATAATAAACTCTAATAGGCTTAAAATGATAAAATGAATGATCCTCGGTAGACAAGAGTAAATCTTCTGCTGCAATGGCCTACTTCTGCGAATACGTAAGTTTGCAGAAGTGGGCGGCGGAGAGCTATTGAAAGATAACTTCTTCCAATCCAATCGGTCGTAGGCGAGTGGAGCAAAGACGGCATGCCCAAGACCATCGACAACCACCCTGAGGACCTCCAGGCGTCGAATAGGGGAATTCAACGCTCTATCTGGAAAAGGTTTCCTTAAGGTGTTCCCGATGCTTCAGTTGTGGTGCAAAGATCTGTCCAGGCTCGACCAAGAATAGTAGAAGTAGACTACTGACGAAGGTGTAAACGTGATGCGTTCAGTATTCCTGTGCCCTCGTCACCAAAAAATAAGGTCCACCTTATTTACACCGTGAGATTTTAGCCGGTAAGAGTCCGGCTAAATCCTCATGTAAAGAAGGCTTAAAATGATTTTATTATATTAATTAAAATGAAATGAAAGAGTTCCCCATAATAAAAAAAGACCAATAAGCCTACTAAATCGCCGTACAACGGTATCATTGCGATCGGACCGAGTTTCGCGGACAAGGTCCCTGCATTAACCGGCCATTGACCGACACGTTTTTATAAAAACCAGTCGATCAGACCGTACTGTACGGTTCTCTTATCGCGGATCATCGAATATATACGATGGTTACTGTAAATATATTTTATTTTTAATTTAAGAATTTAATGAGTGTATCTAGTGGGTGCCAAACTTAATGTTTCTTATACGACTGTGAATACGGCTGTACCGATTTTAATGGAATTTCCAGACAATCTTTAAAATGTCGCAGAGGATGAGACCCAGGTGTACAGTTTGGTGGTTATCAGAACAATTTTAGCTGTTGATTTATTTCAAGCCACAGTTACGCCTGGCCTAACAGCTAATTTATAATAAAAACTAACATATTCCATTTTTCAAATTTTACCTAAATTGTCTTATTTATATGTATAGACAGACAAAAATCATTTAATTGTTTTGAAAGATATGATTCTATTATGCCGCTCTACATATTGATAAGGCTTGTATCAAGAGCATGCACTACCAATACTCTTAATAAATATTTTGTAGCCATTGTCAATAGACATTATAAAAAGTCTTTGTGAACAAAGTTAAAGTCACAAACCACGGTAAAAGTACTTTGTGACTTTTTCGTAGTCTCCTGATGATGCTTCGATGTTGCTGGATTGCGTATATTATCATAACAAATATAGCGGATAGAACATAACGGTTCATATAGCTGCAACGCGTTATTGCGATTCTGTCGTATTATTTTGTCGTTATTTCGCAACTATCTGTGAAATATCATGCTTCCTAGTATAAATGCAATCTTTGCACACACATATCATATTATTAACCATAAACGAATGAATATAGTAAGAGGAGAAAAGAAAATACCCGTTTACGACTCGAAATTCAATGTATTAGGTCAATATTTCACAGTAGTTTTCCGCAACTTTGTTCGCGTAGACTGTAGTCTTGGAATTAGCAATAGCTTCTGGCACTCACCAACCCTGCAAATATCTCCATCACAAAAATGAAATCTTCCCAGATTAATAGTAAATATTCCGTATGAATTGCATAAAATATATATTGAAATGGATCAGCTAAATTTATTGAATAAACAAAAACCAAAATATATAAAAACATCTTAAAATAAATTTTTCGTTATTTTTGTATGTTCTCCCGGTGTTTAAGGAATTTGCCATGAGGGATGTAACATGATGGATGAAATTTATCCATCATGTGCCAAATTTCATCAATATTGGTTCAGCGGTTTGGCCGAGAAAACGTAACAGACAGACCTTCGCATTTATAATATTAGTAAGGATTAATTAACGACTGAGTGATAATAAAGAAAAAAGGGTTTTACGGTTGGCAGCCATCTTTAATTCTCACAGATTATTTATTAGTCTATTTTTTGTTATATTTCAACAGTAACTTATGAGAATTTCTAATATAAATATTGTTAATATGTTTACATGGAAAAAAAATTACATATCGCGTTAAAGAAAATGTCAGTAAATAAGTGTTAAAATTATTGTTATTGGTAATGGGAATCACCCAACTTTCATCGGAAACCGCATTTAGTATGCTATTCACAGTAGTAACGGTGTCATCGTCATACTAGCGACAATAATGCACAGAGAAAACAATACAACGACTCATCGATGGGAAGGACCTTCAATTAGTTGATGGGAAACCATTTACAATGAGTCCTCGGGCTACACACATGGTTAGGTATACACATGTTATTATGTGTATACCTACCTAAAGTTAGTGAGAAATCTTCGACTGCTGGAATACAATTGCAAGTTGTTTTGATTTGTCATCCTTAATCCGTTATTTTTTTAATGACGTCGATAAGCTTTTGAAGTGTCAATCTTAAGAATGTTTATATATAAATTAACGTTTAGGATGTTTGCAGCCATAAACTCGAGGAATTCTATAGATTGACTTGGAATCTTTACACGAAGTTTCATTATTTAACATTTAGAACATAAACAAACCCTTACACTAGGTAAGGATTTTTTGTGTTTAATGCGAATTTCTTACGGGAATTTTATTGTTCACGTAAAACGTGAAAAAGCTTGACCCAAGAAAATTAAAAATATGTAATTAATTTATTATTCCTCGCTTCAGTAATATTCACAGTTCATCAAACGCGTAAAAATTAAATAAATGGTCTTAATCAAAGTTGTATTGTATTGTACAAAGTTGTAAAATTCATTAATGTAAAAAAATTAAAATTTTGAAAAAGATCAACCGTTGAGTTTATTGGTGGTTTTTTTGGTAATTCCTAGCTTCATTAACCATCTAACTAATCTTTGAGGACTCGAAAATGCTTGCAAAGTCTATTTACATAAACCCTCCATTGATTTAAATAGATTGTTCAAAAATATGATGATCCACAATCGGAATACAAATTCATGTATAAGAGAACAATAGAATTTGGTGCTAACTACTTTTTTTATAATTCTAATAAGCTATTAAAGTACAAACTACAACATGAGACGTATGTTTTGTCACTTTTATAATGCATAAATCTCAGCCTTTATTTAACCGTACGACAAGTTAAGAATATAAATATCTTCATTATATTGAAGGCTCAACACTAAATCAATGGAGAAAAAAATGTATAAAAAGTTATGGCCACATTGAACCCTGAACAGTAAAGCAAATGATAAAAAATGATTTTATAATAATAATTAATTCAGTACGTATAACTATTACATAAATATGTACGAAACAAATTTGACTTTAAAAATCAACTTACCAAAGAATCGAAATGAATAATAAAAACGAAAATAAATGCCTTAAAAACTTAACATAAGTACCATTTTATTCCTCAATAAGAGAATTTAATGGTACATATGTAGCAAATATGTCACTTTTTTATATAGATATGTTAAGAGTATATCTATACTAATATATAAAGCTGAAGAGTTTGTTTGATTGTTTGAACGCGCTAATCTCAGGAACTACTGGACCGATTTGAAAAATTCATATAACATTAAATTAAGATGAATAGGTGAGGAGAAGCATTAAAAAATATTACAAAAATATTAAAAGAGCAAAATATAAAGCTTTCATTGCGTGCGCTAAGTAAACGGTGAAAGTTATTCAAAATTCATGTATTACAAAATTGTTCCCCTGTAAAAATTCTAAATACAATTCTGCGACAGCATATGTCTAGCTTTAAAGGTTAACCTACTTTAACCATTTTTATGGTTGTCAAAATACTATATTACGGTTTTAATCTTTCCACGCGGGTGGAGCCGCTGGCGATTGCTAATAACTAATGAGAAGCTACGAAATTTCTGTCGCAAAGTTTTGTATTCAATACGCATTTGGGGAACGATTTGATGATTTAAAAATTCAAAGAACATAACCAAAATCTAACGAATTGGAAGAAAATATCGAATTTATTGTGAATAAAACAGACGTAGTTTTTGTAAGAACCGAAGAACATGAGAATTAAACTTTACCTACGTGACTCGTTAATTATAATTAAAAACGTAAAACGGCGGAACCTGTAGGTCTATTTACTCTCCTCGACGTCTCACATATCGGATAGGTGAAAACCTTTCACAGATTAAAAAAATCCGTATTAAAAAGCAATTCAAAGATCAATTGACATTCTAAACTTTCTTTTTCACATACGTAGACGCAGGACAGTCATATTATTTTCTAATCGCTTCCTCAATGTCACTTTAACGTAACCGGGTTTCATATGTTTGTTGTACTTACTCTAAATGACGAAATCAATCAATATTATCTTTATTAAAAATATTGAAATTATATTTCAATATTTTTGAAGAGCTGAACTCTATTCTATCTCTGTTCTATCGTGGATTGGTAGGTTACACATATCACAAGAATTCTCTTAGAATTTGCAAGTTTTCTCACGATATTTTAATTAATGGAAAAGCGCATGATTTAAAAGTAAATATCAATTAAACATTAATTAATTATTTTTAATAAATAATACTCATTGGGGCCTGCCCAGGGTTTCAATACGTGACTCCCTAGTAAGAGTCACACGTCTCCTCAACCTGCTATGACGGCTCTTAATCTATACTACGAGTAATATATAAAGCTGAAGAGTTTGTTCGTTTGTTTGATTGTTTAAACACGTTAATCTCAGGAGCTACTGGACCGATTTGAAAATTCTTGGAGTGTAAGATAGTCCATTAATCAATAAAGGCTATAGGCTATATAACATCACGCTAAGATGAATAGAAAAGGAGCAGCTTTCCTGCGTGCGCTAAGTAAACGGTGATTGCTAGTGTTATATAATTTGAATAGAAATATATATTTCATGAATGCTATAAATTCAATGAACATGTCTTACAACGAAAATATGTTAAAATTGTAATAATATTTTGGATATAATATTATAATGCTATTATATTTTCAGATGTATTCGGAGGTCATTGTTCGAAGCAGGACCCAAACGTCGATGCGTGTTTGTTAAAAAGTTTCAACAACTTCATCGATCATATGAAAGAAGGAGCACCGGAATTAGGCATTGAACAGGTAGATACTCGTCATATCAAATTTATTTATTTAAAAACAATTAAAAAGTTTTTACACTTTTCCATTGTTACCGAAAAAATGGCGAAGAGCAGGCCCGTTGTTATATAACAATATATATCCACAAGCAGCAGAAAGAGCCTTTTTAAGGTCGCCTCTTGTAAGGAAGGACTACGGTTTACTACGAAGTATATTTTAGTACTGAGCTGGTGTGAAAATTGATTGAAATAGCTAAATTAATTGATGCCGTAGATTCATATGTTACGTACAATTAAAAGTACTGACTTATATAGGCAAGAAAGGAGGTTAAGAAAGGAACTTGACTCTAATATATTTTTCCTGTTACAGTCGGACTCCATAATAATAGACGAGCTGTCCATCGCATTGGGCGGCGGGCCCGACGGTTACAAGGCAACATTCAAAGACATCAACGCTAGTGGCGTGAATGACGTGACCATCACTAATGTCAGGTAAAAACATATATTAAAAAATTTGCCACATTTCCAATAAAAAAAGAAGGATAAAAATATTAAATATATTTAAAGCTGTAACTAATTTCTTTAAATAATAATAATAATAATAATAAGCCCCCTAAAACAACCACACGTCCTGATCGAACATCTGATCACGTAGGGGGCGGACAACGCAATTGAAAAATTACTGGTGCGGCTAACGTGGCTCTGAAGGGGGGAGGGGAAGGGATAAGGGAGGGAGTTGGAAGAAGTAAGAGGGGGGTTGGGGAGGGGAGTTGGAAGGGGTAAGTGAGAAGTTTGGGGGGAAGTTGGAATGGGTGTGTAAGGGAAAATAGGAAATGAGGGGAGGCGTGGGAGAGGAGATTTGATTGGGTTGAATGGGGTGAAGGTGAGGGGTTGAAGTCAACGGTGTATCTGTACGGCCACATTAGGGCTCTAAGACGTGGACGTCTTGCTGAGGCTTGAGTGGGACACCCAGTATCAATGCAGGATGCGGGTTACGGGCGGCGGCGGATGAGTAGTTAGCAAATGTATTACCAACGGCGGCGCCCATAGGCTTAGTTAGATAGCTTACTGCATACTCACACGTTTTGGACTCGCGTAGTGAGTTTACATATGTCAAAAAAAAAACCATGAATAGAAAAACTTTACATTGTCCCCAAGTGCCCGGCAGTTCCAGGGAGGATGCTGATGACAGTAGGCAGAAACCTTGCGTAACTAGGGGCAAGATGAATCTCCGGGTGGGATCCATTAACTGTCAGACGACCAATGCAGGCATAATGGACTATGATTTAAGCACTTTTTCAACGGTTGATGATGTTGTACAGGAGGCGAGTGCCAATATTCCTGTACCCACAAAAATCGTTCCTCGTAAGCGCATGAAATGGACAATTGATATGAACACCTACATTCTGCGCGAATATTTCATAATAACTTCACTCGAAACTGACACTAGATCGTATTTAGAAGAACTACACAAACGATTTTCCGAACAATATCCAGAGGTGCAGGTTAGCCGGCAACGAATAGGTGACCAACGAAGGGCTATTATTAATAAAAACTTATTGCCTCCTGAAAAAATTCAGGAGATACGAAGAGATGTCGAATCAGAATTACAACAATTAACACTTGAAACTATCACATCACAAACAACTGACACACAAAGTACAAACCGAAGAATGAGGTGGTCAAATGCTATGAATGAGACAATTATGCGGGCGTACTACAAAATTACTCTTTTAAACACGAACAAGACTGCTTACAGAAAACCGTTGCATTCCGCTTTTATTGACCAGTATCCACACCTTTCACACATTTCCGAACAAAGAATTGCTGATCAACGCCGTGTTATAATAAACAATAAACTAGTTTCAGATGATAGGTTACAACAAATACAACAAGAAATCTCTATTGAATTGGAGAGTAATAACACTCATGTGCCAGAAATCTCTATTCAAGCAAAAAGTCATAATGTTCAAAACAATTTGACAGATGTAAATGTACAAACAGGATACGATGAACCCAATACTACATTTACACAAATAGATATGATTACAGAAATACAACCAAATACAGTCTTAGAATGTGAAAGTGATTTGCCTCGAGAAGAAATAGAAACAACCTTTGAAAAAGCTATGGCGTATTTTAAAACTACTGAACCGACGTCACGTCCTTCATTACCTAGACAAAAACCATCTCAGAAGTTTGCTAAAATAGTTCAATTCATCAATAACAAGTTACTATCTAAACACATAACATTGCAATCGAGTTTTGAAGAGACACAGACAGTAATTTACTGTGCGGCATATACGTCTATAATTCATAACGGGGGTAAAGTTAAAGACATTGATAACATGGATACAACAAAATCTTTCAATCAAAATTATACTTCTAGGGATCGAACTCCTCCTTGGCAAAAACGTCTAGAAAGGCGTGTACTAGATATTAGAGCAAACATTGCTAGGCTGTCAGAATTTATTAAAGGTAATAGAAGTAATAAACTGATAAAGAGAATAGAAGAAATAAGACAAAAATATAAAATACATTCACAACATGAAGGACAAAACACTAATTTATCACATTTCTTAGATACGTTAAAACAAAAACTCAGTGCTCTTGCAAGTCGTCTTCGGCGCTATAAATTAACTACAAAAAGAAAAACTCAGAATTCAATGTTTAGCAACAATGAAAAGCTCTTCTACCGATCTCTTAATGAGGAACAGGATAGGAAGGTTGCTCTGGAAACCCCTGACCCAGAGAATTTAAAGGAGTTTTGGGCTGGTATCTGGGGCACGCCTAAAGAACACACACAATCTGAATGGATCGATAGCCAAAAGCAAACACTTCAAGACACACCTAATATGGAATTTGATAAAGTAGATTTAGAGATTTTCGAACTTGTAATAGGTAAACTTCACAATTGGAACGCAACAGGTTCAGATAATATACATAATTATTGGTACAAAAAGTTCACATATTTACATCCAATTATACTTAAGCACATTAATAATTTCATCAGAGCGCCTGGATCCATGCCAGATTATGTTACTATAGGCACCACCTACATGTTGCCTAAAGACAAAACCGATCCTAAAAATCCCGCTAAATATAGACCCATTACCTGTTTGCAAAATATATACAAGATAATCACTTCATGTATAAACGAACTCATCTATAAACATATTAACATCAATAACATATTATCCGAACAACAAAAGGGATGTAGGCGATACAGTCAAGGTTGTAAAGAACAACTTACTATTGATTCGATAGTTTCTAAACAGGCACTGGTCAATAAGCATGACATATACACAATGTATATCGATTTTAAAAAAGCTTTCGACTCAGTACCTCACACCTGGCTTACATATATTCTCAAACATTACAAAGTTCACCCTTTAATCTCGCAATTTTTAGAAAATACCATGACCAAATGGAAGACAGTTCTGAAACTAAGGGTAGGGGATACCTTCTTGGAAACGGAATCTATACCAATTCGCAGAGGTATTTTCCAAGGAGACTCCTTAAGCCCACTTTGGTTCTGTCTTGCTTTAAATCCTCTTTCTAATCTATTGAATAACAGCAAAAATGGTTTTAAAATCACCTACGGAAATACAGACTATACACTTTCGCACTTGATGTATATGGACGACATTAAGCTATATGGAAGCAATCTTTTGGAAATACAACACCTTGCAGATATTACTCAATCGTTCTCTTCCGACATCCATATGGAATTTGGCGTGGATAAATGTAAAATTCTTTCAATAAAAAATGGGAAGGTAGAAAAAAATTCGTACCAACTTAATAATGACGAACAAGTAGAACCAATGGATGTCGGTTGTGGCTACAAATACCTGGGATACCAGCAATCCAGACAGATACACCAGAAATACACAAAATCAAGTTTAGAGCAAAAATTTAAAGCACGATTACACAAAATATTTAACACACACCTTAATGCAAAAAACACTATAAAAGCTATTAACACATACGCTATTCCTATTTTAACCTACTCGTTCGGAATAATACAGTGGTCAAAAACAAATCTTATTAATTTACAACGCATGATTAACACCCACATGACCAAATACCGAAAACACCACCCGAGAGCGTGCGTTGAAAGACTTACTTTGCCGAATGCAGAGGGAGGCAGAGGCATCATAGACATTACTAACTTACACAGTAAACAAATTACAACCTTACGTAAATACTTCCATGAAAAAGCAGAGAGATCTGAACTTCACAAAGCAATCGTTCGATCAGATTTAAAATTGACACCACTAAACTTAAACGATCACAACACTCAAAAGAATGAAGGTTTTATATCAGAATCTGAAAAACTCGGTACTTGGCTACAGAAACCTCTTCATGGTAGACATCGCCGTGATTTGATAGACCCGAATGTCGACAAAATAGCGTCGAACGCATGGCTCAAATCAGGTGAACTGTTTCCCGAAACTGAAGGGTTTATACTAGCTATACAAGATCAAATAATTGATACACGCAATTATAGGAAGTATATAATTCGTGATAGCACCCTTCAGTCAGATTTATGTCGGCATTGTCAGTCTAATTCTGAAACAATCCAACATATAACCGGAGCTTGTAGAGCTATAACACAGACTGATTACAAACACCGCCACGACCAAGTTGCGGCTATAATTCACCAGTATCTAGCACACAAATACAAATTTATAGAAGAGAAAATACCTTATTACAAATATAAACCTGAAATAATACACGACTCTTCTACATACAAACTTTATTGGGACAGAACCATAATTACCGACAAAACTATACATTGTAATAGACCCGACATCACTCTACATGACAAACAAAATAAAATAATTTACCTCATAGATATTGCTATTCCTAACACACATAACCTTATTTCTACATACAGTGATAAAATCACTAAATACACTGATCTAGCAATAGAGCTTAAAACTCAATGGAAGGCAGATACAGTTAGAACTGTCCCAATTACATTATCCACTACAGGCGTCATACCTCATGCTCTCTTTAACAGTCTTGAAACACTCAACATTAACAGAAACACATACATAAAACTACAAAAAGCAGTCATTTTAAATACATGCCGTATTGTTCGGAAATTCCTTTCTTTAAATCAATAACCTAATATTGCTCAGTTTTTCGCTTGGTCAAAAGCCCGCGATAATTCTGATAAACTCCCTCGTTTGACGAGAGAAAAAAAAAGGATAAATAATAATAATAATAAAACGTTTATTTCGCACCACAAACCATACAAAAAAATAAAAAATAAACTTAATCAAATAAACTTAATAAAATAACTATTAAATGCTTGCAAAAGGTTTCCTCATATTGTTACTAAATTCCAACATAACAGCTGTTAACGTAGAATTCGAACGGCTAAAGTATTTAAAACTTAAACGGTCTTTAGTTATCTATGGACTCCCGGAGACGCTATAAAAGTAGTTAAAGCTGTAGATTGAGGATTTTGTAGGGCATATTCAAACGTCAATGCGAACAGGATTAACTTAAAATGTTTAAATGCTTAATGAAAGTCCTCTAAGATGTTCTTTGTGCTTGACAAACGACAAAGAACGCCATAACAGTGATATCCAATAGGACGCTCCGTGCATAATGTCATAGACAATATAGAGCAACTACTATAAATGCCAATGATCCTTAATCATACACTTCGGAATTAAGGAAAAGAAATTAATAATTTATTCTTGTCACGATGTTCGGCATCACGATGCACGGGACCATTGAACGGATGCATCATTGGTTCTCGATTATGATCAAAACCAAAGACGTTTTTCTTTATTTTTAATGTTTGCGGTCTGCCAAGAATGCACACTCAAGCTTGACCTTAACCCAACAATCCTTGATGGCCGTATAATTAAATTCCTATTTCCATACCATGATTGAACATATCGTTTATGGTAGCTAGTAACTTCCTGTTTGTCATATTTTCTCTCATTACGAACCTAGTGGTACTAATTCAATGTTAACATACCCTCAATGAATGTATTATACATTGTAAAAAAAGTAACGGCCTGTTACTATCCTACTGCTGGGCATAGGTCTCCTCTCTCCGTTTTTGGAGAGAAGGATTGGAGCTAAGACCTACCACGCTGCTCCAATGCGGATTGGTAGGTTTGACATATCCCTAGGATTCTCTAGAGATATGCAGGTTTCCTTGCGATGTTTTCCTTCACCGAAAAGCGTGTGATAAATTGCAATTATCAATTAGACGCATAAGTTTTTAATAGAAAAAACTCATTGGTGTCTGCCCGGGTTTGAACCCATGATCGTCTCTAGAGATTCACAAAGTCGCACCGCTGGGCTATTACAGCTTATGTATTGTACATACATATATCTATACAAATTATTTTCCTGTTTCCTTAGGGAATCATTTTATCTAATATGTGAGCTCAGTATTAAGATTTAAATATAACAAATTTCATCATTTAGCGATTCATCAATCAAGTCTAGCGGATTAGCCGTGAAAGTAAAAAACATACCAGTATCATTAAGAACTTGATACGATTTAATACCATCCGTAAGACTAACGACTTTCGCTTTATGGTTGCAATAGTTGGAATAAAAATAGTGTGATTTATATCAAAAGCTTCTAAGAAAAAGAAAGCTTAAACATTATTTTCGTTTAAAAGACGAAATCAAGTTACGAGGCACGTTTTTAAAAATGGAACGTATACTTCAACTCAAAACTTTTAAATAGCAGTACCTAAGTGATGGAGCTTTGCTCGTTTTTTTTTTTAGAAAGTATAAAAAGATGCAATATGAAAAAATAATGCTATTACAATTTTGCAAATGACAGGCTAATTAATCTATGTTTTCAAACAATATTATGGCAGTTTTTCTGTGTCTGAAAACAGGGATAAAACAAGTTTTTTTTTAATGAAACCAAGCTAGATCGATTTATCGCCCCCGAAACCCTCTACATACTAAGTTTCATGAAAAGTGTTAGAGCCGTTTCCGAAATCTAATCTAATTTATATCTTTAATTTAATTATTAAAGATATAAAGATAGAAATGTGGGACACATTTAAGTTTAATTAACTGAAAGATGAACGATATAGATAATTTTCCAAGCTGTCCTACTACTACTAATAATGGGATAATTTGCATATACATAAACGAATAATATTCTTCTGCCGTTGAAGTTTTCATATAAACAGGTATTTTTATGTATATGAAGATTATGGTTATTAGATATTTTTAATTGCGTCGAATATATTATAAATATATAGAATCACGCAGCCTTCGAAAATTCCAATAAACGGTAGAATGTTATATTGGTAAATTGGGGTTTATAGCTTATTGTTGTATGTTTAATAACAGCTTTGATATAAATATTTCACATTGTGTTCTCTCATTGTTCTTTCCAGATCCGATCTAGACACGTACCAGTTTCAGCTGACACTTTCCATCCCACACATAAGCACGACAGCGCGCTACCGTTCATCTGGTATTCTTCTCTTAGTACGCGCTTCTGGCGGTGGGGATTACTGGGGTGAATATGGTAAGAAATTTTGAATTTAGAACGATTAGATTAGAACGATTTCTAGTTTGTGATCTATGGCCAGCTTTTTTTTTAAACGTGCAAAGCGATGTACTTCGTTTTTTTTTACTATTCGAAAACAAACTAATTTGAAAATAGAATATTTTGATTTTTATTTATGCACAGCAAAATTTATATGTATTGTGTATAATAAATATACATTAATAAATTATTTCATTTCTTACCGATGTAAAAGGCGACTAAGGAAAGTTGACCAGTCGTGTTGTATCCGGCTAAGTAGAATAGACCAACCTCTTTCTTACCGACGTGTCGTAAAAGCCCAGTAAGCTGACGTTAGGCAGGCGGTTGGTCGTAAAATACCTAGCCAAATCATGTGACAACATGCTTATGTTTGAAAAAGAAAAAAAAAAAAAAAGTTTATTCCACAAACGTGCTAACAGGACATAAACAAATGTAAGAAATTAAACTATAGCTAAATAAATATTAATAAATAAATAAATGTCCGTAGCACAATGCAGAATAGGCTTTAGACTCAGCATAATACTGTGTGCCCCGCAGGAAGCACACAGAACTGATTTTCAGCTAAAGCCTATTGAGTCACGTCACGGATGACTGGCTAAACAGATTACTTAAACATATAAATATATAAATCCACTATAAATTAGTAATTATGCTATCTTTCATTATATATACACACAAAATTTATAAATTAACAATATTTTTATTATTTATAAATTAAAAATTTACTTAATACCTAGAATACCAACACAAACACTAAAGATAAGATAAGAATATTCCGCTACAAAATTCTGAAATTGTAATTGCTTTTCCAATAAAAAGTTCTTTAATAATTTCTTAAATAAAAGCTTACACTTTGAACCTTTTATTGGGGGAGGAATATTATTCCAGCATTTAGTAGCGGAATATTTAAAGGATCCTTCGAAAGCTGCAGTTCGATGGAAAGGTATCCTAAGTTGCTTTCGACAACCTCTTAGGGGGTTCCGCTCTGAATTTTCCACCCAATTTAGCTTCTCAAAGAGGTACAGAGGCTTACCAGTTTTAATTAACTGATAGAGTAGCCCAGCTAAATGAAATTTCCTCCTGGGTCTCATTTTTAAAAGACGGTGATTATTTAAAAAGGATGTGATATAACACCGCGGAGGAATATTAAAACAGAAACGGGCACAGGAGTTTTGAACACGTTGGATAAGACGTTTCGTTCTAGCTAGAAGGCGAGGCCCGTACACTACATCTGCGTAACTTAACTTTGACAGCACCAAAGTATCGACAAGCTGTATACGTAATTTTTCCGAAAGATAATTGCGGAATTTATATAAGACCTTTAACCGATAAAAGCAGTTACGCACTGCTGAATTTATGTGCTCTTCGAATCTTAGATTAGAGTCAATAAGCAAACCTAAGTTTCGTGCAGAATTTACTTGTTCTAACGCATTACCTCCTAACTGTATATTTATTGATAAATTACTTAACTTGTCAAGTTGTTTAGCCGATCCAAATATCATAAACTTTGATTTTCTAGGGTTTAAAAGAAGTGAATTATTGTCTGACCATTCTGCTATTCTCTTGAGATCATTATTAATCAAATCTACAGCTTCAAGATAGTTTTCCGGCTTAAAAGATAAGTATAGTTGTATGTCATCTGCATATAGATGATATTTACAGCTTTTAACATGCCTGATGATGTCAGCACAATATAAAATAAAGAGCAGTGGTCCTAAAACGGATCCTTGCGGAACACCTCTTGTAACCAACATCGGAGTAGAAAAATATCGGTTACCATCTTCATGTAAAAACTCTACAAATTGATTCCGATTGCTTAAATAACTCTCAAACCATTTCACAGTATCGTGATCAAATCCGTAATAGGATAATTTTGAGAGCAAAAGAGGGCAATTAATGCTGTCAAAAGCCCGAGAGTAATCTAAAAGCACTAATAGTGTACATTGACCAGAATCTTGCGCTGTCAATATATTGTCAGTAACATCTAAAAGTGCAGTTACAGTGCCACGTCACGCTCTAAAACCCGATTGAAATTCAGGTAGAAGTTGTTCATTTTCCAAAAACCTTGAAACCTGGGCATACACAACCTTTTCCAATACCTTTGAAAAACATGGTAGGATACTGATAGGGCGCAAATCTTCCGGTGTTAGAGGGTTAGAAATTTTAGCAATTGGATGAATTATAGCAGTTTTCCAACAATCAGGAAAAACTGACGTTAGAATGGATGTATTTATAATGGACGTCATTAAGTTAAGGCTCAGTGGAAGAGTCATTAGAATTATGTCATGTTGTGCCGACCCCACTTAGAGTGGGATAAGGGCAAGAGAATAATGATACTAAATATCATTAATTACTAGTATTACTAATTATCATTAAATAATTAATTAATGATTTATATTTGTCATTGAATAATTAATTAATTATTTATATTCATCATTAAATAATTTTTTTTTTCTTATATTGCTTTAGCAGTTTCATATTTTTTTGTTCAGAACACGTCAAAGCAAAGGTCTACTTCCGCGGTGAGCCGTACGAGCGTGACGGACAGACTTTCCTACAGCTGAAGCAGCTTAAACTGGACTTCTCCGTCAAAGACATCAAGATGGGTGTAGACAACTTGAACAACAGTAACTCTGTTCTACGTATGTTCACATTGTACATTGCTAACCGACTAGTAGCCATAGAGCCAAATATGTAATCATAGATTATACATGACAGACTTATGAGTGAAGTGACAAAATAAATATTGAGAGGGAAGATGATTCATACACTTCTTTGTCTATTCACAGTTAAAAAAGGCAGATAGATAATCAAAGACAAAAAGTGACAGACAGATACACCCTCATTTGGTTTCTTTATATTGTAATATGGCAAACTTGAGGCTGGCTTTCCTGGTCTAGTATAACTCTATGGAAATAAATGATAACATTTAATAATGTCATGCTTGAAATTATCAGCACAAGCGTATACTATTAGTCGTATATTTTATTTAAACGAAGTTTTTACAAAAAAATATGTTTTTTTGAATTTTTACGTACTGAAACTGAAATTAAAATCATTTAAGATCGAAAAATTTTCTAAAATTACAAGATTAAGTTATGCCAAATGTGTAATCTCCCAATCTGTGTTTCAATATGCCTATTAATTTATCTTGAGTCTATATATAACAGCGACTTTTGTCTTATCGTAACAAACTTTCCATTAAAATTTGTGTCATCTATTAGTCATTCCTTTACTAGTATGTACTAGCTAATATACTACTTGCATACTTAATTAGTATGCAAGTAGTATATTAGCTTCAAGTATTAATTTTAAAAAAAATGTCTATGGATTGCGACATAGTTATTGTTAACGCTTTTCGATTTTATTTCAGAAGCAGCATTAAACCTGTTCATCAACACAAATGCACAAGAGCTGCTTAAGGAGATGAAACCGCAACTCAAGAGGGATCTTGCCGAGAAGATGTCGAGGTTCCTCGATAGAATCCTTGAAAAGATACCCTACGATGACTGGATTGTAGATTAAATAACGTATTAATTTAAAAAATATAATTTAAAGTCCATTCCACTAGACCCGATAGCAACTTTGAGAGTAAAAAAAACCTATATTATTTAATTTATTATTATTATTTAAGAAAATTATATCTACTACCACATTTAATATTTAACGTATGTCATCCACCAAGGTTTGCACCAATAAATACCACTTAACATTCTTAATTTTACCACATAAACTTTACAATATACAGTTATAACAAAACAACAAGATCTAATAATATTTATATTCTTTTTTGAAAATGTGTACATACGACTTATATTAACATATTATATTATATCGAATTCGTCGTTGGTTGCAAATTTACTGTAAATTATTAATAATATTTTGTATCACAAGAAAAGCCTCCTCCTTATTCGTGTCTTAGTTTAATATTCAGGGTATTTCTTCTGTGCATTCTGTGCTGAACTATATTCATTATTCATAAGTGTTTTGTCTTTACTGTTATAAAGCGAATTATAGTATTTTTTTATCTCGGGTTTTATATCTTAGAAATCAGTTGTAACTTTTTTCTATTTAGTTTCTTTTGTATATTGTAGGATACATTTTTATATAGCGATAACACTATCAGCGCTAGTGGAATGGACTTTATATAAAATCATTGTAATCGAAAATTCTTTACGTACACATAAAAACATATATTATTGAAGATTCACAGTACTTTGTTAATCCTTTATAAAAGTATCACAGAAATAAGTTATCACGTCTTTTAACGTCTATTTAAAAAAAATATATGATAGAAATTGCTCATTGATTTATTAAAAACGTAAATAATTATGATATTGATGATGCATCAAATGAAATGTAATGAATTGAAATTAGCTTTAGTTTGCCGACACAAAATACAATATTTTTTGTGTAGATGAATTGTTAGATTTACAATTTTATCTGGTGTGGATTCCAGTACCGAAAGTAGATAGAAAGTAGACCAATTTAGTCTCAGCCTACGAGTAAACTATTTACTAAAAAATCACATCTATCGGATCGATCGATCTATTCGGTCGATCATCTATCGATGTATTCGGAAACAGAACTTTCTTTACACTTTTGCATATTAGTATGGATACGTAAAAATATAAAGACGGCGACTGTCTAAGAATAGACAAATGACTTTATTTGAAATTGATATTTCAAAACGTGTATTTAAAATATGTAAGTTATTTATTTAAGGATAGTTTTCTTACGTTTAATATTAATAATATCTACGACCACTATTAAATTCGATAATAAGGTGCAGTGATTTAGTATAATTCACTATCTCTCTTCAACCAAAGGGCGATAAGGCTATGAGGAGTCTAGGAGC
The DNA here is from genome assembly GCA_029227775.1 of Morpho helenor. Taxonomy (NCBI): domain Eukaryota; kingdom Metazoa; phylum Arthropoda; class Insecta; order Lepidoptera; family Nymphalidae; genus Morpho; species Morpho helenor. The sequence goes on from JARGCU010000008.1 coordinate 4,773,039, forward strand.
GATTTCTTGAAGAATTTATCTCTTCTTAAAAGGAGTCTTGTATGAGGTTTACCAAATATTTGTGGTATCATTTAGTGACATAACATTTTTATGGAACTTTACCAACAATCTTTCGGTATAAAATCGCCACTTCCTCATAGCCCACCGTCTACGGTTTTTTAAATTACGTATAGTTTTAAATGTAAAAAAATAAAAAAATAAAAAATATTTTTGTTTTATTTATTATTTTTAGGAAATCTATTCTTTTTGATGACTTGTGTTGTGTACTCTATCTACATTCGTCGTACATTTTGTTTCACATTTAATTAACAGAATTTCAAACTTTGAACACTTTGGAAAAACAACATAATAAATATATGATTTAAGGTTTTTCTAAAATCAATCAAACTAATAAGTTGAAGAAAAGTAAAAAGAGAAAATAAAGATAGTTAAAAAAACTAAGAACTACGATTTTAAAGCACATCAAACTCAAAAGTGTAAAAAAAAGTTTATATAAGTAGAATTTTTTTTTTTAATTTTTGATGTCTTGTGTACTGTCATGATGTGAATTATTATTGGGTTCACAAGACTGGGTTGTATTGGATAAAATTGTCTGCAGTCAGGGCCTAATGACAGGTTTGGTCTGACTACGGCCTGGCAGTGCGTATGTACTTTTTTGGTTGCAGTGCCATTATAAAACCGATTATACTGCGTCCATCATATTATCAGTCTTTTGACAGCTCACGCTCATTAAGTTTTGTATTGCTTACGTACAAATATCATACAAATAATATTTGTACTTTATGGATGGGTACCGCCCACTTAGTGATGTCACACATAATGGTTACTACGATTATGCCACAGATTAAAAATAATCGGTAGAAATCGATGTTATGAGTATTAAAAGACATTTAATAACATTATATAAAGTTTTACTTTCTTCTTAGTTAATACATGAATACAAATAAAACAATCAGGATATTTTAATTTATTTTATTAGCACGAGTCGTCGGAATGATAATCAACACTAGACTCCTCCGATGAGGACTCTTCAGTAGCAGTTATTATTAGCTCTTGTGTAGATAATATATTATCAAACGCAATATCACGTTCCCAATCAGAGAATATTACTCTTTTAGTTCTTTCCACCACACTTGCCCAGTTCTCGGCCGTTACGTGGGTGCAAGCATTTTTTAGCAATTGCAACATTTTATTCGCTGTGAATGGGGGGCTTGTATTGCATCTCGCAGCATGCCCTTTTACTTGTGCCCATATAAGTTCTATTGCGTTGTACTGGCAGTGGTATGGAGGAATCCGAAGAACAGTATGGCCATATTCTGCTGCCATTTCATTGATTACATAGCGTTTTGCTCTCTTTTTGGTTTTTAATATTTTTATTAATTCAACTTTTAACATTGAGTCGTCCACATTTTCTCCATTGTCCCGAAGCCAATTAATTATTTCATGCTTTTTATTAGCCTGTGTTGGCATTTTGTCAATTTGACGGGAGTGGTAGGGCGCATTATCAATAAAAATTATTGATGGTTCTTCCAATGAAATGAGCATTTTTTTGAACCACTCTTCATACACATTTGCATTCATCTCTTCGTGGTAGTCATTTGATTTCTTCGATTTAAATGCCAACAGTGCGTCTTGTACAAATCCTTTTGCTGTACCTGCATGGCAAATGATTAGGCGCTCACCTTTTCCCATTGGTACTGAGGAAGTGGAATCAGCAGTATCATCAGTCCAGAAACGAGATAGTGTGTGGTTAGCGTTGAGCCATGTTTCATCCGTGAAAACAATATTTGCCCAATCTTGTATTTTCTTTGCCTCTCTTAAAAAATCACAACGTGCTATAGCTATATCTGTGCGTTCCATTAATAATTTTCTTTTATTTAACTTTTTATATGAAAAGCCAATTGTGTTCAAAACTTTGACCAAAGACCAAAGAAGATTTTTCACCATGAAATAGACCACTTCTTTTCAAAGAAACAATAAGTTTTCTCAAAGTTGGAATTTCTTTTCTCAAGTAGTAATCATATACATGACGACGAATAGCGTCAGCGTCAAAGTCATCAACAGCTGTCACCTTATGAGCCCGGCGCTTTTTTTTTGGTGTAGATGGTTTGTTTTGCTCCAAGCCGCTCCTGCCGTAGGCATCAGTAGTGATTTTAGTCACAGTTGATAGACTGATCCCCAACGCGGCTGCAACACGGTTTCGGACTTGCGTGATAGGTATAAGAGGTCCGCCATTTTGATTTTCTTGCTCAAAATACTCATGAAGTTTTAACACTAACTGTCTCGATTGTGCTTTCAACACACGTCCTTTCGGCATTTTCACGATCAATTAATATAAGTTTCACAAAAGTTTTTCCGAGGAATAAAGCTACTTAACTCAAGGTGTAACAGATGCGAGAGAACACTCAGCGAACGTAAATGCGTGTGACTATCACGGGCGTTTCGTTGAGAGTGACAGATCACGTCAAAATGGCGGCCGAGCGGAAGGTCTGTTGATGTTGCCAGTTGATGTATAATACATTTTTTATGATTATAATAAATACACACGGATTAACATTTATTTTCAAAAAACTAAGGCAATATTAAATCAAAATGTTGATTTCTATATCTGTTATTAGTTTACGTAGGTTATCATTAATCGAATTACTTAGGTACGTAATTCGATTAATGATAGTAGGTACTATAATCGGAATGGTATCGCATACGAGAATCTTTAGGACATCACTAAATATGTAAATCGTCAATCTGTCAAAAGATGGTTAATATAATGGACAGTGTATAGCAACCTACCTACCTACCAAATACCTAACCAAAAGACTACAGTATACATAGACCTACCAAAGGTATACGAAGGTTATAAAAGATTTCTATTAACGAACAATAGCCGCGAGCATCATATAATCTAATTCGCGCATCTTCCACGATATAATCGAAGCTATTACTAAATGGCCGACGTGCGATACGAAAACGACGATCAACCTTTGAATATAATTGATAAAACGTGACAAGACGTACGAAAATAAAATTACGTCATAAAGTTATTGTTATTTCAATATGCTAGTTGTTTAAATCCATTCCCGCCATTTTACATTACATTTTAAAAATAAAATAAAATCTTTTGTGAATCTTATTTTGTTGTGCGTTACATAGATAAAGCAATTCTAGTAAGTTATAAAAGTATACTCTGGTTACAATTATTATTTAGTTACAACTACTCAATATAATAGTTAGTGTCCATTGGTTTTTGCGTGATTTTCTCATTGGAAAATGGATCTTTCAAGCTAATTTCGTTCCAAATAACTTTTAATTCGGACGCTTGACAATTACCTACTATACAACTATAACTAACAGCTTACAAAGTTTAGCTCTGTAGGGAATGTTCCTTAATTAAAAGGAACCCGGTCCGTGGACCTTAGGTCGCTGGTTGGTGGTTTAAGTGGACTGTATAGGGGGCTTCAGGGCTTTGACTATTTTCTCTTTCTGGGCAATGCATAATTTATCACTGATAATAAGTAACAACTTAACACAACCCACCTTTCGATGCCTTTGTACTGCCACCATGCACTGGAAAGTTCGAAGTCCTCGATATGCGCCTGCGGCCGGCCGTTTCTTGTGACGCCAGAGGAATGTTACTCGAAAGAACAATAACACTATTACGAATCCGAAACTCGACACGACACTTTAAAGATAGGCACTGCACTTTATAGTGCAAGTCCCAGATGAAGTGATAATGTTTTACTATGAATTTGATGCGAATTATGTATAACGATCGAGCAGCCATTAGCGAAGGTTCCGCTCTCACATAGACACTCGCACGGCGACAAACGAACCGATCGGCGAGTGGCGTTTTAATTGCTACCCACATATTGGTAAATAAAAAATGACAATTGCCCAAAAGATATATTACAAAATAAATAAAATTATGAAATATTTACAAACAAGCTCTTATCAACGTATATTTCTCTAGAATTTTGTCAGTTTCTAAAATAAATTCTTCTTTAGTTTTTTTCAAAAATTTATCAGATAAAAAAGTTAATACATTCAGTGTCTGAAAGAAAAATAAACGAAACTAAATTGCGCCTTCACAATTCTTAAAGGCAATGGCATACTCGGTTTATACTTAAAAGGGATTTTCAAGCAAAATACTGTACATTCAAGTAAATTCAAGGCTAAATATAGTTTAATGAGTATATATATGTATATGGCATTATTTATCATATACGACTTTGTTTGATTTTAACGACTATGCGCTAAGTAAATTGAAATAAATTGTTTGCGTATACATCATAATGTTGTTTGTTAATCTCACTATAAATATTAAGGAAAATGTTCATCCAAGATCATAAGATTTAATGATGAAAAAGACTACGATATATTATTTGATATATTGATATAATATTTTATTTTGTAATATATTTCAATAACGTACGCGTCCCTATTACATGCCGTGGTAACTTATAATTAAGACTACATTTAATTGAATAGTTTGTAGAGTATTTTATAGTATTAATAATGTAAGTCTTGTTGGTAATCATAATAAATGAAAATTAAATACCAGTTTAGTTTTAGTAAGTCAAGAAAGTTTAACGTTCAAATGGATCAGAAACTACAAAGCGATGTACCAAGAGAAGAATGAAAAACTAAAATTGATGCTGCAGTATGACCTAACGGTCACTGGGTTACTGAAGTTACGGGTTTAAATCTCTGACAGGCACCTATTTGTTTCTTAAAGAAAACCTTCTGCTCAGCCGTATGATAGTAACAAGTCCATATATTTCTTTATAACCTGATATAAATATTAGAAGATGATATCAAATATTACTCAAGTCTTTATATTACATAAGTATTAGGTATTAATTTTTTTTCCTACATTTATATATAGGTAATGACGCTATCGCAATCAGTTGTTAATAGAATTCTCCAGTAAACATCTAAATGTAATGTTTCAAGTTTTCCATACATCATGAGTATTACAAGAGGATTTCGAGGTGTTGACAGTTTCGCAAACAGCCATAGGTAGGGGAACTTACGTTGAAATGCGAGCCACTTGCGAGGCGAAAACATTCAAAACAAACACTTCTTGCAATATAGCGTCTACGTATAAAATAAGTAATATTAAACGTTTACAATACTGGAGTTGACGTAAAAGTTTATTTCCCGTGACGTTTATTGGTGCTATAAAAAAAGATGCGTCCCGTGCATTTAATTAGTATCTGTGCAATAGTGTTGTGCTATTTACAATTATCAAAATCCGAGAAAGAGGCCGTTGAAATTCGTAAGTAATTTATTATTACAATACGAATTGTATGACAAAAATAAAAATTATCTACAATTTCGAAATGATCACATTATATAAAATTCTTCTATTACCAAATAGACCTGCCTTGCTTTTAATTAGTGTTTCAAGTTATTTACATTAAATTCACTCAAACTTAAAATGAATAAATATACAAAAATATATTACAAGTACAAACATTATCCCAGACAAGGCCTAAAAAGTAAAGTTTTTTTGATGACTAACATATTTTATAACTTAAGCACGTCAAATAAATTAAAAAAAATCTTTTTAGATAACACTAAAAATTTATTAAAATAATCGCATCGCATTTATGTTTGTTAAGTTAACATACTCACTTCTATAGGCGTTTTCTTTTAGTACTCTCATAGTCGTGTAAAACAAATCCTGCTTGTATCGGGTAAAAAACGGATAGTCCACTCTACGTTTAGCATTATTTACCTTACCGCAGATTAAAGCACAATAATTTTATTATTACTTTTGTATTATGGATCTCTGCAAAGTAATGTCTAATTCTATAAATTATTTAGAATAGTTAGACATCCTTAAAAAATGTTAGAAATGAAACTTTATTACGTTATCATACTCGTAAAGGTATAACAGAATTTTTGATATCACGAATTATAAGCACTATAGTTATATCACTTAATATTTGATACTGTATTCAGTAAGTCTTTGTTACTCCGTTTAATTAGACTGATTTGATCAAATCTTGCGTTGTCTTGCCAAATTGTAGCTATAAAGCGATCCGATGTGGGTCATTTCGCGCGCGACTCTTACATAAGCTGCATTCAAGTGTCAAGAACCAGCTTTTTGATAATGAAGGATATTTTGCAAGAATCTTTTGTAACAAATTATATTTATCGTTAACCAGTATTATTTAATGGAATCTATATATTGCACACTTAGTATAAAAGTGAGTGAATTCAAAATACATACATAACGCTACGGACTATTAAAAAAGCTAGCTTCTTTTGTTTTTCCAAGTTAAGGGTGTATTTAAATCAAATCAAACAGCATTTATTCACATACAACACTTTTATTCACATAAAAAATTTAATCAAAATAATTAATTTTTATTTATTTAACACTTACGAGTTTTGTAGACGCTATTATTGGTTATTATATATTGGCTTTATTGCAATTTGTCACAAAAATAATAAGCGAAAGATATATGTATATAGAAGACAAAGTGGACCGATTTTAATTAAGTTTTGAGATTATGTTTAAACTTAAATGGCGATCGGAGATTTTTTTTACTGTAATTAATATATCTATATAAATATGCCCGGCAAAGCGGGCCAGTTATGGGTAGTGTTATATAAACACGAAATTTCATAATTTACATCATTCATTCTAATTAATGCTCAAGGAAGATTAATTCTCATATTACATGTTGAATTTGGGATTCCTTGCATAATTCTTGATTACACTATAAAATACTTTCATGCCCATCTCCATACAATGTACGGGTCGTTTCTTTTGAATCCCCACCTTAGAAACACTATAAATATGTATGTATGTTATTATCTTCTAATCTGAAACATCATCTGTGTAGCCAGATGATTTAATACTCACAAAAATATAAGTGTTACATATAATTAAGGAATTAAATTAAAGGCGAGTAGGTACATACATGATTTTACTATTACTTTGCTATTATAATTGAAAACCGGAAATAGTCAATTGTCATTTTGTGGGTTCTTGATTGCTTAAGATAATATAAGAAATTCTTTATTACACACAACATAACATAGAAATAAAACGAATAATTAAAAATAAAATGTGTACGGGCGGCCTTATTCCTGTAAGTGATCTCTAACAGGCAACCCATAAGCCTAAGGACATCCATATAATGATGTGTACATTGTTGGTGGTTGAGTAAAGTTAAAAGGAAGACAGCTTACTGCTTAGTGCTAAACGTGTAAAAATGCGAGTACGTTGTTTCAAATAACGGCGTTTTTCAAATTCAAATTTATCTTTATGTAAATAAACTTGTTAACAAGTACTTTTAAATCGTCAATTCGTTCGGAAAATAAAAGTTCGGAGAGCTGTTCTTACCGAGAAGAGCCAGCAAGAAACTCGGCGTTTGTTCTTTTCGAAATTACTTATAACTAGTTAAATTAAGTCATTACTGTAATACCGTGTTGGACAGTAGCTATATCCACGCATTCTTATCATCTAAATAATCCTCAACAGATTAGTAGGCTTTTTGTATCAGCCTCCCTTTATCAGTTTTTTAAACTGCTGTAATGGCAAAGCCTAATTGCGGAATTTTATTATAGAATCTTATACCCAAACCCACAAAAGACTTACTATTGCAAGGCGCAAAGCAGCAGCTGCAAGCTTATGTCGGTTCCTACTTTTTCTATTATATACATCGTATCGTTTTATAATTCTTTATATATTTATGTTTTTTTCGTCAGTCCTGTACTGAACGTAGATAAGATTCCTGGCAACAAAAATTATACTTCTAACTGCTAGATATTTGTAAATACCAATGCCTCTTTAGCAGGTGAAGGTTGAACGGGTATTTAGTAACTCACAAATTTACAACCGTGGACCATTGATTTACGAAATACACAAAACTTGATAGATTTCATAAAAAAATCGTATATATTGAATGTATGAAGTTTGGAGATGAATGTTCCTTATTTAACAGCAACCAAGCAATGTATAAAAAGCTGTGGTAGCCCAGCGGGGGCAGGCACCAATCAGTTTTGTAGTAAAACTTAAGTGTCTAATTGATAATTACAATTTATCACACGCTTTTCGGTGAAGGAAAACATCGTGAGGAAACCTGCATATCTCTAGAGAATTCTGGGGATATGTGTAACCTACCAATCCGCATTGGAGCAGCGTGGTAGGTCTTAGCTCCAATCCTTCTCTCCAAAAAAAAAAAAACAGAGAGAAGAGGCTTATGCCCAGCCTAAGCAGTAATATATATGTAGCAAAGTATAAATGATCACAGATACGTAGTTACCTTTTGATGCCGTTGTACTGCCACCATGAAAAAAGTTTTGCAAGAGTGATTTTCCCATTATTAAAAGACTTAGAAAAGATTTCCAAAATATATCAAAACAATTCCTAACCACTTTATTACTCTTAATTACTTTAATAACAATTATTTTTCGTCACAACAGAATGCCGAATGAATTCCCCTTCCATTTTTAAATCTCAATACCAATATTTATACTACCTAATACACAAAACTGAATACAATAATTACCACTTATTATTAATAATATCTTATTATGCAAATTATGCAAAAAGAAGTACCTGGGTGACTGAGTCTTGTTCGGAAATGTGTTTTTAAAATTTAAAAATAATAAAAAAGAAAGTCCACGCTTCCCATTAACTACAAATGACATATGTAAATTTAAGTAGTTTTTCAATAAAAACATGGATAAAACAAAAATTATTGAAAATAAATTCTAGCTAGATCGATCTATCACCCCCGAAATTCATTCTCAAAACGCCCTATTTATTACAATAATCGTTCTTTTTTTTTTTCAGAAAAACTGTTTTCAAAATGCAAAATGAAAGCACCAGACTTCGATGCATGTATGAAACGAGTTTTAAACAAGCTCCGCCCGTATTTCAAAAGAGGTAAGAAATCATATGAATCCCGTAATTAATAAGCATAGAATGAAAAATGTCAGCCATCTGCAAATTCTTCTCATTTTGCATGCTTTTATGAAAGGTACGATAAGGACCAAATAATTAACAAAGCTATCGAAAGGGGCTATAAACAATAAATTAAAATCTAATTTTATAATTTTTATATACTTTGACGCAAAATAAATTCAGCAAAGTTGTTTAAACAATAGAACTTTAGACGCCGAATTTAATTAAATTTTAAACTTTAGTTAAATAATATATATTAATATTGTAATTATATTAGGATATATAATTAGGTACATTTTAGTAAATTGTTTTAGAAACATTTCCTATAGTTTTTAAAATATTATAATTTTTAATATCTTTTAGGTATACCGGAAATGGGTGTCGCGCCTTTCGACCCCCATTTCGCTAAGGAAGTAAAACAAGTACGAGGTGCACTCGGCATGAGATACACTCTCACTTTGGGCGACGTGTACGAACGTGGCTGGTCGCAATCTACAGTTACAAAATACAAGTAAACCCATAACCCCCATTTAATAATACAATACACGCTTATGCCATACACGCCAGGGTTGTCAATCTCAAAAACTAACTTGTGCCAAATAAAGAATGCTCAACCTAATATGGGCTGCCAGCTATCAGCCTTGTATACCGGGAATGGTCGTTACAATTTTAAATAATAATGAAAGAATATGTCATTATTTTTTTCTCCATACAAAACAGTATAAATTAAATATTTTCTATTGACAACTTTAAAAATATTATAATTTTAAAATAACAATTAACTAACAAAATATATTTTAGCGTCGAAAGAATTAATCAAGTTGTTTCCCCACAAAAATTAACTTTTAACCAAGAAATATGTACCAACTTTATTAACTTTATTCGATAATAGACCCATAGACAAATAATAAAATATATAACTGTAAGGAGCAAGTCACCTTTCGGCTGTATACATCTTACGTCCAAAAATTTCATTTTTTTTCATAAACTTCCAAATTAATCAAATACATAATAATTCAAGTAAAAATACGACGTGATTTATAAATCTTGACTTTGGACAATGTATAAATTTTTAATTATGGACAATGTAGGTTTACATTGTCCATAAGTAAACTTCACACATTTTTTTAAAGGACTGCTATATTTTAATATTACTTGTTTTCATTTTAAGAACCGATTGGGAAAATCAGCGAATTATCTATTCACAATATTTTCCAGAAAAATGGCTTGAAGGAAATTACGAATTTAAGGTATTTATTTTTATGTAAGCATAACACATAAAATGTTTTAAAATAACATTATTAAAGTTAAAAAATAAAACAAAATATTAAAATCTCAACACTAGCTTATACTTTTATATAAACTTACAAAGGATTTAAAAAGATTTGTTAGAAGACTCATTAAATAAATGCTTCTTCTAACATAGACAATTTTTGTATTTCTAAATTAAGATGTTGGCACTCTGTAAAGACTGGTACTTCTTTATCCGTTAATTTTAGCGGGATTTCATGGCATAATACTGCCGCCAATTTTAAATTCAGCGTGTATTTAAATTTATTGTTTTTTATATAGTGGACTCGAACACGGATTAACCTACCATGTATTCTGTTCATCAAATATTTTGTAACTCATTGAGAAAAAATACATTTGTCGCCCATATGCCTACTTTAATTATGATAAATTTACTTATCGCTTTGGCTAGAAAACAAAATAAGTATCTACAGAATTAATTTCTAATATTTACTGAATATTGTAACTCTACTTACTAAACTGTTTATAAAACCTATAAGTTTTCTTTCGCGGTTTCCGCCCAAACTGTTGATTCTTTTTTTTTATTATGAAGTATTTTTAACAGGGTGACATGTTGGGGTTAGAAGTACTGCGATCTGGGCGTTGGAATCTTACTTTACGAGACTACTCACAGACAACACGCATCAAACGCAACGGCCAAGGGCTGGACGTCCACGTGGAGGTCGACCACATTGGAGACATGGATATTCATGTCAGCAACTTACTGAGAGGCAGAACTGTTATGGGTGCGTGAGCCGCAGCACAAGTGTATTTTAATAAAATAACTCTTTCTTCTTTTAATCGAACCTGATAGAACCTTTAACCAAATTTTTCGTTATTTTCCCTAACACAACGTTTTAATTTCCAACTTGTTTATTAGAAACTTCATTTTCTAGATTTCCTGATTTGTAGTAATCATAGGTCAAATTTACTTGTGAATTAGTAGTTCTAAACCTATAGCCTAATTATCGAAAAAGAGAAAGCAAATGACACTACCTCTTATTTTTGCACATTATCTAAAGATGGAATAAAGGTAGTGAGATCAAATTGGATGATGGAAAATTTGAACGAATTATCCTTTTTCCATAAAAACGCATGAACATTTTCAAGGTGGACTAAAAAATGTTTAAGGTACTTAATTAGAAACAAGTATTAAGTTACTTACTTTGTGGACGGACGACCGTGTGCAAGTGTCCAAAAAAAGAAAATTATTAACGCGCTATGAATATTTCTCTACGTACGTTTCTTTACATAAACTATAGACCTTCCATTTTCACTCTTTTGTTTGTGGGACGCTCGCACTCATGCCTACTCGTAGCTTGCCAACTCTATGGTACTAAACCGATCTCTTAATTTTTCAGAGCAAATTCTGGACGGTATAATAAATGCAACGTGGAAACCGGGCTTCGCTCTAATACGGCCACTGATTAACGACCTCGTTAGCACCGCTTTCACTGATATTTGGAGTAAATCCTTTCGAGATTTCCCAGTACAATCATTTATTCAATCATAAAGTTGTAAGAATCAATTTTAGTGATATTATACCTCTTGATTTTAGATTTATTTTAGTTTGAGTTTGTTACATTTAAAAATAGTTTTATGTACTTCTCAATATATAAACGTTTGAACTAGTCTTCATTTTAGTCTTTAAGGATGCGTGCGTACTAACAAATTTTTTAATTAAAAATAAATAATAAAATTATATACCTAAAGAGTTAATCCGGACGCAAATGTTAATTTGTAAAAATTAATTATACGAAGTTGAAAATAAAAGACATTTTTATATTACATATCTCAATATTATATTTATTAAAAAATATAACCTAACTATATATATGACTATATTTAAATTCCATCAACAAATAACTCGCACGTCCATCGAAACTGGAATAATCAACCTCAGTCTTCCAACACAACTGAATATCAACCGATCCTCTCACCAACAACAAATGCACCAAACAAGCGTACCGATACTCTGTGCACTCCATAAATACAGCATTATATAACATTGCACCTTCAATTTTACATTGAACCAAATAAGGTACTACACAAAAACATGTCCAAAATGTCCATATTCACAATATTCTTAAATAAAAAACAAAAAATTGTCTACTAATTGCCAATTGTGTTATTGATATTCACAATTAATAGCCTATAATACACTAAATTATATGTAGGATACAACGCAACACAGGCGCCTGTAATTTTTATATCGACAGGAAATTATTGCTATAAGTAGCCATAGTAACTTACAGCAATATTCCATAGACAACAACACAATATGGGTCTAATCGAATTATTATAGACTAATAGTAGTCTATTATAATTAAATTAATCAGAGTTGATCCACGGCGCAGTCAGTATGTGCGCGAGTTAAAAAAAAAACTAAGTACAAGAGTCAGTCACAAATGATTTAAACTTAGTGAGTCGAATAAATGAAAATTAAAAGAACACATGCGCAACACAATACATTATACATATCAAAATGATTTGTCATGGTGGTTTATTCTTTTGCTTTTTTGTTATATTCTATGATTGCTTTTAATATAAAAAAAAACCTTTAGTTTATTTATTTTGGCGGTATTACATGTTTATGTGAATATATTATTATTTAAATTATACCGAAACAAAAAACAAATTTTAACCTTGCATATCATATTTCACTGACCTCCTTCAAATAGTTAGATCATTAATATTAAAAAAAAAACATTGTCATCTTTAATGGGACAAGTTGTTGAAAAAGATTTAATTGGTTGATTTTTGTGAAAATTGCTTCTTATTTATTGATTAATGAAATAATAAATAAATTAAAAATATAGTTTTTATAATTTACCTAAGAAACTATCAATTTCTTTTTGCCTATCCAGTTATCTTAGGAGTTATAGCTTGTCAAACAAATAATTGCACATAACGCTTTTTAAAGTAAAATTTGCTCGACAACTGTTTTATAATACATATTTGTAATATTTGAATAAATCCATAAATAGTCGGATAAGGTTTAGATCCTTTTTGTTTCTGTTTGATGTCACGTGATTTTATCTTTACCTTATATCCTTAATGAATATAAATACAATACTTTTGTGTAATACTTACACAAAATTATGTTACCTTACTGATTAAGAACATAAAGCTAAAGCCAGCCAAGAATAAACCAACAACGCAAACTCAACAAATATTGTCTGAATTGAAACATGACTACATTAGGACCCTGTGCACCGTCGAACCGACGCATTGTCTCTGTACGGACTAAAATCGTTGTAACAGTTATTTTTATACAATGGTTGCTCTGGTAGTTCACTTCAATCAAACCCAACATTTGCCTGAAATGAACTATACGATTCTATAATAAGCGTAAAGTATGAGGTTATCTTATATATTACAATTTAATAAATACCGTTCTTATCGCGTCCATATCCAAATACTCAACAAAGGAACTCAAATATTGAATGAAAGCCAACCTTACATTGAAAGGACAAGATGAGGGTGAAGTAGAAAATAGCATTTTTTTATCGTTAAATATACGCAATTATGTAATTGCACTTGCAGTTTAGAATTCTGTTATCTATAAATTAAGTTGCATATTAAGTTTATTTGTTAGCATAATGGTAAAAAGAAAATCTTTTATAATACATGTATACAACAAAACCAAATACTATAGGACTTATGTTATCTGCAAGCGCCATTGTTGATACATAATTTTTCCATGCCTATTTTTTTCTCAAATCTATAAAATAAATGTCGAAATGATGAATGTTTATAAAGTACAAGGTTAGAATAATTACTCAAACAAAGCTTTCAATTGAATAATGTTGTAAATTGTAGAAAATAAAAATATGAATCAATTGATGATATTACATGAATGTAGTCTATAAAATCTTAAACTAAATTACGAGAAAATTTTTGATTAATTTGTACTTCCTTTCTCGTTTGTTTTGGCCCCAGAATGTTTGTGTTACTAATTTCATAAAAATTATAAACGAAAAAAAATCATAGGATAATGTTATGAACAGAATGTACACAAAGAACTTTTAAAACCGAATCTTCGTCTATATTAGTAGGTAACTTAAAAAAAAATTGATTTAGTATTATTTAACATTTTATAAACTTAAAAAGAAAGTCGCAACATCAGTAAGCAACATAATTTTAAAATATAGAAAATGTTTTGCTTTGTGCCGATATGCTAAAGCTAAACTCAAAAAAACTATTCAAAATCAAAAATTCTTAATCATTAATGATATCAATAAAGAGCTCAAAATTCATTTAGAAATTTCATTTTTTTGTATCTTTTAGTATTGATTATAAAGATAAATCTAAATTTTTAGTTAAGCGAAATAAAAAGAATAGGGAATTACCAAAACCAGGGTGTCTGGCAACATTACATTGTATGTTTTTTTTTAAAGTTAGGTTTCATTCACACCAGATTAGTAATACTATAATAAAAATCTATTTAATGCAGTCTTCTCTATTGCAGAACCTGTTAGAAACATATATATTTTTCGTTTATGTAACAATAGGATAGCTGACCGAAATTTTGAAATTTTTTTTTTAATCACCACATAAGATTAAATTTGTTGATAAATTCTAAATTACATGTAAAGTTAAGAGCCTTCAATAAGATTGCAACGTAATAATTAATACTAAAAATAATATCAGTTTCAATTAAATTTTATTGTGTTAAAGTTATTTTATCAACAAAAATCCATAAATAATAAAACAAGTCCTATTTACTAAAAATTGTGTACAAATATCTAATGGAATTTACGCTTAATAATTTATTTACACAGCAGTTATTGGTCCTTCAAGCCGGATTATAATTAGTAATTCCTGTTCTTATTGATATTAGTTATATATTTACAAATTTTGAATAAATATATAAATTTTCAAAATAATTTAATATTTCACTAGCCCAGTCAACTATCCTTTTGTTGCGACTACGATCAACAAGGTTCCACTCCCTCACAACAACCAATTTCCTAATCCACGTGCTTTTAAATTAATTCTAACATTAAATTTATTTTGATATGCACTTATGTATAGTTTTTTTTTTACAATGAAATTTGTGCTGTACACTATTAAAGACGAAACGTTGACGAGCGAACAGATTTATTGACAAT
The DNA here is from genome assembly GCA_029227775.1 of Morpho helenor. Taxonomy (NCBI): domain Eukaryota; kingdom Metazoa; phylum Arthropoda; class Insecta; order Lepidoptera; family Nymphalidae; genus Morpho; species Morpho helenor. Next base: position 4,788,366 of record JARGCU010000008.1, read on the forward strand.
GGCAATTGATTAGTAAAGGCTGTTCTTCGGTTCATACTTAGTACAAACAATAATGATTTGTATAAAGTGAGGAAATTCGTTGCGCCCCCGTCCCGTCTGAGTAATATATACAATGACAACTAAACTTGAACGAAGCTTAAATAAAGTGACAAAACATTATAGTATAAAACTAAATATTTGGCAAACGACAGTTTTTTTTTTCTTTTGGACATATTAGCGGGCGGTGGGATACGGCTTTCATATATGTAACATTCTGCCATAGATTGTATACCTGACTAGAAAGATCTGAGACAAATAACAAACAATTCTTGTGTGCAGTGTGACAATTTTATTGTATCTCCACACTTGCACATTTGGAACATACGTGCGTAAATTGCTCAGCAATCAACGTCAATATTTTCATCATTAAAATGTAGCATCTAGATAGGTATATCATCTTAGCCCCTTACCCATATTCTAATTTAAAGTGTGACTGAAAATGGATATCACTATATACTTTATTGCACTTTTATGACCAACATGACATAATAGACAAAACCACAAACACAAAAATAAAACGGTTTTGAATATCATGGCATCTTTATAAATTTATATCTTATAAATTTGGGGATATAGTCACTAAGGCTATAGATCAGGTGCTTATTGGTGGAGCCTATTGGTAATATTATAGCTTATTACTGATACAATAAACAAACTTTTATGGTGAAATTTTACTGTTTTGATAATTGGCTTTAATAAAAAAAATAAAGCCAATTGTAAAAAAAGTTCTAAATAAATGGAATAACTTCTATCAAGTAATATATTTTGAATACAACTAGGTGTGGGAGGGCTAGCTACCAGAACCATTATGCAGTGTTTTTTTTTTAATTTGAGTGTCACAATTTCATTGTATACTTATTAATTGCATTTAACTATCATACTAATGGAATTTTTTATTAGTCGTTTTACTCATTTACTAATCGTAGTGGCCGTCGACATGTCTATATCAATTTTAGCCAATTTTAGTAGGGTCGAGTGCAACAGGGCACATATACATCAATTCAGCCACACTCTAAAAACGCACAAAGTTAATAAGTAATTAAAGTATATACATTTGTATTAATTCAATCCTAACTTAGCGTTCTAAATAAGCTATGGGTGTTCACAAGCAGTATCCCACTCGGATGCGCAAATCCACTACATAAATTTACAACACAAACCAGACTCCCAGTGTTACTCAGGACATTAGAGCTAGCTTTACAATAATATCGAAGGCCGCTAAGATATCACCATTCATTACATCATAATATGTACAGTCGGGCCGTAGCCCCCGGCGATTTGAGCGAGACTATGTACACTGCGGCCGCGAAACCACCGTCCCCACCAAATACGTCAACCCCCACTACCAATCTCTGTTAATCTAATAAGTATGTAATCAAAATACCGCTATAGTTTTATTTAATGATATTCTTTGTTTAATTATGCTTTGTTAAAAATAAACCGTATAATCAGATCACACACATTCTGTATACAATGTTCAAATATAAACAACTAAAAAAATGGACTTTTTAAAGTTCTTAAAAAAGAAAGGTCTTAAATATACGAACATTGCTGTCATAAAGGTAAGCAAATAAGATCGATTCCGTATAAATTAAAAAAAAATACTAGTATATTAACAATAAATTTTACAACATTGTGCTGTTCAAGAGTTTATTTGAAAGGTTTGCGAGAATTAAGACCGTAAGTATCAATTTTGACACTAAGAAAGTAAAAGGCCTTCTCTCTCATTTGAAGATAGATTGAGTGTCGGTTACATAGGAATTATATTTGCCTCATAGTGATATTCTTCCCCATAAAGCAACAGATGAATTGTAGATATCAATTAAGCGCATATAAGGTAAGAAACTCTCAGTTTTTACATTAGAAGTTGTAACCAAAACATGTAAAAATTCCCCTTTTAATATTCAATTAAAGGATTATACTTTATAATTCTCAAATCAGAAAATTGTATTTCTCGATATATTCATGACTTGTCTTTATAATCGGTCTGAAAAATTTCTAGTATCTTTTTCTTCAATACTTTTGAGCTATAAAAACTACAGTAGTTTCCGGTTCTTTGCGCCTTATTTGCTCTTCATGTCTATTAAATATTTCACTTCAAAATTTGGTATTCTCAAAATAAATACATATTTCATAACCCTTGTACAACATCACGACTTACATACTTATCAAACTCTCATGTAGATGGATGATTTAAATATCTAACCAATAAACAGATTCCAAAATTGTTCTAGTGTCATGAGAACAATTAATTGTGTACAATAAATTAACAAAAAGTTTCCATTGCAGATTCGATGTTATATATTGCGTGTATACACCATAAAAACCATAAATGTACGACGTACAATTTAAGCGTACTTCCTCGCGACTCTTTGTGCAACGTGCTCTATGCGGAGACATTGATACCGTTGACGCAGTGGCTTAACATGACAAGGGGGGAGAACCGGGATGTTAAAAATGAGGAAATATTAACAAAATTAGCAAAAATGCAGTCCAATTTACTTACTCTTTGATACGACGAATATCGAATAGGCATCATAATCTAAAAATTGAATAAATCAAAATTCCCAAAAGCTGTCTGTTTAAACGTGATCAGTTTTCAAAAAAATCTAATTAAAAAACGGATAAAAACTAAGGAAAAAAAACTAAAACGGATTTCTTACGGGTTTTACCAAAACATAGTGCAATTTTTTGGGAAGGTTTAGGTTTATTGTAAATTGTACAAAACGGCTAAATTTGCGATAACAAAATATCCGACCTTACAGGAAAAAAAGAGTAGGTTTGGAGAAACATTTAGGGTACTTTTCATATAAGAATTCTCGGGGTGTCGGGATTTAAGCGGGGTAAACTTTGTCACACTGATTTAGTCGCGGGCGATGCCGCGAGCATAGCATAGATACGAGTAGTTTGGAAGAGGTTGGGGAAGGGGAATTTACTGGAGCAGACAGGAACGCATTTCACTACGCTGCGGGGGAGGGGGAGGGGCACACTGTCTCGCCACGCCACTACACTCACGGTATCATCTAACATTTACCACACGTAAAATCGCAGCTACTCCTATGGCTAGACATCTAGCCGATATACTTCGTACACTGTACAATACGGGCACCATAAACGTCACGTCACCATGACACTTCCCACTCTCACTAAAAGTCGAAGTCGAACAGTTCCGACAGTCCCTCGTCGTGGTCGAGGCAGAAGCCGTAGTCGTTGGCCGACATCGGCGGTTCCAGCGCCAGGAACGGCTCCAACTCCAGCGGCTCTGGAACGTGATAAATACAGTTTTAACACTCCGTTAGGTTATGAGTTTCTTGGGTCCTTTTTTTTCCTCTGTAGCACTGGGACTGTGTATTCATGCGAATCCAATGCTCCATAAATAGATTATCAAGGTTTTCACTCAGTACTTTTAGAATACTGTTGGAGCTTCCCTGTATAAGTAGCTTAAGAAATTAGATACATCTTGGGAACCGACAGCTCTAATATTTAGTGTTAGTTATTTGTACTTATATAATAAATGGAAAAGTCTATCAGTCTGTCTGTATCTATGTTTGTAACGCTTTCACAGCTAATCCGGTGGAATCTTATACACCAGGATGAATAGAAAAAAAAATACCTGTTCTTCTTTAAATAATAGGGGAAACTATATATTGCATTATTCAGAGTACTTAACTGATTAAATAAATTGACTAAATATATATATATATATATATATATATATATATATATATATATATATATATATATATATATATATATATATATATATATATATATATACTAGCGGCCTGCCCCTGCTTCGCACGGGTATAAAATATGTATCCCATGTCAGTCAGTGTAAAAAAAATGATTAAAATTGATCCAGTAGTTTTGATATGGCGCTGTATTTAAAAAATGATTTTCCCTATTTTCCCGCTTTTCTATTGAAATTTTTCTAGATTTTCGTTGCTATAAACCTCACGGAGCCCGAGACCTTTCCAACGAATGCAAAACCGTGGAAATCGGTTCGTGCGTTCTGGAGTTATATCGTCAGGAAGGAAAACCCGACTTATTTTTATATAGTAGATATATATATGTAGGATTTAAAATCTTAAGTTTCCGAACAGTGTGTGAGATGTGTAATGAATGGTAATCTTATAGTTTATTGTCTATAGTGTATTGTCTATGCGAGTGAGTGACTGAACCGCCCCTTCCCTTTTGATGTACGACGCTAACACGAACGCAAGGTCTCTGTGTATTTAATTATAAAAGAAAGTATTAAACGCAGTTATTTAAAGTAAAAAGTGCTTTCATTCAGACCCACAACCACAAATTCTCGTCCGGGATAAACAGGATAAACAGGATTACAGGGATAAACGATATATAAGGGTCTGAATGAATATCGGGATTATAACGTGTTACGAGATAACGAGTATCAAGGACGCCGCGTGTCACGTACGCCAGCCGCCATTACCTTAAGAGTTAATACAACGACGCAATTATTATTCAAGATACGACGATTACGACGCTAAAATAGAAAATGGACGACGGAAAGTGCAATCCATTTTTTATGATAGACTCCATACCTATCGTATTCACAGGAGATGATATGACGTATTCTTCTGCGAAGTGGGTGCAAGATTTGGATGATAATGCAGAGATTTTTGGTTGGAATCAACAGCAAAAATTAATTATAGCGAGACGTTGCTTAAGTGGTACAGCAGAATTATGGCTGAGGGCAGAAAAGGCATTTAAGACATACGACGAACTTAAAAATGCGATACTTAAAGAATTTCCGGAATCCATCAATAGTAAACAAATGCACGAAATGATGAGTAAGCGTAAGAAACAAGCTAGTGAGACCTATTATCAATATATGCTAGTTATGAAAGAGTTGGGAAAAAGGGCTAAATTTCCAGATTACGTCGCAATACAATATATAATCGATGGAATATCCGATTCCGAATCGAACAAGTTATTATTATACGGTGTGACGTCTTATGCGGTGCTGAAAGAAAAATTAGCATTATACGAAACTTTTAAACAGAAAACTAAAATGTCGGATACTGTGAGGCAAAGATGTGACGCATCGAGAGTAAGAACACAGCGAGAACCTAAGGTAAAACCATTTCAACGCTGTTACAATTGTGGTGATAAAGGACATTTATCTAATTCGTGTTTAAAAAGTGTCAAGTGCTTTAGATGTAACGAGTATGGGCATAAAGGTATAGAATGTAAAAAAGTGCAAGTCAATGAACCTAGAAAAACATCTCATAATTATTACGGCGGAGAATCGAAGCAAGATCACCGGTCTATGTTCGTTCAATATCATTCGTCAGACGACGCTACGGAAGTGAATGAAGTTAAAGAATGTGTACGGGATGAAGTTCGTATTCCGAAGGAACGAATGAGCGAGAGTAATTCAAACATTCAATCAATCGGTCAACAGGTTATGTTATCTGAGTGTGAAAATGTCAAATTACGTCAACCTCAAAATTGTCAATTAACCTCAAACATATTTAGTATAAACAATAGTATAAATTCGAATAAAAGTGTAAAAAGCGTAAAAATAAATAATGTCGTGGTAAACTGTTTAATTGATACAGGTAGTGATTTAAATTTAATAACTTTCGACTTGTTTACTAGTTTAAATACGGTGTATAAACCCGAAAAAATGTTACTTACTGGATTAGGATGTTCTCAAGTAATTTCGATTGGTAAATGTAACATGGAATTGATTATTGATGATCATTGTTATAATATTAGTTTCCATATTGTGCCGACTAAAGTAATACCATATGATTTAATATTAGGTCAACCATTTTTATTGCATACTGTCACGGTTATTAACAAAGGTTCAATTGAAGTTAGGCCTACCTATTATAATACTTTATATCAGAATGCTATTTGTCTTTTTTCCAGTTATGATGATCAGTGTACAGCAGTGAAAAAAATTATAGATAATTATAAACCTTTGAAAACGAAAGATGCACCTATTAAATTAAAAATAGTTTTGAAAGATGATATACCGATAACGCAACGACCTCGAAGACTAGCTTTAACTGAAGAACAGTTGGTGAAGCAGCAAATAGAAGATTGGTTGATGGAGGGCATTATTCGTCCGAGTTATTCTGAGTATGCCAGTCCCCTTGTTTTAGTAAAGAAGAAAGATGGTAATGTACGTGTGTGTGTAGACTATAGAAAAATAAATCAGAAGATTGTTAAAGATGAATACCCTTTACCAGTGATTGAAGACCACATCGATAAATTAAGTAAAGTGAATGTGTTCAGTACTATAGATTTAAAGAATGGTTTTTTTCATTTACCGATAGAGGAAGAGTCTGTGAAGTATACAGCATTTGTAACCAGTAACCCTGAAGGCCAGTATGAATTTCTTCGAGCACCATTTGGTCTTTCTATCTGTCCAAAGTATTTTACGAGATATATAAACATAATATTTGCAGATTTGATACGAAGTGGAATAGTTTTGATATTTATTGATGATGTAATCATACTTTCAAAAGATGAAGAAGAAGGTATTTTGAGACTCAAAGAGGTTTTGAAAGTTGCAGCAGACTATGGACTAGAAATAAATTGGAAGAAGTCACAAATTCTACGCAGATCTGTAGAATATCTAGGTTACAATATTACTAATGGAACAGTGAAGCCGTCTTTGGAGAAAACAAAAGCTGTTATGACTTTTCCAGTGCCTAAAAGTTTAAAAGAGATACACAGTTTCATAGGACTTACTTCATACTTTAGGAAGTTCATTCAAAATTATGCATTAATAGCGAAACCATTAAGTGATTTGCTTAAAAAAGGCGAGTTCAAGTTTGATGAGATACAAAGACAAGCTTTTGAAGAATTAAAATCAAAGTTATGTAGTGAACCAGTATTAAGAATATTTGATATTCACATGGAAACTGAATTACATACAGATGCTTCTATGTATGGTTATGCAGCTATTTTATTACAGAGGAATCCTAATGATAATAATTTGCACCCTGTCCACTACATGAGTAGAAAAACCACAGAACTTCAACAAAAATGCAGCAGTTATGAGCTGGAGGCTTTAGCTGTTATTGAAGGAGTTAAAAAGTTCAGGAAATATCTCATAGGGATACGTTTCAAAATTGTGACTGACTGTGAAGCTTTTCAAAAGACTTTGAATAAAAAAGATATATCAACAAAAGTTGCTCGATGGATACTATACTTACAAGATTTTGACTATTTTATAGAACACCGAAATGGGGATAAAATGCAACATGTGGATGCACTGAGCAGAAACATATGTTTTGTTGATGTTGAGCTACATGCTAGAATAAAGAAGGCACAAGAAGATGATAAAAGATTAAAGATAATAAGGAAAATTTTACAAGAAAAGGAATATAAAGATTATTTTATGGAATATGGTCAAGTAGAGAGGATGAACAGTATTATTATTTCGACTTTGACAAAGATGTGTCTAGAAGAACCACGTCATTGGTACAAGTATGTGAGCAAACTTCAAAGAGTTATAAACAGTACATATCAACGATCAATTAACACAACACCATTTGAATTGTTAACAGGAGTGAAACTTAAAATGCAAGAAGAATTATCTATTTTAGAATTTTTAGAAGAGGAAAGTAGAATTGATTTTATGAACAGAAGAGATGAATTAAGAATAGAAGCTAAAAATCAAATATTAAGAGTCCAAGAAGAGAACAGAAAGAGCTATAACAAAAAACGTAAAGAAGGGGAAAAATATAAGCTAGGTGACTTAGTCGCTATACAAAGAACTCAGTTTGGAAATGCTTTAAAATTAAAACAGAAATATTTTGGGCCTTATCGATTAATCAAAGAATTAGGAAAAGGTAGATATGAGGTGGAAAAGATAGACAGAGGTAAGGAAGGGCCAATAAAAACTGTTACAGGTTTAGATTGTATGAAAAGGTGGCCTTAAATCAAACTTATTCAATTTAATCTTTGTGTGTAACTAAATTGTATTTGAGAGTAATTTTGTTTATTTTTTGTTTATTTCATTAATTTTTAACATTTGAGATGATATCTTTTATTACTGAATAACTGTGTTATATTTAACTATTTCTATATGTAATGATATTCATGAGTACTTAAGATTAATTATAACTTAATTCAAGTAGTAAGCTGATAAATGTTTTTATTTTGTATAATTTTTATTAAAGTAGCATAAAAGAGTTGCACTGTTATTAAAATTATATTCAATTGTATAGTGTAATCTTACATTGCATTATTACAAGTAGTTTGAAGAGTATATTATATACTAAATTACATAATGTTTTGGATATTTTTATCTTAAAGATAGTAAAGTGTGAATTGTTGAGTTGTGAAAAATAACTAATATTGTTTAAACTTTAACTTAATATAGATAGATTCAACCTTTTGTTTATGATGTAGAGTAATTAATTATGATACTAGCTTAATGTTGTTAAGGAGTCTGAGGCCAGACTGTTATTAGGAAGGCCGAGTTGTAGGATTTAAAATCTTAAGTTTCCGAACAGTGTGTGAGATGTGTAATGAATGGTAATCTTATAGTTTATTGTCTATAGTGTATTGTCTATGCGAGTGAGTGACTGAACCGCCCCTTCCCTTTTGATGTACGACGCTAACACGAACGCAAGGTCTCTGTGTATTTAATTATAAAAGAAAGTATTAAACGCAGTTATTTAAAGTAAAAAGTGCTTTCATTCAGACCCACAACCACATATATATATATATATATATATATATATATATATATATATATATATATATATATATATATATATATATATTACAAAACAAACATATTTTAAATGTAAATAAATATCACATTATAACCATTTTGACATATTATATTTGGTGTAAAATAATTTACATCTTTTACACTTTTATGTTAATATTTACTACAGCAATAACTTTAAAAGTTGTTTTATAAAATATTGACAATGCTTAAACGAATAAGAAAGCACAATCTGTTTTAATTACAATGATCATTAAATCTCAAATTTAGGCGTCGGTAGCTAACGCTTAAAGATTGTAATTTAGAATCGTTACATTTATTTGTATATTATCGGAGATTAACATCTCTTCTCAATTATTATATAATACTGTACGTTAACTGCCGATGCTAACAATATTTCAAAATATATGTTATAAACACGGAAAGTCCGAAATATTTTATCAAAATAGGATATTTGTAATAAACCTAATCGAATGTACAAAAGTTAGTAATCTATTGTCCATGACTGACAATCAAAAAAACAATTATTTTAGACGAATTATAAAATTAAGTAACACAAAGTTCATTTGTACAATGTTAATAAATTAATCAGAATATTATGACACATTTGCAATATAAAAGCGTTAAGACACAAAAGCGTTAAGCTGTAACCGTCCAAGACACTCGGTGCAGGATAAGTTAGACAATGAGGGGGGGGTGTTACGATGGTGTATTAGTAGATGGTTGCAGTTAGTGAGCAGCCCTGAGCTGAATCCCATGGTGCTACACAAGGCACTGAAGCCCCACAGGATGTAGCTCGGGGCCGCCCCCGGCGACACCCACACCCAACACTTATGACCTACTATTAAGTATGTACAAAGTCAACCCACACACTTACAACCTAACCAGTACGTACAATAGTTAACCCACACACTTACCCGACCAATATCAAGTACCTATGTACGTAATCAACCCACTTACGACCTAAACAGTATATACAATAGTCAGGTAGGCTGAATAGGGTTGCTAACTTATTTTACAAGAAATAAGTTATATTTTAAATAGTTATAAAGTTATAATTAGTATTAAAGAGATTAGGAGCTTCCCTCACAACTACAATTTAGTAATTTTTTAAAACTTCATTAGTCTCACCAGAATTATAACTAAAATTTAATTTTTATTATTTATTCATGGCTGCAGGCGCTGCAGAGCGCAACTCAAAAAAATTATGTGTGCGTCTAAAACTAATAAAGTTAAGGATCTTGATAGCTGATGCTGGAAACAGTATTTTGGGAACACTTTATTGTTTTCAACACTAAAAATATAGTGTAGAGAAATCAGTATAAAAATGTTTTAAAAGCACAGTTGGCAACCCTAGTCCTGAATAGTATACATGTAATATTTAAAAATTCCCGATTAATTCCTTTAAGTGATTTACAATCAATCACTCTGGCAATATTAAATTTGATATGTTCTGAGACAAAAATTATCAATACTGAAGACAACCAATTTGTTGATTGAACAATGACATTCTGTTTCATAATCATTTAAATATTATAATAGTTAATATAATTTAGACATTAATGCAAAAATATACACAACTCAGTTTCAATAATTCATCCTTTAAGATTATAACTATAAAATGTTTATATCGTAGGTGCAATCGTTAAAATAAAATAAAAGAAAATTTGTATTGTTGATTTTAAAAACGAGGGGGAGGAAAATTTGTTGATTTTTATTTAGAGCGCACATTATTTTTGACCTAACAATTTTACTGCGGAAAGTCGGTAAAGCAATTTCGCATCGGTAAAATCGAGAGCAAGAGAGAATGGTGTGGTGAAACGAAGAATTTTTTTGAAGATAAAAAGTAATGAATGTATCAGTTCAACCAGATTATTCGTTTCATTACCATTACCTTCTTTAAGTATCGCAACAGTGGCCTTATTATAACTAAGTGAAAAATAGTATTTACAACTACTCAAAGTTTTGTTAGTTTTGTCCGAATTAATAGGATGCGGAGATTAGAGACAATAAATGATAGAGAATTGCCGTTGCCTATAACTGAGTTATATATTTTTGCCTTATGTCTAGCTTGATAATTAAAAACAAATAAATAGTTCGGTTTTAATTTTTCGAAAGCAATTTCAAGTTCAATGTGTTTAACATCTGATTTCACAAAAACCATTCACGAGACATTCATAGACCGAAATCGCGCACGCTAGGAAAGTGTATGATATGGTAAATTTCCCAATTCCATTTAATTTAATTTTTAACTCTTTTACATTAAATAAATCAACTTATTTAGACTTACGTATTCCGATAAGGCTCTTACTAAAAGTACGCAAGTTGTAAAACCTTTTGTCCGTTTGTTAAATTTTACGAAACAATATTTATATATTAAGAACACAAATGCATGTCTTAGCTAATTTGCCTAAGACCATTTCATAAACTTCATTAGATTTCCTTGAATGAAATTAGGCAGATGTGAAGTTTATCTCCGCACATCTTATAAATAACAAATTAAACAACAAGTTCAATTATTATAAAAGTAGTGGCCTGTTTTTATCCCATTCCTACACAATAATCTCCAATATACAGAAGCTCATAGTTTCTAGCTTGGGTGAACCCTTAGAAGAATTCACAATTTTTGTTATGTTAGAGTGTTTAATGTAATCATGTTTGATTGTGGATAAGTTGTTATTATTTTTAGTAAATAAACATTGCTAACATGTTTACTAAACGGTCACTAGTACAAAAACATTTCAAATAACAAGCACAGAAGTAATAATTAGTAACAAGTATATTGAAATTTGTTAATTTACACCTAATACATATATACAGACTTTCAATGGGTATTAAGTTAGTAATAAGCAAAATGATAATGAGTATGAACAAATGAACACCATTAGGCAACAAAAACATGCAACATTTATTAAGTAATGCATTAGTTGTTGATTCTCCAAATTCAACTTTTTTACATGAAGTTTATATAAATTCACAACGAGAAATACCTAAAGGCCACATCATTTATTTATCACAAAACATATAAGAAGAGCGTATCCTCTCACTCACACTAATGAGCGCGTAAAAGGCCTTTAAGTTAGAATTTGGAGAAACAACGTTCGAGGCGGTGAAAGATATGTTATAAACTAGACTTAATGTCCCAAATCCAAGATGGTCGGTGACGTGATCTTCAGAGGTGAGTTCGCAACGTGTAGCTAGAACTCTGACTGTGATGTGAGAGAATACACAAATCACAGCTCGAGTACTAGCCACAAGGAGCGAGGATCCCGGTCTTCAATGCAAGGCGCTTATACCCATTATCTGTAGGCTTAGTTCACTACAATGCTTAAGCTAGATGGTTGATTATATGAAATAACCCACTTATTCATAAAAATATAAAATACATACAATATTAATCCATTAATATCCCAAAGCTGGTCTGGATAATGGTGTAGCACGTTTTAATTTGGATCGTAAAATAATATCGCACGCTTAGTATTTACTAAGTGAACTTTGTGAAATTTGCAATAAAGTGTAGTGACTACAAAATTCGTGAGTGTTAAAGAGGTTCATAACTTGGAAGAGTAAGAAAACAGCTTTTTTGATAATTTATAGCGTGATGTCCTTGACAGCATTAAAATAACGATTACAAGTTCTCTAACTCAATAAGCCTAATTATTAATTCGGTTGGTAGCTGAAGGCAAGGTTAATGTCACTTGGGCCAATGGACCAGTCAATGAAGTTATTTCAAGTATTATTGTTGATTGTATGTAGCAGTTAATTGACAATATCCACCCACCTGACTCCTGATCCTCGGTCTGCAGTTGGAACCTGCCGCCGCCCATGATTGGTGCGAAGTCGTCGCTGTCCGCGATGAGCGCGTTGCGCAACCGCCCTCGCGCGCTCCCATCTGAAAACATTCGCATTTCTGTTCAGAACCTATTTAGTTACTGGTTGTCCGTGGTTTATGCTGAACGTTGCCCTCCTTAGAGTCCTTGATCTTCAAATAATTCCTCATCTTTTTTTTGCGCCCACCGACCTGCTGTACGCAGTTCCCGCCATGATAACGCCGTTTAAAGAACTCATGAACAAGTGCTCGAACTAACACGGTCTCGGGCTAAGACGATAAAATAAGACATAATAGCTGGTTTCCATATATAATGCATTCATCATCTCTTTAAGTGTTTTTTGAAGTCTTACTTGGAGAAAGCTGAAATACACTGGAACCCGCTAATGGTTGCAAGTAATCTAAGCTATGGTTGCTACCTCTTCCACCTACATCTCGACCGATCTACGACATGTTAGGTCGACTCACTGAGAATATGGGCATCTAAAAATACACGTATGCACTGACTTTAACGCGTTTCAAATCGCAGCTACAGCTAGTCCTCAACTTCCTTCATCATGGATCTTAGCAGCATCATCAGGTCATGCTTATCATTAACATGCATTTTTCGGGACTGGATCGCGCCTCTTGTTATTAAAATGGTGGCAACACAGTGCCGTTGATGTTTCCGGTAGAGTTTTCCTATTGATAAAACGTTTTTCAGTGACATTCAGTCTTTGTTCGTCATTGAAGAGAAGTGTATCTCGCAGCAGGAATTGTGGTATTCTTGTATATAGTTTTACTGTAGAAAGTGTGCGCTAACAGTAAGTTAAACAAAAGCTTTTAAAAATAAGGCTTAAGCCAAGACTGACTACAAAAGTAATGAGAATATTATTTTGCTATAATCCGCGATAAAAGAAAATATGTGTAATGCTAAATGTAGAGTGTACTATTCGTTCTCATACACTGAGTTCTGAGACATGCAGAATTTGTAAGAACTCATGCACTACCCGACACCGGTGGCACAACAGTACACAAGCATTGCACACATTCACCACCACAATCTCAACAATTGTTTCGCCCCGTAACCGAAGCATCGTCAAATTTTGTATTATGGACCTCCGCAAAGTAACGCCTAAAGTAGCGGCCTGTTATTATCCCACTGCTGGGAATAGGCCTCTTCTCTCCGTTATAAGAGAGAAGGATTGGAGCTAAGACCTACCACGCTGCTCCAATGCGGATTGGTAGGTTACACATATCTCCAGAATTCTCTAGAGATATGCATGTTTCCTCACGATGTTTTCCTTCACCGAAAAGCGTGTGATAAATTGCAATTATCAATTAGACACAAGTTTTTTTTTAATAGAAAAACTCATTGGTGTCTGCTCGGGTTTGAACCCATGATCGTCTCTAGAGATTCACACGGTCGCACCGCTAGGCCATCACAGCTAACAAGTAACGCCTAATTCTATAAATTATCCAAGACTCACTGTCAGGCGTGGACGGTACAGACGAGGCCGGTGAGGCCGCGGGGGGCGCGGGGCGCTGCGGGGGCGTCGCCAACGGCAACGTGGGGTCGGTGACGCAGGGCGTGCGCACCACCAGGCTCCGGGACCACTGCACCGACGTCGACGGCTCCTCAGCATCGGGCTCACGCTTTATTGGTGTCCTATAATGTTAATATTTATTTATTTATTAGACCAACTAATAGCATTTTACAATACATAATTTTAAACAAACATTATTGATTTAAAATCTATATATATAAAAGAAAGTTGGTCGTAGTTACACTATTTATAACTCAAGAACGGATGAACCAATTCGGCTGAAAATTGGTGTAGAGGTTGCTTAAAACCAGAAGACGGACATAGGATACTTTTTATCCCGTTCGACCGCATTTATTTTATCCCGTCAAGTCACTATAAAACGTGGTATAACAAAAACGACTATGACATTGAATAACAAAACGCAAATGTCAGTGGAATACAAAACATAAATGACAGCTAAACGTAATTTTGTCTTTGGTGAAGTATGGTAAAAAATTTGACAAGTACCAAAATAATACCTAAACGTCACTACATAGTATAAAACAAAGTCGCTTTCTCTAAAATGTGTAAATAAGTAAAAATGTAGTATATGAATTTAGATATTCCAAAGATAGCAGGGAATCTTCATGGTATAGGGAAAGGGAAATTGTTTTACTCCAAATTTAACGCGTGTGAGCCACGGGCATTAATGAATAAATCAAAACTACTGAATAGATTTTAATATTTTTTTTCACTGAGTGACATAGGCTATATATTTTATACCCGTGCGAAGCCGGAGCGGACCACTAGTATACTCTAAATCTGTGTAAAACACCATTAAAAGTTAGTACAGCATTTGTATGAATGAACAATTACCACTATCTTTGCCTAATATAAGAGATAAAAAATATAAACAACTAATGATGTAGTGGTTCAAAGTAACGTATGTAACGGCCTGTTACTGTTTGTTTGCTGGGCATAGGTGTTTTCTCTACTTTTTTCTTTCGAAGAGAAGGGTAGTGGTTCAAAGTAAGTAACGTTACAGCTTGTTACTGACCCACTGATGGACTTAGTCCTTCTCTCTACTTTTCCTTTTGGGGACAAATTCAAATTCAAAATATTCTTTATTCAAATAAACTTGTAAACAAGTGCTTTTGAATCGTCAACTCTACTGCTGGTTCGGAAAGCTGTTCCTACCGAGAAGAGCCAGCAAGAAACTCGGCGGTTGCTCTTTTAAACATATAATTCTTAATACTATTTACATTCAGTCGTTACTGTCTTGTACAGGTTCAAAGAGAGCTAAATCCACACATTCTTATCTTCTAAATAATCTTCAATAGTATAGTAGGCTTTCTGTATCAGCCTATTTTTAACAGTGTTTTTAAACTGCTGCAATGGCAAAGCTGAAATTGATTGCGGAATTTTATTATAGAATCTTATACCAAAACCCACAAACGAGTTACGATCTTTTGCAAGGCGCAAAGCAGGAGCCGCAAGCTTATGTCGGTTCCTGCTTTGTCTATTGTATACATCACCTATCGTTTTATAATTCCTTATATTTTTATGTACATAAATTAAATTGCTTAAAATATACTTTAAACTTCTCTCGCAAGGAATCACGCGGTCTTAAATTATAAATGCCACACTTTTTTGTAAAACAAAAATTTTTTCACTATACACAAGGACAAGGTTAGTGGTTCAAAGTAAGTAACGTAACGGCTTGCTACTGACCCACTGCTGGCTATAGTCCTTCCCGCTCCTTTTTATCTTGGAGACAAGAGTAGTGGTTCAAAATAAGTAACGTAAAGGCTTGTTAATGACCCACTGCTAGACATAGTCCTCCTGCGGACTGCCCAGCTTGGGCAGTTCAGCGGACAGAGCTCGTGGCACAGGTGGGGCACGATCTCTCCTTGCCCACTGTTGTTCGTGCTATGGTGGACAGGGAGAGATCGTGGGCAACGATGGCCTCCTTCTGCGAGGACATAATCTCGCGGAAGGAGGCGGCGGGGCGGAGCCGGGAAGTCGAGTGCTTGGATCCGATCCGCCGCACGCGAACGGGGTATCGGACGCTCGCTGGAGTTAGGTCCCCGAGGCGGTCGATGCATCTGGTGCTCCCGATGCATCGATTAGTGGAGGGAGGGGCCACTGTTAAGAGGCCCCGACCCGGAGGTGGCGCTCTCCGGGGTACAGAGCTGCTGCTGGCGGGGATGTGGGCAATGTCTTCATAGGTACCCTGTCCCCGCCACCAGCAGCGCGGTGGAGCACTGTCAGGTTTTTAGTCGGTGCGAGTCCGACATACCCGCCGCTCGTCCCCGTCGGGCGGTGATGACCCATAATGGGTTTTCCTGACATAAAAAAAATAGTCCTCTCTACTTTTTCTTTTTTACAAGGGTAGTGGTTCAAAGTAACAATATGGCATGTTAATGACCCACTTGCTGGACATAGGTCTCCTCTCTACTCTTTTGGAGTGAAGGGTTGGAAGTTAGACACAACACATTGCCTCAATGTGGATTATTACCCATGTCCCCAGAATTTTGTGAAATATCCATGTTTCTTCACGATGTCTTCCTTCATTGAAAGTGTGTGATAAATTGCAAATCAATTAGGCACATATGGTTAAATAGAAAGACACATTGGGTCCTCCCTGGGGTTTGAAACAGTGACCCACCTGGACAGAGATACACGGTCGCATCGTTTGGCCATCACAACTATTCATATATGTAGTACAGTGGCTCGCGCCAACTTAAATATTTAAGTACCTTAAATCATATGTGTTCTTTTCTGTTCTCGAAGGAAAAACAGATTTTTGTATCCTATATTATAACTCAGTGTCTAAGCTATAATTGCGCCAAATTTCAGCAATACTGGTCCAGCTGATTAGCTGTAAAATGTGATAGGCTAAAATATCAACTTTAAATTAGAAATATACTCACGTAAATGCCGCAGTAATTGAGCTTGAAGGCATGGAATGCAGCTGAGCTATGAGCGGTGCAAGTAAAGCTTTATTATCTTCTAACAGAGGATCTGATGGCAGCATCCCTGATGCTGGAATAAGTTTATTTTTTATGCTATCATTGTTTAGGACACTAGCCTCTACAGTATAAAGTCCTCTGCATAAATATTATAATGGACTAATTGTCTTAATTTTATGGTGCAAGACAAATCCAACCAACACTCATTAGTCCAATTACTATTTTATGTATCATATTATCTTCTTGGGGTGAAATTATATATTTACTACCAAAGCTGCAGTGTTTAGTCCTATACAAAAATATACATACACAAATTCAACAACATTGGTAAAAACATTTGCTTTTATGTTCCTTTTTTCCTAGTATTTGCTATAAATATGAATAGATAATATCATGGACTACAACTTAACTAGATAGTTGGCAAAGTTCGAAGATATCAGAATTCAAACTATAAGAATATTTTCGAAATAAAACTAGCCTCCATTAAACTGAAGTAGTACTCATCAAGTGTTTCATTAAATCATTATAAAAACCAGCTGGTTATATCCTCTTAGTTTCTGAAGTGGACCCAAAGAGTCCACCTGGACCACTTTGAAAGGTCCAAAATTTGTAATGTAGTTCTTCATCTTCTCTTGAGTCTATGGCGGAAATGAACAGGGGGTTCACCGGATCCAGCAAAATTTTGTGGTCTATGACATATATGTTCTTAAACTTTAAATGGTAAAAATTCAACTTTGTAATTTATGTTTTTAATTTATTTATACTTTTTGTAACAAAATATATAAAACTTACAAGGTGGGGGAGAAGGTGGCCTCTCTTTAGGACAGAGGTAGACTTCAATTTCACCAGACATTGACTTTAGATGTATCATGTAACCCTTCTCATCTGGGTGTGGTACCTGGAACAAAAATCATAGCCATCTCATGAGGAACTAAGAAATTAAAACTGTTTTCACTGGACAATGGGTAATTTTGTCACAACAAAATCTTCAATAACATCAGGAAATATATTCATAGTTGTGTCCCACGATATTAGTCCATCAAATATACTCCACCAAAATGAATTGTATTATTTTACCCTGAGATTGCACAGGTTTTGAAAAAGACCTTACAGCATTGATCAGCTATTTGAACAAAGTAGATAGTGCTAATAGGAACAATATAAAATTAGTATGATACATACCATTCCTTGCTATTACAGACCTTAGTATAATCAAAAGTCAAGTTACTTTGAATAACTGTAACCAACCCTCTTATATGGTTAATTTGTTAATATTTATTGAAAATAACCTGAATTTATTTATACACATTTTTATACAAAAATATTACATTATATTTTCTATCGATATCGTTTATGGGAATTATATATTTTTTTACATATGTATTTACAAAAATAACTTGTAACATTTATAGGCACATTCAATAACCACAAAATATTGATACTCTTTCCCTAGACAAAAAAAAGCTGGGAATCATATCGTGAAGATGAAATAGCAATAATCGGGGTACATTTTTTCGAGAATCGGATGTCGGTTTGTGTGGTGACCACCCACTAAAAGAAAAACCTTAGAACTAATCGGTCTAAACGGATGAACAAGGAAAGTTAACTACTTTTAGCATTACAAAGATTATTTATTATTTTCTCCAATCGCGGATTACAGTAAATAAATTCAATACTTTTAAAACCTAGAAGTATCTAAATATGACGCTGTGTGGTATCCGGTTAAATAGAATAGTACCACCCTCATTTCTTACCGAGGTGTCGTAAAAGGCGACTAAGGTAAGTCGACCCGCCGTGTGGTATCCGGCTGAATACAATAGAAAACCCTCATTTCTTACCGAGGTGTCGTAAAAGGCGACTAAGGTAAGTTGAAGCACCGTGTGGTATCCGTTTAAGTAGACGACCACCCTCTATCTTATCAAGGTGTCGTAAAATACGACTAAGATAAGTTGATGTCAGGCAAGCGGCCGGTCGTAAAATACGTAGCCTAATCATGTGCCAACATGTTGTGCCGACCCCACTTAGAATGGGATAAGGGCAGGACGAAGAAGTATCTAAATATGGACAAATAGTACAACTGCTTACACAGAGCCTGGTATCCGGTGGCGCCTTGATAGGAATGACGGTTTGGTTCCTGAAGTCCTTGATCGAGCGTAGATCCGCGTAGGTGATGTACGCCCGCGAGCTGTGCTCGGCCGACAGCCGCGACAGTGCGTGCTCGGCCACGGTCACGGCGCGCGACAGCCTCGCCTCCCGCGCGTTCAGCGCACGCACCTCGCGCCGAAGTCTCCGAACTCTGTTCTCTTCGTTCACTCCACCACCACCTCCTAAACCTAAATTATACGATTTATGATGCTATAATATTAGACTAGTAATATCCCGCGGTTTCACCCGCGTACATACAAATCTCATGGCATTGGAAAATCTACTAAGTCGGGCTATAGATTTATTTTTGTTAAATATATCATTATTATCTTGCTTTATGGCCCGAACAGCGAAAATTGGACGCAAATCACTCTGCCAGTATCCCCTATGACAGGTAAGTATGTTAAATATATCATTAATAGTTTCCGCAGCACATGGAATGACAGATTTTATGACTAATTGTTTACATCTTATTATATTTTTAGTATGGTTCCCAATTTTTTTTAATGTAATATAGCCTATGTTGCTCAGTAAAGAAGCAGCTTTCCAATGGTGAAAGATTTTTGATATCAGTCCGGTAGTTTTCGTGTGAAAACATTACAAACATACATCCAAATTATTTCTCTTTATAATATTAGTATAGAAAAAAGACAATATGTGACTGGTCCACCAATTTAAGGTCGCTCAGCGAGCAATGCAGATACTATGCTCGGAGTTTCTCTGAATGATCGTATCAGGAAGAAAGTGATCCGACAGAGAACCAAAGTTATATACATAGCTTAAAGGATTAGCAAGGCCAAGTGGCAGTGAGCTGATCACATTTGTCACAGAACCGACAAGGGATAGAAGTGTTCTAGAGTGTAGACCGTCCCTCGCAAACATAGCGTGGAACGTCCTCCAGCTAGGTGGAGTTACCATTTCCGCAAAGTGGCTGGCATCGGTTGGGAACGAAGAGCTGAAGACCGAACTCAGTGGCATCCTATGGGAAAGACCTAATTCAAATTCAAATAATTCTTTATTCAAATTGGCCTTTACAAGCACTTTCGAATCGTCAAATTACAATGAAGCTACGACTGGTTCGGAAAGGTGCTCTTACCGAGAAGAACCAGCAAGAAACTCGGCGGTCACTCTTTTCAAAATTGAGTTTTACAATAATGGCTTAATTAAGAACAAATTAAAAAATTTACAATATAATCTAGTGCGTAGCTGGTCGCAATTTAAAACCAAGCTTTCTTATCATCAATATAGTCCTCAACAGTATAATAAGCTTTATGAATCAGTGTCTTTTAAATTGCTATTTTGAACTTGTGTAAAGGCAAGTCCAAAATAGATTGTGGAATTTTATTATAAAAATGTATACCAAGGCCCACAAACGATCTACGAACTTTCTGAAGCCGTATGGGTATTATTAATTTATTTCGGTTCCTGGTTTGCCTATTATTAATATCACTTTTTTTATTAAAAGGATGTATATTTTTTCTCACAAACACTATATTATTATAAATGTATTGCGAAGCTACAGTGAGAATACGTATTTTAAATTTATCACGGAGCGAGTCACGTGGTTTCATATTATAAATCGCACGTACAGCTCGCTTTTGCAAAACGAATATTTTTTGGATATCAGCCGCCTTACCCCACAGCAAGATACCGTACGCCATAATGCTATGGAAATAAGAAAAATAGACAAGTCTTGCTGTTTCAATATCAGCTAATTGCCTAATCTTCCTAACGGCATAAGCAGCGGGACTAAGTTTAATACAAAGATTAGTAATGTGGGGTCCCTATTGCAGCTTTGCATCCAAGGTTACTCCCAGAAAAACAGCTAAGTCTCCTGTTTTTACTATTTCATTATTAATTTTTACTGTATTTACCAATTTTTCAACATTAGGCAATGTGAATTCAATGTCCTATGTCCAGCAGTGGAAAGGATTTATTATTGTGTTTTTATGTGAAAGCGCATATTTCTTTACTAATATACAAGTTATATCTATCTTAAATTACTTACTTCGAAACATAGTCGAAAGTCGTTGATAATTACTCTCTTATCACTCTTTCTATATCACTCTTTGTTAGGCGACGTCATACCAGTACGCTAATAATGTTGGTAGCATTTACTAGTTTCGCCTTCTTATTTCACCGATGGACAACCACTGTCGAAGTTCTTCGCAAAGCGCGGTGAACCTTTTATCTTTCTATGTTCAATATCTCGTGTTTGTTACTGCAGCATTAAAAGTAAATAACCAGTTTGATTCTATCCCACTCAAGTCTTAGGAAGTAGATCGAAGCTCTGTATGCACAGCTAGCTTATTTAATGAAGATTGATAGGTTAATGTATAAAATCCGACTATAATCTCATAATATTATCGTAGAGCGTGTTAAAGCTCTTATTGGCGAGCTCGGTC
This sequence comes from Morpho helenor, assembly GCA_029227775.1. Lineage (NCBI taxonomy): Eukaryota > Metazoa > Arthropoda > Insecta > Lepidoptera > Nymphalidae > Morpho > Morpho helenor. The sequence goes on from JARGCU010000008.1 coordinate 4,809,980, forward strand.
ATATTTGTTTGTTACGAAACTACTTTGTTCATGATGAATTGCAAATATGTATTAGGCACGTATTCCTTTTTATCGAAAAGCCCATAGATATCTGGCCAGCACGGCCGGCTTTTGCAATGTTAAAATAACTTAGCTGTATTGAACAAACTTACCACATTTCCACTGTATGTTGTTCTTAGATCTCTTCTCCAATATTCCAATACCCTCTAACACGTTTGTGATGTCATAGATACGTCGCTTCTGCACCGAGAGATGTTCCGCTGCAATATTTAGATCTAAGACACCGTTAGGCGATGATTTGAGGAGCGCAACGAACTTTTTTGTAAGTAGACCTAATGATGTATCAAATCTGAAACAATACAGATAATAAAATAAGGAACATATTATTCGAGCCACTGTATAAGGTAATATAAAACAGCAATAAGGAAATTTTACGAGTCAACTTTTGTCAAAAGCGTTCGCAATTATGTCGAATATTAACAATGGAACGTTGATATTTCTCGTCAAAACAAGTTGCGAGTACCGTTGGAGTAAAACTTCCAACTTTCTGTTATGAAATTATCAACACAATATCAAGTTTTTCACTCAACACTTTAAGCTCATTGAAACTTTTGGGCGACAGAAATATTTCATTCATTCGTTTACTTTTTATTTCTCGTATAAATCTGAGTTCATTAAATCATATCTTTAGGTCTTTGACATCAAAAGATTATATTTAATCAATTGACATTAATATTATAAACATTTGTTTATGAAACCTTAACATTGTTAGAATTGTTTTTCAAATATGGGTTCAATGTTTTTATCGATATCACAAGATCGTGGCATTCTGACATGTTGGCCAAAAAATAAAACATCATCATCTTCCTACCCCACTCTATTATCCCACTCTAAGTGCGGCGGCTCTAACTTTGGCTGCGTTTTTACGACCGGCCGCCTGCCTGACGTCAACTTACCTCTGTCGTATTTTACGAAACCCCGGTAAGAAATGAGGTTGGTCTATTCTACTCAGTTGGATACCACACGGCGGGTCGACTTACCTTAGTCAGCTTTTACGACACCTCAGTAAGAAATGAGGTTGGTACTATTCTATTCAGCCGGATACCACACGGCGTCATATTTAGATACTTCTAGGTTTTAAAAGTATTGAATTCATTTACTGTAATCCGGGATTGGAGAAAATCTTTGTATCGCTAAAACTAGTGAACTTTCCGTGTTCATCCGTTTAGACCGATTAGTTTTAAGATTTTTCTTTCAGTGTGTGGTCAACACTAAAACCGACATCGTTTTTCGAAATATGTACCCCACTTATTTCTTCTTTATTCTTCTTATTCTTATTTCAGCTATATTCTTATTTCCCTACTCAGCCGGATACCGCACGGCGGGTCGACTTACCTTAGTCGCCATTTACGACACCTCGGTAAGAAATAAGGGTGGTACTATTCTACTTAGCCGGATACCACACGGCGTAAAGACAAGTCTAGATAATGTTGAAGAATTTTATTATGAAACCGTGTACCGAGAGCAACAAATGATTTTTTCGTACTTTTTGGAGGCGCAACATGTGCGTCATTAGTTTGTCTGTTTCTATCTATTGACATTAATATTATAAACATTTGTTTATGAAACCTTAACATTATTATAATTGTTTCTCAAATATGGGTTCAATGTTTTTATCGATATAGACACAAGATCGTGGCATTCAGACATGTTGGCCAAAAAATAATACAATATCAACAAATGTACTTTACCTGGACCAAAAGTATTGTACCTGGAACGTTCGGTGTATTTTTTCATAGAACTGGACGGGCGGCTGTAGGGGGTGAGGACTTTGACGCGCTTCTGCTTGGGCGTCTTGAAGTCCGCCTTCATGGGCACCACATGCCCCTGACTGCCTGAACTGCTTTCGCTCAGGTTCAGTCTTCGTTTCACCGCCTATTCAATTTATTTCACACTGACATTTTATATAAAAAGAATTATAGCATCGTTAATCCTTTGAATTATATAATAACCTGTTACTATCAAATTCTTATAATTCTCTTAGAAATATTCCATAAATTCAAATCTATACTAAAATATAAAGCTCAAGAGTTTGTTTGAACGCGCTTATCTCAGGAAGTACTATACCGATTTGAAAAATTCTTTCAGTTCAATCTAATGCGTTTATCGAGACAGGCTAGGCTATATGACATCGCGCCAAGATGAATAGGACACGAGTAGCAATAAAAAATAGTACAAAAACGGCAAAATTTAAAGCTTTCCTTGCTTGCTCTGAGTAAACGGTGAAAGTTATTCAAAAATCATGTATTACAAAATTGTTTCCCTCTAAAAGTTCGAAATAAAAGTCCGCGACAGCATGTCTAGCTTTTAAGGTTAACCCAATTTAACCATTTGTTATGGAAATCAAAAGACTATATTACGATTTTAATCTTTCCACACCGACAGAGCCGCTGGCGATTGCTAGTTTCAAAATATTCTTCAATCAAATGGACTTTTTCAAGTACTTTTGAATCGTCAAATGTTTTTAAAGACGCTACCACTGATTCTGAAATCTGCCCCTACCGAGAAGAACCAGAAAGAAACTCGGCGGATAATATTTTCAACAAAAAATAATTACAATTTGATTGTTGGTTACAAGTTAATCGTTGCGACCTGGTGTGTAGCTGACTGCAGTTAAGATGCTACTATCACTTAAATAATCCTCAATTGTATGGTAAGCTTTATGTAGTGGCATCGTGTTAAGATAATTTCTAAAATTTAACTAATCTAAACTTAAAGGCAAGTCTAGGTAAAACGTGTAGCGAGAGCAACAAATGGTTTTTTCGGACTTTTTGGAGGCCAAACATGGGCATCATTACTTTGTCTGTTTCTAGTATGTCTGTTATACCTAACACTATTTTTACTATACAAGTGAATATTATTTCACACAAATAGTATATTACTGTAGATATATTGTAAAGCTACAGTCATGACGCCTATTTCTTTAAATTTCTCCCTAAGAGATTCACGAGGTTGCATATTATAAATACCACGAATAGCTATTTCTTCGCAAAACACAGACCCTTTGAATATCAGCCGCTGTACCCCATAGCATGATTCCATATGACATAATGCTATGAAAATAGAAAAAAAATACAAGTTTTGCTGTTTCAACGTCAGCTAATTGTCTAATTTTCCTAACAGCGGAACTTTTTCTTAGGTTAAGAAATGAGGATAGTCTATTCTACTCGGACGGATACCACACGGCGGTTTTTATAATCAATTAACATATGACAGAATTTACAATAGGGAAGAATTTGATCAAACACCGAAGCAAATTTTATAACACTACGGTTTTACATGGACACTAGCACTTTGTGGAATATACTCGTAAAATGCACAGAAACTTTTGTAACTTGTACTAACTTAAGGCTTACACGTGACTGCACGTGAAAAAATATATTCGTTAAGATTAAAAACGTGCCCAAGTTCACGAGTCTGTAACCGATGATGGCGCTTCAGAATTGCTACTACGTTTTTAGTGCTTATTTCAAGACAAACACGACACAACACTGTTAAAAAATGTCAAATCTATTAAAAATTAAGCAACAGTCGCACATATTAGATAAGTATACAATTCTTTTATAATATTATGAATGGTATAATAATCAAACTTTTCTCAAGAAAAACTTTTTACGAAACTCTTGTTAAGAAATGAAAATTTCGCGACCAAGTTCTTTTAGGGAAATATGAAAGCGGATAAAAATAGATATATAGTTATGTATAAAACAAAAACTTTTGTTTAACTTTTAATTACAAGCTCACCCTCCTAAATGGCAATAGAAGCTTTGTATTCCAACACGAATCGGACCAAAATGGTTCGTTTATTAGCATTTTTCTTTAAGTCGTAAGCTGTTTTTTCAAAACAATTACATCTTTAAAAAGGGGAGCCGTGTGGTAACCGATTGTGTAGAATAGACCACTCTCATATCTTACTGAGATGTCGTAAAAGCCTAAGGTAAGTTGACTCGCCGTGTGATATTCGGCTGAGTAGAATAGATTAACCTCTTTCTTACCGAGGCGTTGCAAAGAGCGATTAAGGTAAGATGACATCAGGCAAGCGGGCGGTCGTTAAATACCTAGCCAAATCATGAGACATGTTTATAAGATGTTGTGCTGACCCTACTTAGAGGGGGATTAGGGTGAGATAATGCATACATCATTTAAAAATGGCCAATTATATACATCAGTACATGATAACAATACTGATGTAATATACTACTTGTCCATTTTTAACGAACGTATGTCTTAAAGGGGAAAGGTATAATCGTTTATAATATAAGCATATACTAAAATCTGCGGCTGGCAAAAAGATCGCTTAAGCTGGGAGAGCTACAAAGGCTTGAAGAGGTGTAATAAATCCTGAAAACTGTATAAATTAAAATAAACTTACACTACTTTCCAGTGGCGTAGCTAGTATATTTGGGGCCCGGGGCCAATTGTCACCTGGTGCCCCCCCCCCCCTTCTAAAGAGTCTAAATAATTTTATATTTCAGAACGCAATGACTTTAATATATAAATTTAAATTGGTTCAAAATGATAATAACTATATATAAAATAACATTAGATTATGATAAAATTTATTTAGAAAATTTAAAAACGAACTTTCCTCGCTTTTTGAGTGGCAAAGTCCGTTGTTTCTTCATCGAGCTCTACAGCTAAGAAACTTTTTTGTGTTTATTGTAGACAATATAATCATACAAAATCAATGTGCAAAAAGTTGAATAAGACTCTATTCAACTTTTTCTGAAATGATTTCATTATTCATCAAAAAAAAATTATTATCAAGTTGGTGCCCCCCTTGCCTGTGGTGCCCTGGGGCGACCGCCCCTCTCGCCACCCCCTAGCTACGCCACTGCTACTTTCCTTACATTGACACCTAAATTATGATTACTTAACCTATACAGGTATCTTCCCACATCAGAAAATTTACTTAAAACATCTTTTAACACTAATTTCATTACACTGATTTATGATCGGTTACTCTTAAAATCATTCCACTTACTAGATGTTCCACTAAAAACTAAATAAACTTCTACTTTAGCGTTTCCTATATTAAGCGTTGATTTCTTTCAATATAAACTTCGACGGAAACCGATTAATATAAAGACATTGTTAAGCGTTGATTTATTTAATCTTTAAATATAAACTTCGACAGAAACCGATTAATTATAAAGACATTAATTGTATGCAGTATAGAAAAACACTCACTACAATACACTTCGCACAAGAAATGTTTTAGAAAATTAATTGAAAACAGACAGATAGATGCAAGAGACATTTTCAATAGTGGCTTTATGATCGGCTTAACTCTTAATATCATTCACTAGACGTCCCACGAAAAACTAACTAAACTTAAGCGTTTCCTATGTTAAGCGTTGATTTCTTTAAATATAAACTACGACGGAAACCGATTGAATATAATGACAGGAATTGAATGCATTATAGAACACTCACTTTAATACAATTCGCACAAGAATGTTTTAGAAAATTAATTGAAAATACAGACAGATAGATGCAGGAGGCATTTTCAATAGTGGCTTTATGATCGGCGTAACTCTTAATATAATTTACTAGACGTCCCACTAAAAACTATATAAACTACTACTTTAGCGTTTCCTATGTTAAGCATTGATTTATTTAAATATAAACTTCGACAGAAACCGATTGAATATAAAGACACAGGAATTGAATGCAGTATAGAACACTCACTTCAATACACTTCGCACAAGAAATGTTTTAGAAAATTATCGAAAACACAAACAGATAGATGCAGGAGGCATTTTCAATAGTGGCTTTATGATAGACGTAACTCTTAATATCATTTACTAGACATTCCACTAAAACCTAAATAAACTTTAGCGTTTCCTATGTTAAGCGTTGATTTATTTAAATATATAAATTTTGACGGAAACCGATTAAATATAAAGACATTAATTGAATGCAGTATAGAAAAACACTCACTTCAATACACTTCGCACAAGTTTGAAATGTTTTAGAAAATTAATTGAAAACACAGACAGATAGATGCAGGAAACATTTTCAATAGTAGCTTTATGATAGGCGTAACTCTTAATATCATTTACTAAACGTCCCGCTAAAAACTAAATAAACTTTAGCGTTTCCTATGTTAAGCGTTGATTTCTTTCAATATAAACTTTGACGGAAACCGATTAAATATAAAGGAGTTTAATGCAGTATAGAACACTCACTTTAATACACTTCGCACAAAAAATGTTTTAGAAAATTAATTGAAAACAGAGACAGATAGATGCAGGAGGCATTTTCAATAGTGGCTTTATGATCGGCGTAACTCTTAATATCATTTACTAGACATTCCACTAAAAACTAAATAAACTTTAGCGTTTCCTATATTAAGCGTTGATTTCTTTAAATATAAACTTCGACAGAAACCGATTAAATATAAAGACACGGGAATTGAATGCAGTATAGAACACTCACTTTAATACACTTCGCACAAGAAATGTTTTAGAAAATTAATTGAAAACAGACAGATAGATGCAAGAGACATTTTCAATAGTGGCTTTATGATCGGCGTAACTCTGAATATCATTCACTAGACGTCCCACTAAAAACTAAACTTTAGCGTTTCCTATGTTAAGCGTTGATTTCTTTCAATATAAACTTTGACGGAAACCGATTAAATATAAAGGAATTTAATGCAGTATAGAACACTCACTTCAATACACTTCGCACAAGAAATGTTTTAGAAAATTAATTGAAAACAGAGACAGATAGATGCAGGAGGCATTTTCAATAGGCTGATGCAACTAATTCAACATGGAGCAGTGCGGGCAAAGCCCCCTTTCGAGGAACTGTGTGGGGCGGCTTCGTACACAATACGCGATATAAATTAGAGCCGACACAAAAGGCACCGGGCTCTCTGAAGGGACTCTAGCGAAAGAATGCCAATTTCTTATCTCAAAATTTGTATTATTATTAATAACGAACCGGCAAACCCATTGTATATATACCGAAGTTACCGCTCTCGAATATTTTTTCTATTGTAACGTGTAAGTAAATCAGAGCAGATGTGCCTCCAATACGACACGTTAGATAAAACACAATTCGACACCCCTGCATTAAACATTTGCTACTACTATTTACATAGTCGATTTATCCTTTCGCATTATTCTAATAGGGAGAACGCACGAAGGGAAAATACGAATCAAACGTATCATCATCCTCCTGCCCTTATCCCACTCTAAGTAGGGTCGGCACAATGTTACAAACATGTCGTCACATGAAATCGCGACGTACTTTACGATCGACCGCCTGCCTGACGTCAAAATACCTCAGTCGTATTTTACGACACCTCAGTAAGAAAGAGGGTGGTCTATGTTACTCAAACGGATACCACACGGCGGGACGACTTACCTTAGTCGCCTTTTATGAAACTTCTATAAGAAAATCTTCTTCTTCTTTCTCAACCGGTGGACGTCCACTGCTGAACATAGGTCTCCTTAAGGGATCGCCACAATCCACGATTTTGTGCCGCTTGGATCCAGCAGCTCCCCGCGACCTTTTTGAGGTCGTCAGTCCACCTCGTTGGGGGCCTACCAACGCTGCGCTTTCCAGTGCGAGGTCGCCATTCCAGCACCTTAGGACCCCAACGCCCATCGGTTCAACGTACTACGTGCCCCGCCCATTGCCACTTCAGATTCGCGATACGATGAGCTATGTCGGTGACTCTGGTTCGTCTACGGATCTCCTCATTTCTGATTTGATCACGTAGAGATACTCCGAGCATAGCCCGTTCCATCGCCCGCTGAGTGACTCTGAGCTTTCTATAAGAAAATGAAGGCGATATATTCTACTCAACCGGATACCACACGGCGGGTCGACATACCTTAGTAAGTACGACACCTCGGTAAGAAATGAGGGTGGTACTATTCTATTCAGCCGGATACCACACGGCGTATACTATTGAATAAACGTTACTGCATGAATTAAACGATCGGTTAACGCTCATTCGAGTGAAGCGAATACGTAGAAACATTTGAAGGGCGTTGTGCCGTTAAACGATAACGACAATGTCAGTTAAGTTGCGCAATGAAGGAGCGCAGGAAGTAAGTACCTGCCCACGTGACCCCCATGGTGTTGCGGCCACATGGCGCATGTACGCGGGTGATCGGCCACTCGCGACACAACTTATAACACAATGTTAACATATGCGTACAGTAAGCTATTTCAGGCACAGCCGCCCAAAAAAACTAATTTAAAGTTAGCCCTCCAGCTGATTACTCTTTCAAATTGAACATTGAATTGTATGTGTATACAGTTATATGTAATATCCATATTTCTCCAATATTTTTTTTATTGTGGTAGGCTAGTTACGACTAAACTCCCTCGAAATTCCTTTAGTTTACGATTATTGAGAACCACTCATTCAAACTCCGTATAACAACTAACCACGAACTATATCAAAATCAAAAACAAAATCTAATGGCGTACGATTACGTCTTCAAAATATTTTCTAATTAAAAAGAATAATAACTAGAACAGATCTATCATCTATCGCCTATAAAACAGAGCTGTCTATATGTTATCGATTTTCCCAAAATCTACTGAAAGGATTTTTATAGGGATTTTACTACAAGATAGTCCGCCGTGTGGTATCTGGCTGAGTAGAATTAGACCACCCCCATCTCTTACCGAGATGTCGTAAAAGGCGACTAAGGTAAGTTGACCCGCTATGTAGTATCCGGCTGAGTAGAATAGACCACCCTCATCTCTCACCGAGATGTCGTAAAAGACGACTAAGTTAAGTTGAAGTCAGGCAGGCGGCCGGTTCTAAAATAACTAGCCAAAACATGTAACAACATCTGTAAACATGTGAGTTCGGCACCCACTTAGCGGTATAAGGTCCCGAATAGTTAATCCAAATCTTGAGGATGGTTTAGGCTAATATAACACTCTAAAACAGGTAAACGATTTTGATGGAACTATCACTTGAAGATAGAGGAGATTGTGGAGCAACATATAGGCTTTATCTGATCTTTATCCTAGAATTCCTGTAGGATCAGGATTTATGGTAAAAACCTTGTGATTTCCACTTCCATGTTGATTTCCACGCGGGAAGCCGAAGGCACTAGTAAATCATATATCTCTCGTACTACTAGAGAATGGACTGCGCGTCAATAGCATGGAATAGAGAATAATAACACTTACTATCCTTATCACTATCATACTGGAATCCATAGCATAGTAAATATATAAAAAAAAAATCTTCCCTAAGAATTAAATTAAGTAAGACTAACATTTGTTTAAGCTCTTTTTGATAAGCTCCTTACAATAGTTTGTATGTCTAGTTTTAGGGTATAATAAGGCTAACATACACATGTAGTGTAAAAGCCCTTTAATCGCAGAAAAAACAAAAAGGCATTTTACTGACTAAATAAGGAAAAACATAAAACAAAATAATTTATGTATTTGTTTAAAAATACATACATTTCGGCTCGGTTCATCAGTAGACATAAAATTGGAACACCTAATGAAGTCAAAGATTCTCCTACACACTTTATTAAATCATACTAAACTAGAGTTGTAATAAAAATTAAGAATATGACATAACAACAGGAAGCTAATAATTAAGACCTATTCAAACACTTATGACCATATGTAATAGAAAAAAATTTGCTCTAAATTTCTCAGTCTGCAAGGAAACATTTTTTGTTACATACAAAAGGTATAGTAAATCATAGATGAAAAGAAATTTGTCTAAATTCGAGAATTTGAATTTATTTTATCAAATATTTATACTATTTAATAAAAGGCATATAACTAACAATAGAAACCATAGAACTGTTAATCTTTGATCCTATTAAGACATCTTATTAATATTTGTGCCAGTTGGCAAGTTTACTTAAAAAAAACTTGTTACTATAACCTCTATCCCAATTAAAAATTTTAGAAGTACTATAATCATAAAATATACCGAATTAATTGATTATGTATTCACCAGTTTATTAAAAAATTATTTATTTATACAAATAATGATATTGTAAAAAGAAAACTACTCATTCTACAGATGGACTAAGACTGCCTTGTTGAACAAGAATTAAAGGTTAGAAGAAGAGAGAACACTACTTGTTTTTAACTGCTGCAGATTATCAATGAAAATAACCTTAAATTTATAGATAAATACTAATAGAACCAAAAGGATAATTAGATGTAATGAGTTTAAATAAATTTAATATAATATCCTTTAGTATTTATTTATTTATTTATTTATTTGAGTTCTCTATAATGAACATTTAGCAAAATGTTGTAAGATTCTAATGTCTTGGAGAGCGATCAGTCCAGTGAATTGTGCTCTTTTAGTAGCTGTGGACAGAACAATACTGTTAGCTCAAAAGGTCCAAAGGGGATTTTCTTTTGAGTCCCTTGAATGATGAATTGGTACTCATCAGATTTGCAGCTAGTGCATTTGGATGACAGTCCAATCTATTTTTGTATAGAATTTTTTTGTTTAAAATTATATACTTATGGTAAAAGATAATGTATGTGCCACTGTTAAGTTTAAGTAAGATGGTATGCTTAAGGCATTTCAAAATCCATAACTTAGCTACTTAACAACTTAATGGAACTCCCAGTGTTTAAGAATTCACCGTATTGAATGAATTATATAAACCTATTTTGTAAAAAATACTATTATCCATTTAATAATGTCAATGTTAATGATTCCAAAATAAAATTGAAAATTACTATAAACAACATTTTATTCCATCTATTGCTAACAAAAGACAATAAAATATAAATAAAACAATAAGGAAGAGAGCAACTTTCTCAAAATTAAAATTTATGGTACAAAGCATACACTCACCTTAATAGAAATCATATTGCAGAAAGAAAACACTACTGATTCTATTGATTCATTCATAATGCATGATTAAATTACAATTTTATCTAGTACCCAGTAACCACAGCCAGCTCAATTTAAGTTAACAACTTCCTTATTATAACAAAATGGCTTGTCTTATATTAACATGATCAGGACCATGTTTTGCCATAGCATACCTCAAACTGATAAGCTTTTCAAAATAATAAATGAAGAAACAAAAATATTCAACAAACATACAAATGAAATTGAATGTTGAAAAGTTGTATAACTTGATTCTTAAAATTATGGGAATATAGGAATTGTTTCATTTTACGCCGTGTGGTATCTGGCTGAATAGAATAGTACCACCCTCTTTCTTACAGAGGTGTCGTAAAATACGACTGAGGTAAGTTGACGTCAGGCAGGCGGCAGGTCGTAAAAACACAGCCAAATCATGCAACAGCATGTTTATAACATGTTGTGTCCCACTTAGAGTGGGATAAGGGCAGGAAGATGACTATGAAAGGAATTATTCCATTTTCTTGGTCGGTTGTTTGTTGTGCACTATTATGATAGAAACAGGCACAGCACAGACTATGAATAAAAGTTAAAATATTAGAAATTCTTTCAAATGTCTCATTTATTTCAACCTAATAAGTAGCTAAATTTTATTATTGAAAATTATAAACACAAAAACAGATATTGCATTTAACTAATTCGATTTCATTTTTAGGACCTTATACATGAAAATTAAAAACAGTATTAAACTTGGGTATTGAATGCTGTATAAAGTATCTCACTTAAATATGGGACAAATATATTATAACAAAACATATTATCACAAATATAAAGGCTGTCCCTTATGTGATATTCTGTAAAATCATACAGAGGTACAAAACAATAAAAACACACTAAGCACCATTACACTTACATAAATCCAAAACGTACAATAATACTAATAATACTTAATCTTTACTGTTAGAAGAAACCAGTCTTTTCAACTTGTGAAAGAAACTTAGATATATTGATAAAAGTACCAAATAAAATAAATTCTTAGAATAATTTTAAATATTTTTAAAATGACAAAAGTTTAACAAAATGCAGTTTACTTAGTTTCAATTCAGTGCTTATAATAAGATTCAAATAAAAATGTTTATCTCAAAATGGAGTCTTAAAATCCTAGCTATGAAGATATAATAAACTAATCAATAATTTTTTAAATTATATCTGCCACAACTATCTCTGATGATAATGCATAGTTGCAAATATGTGCAGACAACCATATGTAACTTATAACCTTGAAGAACCATATATATGATTACCATGTTTCCATCCAGATTTTCAATGTTTCAATGACCCTATGCCAATAAGGTCTTTGACCTTACTTTTTGAACAAACCTTTACTTTTAAATAATACAATTCTCAAAAACAAAAAACAGTTTCTGAGCTATCTTTTATTTATTAAAATTATTAAGTTATTAATGAGAAATTAATCAGTAACAATATAGTAGTTTAATGAATTTGTATTTTGATTATGAATTTAAAAAATGATTTTGTTAAAATTAAACTTATTTTCAAGTTCTGACTTGAAATGGAACAACCTTTGCACAAATCAAATTTAAGTCTATCTATTAAATGAAACAAGATTTTATGAGGCTCATGAAACAGTCACATAATAATAGTCAACCAAATAATAAATAACCTCAATGACAGAATTTACTGTTTAATAATTTTTGATAAATTTAAAGACCTCATAGTGTACTAATAAGATAAAAAAGATTAAACTAAAGTGATACTCAAAATAAGTAGAAAACTCTTATATTCATTTCTAAATACTGTTGTATTTTCCTGATATCAAATATGGATACATAAAATCAATTTTGTTTTCATGTTGTAGCTCTCCTATTAACAAATCCAATTAAAAATTATTAGGCAAGGTCTAAGATAATTAGTTTTACAATGATACTTGTAAAATATATCTATCCAAAAAAAGCAATGAGTAATGTTCTAATACATGTATGTTATAATCAGCTGATGTGTTGAAAGTTCAATAGTTAAGGATTGCTTTGAAGTATGTCAAATAAAAGACCAGGTGATGTAGTAATGATTTGTAAGGTTTAAAATACATATAGGAAAAAGATAAAAGGCTTATTGGTACTTACTTCAGATGTCTTCGGCGGTGCGGAGGGCGCCTCGCGCCGAATCTGGTGTTGAGGCGTGGCGCCATATCCATGGTCGAGCAGATGGTAACTGATGGGCTGGCTAGGGCTGTCATCCAAGAGTGTGGTGTGCGACGGAGACGCTCCGACGCGTACCACCACCTCAGCTTCGCCCTCCGCCGGCCCTCGCTTCACCCCCCTCGGCATCGCTGTTAATCATGAACATTAAAATCAAACATATTATACTATATGAATCGACAGACTGTAATCATTTCAATTTAATTAGTGAAGAGGTTAGGGGCGCCGCGCGCGCGGAAATCACAAGTGAGAAGCCTCCGAAGCGGAGCGGGTCGATAGCAGTTGTAATGTGCTTTATGTAACCCATAGGGTCTTTAGCGGTACCTGCAGATGTTTAGTTTTGCTTACGTCACTTTTTTAAAGATATTTTCCCAAAAATATCGACGATCTAGCGGTAATTGCTTAACTTAACCGCCTTGCAAACTATAGTGCAAACATAGCAAAGATTTCACCTAAATTACCTATGATGAAATTATTATACTTACGAAAGGTGTAAGCGAACGATATCCGAATACAGAACCATAAAACGACATTTAATGTTTTCGACGCAAACGCTACATTATCGAGTACTCAAAATAAAATGTCCGCCGCTTTGTTGGTTTCAAATGAACTCGTGGACATCGAGACGTTCGATAACTTTCAATTAAACGACACAGTATAATAAAAACATTAAATTATACACTGATTACTTCACCAATATTATAAAATAATAAATTGAATCTAGTCCACATTTTACATCTAGATAAAAACGCAGAGCAATGTAACGACGACAGGAAGCTTTTCAGAACATCTGGCTTGCAAGCAACGTAGCAGTGGCGCGAACTACGCGCGCAGGCGCGAAGCGGCCGTACGAACCAAGCAACCCCTAGCGACGCCGTTCTCCAAATTCCTCCCCTCGTTTGAGAAGCCATAAAAAATATAACGAATTTTTGAATTTTCGTTTGGCGACCGGTTTTATGCAGCGAAATGCGGCGCACTGCGCTAGGACTAGCTGATCTAACAAATAGCTACTAATGAAACAACATAACATCTTCAAATGAACTTTAATATAATAAAATGTTTGATAATTTATTTCGGAATCAACATTAAACGTAAACTCAATCTAATTACAGTTAATTAATTAATGTCCGAGTACTTATATATTAGTGACTTAAAAATTGTGAGAATTTGTTAAACTACCTATATTATTTGCTTACTGGGCGTTACTCATATGATGAGTAGGAAATTTATATTGTTACGCGGTCCACTACGTTAGTTACGTGGTTATTTTAATACAATAAACTTTAATCGTTAAAATGGAAACGTAAATGATAGTTAATTTTAACTGATTACATAAAACAATATAAAAGTTTAATTTTCATGGGTTGAATCCAGTGTAATTATAGTATGACTTGTCATAGAATTTTAACAGTCATCTAAGGCAATGATTCTTTCAATAGGTTATTATAATTTCAAATTTCATAAATTAAAAAAGAATGAAGTTTAATGTTATTATAAGGTAGATAATACATTCAAAATATAATATTAATTAAAACAGTGCTATACTCTACCAAAATTAGATGCTTTCGTTTTCAATTTCACAACACTTAATACTCCCATTTTGGAAACTTATGAAGAATAATTATAGGATTCAAATCAAAAACCTTACATACAAATCACTGCTAAAATACGACTTATTGATATTCATTTGATGTTTACCCTCTTAATGAAAAAAAACTCGCAAAACAATGGAAACATATACGTTAGACTAGAATTATGTTCACAAATAAATTTTATAAACTTCAATTCAATTTCCATTACAAAATCAGAAAAAAAACAAGGAATTTTAATTTGAAAATAGGTAATGAATTTTAAAGCATTCAATTATTCTATTAAATGCAAAAAAGAACATCAATAACGTGATCTATGAATCTAATCCACTTAATTTTAAAATAGACTGTAGTTCAAATATTATATTACGCTTATATGAAAAATTTCATGTATATATATTATTTATTATATGTGTAATTTATTACGCAAATATTTATTAATTAGAAATACAACTTTAAAATTTTACTCAATTAATAGTATTCACTAGTTTCTCGTCAAATAATTCATTAACTTCAAGATTATATGTATTTTAAAATTATATATACCATTACATACGTATGAATAACGGAAGTCAAGCTTATGAAACCGCGAACGCAATGGAAGCGGAAGTGACTGTAGAAAATACCTCCACTCATAGACATAAATTTTTAATCTGTTTTAAATAGAATATTTAAAAACTATTAAGTACTTGACACACTTTAATAAATATATATCTATCGATTTTATAATTTAATTGAAATCGAATATTTAATCATTTTAAAAGTATATACATTTATTTGTCTATCATTTTGTCTGTGGGATATTGCACGCAGCGCCTAAGACCAAGTGTATAGATATGTAATTAATATTACCATGTAAGGCACTTATTCCTAATTAGTAAATAGTACAGCACCGTATCATATCGAAACTATAGAAAGAGTATAAATACGAGTATACACAAAAACATAGAATAGATAATACTGTGAACAATGTGAAGAACAGCATTCAGACTCATACAACAGCGTATAATAAGTCCTCTGAGGACGTATTATAGCGATCATAGAGAGAAATTATTAGATCTGTAATTTTTGCTTCAGTTAAATTTGAATTTTTTTGTCTAGTCTTCAAGTTTATTACGGAACTTACCATAGCGGCCTAAAAACTAAAATCCATCTGTCTGTGATGGAAATATCAATAAATTATATATATTTTTTCAATTTTAAAATATAACCTAATGTTTAGTTTAATGCACTACATCCGAAATAAGAAATTTGATTTTTAAGAGTATAAAACTTGATGTTCACATCGGCATCGTTACAGTAAAGACTTTCTCATCACATGTTATCATATTTAATTTAGATCGCTTATATCATAAATTAGTTATAAATTTCTACTTCTTTTTCTCAGTCGTAGCTCTGCTGACAGAGCAGTCGTAATAGCTCTCAAGTACCTGTTTTGGTAGGGGCTACTTATATATTTCCCAATTTGTGGTCATTCGGGTACACTCATGCACCGTACCGACCATAACAGAACTGATCTGGTGGATTCGTAGCATAAGCGACCTACCGCTTTTCCCTAGACGTTCTATGGATTGATTGCTCCGTCTTGAAACGTATTGTACGGGACTGTACCGTGCAAAATAGACAATGCTTGATGCGTTCTTGGAGTATCGAGACATTCGTTCGAAAATCAGTCCATATGAAATTTCTACCCATCCATATGAATTAAGTGTATTCATTTCTTAGTTCCTCTTAACTCAACTCTTAGCTCAACAAGTTATTTATAAAGAGACCGTAAACCGAAATCAGGATTTTTTCTCGCCTTAAAACATAAGTCACATTTTTTTCATCTTATTTAAGGAACACAATCTCATCGATTATGTTGCTCTGTAAGATCACTATTGGAATGCTAACTTATAATTATGATGGTTTACTTCAGCAGAGCTTTAGTCTCATCCAACAAAAACAAGTCTAATGAGCTGTTACAATCTCCAGTCTTCCTTAGCAATGGGAAGAGCCCTGGTTCTTAGTAGATTGCTTTGTAGGTTGGACAAAACGATAATAAGAGCTTATTAATATTACCTATGCAATAACGATTAGCGTCTCTACCGCCTTTTCGGGAATCTCGCACAGCAGCATAATAGGATCGTTAACATGGACAACATGGTATTGACAATGGGTTAAGAAAGTCAGTGGAATTCCAAGCATATCTCACCGAGTAAATCAATCGGCGATAATGCGAAAACGGGCTAATGGTTATCCACAATTGCTGCAATCTTGCCTTTAATTAATAAATCGCTGCTTGCTTAATACCATCCGGCTTGAAGGATTAATCTTCAAGTAAAATGCGTGCTCGAATTAGTTTGAATGGTTTTATTACGAATTTAACAAAATCGTGAACAAACGTAAGTGTCCAGTAAAAAAAACGAAGCGAAAAATATGCTAATGTCAAATTTTCTGTTTTAAAATACGGGAGAGAAGAGTACACACAACAACTCTCGCAGGGAATATCAGTTTAGCGGCCTACACCGTCCAAAAACTAAAACAGTTTATCGATGGCAAAACAGTAAAAATTGTTTATTTGGCTCACTTTCGTAGCATTTTGTCTCACGGAAAACTATTTGGTATTTGGTATTCTGGACTGAAATTCCGCAATCAATTTCAGCTTTCTCAGAGATTTTAGATTTAAAACTAATGAAAAAATATTATTTTGCTATAATCTGCGATAAAAGAAAATATATGTAATGCTAAATGTAGAGTGTACTATTCGTTCTCACACCTGATACATGCAGAATTTGTAAAAAGTCATGCACTACTCGCCACCGATAACACAATAATACACAAGCACTGCATACATTCACCACCACAGTCTCAACAATTATTTCGCCCCGTAACCGAAGCATCGTCAGAAGATAGACTCCATGACAAAATCGCAAATCTTTGCGATCTTAGCATGACATATAATTTCTTTTATCGCGGATTATAGCAAAATAATATTTTATCATTAGTTTTATATTATGGACCTTCGCAAAGTAACGCCTATTTCTATAAATTATTTAAAAGATTTTAGTCTGATAAAGGAGGCCTACTATACTATTGAGGATTATATAAATGTAAAGAATGCGTGAATTTAGCAACCCATCAGCCTTTCATAAGATTATGACAAATTGAAACTAGTCATAAGAATTATATTTTAAAAAGAACAACCACAGAGTAACTTTTTGGCTCTTCCCGGTAGCAACAGTTAATCTAACCAGAAGTAGAGTTGACGATTCAAAAGCATTTGATAACAACTTTACTTGATAAAAGAATATTTTCAATTTTGAAGACGTCCGTGCTGTACATTTGAGATGTTGTATCTTCTCTTCAGAAGGTTTTAAGAATTAAAAATATTACGTCGCAAAAACTCTCCTAAGAAGCGATGAAGATACTTTAGAGATTCCCTTCGCGTAAACTAAAAAAAAAATAATCAAGTACTACACTTTACACTACACTCGTGTTGTTAGGGTTTATTTCTTTTTTTCAATTGTACTTTTTTATATTTAAAAAAAATGACCTATTAAAGCTCGGTCACTCAAGTACTTAGAGTTTAACAGCTCTAAAATGCTACTACCTATCGAATCCTAACGAATGTGTACTTATGTTTAATTAAATATTGAAGTGTTGTGGCGTATTTAATACAAGCTGTAATACGATTCTGTGCGCGTCAACTCAAATGCTGAAAAATATTAAATTAGGTTTTATGTTAAGACTCCCGGACTATTTACACAATTTTTTTTCCTAATATTTAACTTCAATTGTATCAAATTTTATCAATGTTTCTCCCGCGTAACATGAATTATTATCAATAATACAAATAATTTTATTCATTTAGTTCTAGTTACATGACTTATAATTAATGTAGAAACCGGCTATACTCACAAATTATTTTATCGGATGAGACAGACTAGTTTCAAGCCCATACGGGGCTCTTATTCTTTATGCGGCGTTATCGTTTACATGACTCTGAATAAATATTTAGGTTATTAACTTATACTGTTATAGACTATATAATATGTGAATCCTACAGCAGCAGTCCACATACGGGTAATCTAGCCTCAGATATCATATGAATGCTGTTGCTCGACTAGTCTGCGCATCAGGGCAGTGCATCGCTTACGTATAGTTAGTTGTACCTACGAGTATAGTAACAATATACACGTGCTTCCGCTAATATCCCTGTTACACTCAAGAAACCTGTTATTTTCAGCGGCATCCTGAATGCATTATTATACTATATTCGAAGAGCCCTGTATGACCTTTTGGAAAAATGTTTCTAGAGGCTACTCGCGTCGAATGAACTGTATCATAATTTCCTATACAAACTTTATGCGTTGTTTTATACTTTTTACGGGATATTTTAATATAATTTATGTATAACAAAAAATGAATCCTATCCCACTAATATTAAAAATGCAAAAGTTTGTGAGTATGGATGTATGTTTATCGATGAATGAATATCGATGAAATTTGGCACAATTATTCCTTATACACCGGAATAACATATGTATATAAAAAATCATGTTAATTCTACAGGACTAGGATGACATTGAAAGGCGCCATCTATTATCGACCTAGCACACAACAGACCACGCGAACAAAGTCGCGGGTAAAAGCTAGTTTTACATAAATACCACATTGGTGAATAATGACTTTCTGCAAATTTCTTAGTATAAAATTGAAAAAAACCAGCTTATCTTTCCTATTAGATCAATCGTTTCAATCAAATATAGAATGGTATTTTACAAGTATACGTCGCATCTTAAGCGTTGTACTGGTCTCAAAGACCTACCTTTAATATTGTCCTTACAAGTGTTTCAGCATACAATTACAAATAGGGAACATTTCATGCATTCGCTGTAAGCCTTAAGAATGCAGACACAAATCGCTTGAATAGAATTTCAATCACACTTGGATTTAAATTCAGCGGTACTGTAGAAACGATCTCAAAGAGGAATGAAATCGTGCATATCTTGGGCACACTCAATACCCTACCTTGAAACTATATTTCTACTATAGACTAGCTAATAATATTTCAAATATCTAACAATATATCGCACGCTTAGTATTAAAGTGACCGAATACAAAATTAGGCTTAATTGACTTTGAATACATTGTAATCCTTATTTCAATGGCATCTATAACATAACGCTACGAACTTTCACAAAAGTTAGTGTTTTCTTGCTCCTCCAAGTTATGGGTCACTTTAACACAGTTTTGTAGGCGCTACGCTACGCTTTATTGCAGTTTCCCACAAAACATTTTGGAATTCGGTCACTTTAATACTAGGCATGCGATATGGGCGTGTTATTGTCTGTCTATATTGTTAGTCCTAATCTTTACAATTAATTATTTCGAGTAGATTTCGCAACTGAAAAATATCATAATGAAAAATATCTATTTTTATTATTAATTTAAAATGTTTAGCTTAATTAAAAAAAAACGTGTCTATGATTTATATTTACAAAAGATAACTAGATATGTCTGGAATTTTTTTTTATTTCTATCGGACTTTGATTGAGATAATGTAAATTCCAACATTTTAAATGTTAACGGTTACGATTGTGTTAAAAACTAGAACGTTAATTTGGCTTCATGGAATAAATTTTTTTTTAGAACTGTATTTTTAACGTCCATAAACCAATTGTCACGTGTAAGGTACAGTCAGTTTGCTCATTTAAAAAGTTATCTAAATCGATGGCAATGATCACAAAAAATGAAAGGCAATATTTAAAAAGTTAATAAATATATTTAAATATCAATAATTACAAATACTTCATATTTGTTATCCTTAGGTTCATCTATGATTTGCATAGCCGAATAAGTTATAGCCTTGACTTCTGTTCCTTGTGGATGTTTACCTATCTGAAACTCTTCACCATAACACTTACAAATTATTCTAAACTCCTCTGTATTGAACTCTGTGATCACTAACTTCTTACATATCAAAAATGGTTCTACGGAAAACAGAAAGAGTAATTCATCTAAGAAGTGATACAGGAGGCCCATTAAATCGTCCGCATTTGCCTCGATAGTGTGAATTTCCTTAATCTGTACATATTCCATTTCCGTCATGTACGCAAACATAGCCATTCCACATTGCTCGAACGCTTCTTTCAAAGTGTCACCCCATGCATGTAATCTGCAATGAAATAAAAATCTCCGTGAATTCTGGATAATGTACAACCGATACAAAAAGCACTGAAGTCGATAATGTAGTTTCGGAAATAAATCCTATTTAATTTATACTTTTTATGTAATGTATGTAAGGGCCTGTTACTATCCCACTGCTGGGCATAGGCCTCCCTCTCCGTTTTTTGGAGAGAAGGGTTGGAACTAAGACCTACCACGCTGCTCCAATGCGGATTAGTAGCTTACATATATCCCAAGAATTCTTCAGAGATATTCAGGTTTTGTCACGACGTTTTCCTTTACCGAAAAGCATGTGATAAATTGTTAATAAGACACATAAGTTTTAATAGAAAAACTCATTGGTGCCTGCCCGGTGTTTGAACCCATTATCATCTCTAGAGAGTCGCACGATCTTACCGCTGGGCTATCACAGTAGTATAGAAAAGTAAAGACTTTTCTATAGTATTACATAAAAATTAATTCTGCCTTTATCCCACTCTAAATTGGGTCGGCTTAACATGTTACATAATTTGGCAATTTTTTTAACCGGTCGCCTGCCTGTCATAAACTTATCTTAGTCGCCTTTTACGATACCTCGGTAAGAAATGAGGGCGGTCTATTCTAATTAGCCGGATACCACACGGCACTTATCGCAGTCGCCTTTTACGACACCTCGGTATAAAATGCGGCTGGTCTATTCTACTCAGCCGGACATTACACGGCACTATTGTACAAAGTAATTATTATTATATAAAATTACAAGCCTATCAGTCAATCTGTGATGGCCCAGAGGTGAGACCAAGCGACTCTTCCGGGAGGGTCACGGGTTCAAACCCCGGGCAGGCACCAATGAGTTTAAATTATGTCTCACTGATAATTGGCAATTTATCACACGCTTTTTGGTGAAGAAAAACACCATGAGATAAGCTGCATATCTCTTGAGAAATCTTAGGATGTGTGTAACCTACCAATCCACATAGGAGACTATGCCCAGCAGTGGGATAGTAAGAGGGCGTTACTTTAAGATTCATGTCCTATCGCGATAAAATCGAGTTACCTTTACAAAAGGGTCGATGTTTCGCCAAACTTGGATGTATGGATGGATGCAACTCCGCCGAAACGTTGAACATTATAAAAAGGTAACTCGATTTTATCGCGATGTGACCTCTATTTTTATATAATAATTAGTATGAATCGCGAAAATTTCAAATCTACCATTAATAAGTAATAATTAAATTATTTTGCTATAATCCGCGTCTGAACGGACTTTTGTACGGTTTTTCCGTAATATATGTGATTCTTGAAATATTGCAATTCTTGACGAAGGTTTATGTTAATAGGTACAGTCTCCAGAATGGCTAAACCGATTTTGATAGGACTTTCAGTGACAGTCAAAGGATATTGTGGAGAAACATATAGGCTCCTTTTTATTCTAGAATTCCCATGGGGACGGAATTTACGCAGGAAAAACTGTGTGACACATTAATAACCGCGTTCGAAGCCGTGGACACAGCTAGTAGACTTATTTTCCTTAATTATTGCAATAATAATATCGATAGCTAAAATGCTATTTTGCTATTTGCGACAAGAATAAGGAAATAAAAACCATTTATAGAATTAGGCGTTACTTTGCGGAGGTCTATCATAGAAAAGTAATGAGAATATTATTTTGCTATAATCCGCGATGCTTTGCGATTTTGTCGTGGAGTCTATCTCCTGACGATGCTTCGGTTACGGGGCGAAACAATTGTTGAGATTATGTTGGGGAATGTGTGCAGTGCTTGTGTATTGTTGTGTCATCGGTGTCGGGTAGTGCATGAGTTCTTACAAATTCTGCATGTATCAGGTATGAGAAAGAATAGTACACTCTACATTTAGCATTACATATATTTCCTTTTATCGCGGATTATAGCAAAATAATATTCTCATTACTTTTCGAAATAAAAAACTACCACATAATGTATGTATGTACCACAAAATATAATTAAGTATGGCAATTGATTAAAAAGAAAGGTCTAAAAAACTGCGGTCTACTAATAGCACATGTCGACAAGGCAGAACTTATTTTTAAGGAAATGTAAAAAAGATGCAATATAAAAAAGGGCTTGTGATATCGGGACTTGATTGATTGGACTGGACTGAACTCGCTTCTTTAAACCGCCCATTCGCAACTGTAGCTCAGTTGCAAGTGTAACTTTGCAAGTGATAGCTTAATTAACCTTTGTTTCCTAAGAATATTGTAGCAGTTTTTCAGTGCCTGAAAACAGGGATAAACGACATGTTTTTAATGAAACCTAGCTAGATCCTTTAATGAAACCTAGATAGATAGATAGTATTACCTACCTCGAAACGCCCTAACAAACTAAGTTTCAGAAAAATCCTTGGATCCTGCGTGGATCACACAAGATTAGCTTATTCAAAGATCATCATCATCCTCCTGCCCTCATCCCACTCTAAGTGGGGTCGGCACAACATGTTACAAACATGTTGTCACATGATTTGGCTACGTATTTTACGACCGGCCGCCAGGCTGATGTCAACTTACCGTGGTCGTATTTTACGACACAAGATCTAAGGGATTTCGAAAAAGAACTTACCTAACTATAGCAGCACTTAAACACAATGTACAGTAGGGTAGCGATGTGAAAAATCGATTATTTTTTCATCTAAAATCGATTTTTTTAATCAATTATTTTATGTATCCCTTTTCTTTTTGGTCTTGTTTTTTAAGAAAAGATATTCATTTTTGGATAAAAGTAATTTTGCCTAACTACACATTTTTAATCCAATTTCACAAACAGCGCATCTGATATTATTTCTTAGTAGTTGTCCACTTTAATTAGCCTTTATTGAAATTAATTATTAATATTAAATAAGCCAACTTTTGAAATAGTCAGAAACAAACTATTTTTTAAAAATCGATTTATTTTAATGGGAAAAAATCGATTATTTATTAACGTTGTACCTTGTAATGTTCCCCTACCATATATGGACCTTTAATGCAGGGGACTACGTTGAGGGCAGACCGTCAGATTAGTAAAAAAAATCGATCCTCCGAAAAACTCTAGCGCGTCAGATATTCATAATGTATAGACGCTAGGTCATTCTGATAACTGAGCGATATTAATCTGACGAGTAAATAGTGGAGGGTAGCCTTAAAAAGGGGTAGAAAAAAAAAGAAAAAGAAAGTTATTCGAGCGTTATTCCACGTAACTATTTCTTTTTTACATTTTTGAAAACATGTACACGCTTTCCTCGCCACTAAAATGGAAAACTGTACATAAACTTGTCTTCCTTTCAGGACTTAATCTTCACAATCCTATCGGTCCCCATGACGCTTTAATCACTGCAAATTTAGCATCCCTGGCTCCCCTACTATAATCCATAGATTATTTTCAAGTTTTTCAGATTGAAATAAATTAAATTCTTGCATATATATACTACTAGCAGAACCAGCGGCTTCACCCACGTGGAAATCGGCATGACACACATTTTTTCCCCAATTTAAATTTTGAACATAAAGTGGCTATTCTGAGTTAACGATTAAAGATTACATGAATAAGATGACAGAAACATGCTCTTGCAGAGTATTTTGTATAATTTTTGTACACCTGCAATTCTCTAGTACATCAAGTTTTAGTGTATCTCTGCTGGTTTACGCGGCGGCTGGTTAAACTCACTTGGAGTTTCTTTAAAACCGCACGACATCTTCAACACAATTTACATAAAACGTCTTAAATAAATCCCATATAAACTAAGGAGTAGCAGAAAACTCATTAACAGATATTCAGCAGAAGGCTATTATAAAAAATCAGAGAAATCTGTCCACTGTACTCCATAATTTTAGGTAAGAATATTATTATTTATTTCTGTTTTTGTAATTATTAATAGCAATAATAAAATGGAGTACTATCCATAATTTTAAAGGCTTTCAAAGAAATAAATAAAAATAATATTTGATGATAATTTACTGTATTATCTGCCTCCTAAAAAAAACCATTTTTTGAAATTATTTAAATACTTGAATCTATGGAATGTGGTTCCCATTTCTGGGAATATTTAAAACACAAAGCTCTTAAGTACTACATTTATAAACTCCTTTAGGTAACGTTTATTGACAATATTTGATTTCTTTGTGGAATTGATCCTTGACAATGCCCAGTAAAAAAAAAACATGACATATATATATAAGTAGTTTTTATGTAATAACAATATTCATTAGAAACAGAAATATTAAATAATAATGAAATTATATTAAATTATTAGTTACCACGTAAATAAAACAATATATTTATAACTGAGCAATATCATCAAATAACATACACATCTGCACATCACACATGTAAATAACTCATAAATTGAGATAAAAATATCTTAAATTTATGTCAATGTTTAAATTTTCGTAATATTGTAGTTAAATGTGATAACAAGTGACTATCATTGTGCTAACTCAGTTACTAGTTAAGTAACCATTTAAGTGAGTAAACTAAAGGAACTAGTTAAGTAAACAATTTCAAAAATTTACTACTAAATTTGTTGCCCGGTTGCCTTAGTTTCACAGTTGCTATTTGATTTATAAGTTAAATTATTCTGACTCAGGCTTTCTGTCATATCAGAAATATATTAATTGAAACAGTATCAGACGCTGATATGTGTTTTATAAAACCCTAGTTTTCGCCAGCAGCTCCGCCCATGTGAAAAGATTAAAACCGTAATAAAGAATTTAGATAACCATAAAAGTGGTTAAATTGGGTTAACCCTAAAGCTAGACATATGCTGTCGCTGACATTTATTTAGAACTTTTAGAGGGAAACAATTTTGAAGTACATGATTTTTGAATAACTTTCACCGTTTACTTAGCGCACACAAGGAAAGCTTTAGATTTTGCGTTTTCGTACTATTTTTATTGCTGCTCCTCTCCTATTCATCTTAGTGTGATGTTATATAGTCTATAGCCTTCCTAAATAAATGGACTATCCTAGATTGATATCATCATCTCATCATCTTCCTGCCCTTATCCCACTCTAAGTGGGGTCGGCACAACATGTTATAAACACACTGTCACATGATTTGGCAGCGTTTTTACGACCGGCCGCCTGCCTGACGTCAACTAACCTCAGTCGTATTTTACGACACCTCGGTAAGAAACGAGGGTGGTCTATTCTACTCAGCCGGATACCACACGCCTGGTCGACTTACCTTAGTCGCCTTTTACGACACCTCGGTAAGAAATGAGGGTGGTCTATACTACTCAGCAGGATACCACACGGCGGGTCGACATACCGTAGTCGCCTTTTACGACACCTCGGTAAGAAATGAGGGTGGTACTATTCTATTTAGCCGGATACCACACGGTGTACAAATATTCATCACTATGTTAACTTAACCTATAAATATTAAAATCTTAATTCCAATTATTATGATTACTGTATTAATACTTACTGCACATCAGCTGTGTGATCGAGATCTGGAAATAAATATCACATGCAGTTGTAATCGAAATGTAAACAATAACGGATATGTCGGCTAATTGTATATAATAATTGTTCTTACATTCATATTTTGCCACTGGAATAACAAAGTCATCTTCATTTAAACCACCTATTTCTTCATCCATTGTATGAAAACCTAAGTTCCAATGTTAATATTACCAGAGATATAACTTAACGAATATAATTACATCAGTATTTCAATTATTTAACATGAATCACAAATGACAGAACCTAATCTTGTAATTTTTGATCATAAATAATTGTTGTTATCATAATGCAACACCATAGATTACTAACTAAAATATTTAATACTAGCGGCCTGCCCCTGCTTCGCACGGGTATAAAATGTATATCCCATGTCCTTCAGTGTAAAAAATGATTAAAGCCGATCCAGTAGTTTTGATTTATTCATTACTGCCCGTGGCCCGCAAGCGTTAAATTTGGAGAAAAACAATTTCCTTTCCCTATACCAAGAAGATTTCCTGCTATCTTTGGAATATCTAAATTCATATAGTACATTTTTACTTATTTACTTTTACATTTTCCCTATGTATTTAATTTTTACAATAAATTACAGAATGTCTTTATATACAACATTCACAGCTTCCTTGTCGTTAAACAAACTCTGGAAAATATCTCCGAAAATGTTCACTTAAATTACATGCTGTAAACGGCGATATTGATCTATATTAAATCAACAATTATTTAAGGTACTTAATTGGATAAAGATTAATGCTGTAGTGTATAAAAATTGCTTCAAAAATAAGGCATTATTTTTCGTAAAAAGTAAATGACAAAAAATGCTATTGTGGATTATTCATAAGAGATAGACATATACCATCGCGGACTTTTCTGTAGACCTTTTTAAGGTGTACAAATACTTAGTACATCATTTTGATAAATCTCGTAGGGTTAAGCCTGCGTTTGCAATGTAAGCGGAAAAAAATGTAATTATTTACAGAAACCTCAAAAATTACAGTATTTCTCTACTATGTATTGAATTTTATTATACGTACAAACCTTCCTCTAGAATCACTCTATCTATTAAAAAAAACCGCATCAAAATCTGTTGTGTAGTTTTAAAGATTGAAGCATACAAAGGGATATACGGACATACGGACAGACAGAGAATGCAACTTTGTTTTATACTATGTAGTGATATTATTTATTTTTACAATTGATTAGACAATGTCTTTACATACAACATTCATAGCTTTCTTATCATTAGACAATATAAACTTGAAAGAAGGAAATTTAGTTGCGCCTCCGGTCGCTGCTAAATTCGAAGTGCTTATAGGTCGAAACGCGGCCTCCTCGCGGGATTTTAAATCTGTAATATCTCCGAAAATGTTCACTTAAATTACATGCTGTAAACGGCAATATTGATCTATATTAAATCAACAATTTATTTAAGGTACTCAATTGGATAAGGATTAATGCTGTATTGTATAAAAATTGCTTTGAACATAAGGCATCATTTTTCGTAAAAAGTAAATGAAAAAAACTGCTATTGTGGGTTATCCATAAGAGATAGACATATACCATCGCGGACTTTTCTGTAGACCTTTTTAAGGTGTACAAATACTTGTCACATAATGTCATTTGTCAATCTATGTCTTGTCTATTGTCATGTCTTTAGTCCTCCCTTCTGTCCTCGCACGTCGTCCTGAATGGTTCTGTTAATTAATGTACAAGTTAATAAAGAAAGTAAATCTTAATGCAGTTTCAATAAATAGCCACCATACGAATACAATATGGTGTCAGAATATATGGAAGAAGTCTAAAAGTACGTATTACAGAAATATATTTCCTAATAAAAGTGAAAATATCAAACGTGCTAAATGTCAAGAGAAAGAATTGTCAAGTCAGACACGTGCTCACAAAATTATAATTTTCATAATGTTCCTCAATTACATTTATCTAATAATGAAAATAATGCTACAGAATGGAATAAGTGGTGGCAAACTTTCGAATTATTTTTACTTGCTTCTAATTTTGATATTGCGTCGGAAAAAAGAAAGATCGCCATATTGCTACACACTATTGGACAACGTGGTCTCGAAATATATAATTCATTCGATATGGATATGGATAAAATTACTCTCAGTGAATTAAAATTAAAATTTGAAAATTATTTTGAACCTCAAAAAAATCTTACTATGATTAGATATACATTTTTTTCAAGAACACAGAAACCAGAAGAAAGTGTTGATTCATTTATTACTGATTTACAAAATCTAGGTAACAAATGTGAATTTGGTTCTCTAAAAGATTCACTAATTAGAGATATCTTCATAGCAAACATGAGTTCAAAATTGTTACATGTTCGTCAAAGATTACTACAAGAAACAGACCCAACACTAGAGAAGACTATATCATTAACTAAAACTGTCCTAATGGCACAAGAGAATGCACAGAAAATCAATAGCACACAAAATATGGAAAACGTCATGCAAGTAAAAAGAGCATCAAGATTATTTTCAAAGTCTAAGTCATTATTAAACAAAACAGAAATGGATAAAAGTCATAGTCTACAGAATCATAGTCAAAATCGTCAACAGTCCAAAACAGTCAGAAGTCAAATTCCCTATAGTCAGTCAAAACAAAATGCAAAATGTGGTCGCTGTGGTCAACATCATCAATATAAATGTCCAGCATCAGGTGTCAAATGTAACTATTGCAAACGCATAGGACATTTTGCTAAGTATTGTTTTTCTTCAACCAAAAATGTCAGAAATCTAGAAATTTGTCATAAGTCAGAGGAAAACATAAAGGGTAATGTAGAACAATTTTTTATAGGTACTTTAGAGGACAACAGTACTGATATTAATAATTGTAATAAGTCTTGGTTTCTCAAAGTTTATATAAATAATGTACCAATTAAATGTATATTAGATTCAGGTGCTGATATCAATATAATGTCTTTTCAAACATTTAATACATTGAATCTGTCAAAGTCAATTATTAAGAAGTCAGAGGCAAACGTCAAAGGATTTAATGGCTCCTCAATAGAAATATTAGGTCAATGTTATTTAAATTGTTATTTTAACAATAGTCAACAAAATATATTATTTTTAATAGCCAATATTAATTGTGCAACTGTCTTAGGTCTACCAACATGTATAGATATAGGTATTTTGAAAAGAGTCTTTACTATTAACAATAATAGTATGTCAACTAACCAAATAATAAAAGAATTTAATGATGTATTTCAGGGTCTAGGATGTCTTCCACCTGTCTGTTCCCTAAAACTACAACATAATGCAGTACCATGTGTAGATCCTCCCAGAAAAGTTCCGTTTGGTTTATATGATAAATTAAAAGAAGAATTGGATCGCATGTCAGAAATGAATGTCATAGAGAAGGTTACACATCCAACTGAGTGGGTAAATTCTGTTGTCATAACTGTCAAAAAATCAGGTCAGTTAAGAGTATGTTTAGATCCCAGAAACTTAAATAAATATATTATAAGAGAATACTATCCTATTAAATGTATAGATGAAATAAGGACAACTTTAAAAAATGCTAGTTATTTTTCACATTTAGATGCATATTCAGGATTCTGGATGTTAAAACTTGATAATCAAAGTTCAGATCTATGTACTTTTCAAACTCCATTTGGTCGCTTTAGATACCTAAGATTGCCCTATGGTATTAATGCATCGTCAGAAATTTTTCAAAGAATAATGACAGATATATTTGCTGATATAGAAGGTGTTTTGATTTTTGTCGATGATATTTTAGTATATGGAGAAACACTAGAAATTCATAATCAAAGATTGTATAAAGTTATGCAAAGAGTGAGAGAAGTTAATTTAAAATTGAATAAAAGTAAATGTAAATTTTCTGTCACTGAAATATGTTTCTTAGGATATGTGTTTAGTAAAGAAGGTTCCAAAGTGGATCAAGATAAAGTCAAGGCAATTGTTAATATGCCAGTACCAACTAATGTCAAAGAATTACAAAGAGTATTAGGTATGATAAATTATTTAGGTAGTTTCATTGAAAATCTGTCTGAAAAAACTAAAGTTTTGCGAAATCTCCTTAAGAAAAATACTTTATGGTTATGGGATGAAAACTGTGATAAATGTTTTCAAGCTCTAAAAGATGAAATAACAAAAACTCCTGTCTTAGCTCATTATGATCCGAGTATACCAATTGTTTTGTCAGTAGATTCATCAAAGTCAGCTTTAGGTGCAGTGCTCATGCAGAATAAAAAACCTATTGCATATAGTTCAAAAACTTTAACTGTAACACAAGAACGCTATGCACAAATAGAAAAAGAATTATTTGCTATTCAATTCGGGTGTCAAAAATTTCACCAGTATGTCTATGGTAATAAGGTCACAGTCCATACTGATCATAAACCTTTAGTCTATTTATTTAAAAAACCTTTACATGATGTACCATCACGCTTGCAAAGAATGATGCTTGCTTTACAAACTTATGATTTAAATGTTATTTATGTACCAGGAAAAGAAATGTATATAGCTGATACATTGTCAAGAGCTGCTTTAAAAGAAAACTATATTCCAAATTATGAGTCTGATATGTCATATCACGTTAATGCTTTATATTCTAATTTAGCTATCAGTGAGGAATACAAAAATAAAATTATACAGGCAACTAATTTAGATAATGAACTACAAACACTAAAAAAATATTGTCTTGAAGGATGGCCTTCTAGTAAAAATAATGTTCATCCATTATTAAAGTCATATTGGAATTTTCAAGGCGAAATTCATATTATAAATGATTTATTGTTTAAAGTTGATAGATTAATTATTCCAAAATCAATGAGAAATGAAATGTTACAAAAAGTTCATGAAGGACATCAAGGAATTAATAAGTGTTTAAATTTAGCAAGAAATATTATTTATTGGCCCAATATGAGTGTTGATATTAAGAATGTAGTTGATCAATGTCTTGTTTGTTCTAAATTTAATACGTCTAATCAGTCCGAACCTCTTCAAAGTTATAATATTACAAAATTTCCATGGCAACAAGTCGGTATAGACTTAATGTATTTTAATAACAATAATTATTTAGTAGTTACTGATTATTATTCAAAATTTATCGAATTGGCAATATTATATAGTCAATATACAGCTTCTAATGTAATTATCCAATTAAAATCTATTTTTGCTCGTCACGGTATTCCTATGTCATTAGTGTCGGATGGAGGTCCCCCGTTCAATTCCGTTGAATTCAAATCATTTTTGTATAATTGGAATATTGAACATATAATTACAAGTCCCTATCATTCAAAGTCAAATGGTCAAGCTGAAAGTTCTGTCAAAATAATGAAAAATATATTAAAAAAATGCTTAGAGTCAAATACAGATCCATATATAGCTCTATTACAATATAGAAATACTCCAAAAGCTAATTTTCCGTCACCAGCTCAATTGTTAATGTCTAGAAATTTAAGAATGAATATACCTATTGTCAGTAAAAAACTTAAACCAAAAGTAGTCACATTTTCTGAATATAAAAAGAATTTTGAAAAAGAACAGGTCCGTAGTAAATATTATTATGATAGAAATAAAAAGTCACTACCAATTTTACAACCAGGAGATCATGTCGCTTTCAAAAAAATGCCTAAGTCTAATTGGTTACCTGCCATTGTCAAGGAAAGATTAAAATGTCAAAGGTCATATATAATAGAAGATATTAAAGGAAATGTGTATAGGAGAAATAGAATACATTTAAGATTTAGATGTAATGAAAGTTGTCATAAATTTGATAATGAAATGCAATCCAATGACAGTCATTTAGAGTCAAGTTCCGCGAAGGATGATACACAAAAAGGGAGACAGATGGAAGCAAACCAAAATATAAAATTTCAAGATAATTATTATAAGACTAAGTCTGGAAGAGATGTAAGACAACCCATAAAATTAAATTTATAAAAATTGTCAAATGATTGTAATAATAAACTATGAGTATGTATGTATGTTAATTTAAGAAAATTAAATAACATGTATGTATAAATTTTCATAGAAAATAAGTCTCATTCTCAAAAAAGGGAGATGTCACATAATGTCATTTGTCAATCTATGTCTTGTCTATTGTCATGTCTTTAGTCCTCCCTTCTGTCCTCGCACGTCGTCCTGAATGGTTCTGTTAATTAATGTACAAGTTAATAAAGAAAGTAAATCTTAATGCAGTTTCAATAAATAGCCACCATACGAATACAATAATACTTAGTACATCATTTTGATAAATCTCGTAGGGTTTAGCCTGCGTTTGCAATGTAAGCGGAAAAAAATGTAATTATTTACAGAAACCTCAAAAATTACAGTATTTCTCTACTTCTTATTGAATGTTATTATACGTACAAACCTTCCTTTTGAATCACTCTATCTATTAAAAAAAAATGCATCAAAATCGGTTGCGTAGTTTTAAAGTTTTATGCGTACATACGGAAATATGGACTTTGTTTTATAATATGTAGTGATGCAACACCCATGACCTTCACAGACTAATGTACTTGGTGAATACAGTTTAAACATTGATTATTTTAAAAGCTTGTTATTATGCCTGTCCATAATATCAATCATTGTTTTAGTTTCAGCCAAATAAATAATATAGTTTTTGGTTTTGTTTGAAGTAATAACCCTTAATATATATGACTGGCCCGTTGACCCAGTTGGTCGCGGGTTCGATTCCCACAGAAGGCCGACAATTTCTATAAAAAATTGTTGATTCTTCAAATTGGGTGTATAACAATATTTACGTACCTTATGATTAAAAACTAAGAATGTATGTAACTATGTATATATGTATAAGAACGATATCTTACACTAAGCATTACATAGATTTTTTAACAAACGCATTTATACAAGCATTACATAGATTTTTTTTATTACAACTTTTGTATTAAGTTACTTGCTTTGGGGACGACCCGTATGTTTAATAGTCCCATTTATTTGTTTAAATATGAAGTCTTTAAAAAAATATGATATTAGGTAGATACCTCAGAATTCGTTACATATTTAAAAAAATGGCCTAATGGATATTTCAATAATTGCCATGATATCCTATGAAGTGTTGATGACGTTAATATCAGATTATTTTAATATAACTGTTTCTGTTTGTCTGTGGTCTGATTACTAATGTCTAGGGATGTCACTTGGAGTAGAAAGAAATCGATTAATAAATAATCGATTTTTATCCCTTTAAAAATATTCGATTTTTTAAAAATCTTTTTTTCAGACTATTTCAAGAGTTGTCTTTTTTAATATTAATAATTAAGTACGATAAAGGCAAATTAAAGTGGACAACTACCAAGAAATAATATCACATGCGCTGTTTGTGAAATTGGATTAAAATGTGTAGTTTGGCTGCAATGCATATCTAATCTTAAAAAAAAAGAAGAGTAAAAAAGAAAAAATAATCGATTATTAAAACTCGATTATTGTTTCACGTCGCTACTTATGTCATGTTTGAGAAAGTTTTATTATGTATGTAGTTGTCAAATAGAATTTACCGATTTAAAATAAATTAAAAAAAAAAAGTGTTCCAGAATTAAATTTTGACATTTAGATTATTTTTATTTTGTGCTGCATAACTTGTTAATTCAGTTTCTGAAATTATATTTTTTTTATATAATATTTGCTAAATTTTCTGAACATGGATCCTATTGCGGTTTTACAAAATAGAATTGAACAATTGGAAGCTAAATTGGGTATCAATTTAAACGCACATATGGACGGACAACAGGGAGACTCGGCGACATCTAACCTTTTAAATGCTGCTCAAGCAATAAACAACGCAACTGCTGGTCACGAAAAATTGTCTGAGGCCAAGAATATGGCTAGCGAATTGAACAATTACACAGATCCCAATCTTTTAGAAAATGTAAGCATTTTACTATAATGGCGTATCTATTATAAATAATTCGCCGTATGGTATTCTGCTGAGTAGAATAGACCATCCTCTTTCCTACCGAGATGTCGTAACATACGACTAAGGAGGGTAGACATCAGAGAGGCGGCCGGTCGTAAAATACGTAGCCAAATCATATGACAACATATTTATGACCTGTTATGCAGACCCCACTTGGAGTGGGATAAAGGCAGGAGGATAATTTATTATAAATAATATTGTAGCTGTATGTATAAATAATACAGTACATTAGTGAATTTTAATGGTTTGTCTAGATTATAGATTTCCTTTTTTAACATATTCTTGTTTCAGATGCAACAGAATAATATGCATATGCATGAGGTTGTAGCTGCTGAACCTATTATTCAGCATCATTGTCATTGTATGCACCGTTGTAAACAGGTATGTTGGGGCATTGTTTATTTTTGTTGGGGTATTTATTTTTGTTATATTATAGTACCTGGGTGACAAAGCTTTGCTCGTTAAGTTTTTTAAAGATATAAAAAAAATGAAAAATTTGTTGGGGAGGTGGGGCTCGAACCTAAGTATTTTCACCTCTCTAGATCGCCAGTTCCCCAAATGAGCTACCATGTCTTTGTGTTTGACAGTGAAAAATTGTCTTTTGAATTCAACATAAATTTTAGCATTTTCCCAAAAACAGGGATAAAACAAGATTTTTTAAAATAAAACTTAGCTAGATCAATTTTTCTCCTCCAAAACCCCCTTCATACCGATTTCATAAAAATCGTTGGAGCTGTTTCAGAGATTCAGCAAATATATTTATATATATACATACAAGATTAACTCATTTAAATATTAAAGATTCTGTGCCTTTTCCTATTATACAATCTAGTGGATGTTCACTGTTGGGTCATCATATACTAACTCTCCACTTCCACTTCCACTTCATCATCTAACTCTAATCTATCAACAGTCAACATCTATGGGGGAGACCCTAAATCAAATGCATAAACCTGAGTCTAGGGAGCTGTTCATTTCAGTTACACAACTGCAATTAACATTTACAGCATTGCCTCTCCAACCTCCTTTTGTCAGCCAGACATTTTAAATCTATTAACTAATTTATCAACTACTAATCTATTAGTTACTGTTACTAACTAAACTAACACTACAATATAATAATATATAATATTAAGGGCTGGCTCCTGAAATACAGTTAAATCTAGTTTAGTGGTCAGAGTTTATAAATAATATAAACACTTGATATAAAATAAAGATTATTATTATATTATATATATTATGAAATTTCTTTTAGGCTACTCCAGTTTTAGAATCTGAAGCCATTCAGCAAGTCCCTCAAATGCAAGCTGCTGTTGATAAGCTGCATATTGGAGCAGCTGAAGTGAAAGCAGAAGCTGATTCTGTAAGTTTCAGTCATACTTGTTTCCTAAGCATTAGTAGTTGTCTTATGTGCATGGATACAACCTAGCTAGTTGATCTTTAATGTAAATGTGTCTGGAGAAACTAAAATTAAGTTGAATAAAGTTATGTAATTGATTATATTTCAGTCACATTTTCGTATAATAGTTCTAGCTCTATACCTTTTTTTATCAAATTTCATATGTCAATATTTCCCATTTTCAAATTAATGTTTTGCTATTATAGATACATATATAATAATTTTTATGAGAACTTAATTTTTTATCATTTTATTGTAGGTATCTCATGGAATTCAAGAATTAGCAGAGACATGTGGTGCAGCTGCCTCCAATGCTTCAGAGCAACTAGCAAATGTGGCACAAAAAGTGGAACAAGTAAAGCAAAAAATATGTCCCAGACGAAGAAATGGTTTGGATTGAATTGTAACCTAACTTCTTATAATATAATCAAGTGCTTAATTTTTTTTTCTATTTAACTAAAATTAAACATGATATGTGTAACATTGTTTTTCTATGTAACTGAAATTAAAAGTGATATGCTTATTTTTGTTTTTTATTTACCTGAAATTGTGTTAATTTTTTATTATTGTGCCATTAACATATATCCTTGCGTAAATAAATTTAACATCTTCCAGAACAGCTTGTTAGAAAATCCAATTCTGTAGGAAACATTATACAAACATTCTACCTCAGAGAACAGCTAAGAAAAAAATCAGAAAAAAATAAGCAGAACACTATTTTTTTCTTTTGTATTTGTTTTTATTATTTTGACATAAATCTTATAAATTTTTTAATAGAAATATAAAAAGTTGTAAATAAAAAAGCTGTACGATAGCAGCACCGATAGAATAGACAATAATTCTCTCCAGGCTCCAGCTGTATGTTATTACGCAGGGGTACATTTATTTACCAAATAAATACATAAAAAATAAATGTATGGCTACAATTTTATGTATGATTACGATTGATATAAGGAATTGAATGTTTTATCATTCTTAAACATTATGGTGTGATTATCAATACCAGAATTCAGGCTTGTTCATGCTTATAACCGTAGACTACTAACTAAAATATAATGCTTATACGTATTAGTTAGTAAATAATAGCTGTGGTTTTATTTTTAAGTCTATGGTCTATTCTGCTTGTCAAACAAAAAATGGCAGACGCTGCGGTAGAAACATCTCCCGCAGACGATAATGATGATAACTGGCTTTACGGGGACTCAGTTAACGAACAAAATGAAGGCGAAGAAACTGATATTACGGAGAAAGTGCCACAGCAAGAAATTACTGCTGAGGAAACTGCGGTATGTAGATAAATGTTGACGTTTATTTAGTTTATAACCTAAAATTATTTAAAACAGTTAATAACAATAAAAACTGTCTAACAACATAAGACGGATTTTGAATTAATTGATTAGCGTGTTACACTTAATTTATTTTTCAATTTATAACAAACATTTATTGAGAAACCTTTATATGTAAGGGTGTTTTTGTATATATGAATTTTGATGTATTACATTTTATATCTTGTAATTGCATTGCATTTTAAAATGTATAACATACATTTTTCTTGCATATTAATTAAAATCAGTGTCTAGACCTCTTGTTCAAACACAGAACACATTTCAAACTTGGAACTTATACTAGTACAGTGTGGCTTTCGCTTACAGGACACGGAAGATAAAGAAGAACAGGATGAAGGTGAAGGTAATGAAGGCAATGATGATTCTCACTTCAATGATGCACATTTTGAAGAAGTTGAACGCGAAGATCAGGACCAAGCAAATGGAGATGCAGACAGCCAGGATAATGGGGACTCAGACTCTGATGATAGTGATGATATTAAAGTTACTATTGGTGAAATAAAGTCAGGACCACAGGCCTATAGTGGCATGAATATCAAGGTGTGCTATTTATTAGAACATTTAAATATTTTCCATCTAAACTATCAATCATTCCTGCTAAAAATCTCAACATAATAGAAAAAATTAAAATCAATTATTAAATACATCTCAGAATCAACCCTAGCCGTGTGGTATCTGGCTAAGTAGAATAGTACTACCCTCATTTCTTACCGAGGTGTCGTAAAAGGCGACTAAGGTAAGTCGACCTGCCGTGTGGTATCCGGCTGAGTAGAATAAACCACCCTCATTTTTTACCGAGGTGTCGTAAAATATGACTAAGGTAAGTTGACGTCAGGCAGGCGGCCGGTCGTTAAAACGCAAATCATGTTACAACATGTTTATAATATGTTGTGCCAATCCCTCTTAGAGTGAGATAAGGGAAGGAGGATATATATATGTCAGAATCAACCTATATCACTTGTTGTGATCCTTATCTCCAACATTATTTTTCTGTTTTGCTCGCAGTTATTGTAAAAAATCTAATAGCACTACATATTATTAAGAATACTTAATTATAATTTAATATTTTTTCAGTATAATTTTGTTACTTTATTTAAGTTTGTATTCAGATTATTTGTTTAAGAGGAATGTGCAATATCCTGACAAGTCGACAAGGCTTAAGGATAGTAAGAAACTAATTGTAATAACTATTAATGTATTTGAATGAATAAATTTAATAAAAACAATAAATAAATATGGACATAGTTTATGAAAGTTATTATTGCAATAAAAACATAGAAGAAGCACTAACTAACTGTAAACTATTCTATAGAGACTTGTCTGTGATCACCCTCACTTAAAAGCAACAATGTTACATAATTAGGGGAATGTCTCAATGTAAACATGCCCTTTAACTCTGAAGGCACCTATGATTTATAATTATATGCTACAGAAGCCAAGCTCCATGATAATTAAAAATAAACACTGTCCAGCAGGAATTCGAAAAACACTACTATTTGTACATAAAAAGACTTGAAAATCATCTAGCAGTGCAATTGACACTGCCACAGACGATTCGCTGGTTGAAAAGACCCCATATACTTGACTGAAACATGGAGTTCTTCCCATTTGGGTTATTAACTCCGAACGATAAATTCAAACTAACATCACATTAGAAAAAACAAAAAAAAAATGCTACAGAAGAATAAATCATACATAATTTTATTATACTCTTAATTTAATTTTAAATCTGTTATAATTAAGATACTATCTTTTAATTATATATAAGATTTGACTGGCCCATTGGAGCAGTGGGTAGTGACTCTGCCTTCAGCTTTGTGGGTCATGGGTTCGATTCCTACTGAGGGCCAACATTTTCTATAAATGAATTTGTGGGTCTTTGAGCCTGGGTGTATATTCGTATTTAAGTATGTATTAAGAAAATATATAAGTATATATTCACCAGTTGTCTGTCTACCATAACACAAGTATTAAGTTATTTACTTTGGGGACTGTAAGTGTCACATATGTTTATTTATTATTATCAAATATTCTTCTCAGCGTGGGGTTGGCCTTGTTGCAACTGGTGGTGAAAAGCCTCGGCCAGGTCCTGCTGCAGGCAGCAAAGTAACACTAGAAGATCTGGAAGGTTCTGGCAGTATCAATGGAGTGCCAGCCTTGGAGTTTAACATTGACACTATTGAAGATAAGCCATGGAACAAGCCTGGTGCTGATATATCAGGTGATATATTATTCATAAATACAGTGTAAACTCCATGTAATGTCACTCAATTTAACGAGAAACTCCCTAAAGTGTCGATATCACCTAGCTTTGGTTGGTGTATCTTGTTTTCAATACAATGATACACTCTGTACAGCATTACACCTACTCTCAATAATAACAGTTAATGACCAATCGTCACACTATTAGCCCTTCACTACACGTCGCCCTAAGCCGTGGTCGGGCCTCACAGGAGGCACCCTTAGGACGACGTTTCGCGACGCTAGTAGAGCTTCTGCGCCCTACTCTACGCATTTCGCAACTTCGGCGGCGCTTCAGCGTAAAAGCCGTTAGGGCTAACAGCATATAGTTAATTACATACTGCTACAAAAATAATGATAGCAATTTAATAATGTAGAGTACTTTTGTAAATTTCCAAATATAGTAAAAACTGTGCAGCTGTGTACGTTCTTTTGTCGCTTTATTATCTTAGCCCATAATAAACTCAACGTAATGTACTTAAAATATCAAACTAATAAACATATTTAACAATTAAATTGCTTAATAGTAAACTAATAAGCAATTTAATTGTTTATTATGGTTTTCCAGAATACAAACCAAATTTATTCAGGTCAACCATTTAGTCTTTTTTTAATATAATTCATTATACTCTATCTGTTTTATATGTTTACATATAATACAAGAGCTTAAAGGTATTCTTTTCTAACAGAAATTAAACGAAAAAATTGTTATTTAATTTTGCTTATTTCAAATTTAAATTATTCTTTATTAAAATAAACTTGTAAACAAGTGCTTTTGAATCGTAAACTCTACTGCTGGTTCGGAAACCTGTTCCTACTGAGAAGAGCCACTCGGCGGTTGCTCTTTTAAAAATATAATTCTTATGAATAGTTACATTTAGTCATTACTGTCTTTTACAGGGTCTAAGCGAGCTATATCCACA
Source organism: Morpho helenor (assembly GCA_029227775.1). Classification (NCBI taxonomy): domain Eukaryota; kingdom Metazoa; phylum Arthropoda; class Insecta; order Lepidoptera; family Nymphalidae; genus Morpho; species Morpho helenor. Next base: position 4,850,150 of record JARGCU010000008.1, read on the forward strand.
CATTCTTATAGTCTAAATAATCCTCAACAATATAGTAGGTTTTCTGGATCAGTCTCTTTTTAACAGTGTTTTTAAACTGATGTAATGGCAAAGCTAAAATTGATTGCGGAATTTGATTATAGAATCTTATACCCACTTATATAGAATGTAAAAGACCTTATACAGAAGGTAAAAGACCTAGAGGCCGCTCACCAACTAGGTGTTCGGACCAACAGGAGCAGGTGGAAACAAATTATCCACTCGAGGATAATATCTAGCCAGGACTCGTGGTCCTGGCTAGTAATGAAGTCGACTAGAGAGAGAGATACCCAATTACCTTCAGTAATGAAGTTACGACTAGAGAGAGATACCCACTTATACAGTAATATATTGATTTTACAGATTACTTCAATTACGGTTTTAATGAAGTAACATGGAGTGCGTATTGCGACCGCCAGAGGCGTATGCGCGTGAATGAAGCTGGCGTGGGTCTGCACGCGCCGCCACCGCGGGCACCTCCGCCGGACAACCGCCGACCCTCTGGTGAGTTAGTAAGTCTTATACAAATCAAATCAAAATAATTGTTGTTCAAATAAGCTCTTTCAAGCAATTTTGAATTGTCAAGGATCAATATGATTAATGAAGCTACACCTGGTTTGAAAGATATAGTATATAAGTAATTTAATTAAGCGTTTGATTTTGCATGTATATATTTTGTTGTTTCATGTTATACTCTTCTTTTTATATTTCTAAATTAATAAGCTTACGTCACCTGTTTGCTTTAAATGTTTAATCAAATGGGGCGTTTCTCAGCAGTGCGTCGAACGAAAATTCAGTAGCGACCCACTTAAGATCGGAAAAAAAACTTGGTTTGGAATGTTGCTCATATCAAGAACCAGAACGAAACTCAGCAGTTAATCTTATAAACATTTTCAATTTTACATTACTTAATTATTATTAAGTCTGGTATGAAGTTGAAAGGAGGATTCAAATCCAGGCATTTTTATCATCTAAATAATCTTCAACTTTGTAATATGCTTTACATATAAGCATATCTCTTACACTTAATTTAAACCTTTTTAGAATATAGTATAAGCTAATACCGAGATCATGGTGTACAAAAGTTTTATGACCATGAAGTTCTTAAGTTAAAGTTCTTCACTAAATTCTTGGTACCTAGCTTAACACTTTTTCAGTTGAAAAGTAATGGAAAAATTATTATTATTAAATTTTATTAGCACCTATATTGTTATTTATAACATATCATATATAACATAGCATGTTTTTCTTAACCATAAATAGACAAATCTTGACTTTGGTTATAATACAAATGAACAAATTCACTTTTTTTTTGTCACGCTGTATTAATAAGCATTAAGGAGGGAAATAGATTATTTGAATCTATTTATAATATGGTCATTACATAAGTGTTTCTTTTTGATCTGATACTCAGTAATATGTATAATAAATTCTAGCTTTCCGTAAGTATGTTTGATATATTTATTTTTGGACATTTCACATATTAATCTACAAATTGGTATACTAATGTATAATCAAAATCTACTTAAAATCAAAAGGAGTATTTTTATTAATGACAATATAGCTACCATCGTTTTGTTTCTGCATATATAACAGTATTTTTATATTATTTTGATAACAGTATTTTTATATTATTTTGGTCCAAGTTCAATATGGGCTATCTGTGGTATTGCCCAAGAGGAAATGACAAAGTGTGGCCAGTTTTGGTTTATTATATAATAATTAATTTTTCATAGTGAATGTTTAAAGGGTATTTTCGAAAGGGAAGTTTATATTTTAACATAATAATAAAAAAAATTAAATAAATTCTTTAATAAACTGATTTTCGACAATGGCCTTGAAAGATTAGAATTATTTTACCTTTAGTAGTATTTAAAAAAATAAACAGATAAAATAAGGGCTTCATACTAACTTGTTTTCACTATGATCGCACAAACTGTAAGACTAAAGTAAAATATTGTCATTTCAGGTCCACCAAGACATGAAGAGATGCCACCGGGCGTGCCAAATAATTACCAGGCTCGCGAGAACACTATACAGGTATACAACTCCACAATAACCTAACAGCTCAAGCAGAGTTTTTGTGTCATTGTTTACAAATAAGTTCTTTGAAGTGGCACAAAAACTTAAACCTATATGCTAATGTTTTCTTTTGGTGGAAATGTCAGCAAAATTGGAAAAATTATTATATTTTAAATATAATTAGACTCCTGGTTTATATTACTTCTTGGAACCTAGCTTTTATTTATTCCTATATTATATTATATATAATTATTGAAAATGATACTCTTTTTAATAAATATTTACACATGGATTGTTATTGAAATTGGTTACACATGCTTTGGGGCCATTTATCAAATTATTAATAAAAACAGACTTTATAAATAAATATAAAAATATGGGACACTTACACACACGATTGTATGTCCCCAAAGTAACTTAATACTTGTTTTATGGGTGACGAGACAACATGTGAATATATACTTATATATTTTTAAAATACATAAATACAAATATACACCCAGACTCGATGAGCAACAAATTCACTACCCACTGCGCCAACGGGCCAGTCAATTTTACTTTGTTTTTAAAAATGAAAACTTTCAAGTCATTTTGAAAATACAAAATATAATCTTGTATTTCATTTTTAATTGAGGATGTCTTATCGCTTAAATTAATGCGAACGAAGTCGCGGGCTCAATAATATTATTTAATAATAAACAATAACAAAAGGTGATGACTGCGGAGCGGCGCGAGTACGGGCGCAGTACGCACACGCGGGACGGCCCTCCCCCGGACTTCTTCGCGCCCCCTCCGCCCGAACACTACTACCCGCCGCCGCACGCACCCTACGAGGAACAGTGGGGTAAGTGTTTAATTCATCAGCGTAGCTAAGTACTGGTAAAGGGGGCAGCTGTTCCTCCCTCCCCTAGAAGAGCGGAACAAAGTGACACTTCGTAAGACTTTCATAAGACAAAAGTAATAATAAAATTATTTTGCTATAATCAATCAATTCATCGCGGATTATAGCAAAACAATTTTATTATTAGTTTTGTATTATGAATCTCCGCAAAGTAACGCCTAATTCTATTAATTACTTTCATAAGACATCTAATTTACCTACAAGTTAACTCACGTCCATTAGAGATACTCATGTGTGCAACCATGATTACAACGATATAGGTAGTCTAGGATTTTCTGCCCCCCTTCTATGTGGAATGCTGGCCTTTGGTTATTTGGGTTCCTCATTTTGTGACAAAAATTGAGCTATCTGATTTTACGTATTCGTGTATTTCGAAACGTGCCCTACGTTAGCTACACTTACCCTGGGAAAATTCCAGAGATATGGCAGTATCCTCACGATTCTTTTTTCACCGAGAAAACTCGTATTAATACTAAATATATATGTATATTAAGCATAAATATCAATAATCATGAATTTCGCGTTTGTATTATATTTTTATATATTATAAGCACATACAAGTATACAAAACTGTGTTAACAGCTCATCCAGAACAAAGCGGATGGACCCCATCAGAAATAAAAGAGCTAACTCCTGGGCCCATGGGCCCTCCGATGGGGCCTCCCATGACCATTCCGGCCGCTGTCGGGCCCCCGCACTCCATGCCCCCCACACACGTCGTGGGCCCCTCCTACGCGCCACCCTATCGCTCGCACTTACCCTCTCACATGCACGACCGGGAACGTGAGCGTGACAGAGACAGGGATAGAGAACGGGACAGAGACAGAGATCGCGACAGAGACAGAGTGAGAGAGCGTGACGATAGAGAGCGGAGAGATCGCGATAGGAGAGACGAGGTATATTTAGTTATTAATTTATAAAAAAAACTCTGAATTGTGCATTATTGTATCGTACTAAAGAAATGTTTTTATTATTTATTCTTATCCTTTTTCTCATAAAAGTATTTAGGAAAGGGTGGGGTTGAACCGATTAGTATATAACTAAACTTATTAGGGTATTGCTTCGCTTTGCGATTTTGGTCGTGGAGTCTATCTCCTGATGATGCTTCGGTTGCGGGGCGAAACGATTGTTGAGTTTGTGATAGTGAACGTATATAGTGCTTGTGTATTGTGGTGGCGGTGGTGGCGGTTTGTGCATGTGTTTTTACGAATCCTGCATGTATCAGGTATGATAACCGATTGTCCACTTACATTTAGCATTATATATATTTTCTATTTTACTTCTTCGCGGATTATAGCAAAATAATTTTATTATTACTTTTGTGCTAAATTATTCCTATTATTGTTTTTGGTATATAAAATAATGTCCTTTATTTGTAATATAATAAAATATATTTGTAACATATACCTTTTGCCTAGGAGGAGAGGGATAGAGATCGCGAACGCTCACGTTCAACTAAGCCTGAGCGAGTAAGAGAAAAGTAAGTTTTTATATGAATTGCAGTTCGTCTAATTAAATAAATGTCAAAAATTCCATTTATGAAATAGTACTATAGTATATCTAAGTTTGAATATGTAAATATCGATCTTTCAAGGTTATATGAGTTACTACGCATAGTCTCAATAATAAGCAATGTCATCATCATCCTGCCTTTATCGCACTCCAAGTGGGGTCGGCACAACATGTTATAAACATGCTGTCACATGATTTGGCAGCGTTTTTACGACCGGCCGCCTGCCTGACGTCAACTTACCTTAGTCATACTAGTCGTACATTACGACACCTCGGTACGAAAGAGGGTAGTCTATTCTACTAAACCGGATACCACACGGTGGGTCAACTTGCCTTAGTCGCCTTTAACGACACCTCGGTAAGAAATGAGGTTGGTCTATTCTACTCAACCGGATACCACACGGCGGTTCGACTTACCTTAGTCGCCTTTTACGACACCTCGGTAAGAAATGAGGGTGGTACTAATAAGCAGTCTCTTGGACAAAAACTCACTGCAGAGTTCAAAATATTGAGATTAACAATAAAATTAAAAAATTAATAATAAACTTTATTTAGCCAAAAAAAATTACAATAAATACAAAATTCAAAAATAAATAATAAGTTTGCATTTTTGATTGATTGATTGATGTATTCAAGTAAAACTTCCTGAAGTTGAACTCGAATTCTATGATATTGATAGGGCTCTAAATAGCAATGTTGATAGAAAGGAATCAAACCTTAATATTGCGAAGTTGCCAAGATAATATACGTTTCAGATCGTACAGACGTGAACGGTCTCGCTCAAGGTCACGACGTCACAAGTCTCGGTCGCGGTCTCCGCGACAGCGCGACCGCTCTCGTGACAGGGAGCGCTCTAGAGACCGTGACAGGTCTCGCGACCGCGAACGCAGCTCCAAGACTAAGAATAAAGAACCTAAGGAAAAGGAGGAAGAAAAATAATCTGGAGAGTTCGATTTCGCGAATACAGCATTACCTTTAAGGATTTTATGAATTAAGAGTCTGTTTTGTGTATTTGAAAATGAAGATTACATTGTCTAATATTAACTGTTTTTCATTGTGACGTAATCTACCTACAATTCTGGGGATCGTGCTTTAAATTTATATGGAAATGGTCGACATTTTCTACAAACAATTTTTTGGTCCTTCGAGTTAATAATTTCAATATATTAACAAAAAATATATATGAATATATTAACAAGACTTTCACTTATAATAGAATTAAATTACTTTGGAGAAGGCGGATCGTGTGTTAATTAATTTAACCGTACACCAATCTTTTATGGTTTTCATCAAGTTATCTTTTACTAGATAGATATATCTTTGAAACTGTTAAGTAATTAAGAAAAATTGCCGAAAATGAAAATTATGAATCTATATCCATCTATTGTCCATCATTTACTTAGCGCAACTAAACATTGCGATAGAGCGCGGATAATGACAGTGGCAAGCGCTACGCAAGATACGCTCGGTGTGCTTAGCATATATAGTGTATTATCTATGGTGCTTAGTGCGAGTTTTTTTTGGCATATTTGATAGCGTTACGTCAATTTATATGACGCTACAACAACGATATCAAAGATTACAGTGTACATAATGAACGATATCTAGCGACAGCTGTTCAGACGCCTAACGTTTATCCGCTCAATTTATGTCAAGCAGTTTAATAAATGTGTTTTTTACCCTCATCACTAGCGATTCGAAAAACATTTTTCTCGGTACTCAGCGTGTCCTATGTTTCTGCGGTCTACACTTATCGTACGCCAATCTTCAGCATTTTCTGAACTGATATCACTATCACTCGAAGATTCGATTCTTTTATGATGTAGTCTCAAAACATGTACCTACATAGTCACAGGAATTCAATTTATTAAATAAATTTTGCCAAATTGCGGTTTCCTATCTAGGAATTTGCGATTTGTACTAACATCGATCACAATACAAATGTATACCATTTTCATCTCCGCGTTATTCGAAAGTAACAAAAATTCTTATATTAAATAACGAGCGTACCTGTTATAATGGCCAAGAAATTTGCGTTTAACTGTAGCCTATGTGCATGAGATTTAACACCTGGACCACCATTATCATCACAAAGTTCCGATTAATACCGCTCATTTCTATTATTAGTCAATTTTAAACCTATTCTTCAAATTTGACTTGTCTCTAACACATCGATGAATATCAAGATCGGTATAAATTTTTGCTTGAATTTGAGTTATATGTACGTAAGCTTCGTGTCTATATCACACTCGATGCATCATGCAGCAAGACATGGTTCTGCAGCAGGCCCCATCACTACATTTGTATAGATCATTAACTCTGATGTGATTGATGACTTACTAAAGGGTTATATGTAATAAAACGACAGATGCTTTGTAATATTATTACAGAAATGCTTTATTAATTAATGTCTAAATAGATGGATCGTCATATAAATGTTATCTAGTACAACCTACGGACGAGGCAACCAGAGCCGCGGGCGGGCTCGCTCGCCGCTCTCGCCGCCCCGCCTCATTCCATCTTACAGGTTTTACATTACAAATCTTTTTGTTTGTTTTTGTACAGCCATATACAATAATTTTATTTTCAATTACATCTAGACGTAAAAAATCTGAGGTGTCATAGGAAACTACGCTTCCTAAATTAATTACAGATGGGAATGAGGAGCAGCTACGCTTGTGACGTGCAACCGGCAAGGCAGACCTCGGACTGCACCGCACAGCTCTACAATCATCACTATAACCTACCACACAACTAAAGCATCGCCTGCTCGGCTCTACTAATAACTTAAGTTACAAGTACATTATTACATTTAAAATATACAAAAATATCATTTTCACAAAATTATAATCAAACTATACATCCCGGCGCTAAAATATTCGATAAGCTATGTACGATTTTAGCCGGGTTTTAACTTAAACGAGAGCTCCACTTGAACACTACAACATAACATTAACATAATCACGACTATAGTGCCGATTGTCAAGAACTGCTCGCGGCATCCTTCATCACTCCGAAGATTCAAGGTCCCCTAGCCCAGCTAATATTAAATCTACAACGATCTAAATTACGGAAACGCACGGGTACATCCGACCGCAGCCTTCCTTCGATTCATAAATTACACGAGAATGAGAGACGTTCAAATATTTATACATAGATTCATACGAACAACGAATAATACTAGAACACTTAAGAGCTAGAGACGCGGAGGCCGCGGGCCGCGGTGACGCGACGGCCGAGCATCTTCGGCGTCGACGCTGTACAACTATGGTTACAGTTACAGTAATCGTATCTTCTGTACATCAGTCTGCCGCTATATGTACAGGCCGTGCCGCGAGTGCGGCGAGCTCTATAGTTACAAATGTACAATCGCAAATATTCACAAAATTTATAATAGGCGGGGATACCCGCGCCGTCGCATCAGCCTATGTCCGCGGACGTTAATACTCAATACGCCGACTACAGGACGGCGGGCGGCGGCGGGCCGATGGGCCCCAGCTCCGGCGCCTTCATGAAGAATTTCTCCAGTTTGGCGATGATGTGCTTCCCGTACGTGTACTTGCGCAACGAGCCGATGTGCGGCCGGATTTTGTGCATCAGCACCTTCCGCTGCGTCGGCTCCGCCACGTCGATCATCTTCTGTACGACGTAGTTCGCGTACTGGTCCTTCATCATCACGTGCAGCGCGCTGTTCACATACAATATTTATTTTGTACAAACATTACAAATTTATTTAAAGTTGGCTAGAAGACAAACGTTCTAATTTTCAATAAATGAACTGTTAAAACTATGTGAGCAACTGACTTGTCGTTGAAGCCGCAGAGCTCGTCGATGAGCAATGCGCGCTCGTTGCGCGTTGCGTGCGTGACGCACTTCTCGACCACGTTGGAAGCGAACTTGTGCTGCGACAACTGCAGCACCTTGCCGCGCACGCCCGCCACCAGCCGCGACCTGTCCTCCGCCGCGCCGTGCTCCAGCACGTGCTGCACCACGTAGTTGCCGTACTGGTCCTGTGAGAACCGACCGAATTTTTAGTAACGCATACTGTATTAGCTCTTTAATACACGTGTCGCTGACTATAGCAGTATTTATATATGGAGTTTAAATAATTACTTTATCTCTTTATTCAACAAAATGATAGACAGCAGATATAGCAAATAATATAGGTTGAAAGCAACTTATAAAGTTTTACTGTCTCAACTTGTGTGTTCCCTGCTTTTAACAGGGTTGGATGTCGTTTTGTTGACTGTTATTTATTAAAACAGTTATATGAAAATGTATTCAATGAAACAATAACGTGAAAACTAATAGTCATTAGAGTATTTTAATGATCATATACAAAACTGAACCAGATACCACATGTCTGGTAGGTCATCCAATAATAGTACAACTGTGGAGGTTCACCTGTATGAGCTGGTCGGTATGGGCGTGTAACTCTCCCAGTACGGGCGCGGTCTGTTCCGGTGTGCAGTGTTCGAGAATGCGCTGGATTACGCGGCAGCCGTAAGGGTGTGTTGACAATGCGTAAACTTGACCCGCGAATGCGTTTATTATAAACTGCAGCGCCGTTGGCTCCACACATTCTATACATTTTTGTACCTGTACAAAAAATTTACATTAACACTTTACAGCCAATATTCAGTCTTCTTCAGAGTTTCTTTTTAAATAACATTATAATGAGTACAATATAGTTAACCGATACTTGATATATACAAAGAGAGAGGTCTCTTTTCAAAAATATATTACATTTCAATGCCAGCACTGGGTCCATTTTTGAAAATAATAAGTTAACAATGTTTCACGGTACGAAAGTGCTGTAACTACACGAAATAGTCTATAAAATTATACAAAATATTACGAAATAACAAGGTAGTACATAAACATGTGTTTATTTGAAATCTAACTATTGAAACTATACTGCGTCCATCATATTATCAGTCTTTTGACAGCTCACGCTCATTAAGTTTTGTATTGCTTACGTACAAATATCATACAAATAATATTTGTACTTTATGGATGGGTACCGCCCACTTAGTGATGTCACACATAATGGGTTACTACGATTATGCCACAGATTAAAAATAATCGGTAGAAATCGATGTTACGAGTATTAAAAGACATTTAATAACATTATATAAAGTTTTACTTTCTTCTTAGTTAATACATGAATACAAATAAAACAATCAGGATATTTTAATTTATTTTATTAGCACGAGTCGTCGGAATGATAATCAACACTAGACTCCTCCGATGAGGACTCTTCAGTAGCAGTTATTATTAGCTCTTGTGTAGATAATATATTATCAAACGCAATATCACGTTCCCAATCAGAGAATATTACTCTTTTAGTTCTTTCCACCACACTTGCCCAGTTCTCGGCCGTTACTTGGGTGCAAGCATTTTTTAGCAATTGCAACATTTTATTCGCTGTGAATGGGGGGCTTGTATTGCATCTCGCAGCATGCCCTTTTACTTGTGCCCATATAAGTTCTATTGCGTTGTACTGGCAGTGGTATGGAGGAATCCGAAGAACAGTATGGCCATATTCTGCTGCCATTTCATTGATTACATAGCGTTTTGCTCTCTTTTTGGTTTTTAATATTTTTATTAATTCAACTTTTAACATTGAGTCGTCCACATTTTCTCCATTGTCCCGAAGCCAATTAATTATTTCATGCTTTTTATTAGCCTGTGTTGGCATTTTGTCAATTTGACGGGAGTGGTAGGGCGCATTATCAATAAAAATTATTGATGGTTCTTCCAATGAAATGAGCATTTTTTTGAACCACTCTTCATACACATTTGCATTCATCTCTTCGTGGTAGTCATTTGATTTCTTCGATTTAAATGCCAACAGTGCGTCTTGTACAAATCCTTTTGCTGTACCTGCATGGCAAATGATTAGGCGCTCACCTTTTCCCATTGGTACTGAGGAAGTGGAATCAGCAGTATCATCAGTCCAGAAACGAGATAGTGTGTGGTTAGCGTTGAGCCATGTTTCATCCGTGAAAACAATATTTGCCCAATCTTGTATTTTCTTTGCCTCTCTTAAAAAATCACAACGTGCTATAGCTATATCTGTGCGTTCCATTAATAATTTTCTTTTATTTAACTTTTTATATGAAAAGCCAATTGTGTTCAAAACTTTGACCAAAGAAGATTTTTCACCATGAAATAGACCACTTCTTTTCAAAGAAACAATAAGTTTTCTCAAAGTTGGAATTTCTTTTCTCAAGTAGTAATCTAGTTTACGTAGGTTATCATTAATCGAATTACTTAGGTACGTAATTCGATTAATGATAGTAGGTACTATAATCGGAATGGTATCGCATACGAGAATCTTTAGGACATCACTATCGTCAATCTGTCAAAAGATGGTTAATATAATGGACAGTGTATAACCTATTTGAAATTCATCATCATTCATCATTTTCCTACCCTTTTCTCACACAAAGTGTTGCCGGCACATCTTCCATTCTCTTCCATCATTCGTCAATTCTAAGTGCTACTCCTTTTATATGCATATCATACACACAATATCTTTTTTCGGGCTATAATCATCAAAATTTATTTATTTATTCTTATTTAAAACTTCTTTGGGTCACATGATTTTCATCCCTCCTCATTACATCTCCATACAAAAATTATCTAGTACTTCTTAATCTTCTTAGATTCTAAGCATTATTTTAAAAATTTAAGAAAATTTTTACTACTCACTACGTGGTTCCCGTTCTGGTCCTTGACGCATTTGAGCACGTGCCCGTCCAGTTCGCGCACAACCTCTTGTTGCTGCTCCGCGGGTATTGATTCCAACGCCTTTTGGATGACGCGGCATCCGTACATTTGCAGTGCCAACCCTAAGACGTGCCCGCGAACCTACGACATCGCATTGGTCAAACATTTGGCTTTGTATCCAAAACATTACAGTTGGGTTAAACATTGGAAGTTAAGTCGAAAAAAAAACACCTATGAAAATTTAAAAAGTCAATTAACTGTGACGTAAAATGTTCCAGTAAGAATATTAGTAGTTACTCTTTCAAATTAAATCATCACATTTTTATCTCTACGTTAGCCTTTTTGTACCAGTTATTTTAGACTGCTGTAATGGCAAAGCTAAAATTGACTGATTGTATAAGTGTATTTTATATCGCCCAACAGTTAATTGGCAACTGCTATAAGTGTGTAGAGTTTGTTAAATGTGAAAAAAAAGCTTATTATGTATGCCATTTTTTAAAATAGTTATACCGAATTACTAAAGATATTTTTCTTTTAAATGGGACTTTACGTTATGGCAAAAGTTTATTACGGTGGAATCGCCATTTATCCATAGAAAGCTATATGTGACTGTGAGAATTTTTCATAATAAAATACTAAACTTCGGTTTATACCCGATTTATCCAGTTTTGCCTTACACTATTATTATTTCTAGCGGTAAATATGATATCAGATATTCACACCAGTGGAAAAATTACCGCTACGGGAACTTTTCTATTGTCTTTCATTCATATATTCTTTATATATCAGATAATATTCAATGAGAAAAGTGTTTTAGGTAAAAATCTCATCAAGTAAGAATAATTTAATATTAATAACGGTATTTCAACCTGTTCATATATCCATTATCCAAGTAAACGAACTCGTTAATTACACCATGACATTACATTACGCAACATCGGTCAAACACTATGCAAACTTGATTATTATTATAATTATACTTAATTTATTACTAGATACTTATCCGCGGTTTTTCTCCCATGAAATGCACGACTTATATCATGAGTAATAAGGAATAGATTTAAAATTGTACATATTAATTCTAATCTAATAAATTCTAATTAATTCGTAGCATAAGGAATTGGTAAGACAGGCTTTGTATGGGAACTAACGACAAAAAAAAATCTTAAGGCCGATTTAAACAACATAATACCGTATGAACACATAATTATAATATAAATGTAATATAAAATTTAAATCACGTAATTTTATTTGAAGAGAATTGATGATGATTGAATGATTTGAGAGAATTTTATTTGAAGAATGATCCCATGAAGAGGCCTTTGTCCAGCAGTGGACGTCCATCGGTTGAAGAAGAAGAATTTTATTTTATTACATTTTAAACATTTTATATGAAAGTCGTATAGTTATCTACCTAGGGGCTAATTACGGGACCTCAGATTTAATTCTCATAGTAATAAATTTAACACAGCTATCTATTCAATATAGAGCAGTTTGTTGTGTGGTAAAGCATAGAAAAATTGTTGCATCTTTAATTATTATAATATATTATTTATTATAATGTTTACCTTTTGCGCTAATGTTGTTTTCTGTTCTGTTGTGCCAAATTCAAAGAATTTCTGAATGACATAATTTCCAAAAACATCTGTCATAAGGCTGTATGCAGAACCGATTATTTCGTTGAACACCATCTGTTTTTCTTGAACTGTTGCTCTTTCTAATTTTTGTTGTATAAACCTGAAAAGCGACATTAATTGGTCACATTTTATAGTCATTGGGGCACGCGAGTTTCCAACGAATATAATAAATCTCTCGCATTATTTATGTAAAGCTTAATATTGGTAAAAGCTTATTTTTGAATTTTTTAACGTTCTTATGAATACCTAAAACACGCTTTTAATTAACTATTACTTATGTTGTGATACAAGTGAATAGTATCTTTCAAAATACAAAATAAACATATCGTACCTTCACTTTCTAGGAATATATTTATTCATTTATTTTATTTTTTACCTTATTTTTATTTAATATACTTTGGTTAAAAAGGTTCTTTTTTAAAAAGAAATAATAATAATTATTGTATTAAGGCCATATATTATTATGTAAAGTTTGACAAGGTATTTCTTTTTATTTTAATATTATTGCCCATTTTGAATGTCCAAACTAAGTCTTCTGTTTGTTGAAAAATATAAATACAATTTTTTTGCGTTTTTTCGTATCAGTTAATAGAATTGAAATAAATGTCAATAAAATTGTGTAAATATATGGTATCAAGTTTACCTTGACCCGTGCTGATCCTGTGAGAACTCTACGATATGGTTGGCAAGGTCTCGCAACTGCAGATTGGGGAAGCGGTTGTTACGGAAGTCCTCTAGTAGCCGCGAGCGTCCCGCTGCAGGCTTGTCGCCCGACACCAGTCCACCCACTGAACCCACTCCCACCCCTACTCCTACGCCGACTCCGCCCACCCCACCGCCAACTAATTCTGTTGAAAGAAGAAAACGGCTTTTGAATGATACTTAGTGGAATTGTTAAGGTCCTGTTCTCTTAAAAAAAAATAATTAATTTAAATTTGAAATCACTATTTATTAAAACAAAATAATACAAAAATTATAATCTAAAATATTTGTTATTGGAATCGAGTTTTGTACAGACTCTCCAGGTGGCCGAAGCAACCGGAAGTCCTTATAACAAGGAAGCTGAGGCAGGTTTCCCAAAATTGAGAGTTTGTGTCAAAACGAATAACCACCGTGCAGTGCATAAGACAATTTCCGAGGCAAAACAATTTGTTTAGATGACACTTGTGTGTACCCCCGCAGCTTATATGTAGCCTAAAAAAGTTTCTCTCATTCGTTTAACGAGTACAGAAAAGCTAAGCTAAAGAAAACATTCTTTTACACTCTTTAAAGTCTTGATTCTGCTCAGAATTTAAATTTCCAAAAATACTTAATAATACATAGAGAGTATACTTAGCAAATAGAGAAATGTATCTCACAAATAAGTTCATTAGTTGTGTAACTTTAGACGTATTCTTGGGTTATCCCATGACGAAGTCGATCCATAAATACCAGCAGAATAATTTACTAATGTAGTCCATGCCTCAATCAAAGGTTGAAAGTTTTGTAAGTTTTAATTAATTTAGGTTTTCCCTTTAGTGTAAGACATTTTCTTGATGAATAAACATAGAAATACTCCTTATCAAGAATTGATATTATCTTTTCCATCATTTTCATCTTACGAGTTGATGAAAACTATGTCTTACGAATTTAATATTTTCTAACAATACATCTCATTCATTCATCCGGTCACTAATCATCATCATTCTCCTACCCTTATCCCACTCTAAGTGGGGTCGGCACAATATGTCTTCTTTTTCCATTCTCCTCTATCATTCGTCAAATCTGGTACCACTCCTCTAACATGCATATCATTTTTCACACAATCTATCCATCTTTTTTTCGGCCTTCCCCTAGCCATACATCCATCCACATCCGGTCACTAATATTTGATAAAAATTAATAATTATAAAAATGATAAAAACTAATTTTAGACATTTAAATTATTAATACGATTTATATCAACTAAAGGAATTTTCAATTTTTATGATACAACAATAACAAAGAGTGACGTACTTCTACGATTTGTTATAACAATAGGATTCTGCAATTTTTGAAATGATAACGTCAAGATTCCAAGAAAATTAAATATAAATTAGGCAATATAAAGCTTTGTAAATAATGAAAATAACAAAGATTTATCGGGTGTCTGTCTTCCCATAATCATTAACGCAAAATAGGCTTGAGAAGAGTGCGTACCAAAAGAATACACGTATAAGTATAAAGACCGGTTTAAGCCAAACGAACATAGAGAATTCCTAGAATCGGACCATTTTTCTCAATATTTTAGTGTAAATAAAACATCGTTCTTAGCCTTTACGTCTAAATATCAACGATGAACGAACGATAATACGAACCAGAATGTGAATCAATAACTAGAATTTTTGGACGAGTACAGCCTTAGATTATTCCATAGAATTTTTGCGAAAATATATGTAATGCTAAATTTAGAGTGTACTATTCGTTCGTTTGCGAGTGTACAATTTGCGATTTTGTCAATTTGCGGCACGGCTTTGCGATTTTGTGGCGGAGTCTATCTCCTGCCCGGTTACGGGGCGAAACAGTTGATGAGATTGTGGTGGTGAATGTGTGCAGTGCTTGTGTATTGTTATGTTATCGGTATCTGGTAGTGCATGAGTTCTTGCAAATTCTGCATGTATCAGGTATGAGAACGAATAGTACACTCGCACATTTAGCATTACATATATTTTCTTTTATCGTGTATTATAGCAAAATAATATTCTCATTACTTTTATATTATGGACCTCCGCAAAGTAACGTCTAATTCTGTAAATTATTGTATAGATGTTAAATTATTAGGCGTTACTCAAAATTTCATTGTCTTTATTTTGACATACTCTCATTCTAATAAGACTATTGAATCATTTTTGTCCAACATTTCGTCACTGCAGTTACATTTTAGTTTTATTAACGACAGTATAAGTATTTGTTTCGTTGATAATAAAAAAAACGTCTATTTGTACAGGAGATTTTGTCGACGGTGATTCAATTTGGGATGTATCATTAAATATGATCACAATATATTTGACCACAATTTCCACAACGATGTTCACGTAATGATCATTATTATATTACCATGGCGACGTATATATATCGTCTATTACATTACAAAAAAAAATTGAAGTTAGCAGAATGCAGATACAACGATTAAATAAAGAATTATCTTTATGTAATGATATTAATGTGAATAGTTTGCCAGTAGTCACCACGTTCCGCATGCGGGTTGGTGATCGTAGCGCTGACCATATCGCACCGACAGTGGTGCTGTTCTCTGTCAGTCTGGTAGTATTTAGGTCAGCTACAGGTATAGTTATACCGCCTTTAATCGGGCGCCAGAGCCCCATTGGTTTACCTGGAGGTGTACCACGAGCAGGTGAAGTTGGCAATTGAAGAGACTAAGTGGAAAACACAGTGTAGGTAGACCCCCTACGCGATAGACTGATGACCTCAAAAATGTCGCGGGGAGCCCGTCCATGTCCAACGGTGGATCTCCATCAGTTGACGAAGAAAAATGATATTAATAATCTTAAGAAAAAAAAAACACTGTTCTACTAAGCCTAGTTTCTTTGTGTAAAACCATATATACATAGGTTAATATATATATTATAAAACGAAGTCCCCAAAAGCTGTCTGTACGTGATTCAAAATCTACAGAAAGAATATTTGTATGGTTTTTACTAAAACATAATACTAACGGATACGAAACAATTCAGCCGATTTTGATGGAACTTTCACTGGAAGATAGACGAGGTTGTGGGGAAACATATATAAAGCTGAAGAGTTAGTTTATCCGTTTGATTGTTGGAACGCGCTAAACTCAGCAACTACTGGACCGATTTGTAAAATTCTTTCAGTGTAAGATAGTCCATTTATCGAGGAAGGCTGTAGGCTATATAAAATCACTAAGATGAATAGGAGAGGAGCTACAATAAAAAAAATAGTACGAAAAAGGCAAAATTTAAAGCTTTCCTTGCGCACTAAGTAAACAGTGAAAGATATCCTCCTATATATATAAATCTCCTATCATTAACTCACGATAACTACTTTTGTGTTCAAAATATCAATTCGGAATAAAATTTGTAACCATTGATTTTCTCGCGAGTGAAGCTGGTACAGCTAGTAATATATATAACTACTTTTTATCGAATTCCCGCAGGGTCGCTATTTACGCGGGAAAAACTTTGTCGCACGCTGATTTCCCACTCGAGCAAAGCTGCGGGCACAGCTCGTTTTCTATAAGACTAAGTACATATACTTTAAATATCTAAATCGACATTGCCATAAAGTATAACTTATGATAAATCGGCAATCATGTATCGTTGCATTTATTTGAAATGACCTCGATATTAATTGATCACTAACATTATTCGGTATTCGGATGTTACGTAGTACTCATCAAACTGTTTTCTTTAAACCAATTTACTGAGTGTATTTATAAATATCACGATTAGATTTTTACGATTTCGCTATTAAATAAGCTTTAAAATCCATTTTAAAATTTTTCGTGCCCAATCACTATTTCGCCTTAGGGCGCTCCAGTACCAAACTTCAGCTTTTTAACAATGTTCATTTTCAACTATCCCACTGCTGGACATAAGTCCCTCCTTTGTTTGGAGATAAAGGGTTGGTACTAAGACCCACCACGCTGTCCCAATGCGGATTGGTGGATTACACATATCCTCATAAGTCTCTAAAGTTATGCAGGTGTCCTCACGATATTTTCCTTTACTGATAAGCGTGTGATATAATACAAATATCAGTAAGGCACAACTTTTAATAAAAAACTTATTGGTGACTCCCAGGGGTTCGAAGTTGTGACCCCTTGGCAACAGTCATACGTTCGTATCGTTCGGCTATCACTGCTAAGGGTTTGGCTACAATACGTAGTTACAAATAAACATTCTATCGCTTAATTCCAGGATATAAATAGCGGCCTATTACTGTCCCACTGCTGAGAATAGGCCTCTTCTGTCCATTTTTGGAGAGAAGGATTGGAGCAAAGATCTACGACGCTGCTCCAATGCGGATTGGTAGGTTACACAGATTTCCAGAATTCTCTAGAGATATGCAGGTTTCCTCACGACGTTTTCCTTCACCGAAAAGCGTGTGATAAATTGCAATTATCAATTAGACACATAAGTTTTAACAGAAAACTTATTGGTAGGTGTGCCCGGGTTTGAACCCGTGACCTCCCCGAAAGAGTCGCACGGTGTTACCGCTGGGCTACCACAGCTTAATTTCTAGGATATATAAATAAAAATTCTGTTAGAGTAAAAAGTACTGTAAGGTTTTTTAAATAAGTTATAAATTTATACTGTTTTGAGTTCATAGTTTATAGAAAACAGCAATACTCACGTCTTATTCTATCGGGTTAGCCCGACTAGTTCAAAAGTTCGTCTCGATAGAGCCATTTAAATAGCTCATGAATAAGGGCCCCGTACGCGCTCAACCGATAGCTAAAATACGTGAGTAGAGCCGGGCTCTATAGATAAAAAATGTTATTATAAATATCGATTGAGAAATTGTTCTCATTGTGTACTTATCTAATGGTGATAAATAGACGTAACATTATAATGCAAATCATAACCTTTGTCTCAGGAAAATTGTGTATTTATGTAAATTATAGTTGGTGATCGTATTATTTACTTTCTTGCGTGTATATCGACATGGGATTATCAATACAGCTTAATATGTTGTTAGTTAAAAATTCCGTTCTTATCGGATCTAAATGAGAATATTACGAAACATATACAGAAATTCATCTATCTGTATAAATTGTTGTGTCCTAGATGCACACAATAATTTATTTTAATCAACCCGACAATAAACGAGGGATGTTATTAGTTTAACGTCAGTATGCGTTTTTATGTATGATATGTTTGTTTACATGTAGTTAAATTTAGGTTCATATTTGTTTAAAAATGCGTCGTTGTCCAGAATACTTATATTCTTAGATATTTTTTTTTATTACTCATTTAACTTATTTAATGGACAACCAACAATAGATATACATTTCCGTAAATTAAAATATTCTGATCTCATTATAAATGTTTTAGTTACTGGTCTCGTCATTCAAAAGTTATAATAAATATAATTAAAATTACTGTCAATAATATATATGATGTCAATACGAAGTCATAAATAAATAATTATTAATAACACTTTTATTGATACAATTTCCATCAATTTTATTTATAAATTAATAAAATATTAATATTCATAATATGATATTATTATAATCATACGTTTGAAGATCATGTAAAACCGATTTTAAGACGATTATGATAGTGATTTACACTTCATCCATAGTTTTAAAAAAATAATCTGATTATTTTTGTGGAAAGTTTACATTTGTATTATCGTAATTCATAAAGAGTATTGACGCTAGACAGTAGTCGATTGCAAAATTGTAACTCAAAGATTGCATTAGTTCACATTAAACGATATTTATGGATAAATTTTAATACATCGGTTACGATTATTACAAGAGTACATTTTTATTATACTATCAAGCTAGTTTACACAACACGTAGATATAATGTAATATAAGTAACGGCAATTTTGAAAAACATACTATTATTGAACGGGTTTTAACCCGTTACTATGTGGATAATCACACGGTCACAGCGTGTAGCTATCACTGATTTTTTTTAAAGCTATAGAGTAAGTAAGTAGCGGCTTGTTACTATCTCACTGCTGAGAATAGGCCTCTTCTTTCCGTTTTTGGAGAGAAGGATTAGAGCTAAGACCCTACCACGCTGCTCCAATACGGATTGATAGGTTACACATATCTCCAGAATTCTCTAGAGATATGCAGGTTTCCTCACGATGTTTTCCTTCACCGAAAAGCGTGTGATAAATTGCAATTATCAATTAGACACATAAGTTTTAATAGAAACTCAATGGTGTCTGCTTGGGTTCGAACCCGTGACCTTCTCAAAAGAGTCGCACGGTGTTACCGCTGGGCTGCCACAGCTTTTACATAGAAATATGCGCTGAGTAAAGCGAATAAGATTTATTAGCATCGGAGAGCGGCGTCCTATGGAAACGTCTCCCTGTTCTAAAGCCTGACCACAGATTCGGTATATTCGGTCACAAATATAGTGAATGGGTATTCTATGGTTAATCATTAAATATATGCTGTCAAAAAGAAATAAATAGTCGTAGTAGGTCACTTGTACACAAACATTTGACTGTAACTATTTTGCGCGAAATTAAAAAAATAATTCCGTATAAAACCTACAATGGTGAATCAAAACGAGGATTGATGTGTATTTGTCTCGAATTTCATAGTTCTCGTCCCCGTTTGAAAGCCCCAGGGCCAGTTTTCACTGTTCATGTATATTTTTAAAACATTGAAAAAGTTTTGTCACAAAAATAATGAAGACAACATAGCAATAACATTGATGTACGAAAATATTATCGCCAGAATGTACTACATGCTAGATTTTGGTTAGATCAAACGGTATTATATGATAGATAGATTATTTTGCCATTACCCGCTATCAAAGCAAAGAGATAACATATAAAATGCTAAATGTACGATTCGTGCACACTAATGATCTATAAACAACCACCACCACACTACACAAGCACTGCACACATTCTCTACCAAAATTTCAACAATGTTATCGACTCGTGGCCGAAGCATCATCAAAAGATAATTGCAAAGCGATGCACCACCCAAGGAAGCATAGTTATATAGTACTAGTAATATCCCGCGGTTTCACCCGCATGTATGCGGGTGAAACCGCGGGACTTAGTAGACTTTCCGCTGATCGGTATGTATACCGATCAGTGGAAAGTCTACTAAGTCGGACTATAGATTTATTTACGTTAAATCATCAATAGTTTTCGAAGCGCACGCGATGACAGATTTTTATGACTCATTTTTTAACACCTTATCACATTTTTATTACGGTTCCCTATTTTTTTAGTAATATAGCCTATGTTGTTCAGAAAAGATGCAGCTTTCCAATGGCGAAAGAATTTTTGAAATCGTACCAGTAGTTTTTATATGATAACATTACAAACATACATACAAATTTTTGCTCTCTAATAATATTAATATGGTATGTAGTTGGTTCAACAACCGCCATTTATTTTGCCTTCGAACATGTATAACAAGCAGGAACTAGAGACATTTATCTGTTCGTCAATCCAAGTGCCATTTTTTATGTTTAGTTATTCGTTGTTGCTCTAAAATATGAAGTCAGAGGCGTGTATCGTAGGGGCACTTTCAAAACAATGGTCATAGGGTATTGCGGACCTGGGCTTATGCTTTCCCCAGATTCTGTCCGTTACACTGATCGTGTCCCTGGCAGACATGAGTTTTTAAAAAATGGTATGTAATTCATATTTAGTTTTATATGAGCTTTGCGTTGAAGGGAGTCATCCTAAGCCAATTTCGTGTCTCGAATTCGGCTTTTATAACTTTTTAGATTTACCGAAATCAATGCAATGTATGTCAAATTTTCTTAGTTAGAAAAGTGAACAGGTGAAATTCATTATACGTATAAACTTATTTTTTAAAGTTTTTTTTATTCTTATTTTCCGAACCAATCAACCGGGCCACGGGTTATTAGTATGGAAATTGAAATGAGCTGGAGAGGCGCATGAGCGACGTTTTATTCAGTTTGAATATAATTATGCTCAGAATCTCTAATGGAGTAACGTTTTTCCAATGAAAAAATGATTCTTTTTTAATATATAGAATAGGATATTTGTATAATATTTCTAGTGAATGTATATATCATAATAACATATGACTACGACACATCCCTTATACGTAGCATAACAAAAGTGTCAAAAGGTTCGCGACTAGCTGTAAATACATCGATCTAATGCCGTACCAACCTGAGATAGTTCCGACTCCGCTCAGTTTGCTCAATAACGATGATGATGATCCGAACATACCGCCATTCGATGTTAAACCTTGCGCTAAATTGCTGACAGTTCTGTAAAATAAACAAACAACTATTGAAATCATGAGGTGGGCGCGCGTATTCTATATATGTTGCATACACGTACATTATATTTTATAATGAGGAATGTTATATTAAATGCGCATGCTTAAATGTAAATGTAATTAAATCAGAACAACTGTACAACAAGTAATATGCAGTCTTGTACAATGAATTATACAAAGCTATTTACAACGTTATACAAAGGAATGTGCGTCACACGCGACGCGCAGGACGGCACCCTTTATCCACTGCTATTCGTTTATCGAGTCCTTGCTTAATTTAATGGCACTACCGAAATCAGATCGAAAGACACATCATAAACAAAGAAGTGTTACACCAGGTTAATATTTCGTATAAAATTTCCCTTCACACTACTAAATTAGTGTTCAATAAATCGGCTATTAATTTTAAAAGTGATAACAAATTACAATTCCATGTCAAATAATAATTCATTTTATAATTCTGCCTCAGTCGCGGTTCAAGTGGGATCCGGTGGAATAGACAGCTACGAATGTTAGGACGGTACACGGGCTGCGGTGTCGCGGTGTTTCGGTAGGCACCTGTACTTGGCGGTCTCGGCGCCGGGCGCGGCGGACACGGGGCGCAGGCCGACGGGACCGAGCGCGGCCCCGAGCGGCGGCGACAACGGCGAGGGGCCCCACTTGCGCGCGTACTCCTGCAGAGCGCCGCCTCCAAACTCGAGCGAGTCGCGCCGCGTCGCAACCGCACCGCCTGGAACAACATACCTCCGCACTCCACTCTCCGCTGTGCTCTCCGATCCTCCTCTCTCCGGGCTCATCTCTGTACACGGATATGTACAAATTTGAACGTCGTCTACGTGATTTGGTACTTTGCTATTTACATGTAATGTAGCTAGTTCATTTGAGAGCAGTTAAAATGAACGTAGTTTCAAAACGTAAGAATAAATTTAAAAAAATTTACATGTCGACGAATAGTATCCTAAAGTATCGAGTGCTATTATAAAGATATCTACGACTACCGAAAATTTCAAACTACAATATTTTTTTGGAATTGATAAAATATTTCAAAAACTACGTATCTAACAAAAAACAAACGCAGAGGTAATTAACGTTCGTCAGAAAAAAGTCACTGTTAGGATGCATTATTGAAAGAATTTTATTAAATGTCCTAAACTTCCATTTAAGCCGTTAATAAGCGAATATAAGTAAATTATGTACAAATTAAGACTTAAATTAGCATAAAAAATGTAAGGTTACTATAATACACATACAAGCTTTTATAATATCTTTAATATATTATGATAACTGTTAAAATGAATATTCGTAAGCTTACCAATCAATAATTCATAACATGGGTGTCGGAGTTTAGTTTACATTGAATAATGCACGGGAAAAAATATCTTTTACATGATAGTGACAAAATGTATATTTACGAAGTTAGTTTATTACAAAAGGGTTAGTATAATAAGCATATTCTGATAGTACTAGTGGAAATATATGAAGTTGAGGAATAAGAGTTAAACGGTTGTCTAGCATAGTCGTGATATCATAGGCGGGACGATAAAGACTTAAAAAAGGAGTATGTTCTTAAATAAATATATTAATAAAAACACTCGATAGAAGTAGATGAAGAATTTTAATTTTTCAAATAGAAACTATGGGAAATCGTCGTTTATAACTACATTGACTGCTGCCTACTGAAATAATTTTACTAAAAGGGTTAGAATTGCTGAAATTTAAAGAGCTTTAAAAATGGGATGGCATGAAAAAGGTTTATAAAAATAACTATCGGAATATGTTTTTTTATGGATTAATAATTCCTATAATCTATGGCATTTAACAAAATCAAACAGTTGTTTTTGTTGTCAAACAGATGTTGATTGCGATATCAACGAAGAAGAAGAAGAGCTTGTTTTTTTGAACCAATCAAAAGCCTCTCTTCCTTCCTATAATTTAGTGTTACGCTATCGACTACTAGAACATAAATTGTATTGTGGAAAATGAAAAGTAGATCAAATATCAAGAACAAAGTTTCAAACATAACCCGAAATTAAATATGACAGCAGTTGATTTACTAAAGTCGGTCTGTCATGAAGTCTCTATCATGTGTCTTTAAAACAGTGGGAAATAGAGATGTGCTATGTCAAAGAAAAAAAATTACGATTACTAATAAAAGTCAAAATATCAAATGTATCCTCGAAAGTAAAAAACCAATCGTAGGAAAAGTTCAACACGGCCATGATTGTTCCAGTTAAATATAGTTTGGGCAGTGAACTATCGAGAGATCGAGCAAACGCTTCATTTTTATGAAAATAATAGACTACAAAAGTAATAATAAAATTATTTTGCTATAATCCGCGATGGCGGATTATAGCAAAATAATTTTATTATTAATTTTGTATTATGGATCTCCGCAAAGTAACGCCTAATTCTATAAATTATTTAATAGACTACAATTTTGCAACACACCGTTCTTAATTACATATTGATTATCAAAATTAACGGATGTCATTTTGAATAGAGCGATTATTCTATTTGACTTAAATAAATGTTAACACTGAAATGTAATCTGTTTAATATACAGTTACTTTATTTTATAATAGTATTTTTTTAGTTTAAAAACAGAACTTGTGGCCATAGTACGTATTTATCACATAGATAAAATTAAACATCATTAAAAAAAAAGAATAGTATGCACACTATATTATTTCTGTATTGGATTGTCTTAAGACGAATTATCTACTAAAGTATCTAAATAAACTACCCTAAAAATTAGTTCCCATTATTTTCAATTTATACATTTAACTTAAAGTTTATATATTTCAATATACTCTCTGAAAGCAAATGGTTCCGAAAAAATACACAACTTTCAAAATAATCCCTACCGTTGTACATATACTTTAAATGTCAACTTCAATGAAATAGAGTAACTAAAAGCTAGAGGTGTGACCTACTCGTACCGTAGATGTTTTCAGCTCATCCGAAGATCTCAATCACCATTCAAGTTTAAGTGTACATCTTAAATTGCGTTATAAAATGATTTTTCAAATACATCAAAAATCTCGATTACAAAATCCAATACAAGTGCAACCGCAGCAGTGACGTGGTGTTATTGTTGTGTGATATGAGCATTGACATGTTTAATTGGCATAGTGGAAACTTTGGTTGTGACTTACCGGGTTGTGGTGGTTGTGGTTGCGGTTGTGCCGCCGCGGGAGGTGCGGGCGTGGCAGCGGGGTGCGTCGGCGCTGGCGGATACTGCCTTGGGGCCAACACACCTCCCGGGGAGACCAAACGGAGCGGCGTGCCATTTCGGCCACCCATTACTAGTGAGCTAGGGTCATAGTACGGAATCACGTACTGGCCCTGGCCGTTAACTTGTTGTTCTCCCTGTTGCGGAGTGAGGGGTCGGCGTGGCTGTTGGGCTTGCTGCTGTGCGGGTTGCGCAACCAGACCTGGATATACGCCCCAAGGCGCCGCTACGCCGTAGTACGGAGGGACGCCGGCTATCAGTGCGCTCATGTACGGCGTGCCCTCCTGGCCCGCGTTTATCACATAAGGGGCCTGTGTGAATGCCTGTTGCGCAGCCAATTGTTGTTGAAGCTGGAACTGTTGTTGTTGCTGTTGTTGGAGTAATTGAAGTTGGGCTGCCGCAGCCTGGCCACCGGCCGCCGCCGCTTGTTGTGACCGGAATAGCTGCTAAAACAAAAAGAGAAAGTCAGGTTAGATGAAATATTTAATTCTTTATAACAATATAACCCTTGAGAATATATTTTTTGCAGTACGTTTTAATGTAAAAAAGGAGTTTTTAATATTTGAATCATGCTTTTCATTTGTTTTATTAGAGTATTTTCTTTGTTATTAGAACATAAATCTATTTGTATTGGAATCCCGAACAATTTTTCTACAATACAAGTAAATACATCGCAAATATAAATACAAATAGTAAATAATTATTAAATAAATGGAGTATTAAGTAAGAATATAAAGCTATTTTAAAATTTATGATAAATATAAAGCTAAGTTTTAGATTATATCGTCCACACGGAACGTTATAATCTAAAACCAAGCAACTATATGTTTAATTAATAGAGGAATATATCGTTTCATTTTTTATCCGTGGTTGCAGCGCTCGAGGGCTGTTCGCCGCGAACCTCGCTAATTAACACAATCGTTTAAAAAGTTAATAACGAGCCACAGTGCTGTCCGACGCACATGTTGCTCTACCGGCTACCAAGCATACTTTTACAGTAGCAAAAAATGTTTATACGCTTAATGTTTAATGAGATATTCTAAACGACAACACTAGAACAATACATTATTTTGTTTCAAAACGTGAATGTTATGTAATTTATTCTAAATCTATATTTCCTACCAAAGTTTACCGATCGTAAATCAACACCATAATATTTATTCTGAATGGCACAAAGATATTTAAAATGAGGTGATTCAGAGTGTGTAATGCGAGTGTGATGTCACCGCAGTCGGGCGGCTTCCATCTACCTGTTGAGAGGAGATTAGTTGGCGTGGGTCCAGGGCGGGCGCGCACGCCACTACCGACACTGTACTATAAACACACTGACTGATACATCGAGATCATAGCATACTTCTAGTCGGTGCTCTTAATGCTAGCAGTACCTGCCACCTGCCCTGGCTTACCGCTCCATTTACAAACCAACTGTAGCCTTGGCACAAAATTTCGATAATATACGTGTGAATTGGAATTTTACTGTAAATCTTTTTACACTCACAAATATGTGTTTGAAACAGATGTTTTCTTATGCGCTAACAATGAATGTAAGATAAACTTTTGCCAAACGTTCGCTACGCTGAATACATTTAAATAATTCGTCCAATAACACCCTACGTGAAGAGATAGTAAGCTCGAAACAGATGCCAGCCATCACGGTAATTTTAATTACGGTGCTCCTTACATCCCAACGGCTCTTTCATTTTTCATTAGCTAATTGACACGAAATGATTATCTGAGGTCGAAACTCGGCGGGCGGGCAAATCTTAAAAGTCCCATTCGGTGGGGGATTCGCGTTTGATCTCCACGATGCGCGCCTTCTGCTTCTACGGCAATTTAATTCATCGAGGTGGTGTAATTGCGCGCGGGAGAGCACGTGCGCTAAGCTGGGCAACTTGACCGCAACAAAATTAACTTCTGCCGCTGGAAGGTGGCGGCGGCGCACCGTCTCGCATTCAATTAGACGTTCAGTAATCCGTCTGTGGCGAGCTTCGATACCAATTACGGGGTTATTAGTGACGGAGCGCTCGTGCACGTCTCTATCTGTTCACCCGATGCTTTGTTGTGCGCTTTACGAAATCAAAGCTTAACACGAGATCAAATTTTCTAAACACACTACTAACTAATTGTTTATGAATATTTTCAGTAGCCACGTTATTTCGTAAAATATCTAAATGAAATGCTTATTATTATACTACAACTTATGTATAAAGATATGATATTTTACTTATACTTCATCATTAATATTATTAAAAATTAAGGGATATATATTTTTGTCTTGGGGTCTTTCTTATCTCCAGATGATGTTTCGGTTTTAGGGCGAAAGGATAATTGAGATTGTGATACTGAATATATGCAGCGAAGTAGTGTAGTGCGGTGTTGGCGGTGCTGGTTTATAGTGCATGCGGTTTATTAATTCTGCATCCATGCGATATGAAGATGGGGGTGCACTCTACTTTTAGCATTATATAGATTTTGTCTTGTCGTGGATTATAGTAAAACAATATTATCATTAATTTTGTCACAGTTACTAATGAAGAGTACGGAAACCGCTCTTAAAACCATTCTAAGGAAAAACATTATATACGAAAATTAACGCTTAATCATAAACTGTCGTAATGTTCTTCATGAGTTTCAAAATAACAACCGGGCTGACCTACACGTAAGGTCATTAAGTAGATTACATAGCAAGGTCTATCTGTGGAAAATATTTAGATAACCCATTTGATGCAATAAACCGAGTACATTTTACTATAATCACTAACTGGAAACCAATATGGTTTGTATGGTATGGACAAAATCTAGTTTAATGTCACACTATTAAATAAAACTTATTCATTTTGAGAGATTTATTAGATTAAATGTCATTACCTCAAGAATTTTTTATATAATACGCAAGTCTACAAATCTGAGAAATATAAATTCATTTATTAATTTTTACTGGCACTTTTGTACATGGTTTTATGTAATTGATATCACATGTCTGTATATGGCTTTGCCCGTAAGCAAATAAATAAAACTATTCTAATATAATAGACATATTATTGTGCGAGACAGGCATTTAATTATTAATTATAATGACAACTAGATGCCTTGTCACGTAACAGGTGCCGAGTGGCCGCGTTCACTTGACGTCGGTGGCAATACAAACGGCGTTGGAAGGCATTTATTATTTACGCGGACGATGACGAGAGGACGTCGTAACGGCGCTCCCGCGAGGATCGTTCGCTCTAGGCGTCGGGCGTCAGCAAACAAATTACGCGACAAAGCAATCAATTACAACGACAAGAACGTAGCTGTGCCTCTCGAATCGAACGCTACGTCAACAAGAAGCTTTTAGCGGCGGCTACGAGGTGCTTCTACAGCTCACGAGCGCGATACCTGCGCATTTAACATCTTTTCAGCGTAATTGTTTACGGACAATAATGGAATATTTACTGAGAATAAAGGTGCCGTGCAGCTTAAAGAAAAACGTTTTCCAAGTTAGAGAATTAGATTGTTGATCGAATACAAAAGCTAATTTAGGGTGAATCGGAGTCGCCGGGGTCGGAAGTCCAACGAGATTACTGGGATACCCGCGGCTTGCGCTCAGTCGCTGTCGCCATGGTTGACGTATCTTGCTCTAACGAGTTTATCTGCCCCGCGGGCTGCCGCTACCTCGCCGACTCTCATCTCTCACGCTATCAGCGGCTAAATGTAATCAATTTCAACGTAATCATTTCGTTGACAATGTTATGAAACAAAAATTTATATAAGTATACGAGTATGGGCCTTTCATCTAAAGATATAGAATTTCGTCTGGAGAACTTTACGTTACTTCAAAATACAAGTTCAAAATTAAAAACGGATTTATAATACTAGCGTGAGCATGAATTATGATGCATTTTACTTTTATGTAAGATTAATAGTAGATAATGTTCTGAAAGACATGATATTGACTATATAACATTGTTTAAATATGAGTCGAAATTGGTATTTTGAAGTACTAAGGCAGTAGAAATTGTTCGCGTTTTTAATTACGCGATTTCATTGGGCAACTATTACTGCCTTAGCGAAAGAGCGCCTGTAGATTTTCATGAAAAGGTGGCAAAGGGCGAGGGCGGGCTCACGTTGGGCGGAGCGAAACCACGCCCACGTCACCCACGCCCTGTCAGAATTACAACTTTATATTTGTATTGACGAACACTTGCCATCACTTTTGAGTAAAGCCTTTAATAGATTTTCGTCTAATTTTCTGTAAAAAAAACTTCCAAGTAACTTTCTTATTAAATACTACTTTGCAGTATTTTATATTTCATTGAACTATTAGCATTACATATAATTGAGTGTAGATGAGTCTATTTATATAACTGAACCACAAGTTTATATTTAATTTTGTAATTCTTAAACATAATTAACTAGGTATCCTAAGCATTTTACAAGAGACAATATAACTATATTATTAAAATAGATTTCAATATTTTTATATTTTATATTATATATTAATATTTCCAACTAAAACAAATATAAGATTAATATAATTCTAAGAATTCATTATGAATCATAATATCAAATAAGCTTTTTATAACATGAATAATGTATCCACATTGACGGTTGATAAATTTGTTTTATTGGTAACGAAAGACATTAATAGACAAACAAGATAAGCACCATGTAACTAACTTTTACTAAAGAAATCAAACTAAAGCAAATGACTGATATTGCTATTCTCTAAATCGATTACTAAAATTCTGGTCTTACGAGTTGTCCACATTTTTAATTAAAATCTATTATATATTATATTTCTCCTAAAATTATTTCAAGATTTTAGAAAAGATAAATTCTAATGGGTACACTATTTCTTCATGACTTAACTTAACCTTAACTTATTTCGATTATACATTGTATAACCAAAACTTTCTTGTAAACTAAACTAGGAGTGAAACTAAACGAAATGGCATTTTTAGTTTAGTTCCACAGTAATTTACAGTTAGGTATAAATTTCTCTGAATAGAAATCAAGCGGTTTCAAATTGTTAATTGCATGTATCACTCGTTTCTACACGAAATAGCAATCTGATTTTTTAACGCCTTGGCAGAATTATATTCTCTTGCAATATTTCTATGACAGAGAAAATTCAAAGTACACTAAGCGATTCTAAGCTTTCTAAGGCTCATAGTCAGCAAGTAAACTTCGTTAAAAAAACCATCATTGGCTAAATTGCCAATGTTCGAAAACTTTATTCTGCAAGTACTTAAGGACTTAGTACTAATAATCTTGTGTAACTGCCGACCTAAATTGGATACTGCGACTAACCTCTTTCATAAAATCCATGGAAATAAAAAAAGAATAGGATGTGAAACCAATGAACCCATAGGGTAACTTATTTCGAGTACACTTTAAATTAGGCAAAAAGCAAATAGAATACTTAATACTACAGTTTTACATTTCAGTCAATTTCATAAATGCGCTTCTTTATTTTGTCCCTCCTTTATTGTCAGATATCATCACTACATATTATAAAACAAAGTCCATATTTCCGTATGTACGCATAAAACTTTCAAACTACGCAACCGATTTTGATGCGGTTTTTTTTAATAGATAGAGTGATTCAAAAGGAAGGTTTGTACGTATAATAAAATTCAATACGGAGTAGAGAAATACTGTAATTTTTGAGGTTTCTGTAAATAATTACATTTTTGTCCGCTTACATTGCAAACGCAGGCTAAACCCTACGAGATTTATCAAAATGATGTACTAAGTATTTGTACGCCTTGAAAAGGTCTACAGAAAAGTCCGCGATGGTATATGTCTATCTCTTATGGATAACCCACAAAAGCATTTTTTGTCATATACTTTTTACGAAAAATAATGCCTTATGTTCAAAGCATTTTTTATACAATACAACATTAATCCTTATGCAATTAAGTACCTTAAATAAATTGTTGATTTAATATAGGTCAATATGGCCGTTTACAGTATGTAATTTAAGTGAACATTTTCCGAGATATTACAGATTTAAAATGCCGTGAGGACGCCGCGCTTCACCCTATAGCACTTCGAATCTTTTAAGAGTTTGTTTAAAGACATTCTGTAATTAATTGTAAAAATAAAATACATAGGTAAAATGTAAAAGTAAATAAGTAAAAATGTACTATATGAGTTTAGATATTCCAAAGATAGCAGGCAATCGTCTTGGTATAGGGTGAGGAAATTGTTTTTCTCCAAATTTAACGCTTGCGGGCCACGGGCAGTAATGAATAAATCAAAACTACTGGATCGATTTTAATCATTTTTTTACACTGAGTGACATGGGATATATATGTTATACCCGTGCGAAGCATGGGCAGGCCGCTAGTTTACTATAAGAATGATCAATACATAATGTCCATAACATGACAATTTAAATATTCAGCACTAATAAATACCTCGATTTCAAACGAATTCGTCATTTAAAACTGATTATAGTTTTACTTTACAGAATGCAGCTGGCGACCCAAGCTACGCTTTGGTATGGTTCAATCTAGAATTTACACTATAAAGTATAAAAAAATTTAGAGTATAAAGAAATCAGAATTTTGGGTAAAATACATGGTCTATTTTAAATGTTTAGCGAAACCAAACATACTTAAGTTTAATTTAAAGCTTTATGTTTAAAATTTTTGCAGAATGTACAAGGTCTCGATAAGATTGTACAAAATTTTAAATTCCATTATCTCTTAAAGGTTAAATATCGAAAATGTATTTATTAATACATTCCAATGCGCGAAAATTAACATGTTCATGACAAATTTCAAGTCTTGATCTTCAGTGGTATACGTTAACGGCTGTTGTCGGTTTGTTTGTGTATTTGTTTGTAGTTTTTATAGGTACTTATTGGTAAACATTTCATCGCACTTCAAATGTTTGTAATGAAATGACCAACATATATTTGATTCCTCCTTTACAGGCATAAAGAAATTTAAAGGAGTAATATGTATACATAATTTTAGGGATTAAAACAATTATACTTTGAAAAGATCAACCGACGAGTATTGCTGGCTCGATCGATTCGATCGATCAATTTTCTTAAACCGTAAGTGTTTTTTAAATTTATGTTGCTTTAATCAGTATAGCGTAATAATTTTATCATCACTTTTGTTGTATGAAGTTCTGGGAACTAACACCTACTTCAGTTAATTACGGTAAGTATTGCCTATATAAATATTTACGTTTAGAAGAAATTCCTTCGTTATAAGATTTATCGGTAGGTACATAATCTGATCGTACGCCGTGTGGTATCCGGCTGAGTAGAATAGACCAACCTCATTTCTTACCAAGGTGTCGTTTTTTTTTTAAGGGCTTGTTCAATTATGAACATGCCGCCCTTAACATAACACTTTACAAAATGCTACCGCAAAATGCAAGGTGTCGTTGAAGGCGACTAAGGTAAGTTGACCCGCCGTGTGGTATCCGGTTTAGTAAAAAGACCACCCCCTTTCTTACCAAGGTGTCGTAAAATACGACTAAGGTAAGTTCACGTCAGGCAGGCGGCCGGTCGTAAAAACGCAGCCAAATCATGTGACAGCATGTTTATAACATGTTGTGCCGACCCCACTTAGAGTGGGATAAAGGCAGGAAAATGATGATGACATAATCTGATCGTAAAACTGATAATTTGCGAAGACCAGCTCTAAAAGAATCTCTTAAATCCATTTCTAAAATATTAAACAACTGATTTTCAAAGAAGTTGTTTAGTACTTTAGAAATGGACAAAATGCGATTTTACAATGACCATCAGTTCATCGCTTCCGTCTTCGTCACTCAGTTAGGCGACACGCTACAGTGACATCTAGAGTGAGGAAGAAGTATACCTCTGCAATAGTGCTACGAAACCGATAACCCATTTTTTGTTTAAATGATCCAAATTTTCTGCAAATGCAACTCAGTCACGTAAAATTGTGTAACGATCCAATTTAAAATTGTGTTACATTGCTTGCGTAGGTACTAGCTATTTCCTAAAACATTTGTTAAGAAATTGAATATTTGGACAAAACCAACAACAGACAGTTCAAGAATGCAAAAATCAGTCAAGAAATATACGATTGAATGTTTAGATGAATACAAAGTATACAAATGAAATTTTAGGAAATAAAATGTAAATGTATTATAATAATAATATATAATTATATTTCATTTATTTTTTATTAAAAAGTAAGTAAAGAAATTGAGACTAGCTTATAATTATATAATTTACTAACAATCGCTAGCAGCTCCGCCCGCGTGCAAAAAATTTAAACCGTAATATAATAAACCGTAGTATTTTGAAATCAAGAAAAATGGGTTAATTTTAAAAGCTAGACATAAGCTGTCGCGGACTTTTATTCAGAACTTTTAGAGGGGAACAATTTTGTAATACATTATTTTTGAAAACTTTCACCATTTACTTTTAGCGCACCCAAGGAAAGCTTTAAATTCTGTCGTTTACGTAATATTTTTTATTACTGCTCCTCTCCTATTTTCTTAGCGTGATGTTATATAGCATATAGCCTTCTTACATAAATGGACTATTTTACACTCAAAGAATTTTTCAAATAGGTCCTGAAATTAGCGCGTTCAAAAAGTCAAACTAACAAACTCTTCCAACTTTATATATTTGTATAGATAAAAAAGGCGTCATTTGCGGCATTCCATAATACAAAAGTAATGAAAGAATAATTTTCCTATAATATTCTATATAAATTTTATATAATATCCTAGATGATAGCAGAATAATTCTATCATTATTTTTATTAATATATTGCAGCTGTTCAAAGACCTCCACTCTTATTGAAGAAGAAGGATACAAGGTTTAAAATCATCACGCTACTCGTGATATTTCAGGTTACACATAGCCTATAAGCATATAGCTAAACATTTTCCCTACGATATTTTATTATCTATTATCTCACTGTAAAGTAAATGTAGCCTAAATGAGGGACTTGAAATCTAAACCTTTTCAATAAGGCCCAAGTGTTTAAAGGCATCACGGTAGTAGGTACGGTATTATTAAATTTCATATACTGTATCAATCAAACCTATAAACAACATTACAAATTACATAAACAACATTATAAATTACATTACATCTAATGAGTTTTTGTATTTATCGACGGCGACGGTTGTTGAGCTAATTAAGACAAATTTGTAATGATAGGTACATAAATAGTCTATATATAAAGTCAGCTGCAGTATTAATCGGCCACATTGGTAGAAGAAGGTTGCGGTTGGTGGTCCGGGTGCGGCCGGACGAAGCTTTTATCAAAATTAGCAGGCGCGCCCGCGCCGCGGCGCACCCCGCTCATAAAACACCACCGTCATCGCCGCATCGACGACTTGGGAGCCACACCTAGCTGTCGCACCCTTATAACTCACCCTCCCGCCCGTTATACTGAGAATAACATATTTTACTAGACACTTGCACGTATAACCAAATTGGCAAGAGAAACAACACAAAGCGGCCACGTCCGACATCATTTTTCACCCACTTTAAGTCCTAAATGGCTATCATAGGGATAAACACGGTCGGCAGAGATTTAAGAGGCTCTAACGGAACCGACGAACTGGAATATAGTAAAAGGCAGCGTTTTGAGGAATGTTGGATTTATGAGGATTATTCAGTCACGTCTTCCATTTCCTTCTATAATGGCATGTGTTTGTTTTACAAATAGAAGTATATATCGCAGAGTACTCTAAAATTTCATACGTTTTTAGAGAAAGTGTTATTGTTTATTTTGTAAGACTTGAATTTGTTCTAAATTTATTTTGAGATGAACTGAATGGTAATGGTTGTAAATCGTTGGCCACAGTACTTCTGTGGCACAATAAGTTGGTCAAGCGGCCGAGGTGAGGACACAGGCACTGCTATAGCCGCACGTTAACTGTAATCTGTATGCGTCGTCGCTCTACGAAACGTTATCTGTGTCTACATTTATATTTTATTTTTATAAACATAGTATGAAGTCCTACAACAAAGAACTATGAGTTTTTAAAAGAATTTCTAATAAAATGTACCCGATGCAAAACATGAGTTTTTTAAGCATTACTCGC
Source organism: Morpho helenor (assembly GCA_029227775.1). Taxonomy (NCBI): domain Eukaryota; kingdom Metazoa; phylum Arthropoda; class Insecta; order Lepidoptera; family Nymphalidae; genus Morpho; species Morpho helenor. Next base: position 4,885,219 of record JARGCU010000008.1, read on the forward strand.
TTTTGTACGTAATAAATCATCAATACGGAGTGTGACGAAGAAATATGTAAAACTTACATGACATATTATATATATATACACATAAGCGATTTTAAAATTGGCTAGTACATGATCATAACATTGATTAAAAAAAAGTTGTGAGAATCTGGGAATAAGTAAGGGCTGTTTGTCTAGAGAGAGTTAATACCAAATCGAGACTTTACGTTGCGCAGACGAGTTCAGAGTAATATACCTATAAAATAATGAATAAGATAAGATGATTCAGCAACGTATTTGCATAAAGTAGGTAAATACCGGTCGAGAACTAAAATAATGAACTGATAAATCATCCAATGTTTTGAAATTTACCTTCCGATTCATAAATAGTTTATTTTTAGTAACCAGTTGAAAACCAGCACTAATGTGTGCATTAATAAGAGTATTACTTAACTACCTTTGTTAAAACAAAAGTAATAATGATTTTATTATTACTTTTGTATTATGGATCTCCGCAAAGTAACGCCTAATTCTATAAACTACCTTTGTTAATACTCAATACTCAATAATTGTGCACTTTTGATTACAAAAGTGCACAATTATTGAGTATTTTGTTAAATGAACATAATTTATTTAAGTATTAACATTAACACGTTAATGTTAACCTATAATTAAACGATAATAAAAATAAGTAGCAACACCTTGGATTGGTGTCATCGCATCAGCCAAATACCTAGCTATTACGAAAAATAAAAGCGAATCAAGTTTTACTGAAGAATAACAGGATAAACAAGTTTGATACTTACACCTATAAAGATAGAGGATTGGGTTTGTTAAAAAAACGCCGGATCTACACGAAATTAAAATTGTGGTAACACTTACAAATTTTAGGGTCATAAAAATGATATTATGTATACATGCAAGCTGTACCCACGACTTCGATTGAGTCAACTTAACGTATAAATACCCTGGATTTTTTATATCATTTATTCGTGTTCCCAATGAAAATCGGCATTTTTTTGGGTTTCCCAGTTCTCGTGAGAACTCCTTAATAATAAAAAATTATGAGAAATGCTACTGTTGTCTAAGAATTTCAAGTCAATCCATATACTACTTTTCAAGTTTGTCGGCCAAACATAAAAATAGGTATCGTGCTAGCCTATTAATTGTCGGCTACAGAAAATCTCGTACTTTTATAGGCGAAAGATTGGAAGCTTACAGTAAAAATGAGAAAAAGCACTAAAATTTCACTACAGTCGATTCGGATGAATGAAAGATTTAAAAATCCGTAAAAAACATCCTTTATACATTCCCAAACCAATGAAATATTCATTTTTAATTATAAACAAAATTTAATATCTAATCTCAAAGTACAGTCCATATTAATTTGTTATTTATATTTAATTACAATCTGAGAAACACAGAAGGAACAAGAACTCGACGATTCAATTTCATCGTCTACTTATATCAAAATAAATATAAAAAATAATATAAGGACCCGTTTTATTGATATTTTTAGATATTTATAGGTATGTAATATATAATATATAAATACACAATGTGTAAGTAGATAAGTTATGTAACATAAAATGCAACTTAAATAGATTTATAGCATATTTTTGCAACATATTCGTTTCGGCAAATGTTAGTAGGTCGCGGACTAGTGCAACACTGCAAGAAAACGGAAGCTACTTCCTTATCTATTTTTATGTACCTACTACATTTTCGCGCCCTCCTAATTTTAGATATACTTGAAAACGGCAAAAACGCTACCTCGTAGAAAAAGAAGGAAGTGAAACATTAAGGATGCAGAGGTGGTGAAAATATGAATATATTAAACGGTAATACGAGCAAAGTAATCACACGCACGCAAGAAAACGTTACTACACCGTATACCAGTAAGAAATATTATTTGTAAAACCAATAATTCACGTACGTACACTTTAATTTGGCTTCATTTACACAACAATAAATTTTAAGGGAAATTGTAGGATTTTGATATATTCATTCGAAGTAATGGTTTTGTTTTAAGATGTACTATAAATGCAGTAAAATATCAATCAAATACACTTTTAGAAGATAGGAAAACGCCAATTTCTTGTCATAAAGGCTTTATTGAAATATTAGTAGACAGTATATCTATTTATAATGTATTGAACTAGATAGTATTCGGAACTATCTAGTTCTCAATACTAAATCGCCAGAAGTTGAAATTGTTATAATAATAGTATGAAACCGCCATTTTTTTTCTATTCTTCTTAACCCAAACAATTAATAAGAATATTTTAAATTATAATAAATTAAAAAGCAGAAAGCGTTAAATTAATGATCTGCTTTCTAAGTACTTTCGCGAGTGTACTTGTTTTATTCGGTAAGTTAGCATAAATAATTAATTAAACATAAGCATAATTTGTTGCATTATTGTAATTTATCATGAACTAAGGTATTTATGTTCTATTAAATTAAAATAACGTGGAATGATTGAATTGAGCGGAGTATTAAAATAAAAATAAAGATTAAACGAATAATATTCCACTAATCTTTAATTATAAATCTAATTTATATGAATATTTTTTATTTATTGATGAATCTATATGAAAGGCTAAGAGAGCTAAGGATAAATATTCCGTAGAAAGAAAAGCGAGACTTAACCTTATCCGAACACCGAAGAAATAAGATGAAAGAAAGCTTCTTAAAATTTCACCTTTCCACTCAGATATCCCAGAAATCTGACTCAATCCCCGTGGCATTTATAAATTTCAATACAAATTATACTTAGACTATTAGAACACAATAAGACGAATTAAAATATTTATTAACGACAGAGTTTGAAGGATATATTGAGATCTAAAAAATAATTAGTAACCTCGCAAAAACTTAGCGCAAAGATAATTACATTTACAGTAATAAATTTCCTTGCAATGTCTATATTAAATCCGTTAGAAGTAGGTAGGTACAACGACCTCTAACGGTATTATGATCTCAATTCGATAATTTTTCGTTTGCGTGGGTTTTAGGTTTTACCACTCAAGAACATTATTTCAACTTACGTGTTGATTTTGCTAATCCTAAATTATGCTAATTTTGCAACTGGACAGTTGATAATATAGACACCTATGAGGGTCTTAAAAACGTCGACAGTGAGATGGTCGAGGTGAATGTACGCACAAAGTGTGCCACGGGCCGGAGAAATACTTCGGAATGGATACCGTTAGTGGAACGCGGTCAGGCCGGCAGCGGTACCGGTGTTCGTGTCCACAACATTGCCACTTAATCGCTTTCGATTCAATATACTGGAAAGTTACAAGTAATAGAGAAGATTTATAAATCTGTAAAGTTGATATAAATTTATATAAGTGTATCACTCAAGACTTTAAGTTATATGAAGGTTCGCCTAACACTACGTTAGTAACTCGTTTGAGCGTAGTAATCGGAGCGTTTCTAATATCCACGCTTTGACTCGGTTTCACCGCACGCTTCTTGCCTTCGTTCTTATTTATTCGTTTTGCGAAATCGTTTGAAATCTTATACCATTCAAGCGAGTTATCGAGACTTTTAGATTCTCATGAAACTTCACACGGATTTCTTGCAATCATAGAGTTACCACCTATTGAATTCCCCCCTATTATAGTCGATCGATCGTTGTTGTCTTTCAAAAAAATAAAAAGACCGTGTAAACAATGCTGTTACTTAAACACAAAGAAGATAAAAATTCAATTGAATATTAAAGTATATGGATCAAAGTGTCGTGATAATGAGAGTGTGAAAGCGGTCAGATGAATATTTTTCATAGTAATTGCTGTAGGTGCAGCAGGCAAGGTGTGAAGCACAGCGGCGCGCCGTGGTGCGGGTGGTGTGCGGCGGGCGCAACAATTTGCATCACAAATGCGGGTGGAGGCCGCGATGCGTCCCAATGCCCTACGCCCGCGTCCGCGCCACCGCCGAGCGCGGGTTCCACCCTGATCAGACAATATCACAATCAACGTCGCGTGGCCGGTTTTTGGCCTTTATGCGATTGTCGATTGTGGTTCGCCATAATCGCTGCTAAGATTTATATCCATACTGTTTTAAATATTAACATTTTATAATCAAAATATCATAGACGAGGTTATATTTTAAACAGTCAACAATCAAAAATATTGTAATAAAAGAACAACCTTTTTCATAAAACCTATAGTCTAAAATGGCCGTTTGTTCTCGAAGTGAAAAGGTAATGCAAGTAAAAGCAGCCGAGTTGAGAAGCGATGAATTAATAACGAACTTCTCCCGCGACGCGTGATGACGGCCAACAAGAGTAGCGCATTAGACGCCAACACTGAATTTCACCAAAATCTCTTCGTAATTATCGCTCTTTATTTTTTCCCTAATTTTTATTCAAAAATAGAATAATACATAACTTATTACTTTAACTTGACAGGAACGACCGCTCAATTGTTTGTAAAGAATAAAAATTATACAATGATATAACGTCGCCGTCTTTAAGATTAAAAATGGTTTAAACTTCGTGAAAATTACTATATTTTTCAAAAACAAATGTAGAATATTTGTTAAATTCTAGATTTCTCTGTGAAATATGACGCCTATATGCGGTAAACGATAAATCACTGGCGAATTTATATCTTACAAATTCTCCAAACCTTCGTACCTTCCATGTTTTATCTAAACGGACAAAAAACTTGTAGCACAATTAAATTCACTTTGAACCACACAATTCTATAGCAAATATCTGGGATTTGTGCAAAATGCCTATGTGTATTGTACCAAAGTGTACCAAAGAAAAATAAGCAAAGGGACTAAACGAAATAGTAGTATGGTATTAAAAATTTTGTACTTCACTACATGTATATTTAGCTATTTGAAAATATACACTAAACGTATAGATTTGATAATTTTACTGTAATAGGTACAAGTCCTGTAGCAAATCGTAGGTGTGTCAAATTAGAAGGTAAGAAAGGGGTTACAAGATGGGTTCAATATTGAAATAAATCTCACGTGGAACGACTTGGTTGAAAATTACCCAGTGGCGTAAGGCCGACGGTATGGGTGGGAAAGCGGCTCTTAATTAAATCAAGTGACACGTCTCGTACGTAGCTTCAATCACACGACCTCAATAAAGCCGTGTGCCCGACGGATCTATCTGCGCCTTCCATGCCAGCCACCAAGACAATTGGGTTTCTAATATTATGAACATTTCACATGCGGAAACATGGTACTTGTGACAATAAATGATTAATTAATAGTAATTAGATGTATTATACACTAAACTCTGTACTAGCACTGAACAAGAATATTATATTTATATAGATAACTTTATGAACTTCTGCCCGCAGCAGGCACTCGTCTCCACACATTCATATGTATATAAAAATTTGATCGATTTAGGCTTGAGAGAAAACTCACTAAATAAACATTTTTGAACGTTTAGTATTAATATGAATTATGTTTAATATAGTTGTTATTATTAGTAACTTTGTCTGTTGTAATCAAATTAAGAAGATTCATTTTAAATAAAAAAAAGATAAAATTATTTAGTTTTCAGCGACAGAAAAAAAAAATACTCTATCTAATCTATGTAGTATTTCAATTTAGGGGGCACTGTGTTTATTTAAGGTGTTTTTTCTATCGACTCGCAGTTGAAGCAGAATCAAAACGCTATGAAATAAGTTTTGGATTCTTTTAGGGTTACCTACTTTTATAATCAATCGGAACTTAACGAGAACATAATATGCATGACATAAACAGCTTCCTCTACTTCGATCTATCTGAAAACGGTGTTCTAGTAACACTATTTTTCCATGCATTTTTAATTTTAATTCCCTACTAAGGTACACTATTCATCAACACATGTTAAAATCAAATAACATCGCCAGAGAGTTATATTATGAATAATAAGAGCAAAACTGTCTCGTTGTTTAGCTACCACACCTTCAAATGATTGATATACCAAAAAACGTTAAAATTTCACCGTAATGTGAAACTTACGTTACGTTTAGCATGTCTGTACGCGATAATCAGGAGCCCTTGTTCAATATCCTTTAATTAAAACAATTTTTTTTTACCTGTGCTATCTATTTATCACATTATAAATTAAGAGAGAATTTGAATCTGAAGACGGATAGATATAGTCGTATACCTTAAACAGTCGTATACTTTTCAATAACTATTATTAAACAGCCAATCATATATTTAGTATAAAGACCTCAGGTCTTAAGCGTAGTAATAAGAAATTAGCTTAAGTCTGAATTAACTGTAAGTCTTCCTCGGCAAATCGTTGACATTCGGCTTAAATATAGCTCCATGTACAATCACAAAATCGATTAAGATATTAATTCAGGTTTTTTTAACGCGATTTCCAATCGATTTATTTTTAATATATAAGAGTATATTCTACTATACTGGTGATGAAATATCTTATAGATTTTAAAGATTATACTAGCAATTTTAAATTGATCTAAAACAAAACAATGAAAACCATTTAAATTTTTATTGCAATAAGCCGCCAACACACGATTTTTTACAATATCGAAATAAAATAAAAAAAATTCAATTAAGCTACAGTATGGATCTACAAATTTATAATTTTGTAGATGACATTAACTTTATTACAAAAAGTTATATATCACGTTTGACCAACGTACATGTAATATCAAATACCACATATCATAAACATATACTTGCGTTTTATACCGCAAATATATTTTACGAAAGTTAACTTTAATAAGCTCCCGTCTATGCGAACCCACGCCTTGCCTACCAAGTCACATTTCACGACTAATTTCACCAAAGGAACAAGGTTCTGCAAACAGGATTTTGAAGAAAGTAAATCATATTGTAATGAAATTTCAGTAGAACGTACTCATTTATCGTTTAGGTTTTGTCGTGGCAAGTTTTAATAACGAGCAGGTAAATATTTCGGCTTTCATATTTACAGTAAATTATCGTGAGGCAGGCCGGTAACAATGAATACGAAGTGGGCTACAAGGCGGGCGGGTCGGGAACAACTTGTGCAGTGGATTCACTGATCGCTCTCATTATTTCCATAACGAGCCCACGACAACCGGTCTGCAGTGTGCGCTCCCGGACTCCCGGTAACGGCAATTAATTAACGAACTAAACGGTTTGGTGTTTTACATTGTGATGTTTACGCAACTCTCTAGCGATAATGTCGCCAGCATCGGACGCGGCTACCTTCGCTTCGCATTAATTAATAAAATATTATTAACCCGACCCACCGCGCTAAAAAATTAAAACACTCATTATTGAGCTCGTTATAAAGTTCAGTGCATACAGATTGCTTATTTGCACAAGAAATAGTTATAAGCGTTGTCAATTAAACGAAGTAAGTAATCACAATGCATTTGAAGCTAGTCCATTAGTGATAATTAAAGATAAATACACACAAAGTATTTTCGTAGCTATAGTATAAATATACATACGGAGGGAAAAAGGAAAAATGAGTGCGCAATAAAACGAATGGAACACAAATTTACTGTTTTAAGGGCTCGTGAATCAATTTGCTCGTAATGTTGGAAGCACATCATGATACTTTAGAATATTAGTACATTTATACCTTGCATAGCCTTCTCCACTAGTCAACTAAATATAAGTTTCATGAAAGTATGCAAGGGACAACGATTAAATCTAAAGCTTACCTTTTCTTTAACTCAGATATTTTAAACAACGCGAGTATATACCTAGAATATTCAATACGAAAAATTGCCGAACGCAATTCAGCTGGGCAACTTTCGTGAATTTCTAAAAGATATTTTGTATTTTATTTGTGTATATACACTAAAAAGTTTCTTACTACCTACAGTTCTGAAAAGCGGTCGTAGTTATAAGCCTCACTAAAGATTATGATATGAGACCGAATTTAGGAATTATGAGATCGGTAGAACATTAAGAGCCACGGATACAACTTAAAACATTGCTAACGTGAAGTGGCTTGGTGTAAAGAACGTATTTTAAACTAATATTAGGATTCCAAGGTATGTAAATGTTGACTCTACTACATTGTGTGATGCAATGTTGCTGAGCCCTTGGCAGGTGGCACCAGGACTAAGTATATTTTTGGGTGAACTTATTCAAGAGCAGGTCTCTTGAATAAGTAAATGCTGTATCACTAGAAAAAGCAAATACATATTCCAGACCATTCTTAATCGACGTACCGGAATCAACTTTGCGAAGTGCTCTTTATATGTTGGCATGTCGTAACAGCTGGCAATCGTTGTTACTTAAATTAGTTAACAATGACACATATTGCTGGCAAACAAACAGAGAGGAATCCTAAATAGACCGAATGCTATTCTTGATTTACCGTCACACCGGTGAGCGAGCGTCTACTGATTCACGTTCACCTCAAGAATGAGAATGACAGACACATGCATGCGAGCACACGTCTCTATTTAGGCAACTTTCGCAATCGTGACTTTCAATTCGACAACAGGTTTTAATTATATCGTCTATATCGTTAGTATCAATAAATTACCATCTAAATTGCTAATCGCAGAATGGACACTAGAACACGAGACTAAGATTACGGGTTAACAGTATATAAAAACTGGTTATTAGATGCGTAGAGCAGCAGCAGGCTCGCGTTTAAGAGGCGCGCACGCGCATCGAGAACTGTTGCGTGTTGCGTAACAACAACCGCGTCTCTTCAGGACGTTGATCTCGCGCTTGAACTTGAATGTATAGATTTTTTTTTATGATATAACTCAGGTCCATAAACAAACTTTGATTGTTATCTGACATTTTGTAATTACAATTCAAGTCCTTACTGTCGGCGTGATGAAGGTAAGTAGATACTATAAATATTAAAGTCTCGGGTGGAGAGCAGTCGCGACACGAGTATTATCCGCAGGAAAATAATTTTCCAGCACGTCAGTGTACCAAACGCTGCCCGGAAATTATAGGAAATTGCAAGAGAAAATGAATCCGACGGTTTGAGAGGTCCGGCAGAAACGAGCGTAAGCTTACTTAACAGGAAAGGCATTTAGATTTTGATACAAACTGTATCTCTTTATTTTTGAATATGTCGTCGTAGTTACATTTACATAAATTAATTATTTGTATTTTAAAATTCATTTAAGTGGTTTTATTTTCGTTATAGATCCCCATCAAAGATTAAAACGTAAAATAAAGATTGATCGCAGTAAAAAAATTAGACCGAGAGTACTTAACCGCATGTATTAGTACCACCAGATGACTTCACTATAAAAATCAATGTCATATAACTAACTACTAAACATAACAATTATTATAATCTAATAAACACGTGTGCATTACGTAAAAGTCATTAACTCATGTATATATCATTATAAATTGATACAGTGCAAATAAGTAGCAGCATTAGCAGTTTTATTAAGTCAAACACGCACGATAAGATGTCATTTTTGCACGTTACGTGATTATTCAAGTGTGTAGATATAAAGAATGCGCAAACTGGTATAAACTGAAAAAGAACAGAAAAATAAAAGAGCTCTCCATCAATCACACGAACAGAGCCCGTGCTTCCGGAGCCAGGTTGGTCGAGCGAAACATTTCTTTGAATAATGAATATACAGGTGGGTTAGGTATCGTGTACCCCGTAACTGGACGTGATATATGCCGTCGTTGGCCGCATGCATAATTTCACTTATTTTATGTGGTTAATTGTCGAAAATGACCGCATGTGAAATATATTACGACGTTCCGACGCCAAAACAGCTAGGTGGCCGCTAATGTATTCTACGGCCCGGGCGCTCCGCCTTCGCCTTCCCGGGGTCTGTGTGGTGCTGTGGTATATGTAATACGGCAACAATATGCCGGTTCCGCATTATACATACGTTTAAAGTTGACACAAGTTTTATGCAAATCACGCTTGGCCATAATGTGATAGCCCTTTTACCACTTGTCGTAATACCATTATATCAGACCAATAAGGCTTTTTTGAAATTACTCAAACTCATATGTGTTTATAAATATTAACATATATCCATATTATAATGAATTAGTTCTTATTAAGGCATGAGAGCAATACAAAACATATTACACCGGACTACCTCTGTCCTGCACAGATCTACTGAATAGGAAATTCACACTAATGCAGAATGTGAAAACGAATGTTGTCACGCTCATATTGAAAAACCGATTAATGATGGTAATTAGCAAAAATTGACCTTTGCGAAAAAAACAGAATCCATAATAATTAATCTGGCTTAGACTAATACAGTATATTATTAGAGTATATTTGAACCTTTGGATGTGGATAAGCAAAGTACTGTATTCGTATTAAAAATTAGAGGGTGAACAAATTTGTAATATCTATAAATGCAACAATTTTAAAGTAATTAAAATTCAAGCTAAAACCTAGATTTTGGTGTATTTGAATACATTATAATTATTAATTATAAATAATTTTAAATCATCTATTTGTACTTCATTTTCAAAAAATTGCACCTAATGAGAATATAAATCTTATAATGCTGATGGTGGAAGGAATCGGATTTTCAAACAGTATTTACATTTATAACGATCTTATACATAAATAGAAATCTCTATTTTGCATAAACGCGCTAGGTAAATGGTAGAGAAATTTTATAAATTCGCGGGTGTAAAGCGGTGGATGTAGCTGAAGTGCATTGCGCACAATCGCAGCAAGTCGCGTTTACAATACCGCTGCATTACAATTTTTCAAAGCAGACACAGGCGACAGGGCATAACAAAAGAGCTAGGAAGGCGCAAATAAATGAGCGCTGCGGCAAGCGAGCGGGCCAGGGCGTGCGGCAACTACGGCTCGTCGGCCCTAATATCTAATGTTTAAAAGCTAGGTCTCGAGATACCATTGTTTTCTTCAAAGACTAAATAAGTTTCACTGCATATTATGTCTTTTAGTAAAATATGTAAGATAGTTCATGGAATGCCATAGTACAAAATTAATAGTAATAGTAGTAAATCATTTTGCTGTAATCCGGTATAAAATAAATTTTGTCGAGAATATAACTTGGTGATGTTGCTATTAAGGTAAATCTCAGTTACCGTAAAGATTCAAAATTTAACCGATATATATTTTGCTGAATATTTAAAAGAAGCCGACATGAATAACTTTCGAAATACAAAGGGCGAAGTCAATTCGAGTAATGCAACTTTTGGTCTTTGGTACATACGAACTCTCGAAAAGCTCGGGTAGGACGGTTCGGGAAGGTGTATCTCTACATTTAGCGCGATTTCAGGTCGTAGAAATGAATACGTGTTAGATCGGGTAGTGCGATACGGCAGCGTGCGGACTGCTGGTCAACGCGTAAAGTCGGCAAAGGAATCTAATCTATTAAAATATCCGTAATAGCCGTGAATATCTTAACAAGTCCAAAACGTACACTTTTAGCCATAAATAGGTTTTTTTGTATACCGCTGGGCAAGTATACGTTTAAGAGAGTGATTTAAATATGCGATATAAAAGACTTTTCTACTTTAACGAAATATTCACCATATTAATTTAGCGAATCCCCAATGCCTAATAAAAAAATATATAAGTTCATAAGTCGACTTACCAACATATTCACGCCTAGTAGTACGGATATAAAATAGAAAATATGTATTTTCTTTTCACTCTGAAATGATTGGACCGATAATAATAGCCTATTATCGAGGATTATATAAATTATATAAATCCGTGGATCTTAGTACTCTTCGACATTGTACTAGACTGCTATGACAAAATGTAACTTATCTAGTGAATTATATTTAGAAAAGATGAATCGTCGCGAGTTTCTTTCTCGCTGGTTTCTTCTCGGTAGGAGCAATTTTCCCACTCAGCAGTAGAGTTGACGATTTGAAAGAACTTGTTGACAAGTTTACTTGGTTGGATAAAGGATATTTTGAGATGGAGTTTTATATTAAATTTTTAGACAATCTTTAGATACTTTAGACACCGGATCATCCTGTAAAGTTTTAAAACTGTAAATGATAGTTTTGTTTTAAAAGGAAGACAAAACCAGACTGAGTCACAGCAACGAGCCGCTAGTGCATCTATAAAACGTATCTCAAGGCGATTTGAAAAAAAAATGTCGTTACTTAAAGTAAACAACCTTAAAAATTCAACTGTGCGGAATTAAACGTGGAAGTTGAGTAACCTTTGAAGCAAATTATTTTGTACAGTTATGGTTTTTGTATATGAATGAGTCATTATACAATAGCAAGTAAGTTTCATCATTACTTACATATATACATGCTGTATCGTGAAACCCAAGATACCCATCCTCCTGCCCTTACCCCACTTAAGTGGTGTCGACACAACATGTTTAAACATGTTGTCACATGATTTGGCTACGTATTTTACGACCGCCCGCTTGCCTGACGTCAACTTACCGTAGTCGCATTATGCGACACCTGGCTAAGAAAAAGGGTTGTCTATTCTACTTTCGCATTTATTTATTAGTATGGATTTAATTTATTTAATTATATTTACGTTAAGATAAACAGAGTTTTAAACTCTATTAATAAATCAAACGTGTAAAATTGCAAAATCAGTCTATATTCTTATTTGATGTTTATAATATACAACCTCCAGAAGACTGTAACGTCTTGACCCAAAAAAATAAAAAGTGATTATTATAATCATGAATTAATATAATATTTTCATTATATTTTATATAAAGATATATATTTATAATAAACGTAATTTCAACATCCCCTATAATTGTATATACTAATTGTTATGTAAAAATAAACAGCTATCAAACATTGTTTTTTTTTGCGCTCTAAATAAAAAAAACCTAAGGTCGTTAATTCATTCTGTTTTTCCTTATCCAATCATACTCAAGGGAATGTGATAATTACTATTACTTACTGAGAATATAAAACGATTATCATAACAAAGACTATACATATAGTAAAATCATAATTAAGAAAGTTTGTTTGTTTACTGTACTTCTTTATGTTGTAAAATGGTAATAATTAATGTGATTTAGTTTAGAGCTAGTTAAAGGGTTAAAGATCGTCATGAACTCATTTTGGAAGATAGAGAAAAAAATAGAAATATTATGTTAGGACTGAAAATTAAGAAGCTGAAATTGCGGGCAGAATTAGCTTGATTATAAATAAGTAAAATATGTTTTTAAATTCTCAATATTTGGTAAGGATGTATACGGATGTATAAGAGATTTATATTAAAATTAAATATCTTTGGGGGGCTTTTGTTCCGATGAAATCAGAAAATTAATACAAATACACTTATAATAATGGTTCAGGTATATAGTAATAGTTTCGCTTATCGTTAAGTCAATAGTTTCGCTTTAATACTTTTTGCTAAAAATTTTCATGATGGAAATAATGAAAGTCTGTAATTTCATATAAAAACATTAAAATGAACTATAGGGAATGAATAATTATATTTAAAAATGAGACTTTTTTTTATAAATATCAACTATTTATATGAAAATAGTTTCACGTATAGCAAATAAAAGAAAATTGTACCGATAGCTTCAAGTAGTATAAAATAGACGCTGACTTGTTTACAATTTTCTCTTATTTTTCATAAATTAGTTTGGTAAACTTAATGGAATGTGCAAAAACAACCTCATTACATAGTCAAGTTATATTATGATTCGAAATCAGGTAACAGCAACAGGTAAAATACATTCAATATATAAAATAACAATTAAATTAGCATAAACGATTGGAAAACTTCCATCTAAATCATTAGTAGTCGACATTGTTGTATTAAAGAGATAACTTTATTTTCACTTAGTATACAATGTCGTATATTTTATTACTAATTATTAGAGAATTCGTAACCAATAACAAAAACAATAAAACTTGTTATTTTATTATGTATGTGTGAATTATATTGTGTTAACTTTAATTTAAAGTTGTTAAGAAAGGAAGCAGAAGTATTTATCTGTTTAATACAGAATGGGAACGTTATAAAAACGCCAAAAAAAGAAACTCATTTAAAAGTTAGCTTTCCGCTCACTTTTCTGACAAAAACATCACCACGACTTACAATTTGTAATTTGAGATCCTTCCCGGCGGTAGCGGCGGCGGTGACCGAAGTGGTCACCGGGGACAACCACTGGTGCAAGTTTATGTAACGTTTGGGTAAAAGTTTTAGGGATACATCCGCCTGTGCATAGGCCCGTTCGAGGCACGCAGCGGCGGCACCGTCCAGCGCGAGAGCCGGCTCGAGCAGCGCACCGCCACCCTCGAGTACCACCATTATCGCTAGGGTTCTATGTCACTAGGGTATCGGAAACCACCACATGTAATTTCACTTCACAAAATACGTTCGCGAGATAGATCTACATGTCTGTCGCTCGGCACGTGTCACTTGGTCGGCGAGAGTCGCGGAACTGGCGCGGCGCTCACCTGCCCGGCCGCCGCGCGCGCCCCCTCGCGCCGCCCACCGGCTCGTCAACAAACACCGCCGCTGCAGCGGCCGCCGCTCGCCACGGGCCGTGACATGTATCCACTGCGCGACAGCCGGCACCACTTTCATCAAACTTTCTCGGACATAACCACTATCGATACACCACTGATCTACATTACTTACTTCGAGTAATAATATATTATAATTTTATTAAATTATAAATCAAACAGACTCATATCAATTTTAATTACAACAGTGTTTTTTTTATTCTTCTCCCACGCCTGAACGGAGCAACTAATTGATTTCAGTATATAAGTTGTATTTTAAGGGCTGACGAGACGCTACTATTTGTCTTGGTAGTGAAATTTACGTTGCCGAAATTACCGCGCAGACCCTTAGTAACCCGTAGTGACCCTTAATAAGATTATAATATACATGTTGTACCGATCAGCTATGGAGGTTCTAAGATTGGTGACCTAAAACCTGATCAGATCGTATCTATTTGAGATACATCAGTAAAAAAAGAAGATTTATGTAGTAAGAAAAGTGAATGCACTCTACTATATTCACTATATTCGAGTTAGATGTATATGTAAATACATTTAACCAATTACATCTGATGAAGCAAAACGAATGGTAAATTAAATGAATCATTCCAAGGTGTAACGGCACGAGGCATCAACGGTTGCCACGTGACCGTTTTCTATAGCCTTCCTTTCTGAATAAATCAATCCATTTCGTCTCAATAACCAACAAACTTCTAAACAATTTACGAACTCCGTATAATAATTCACGATCCTGTCGAAACGTTATGCATTAAATTTTCAGGTCCAATTGCGAACAAATAATTATAAATAAGTTATACTGGCGTTAATTTCAATTGACGTTCGTACAACTTGAAGTAAACTATATAAAAATAAAAAAATATCATAGATACTGATTCGAACCCAAATCCAATTTATAAGAATGTCCTCAGGAGACATATGCTGAAACAATGTAAAAGTTGTGAAATGTGTTTTCCACTCAGAGTTTTGGACAGTTTTTGCAGCTTGAGCATAAACAATAATTGTTCTGATAAAATATGGGGTTATGATCATGTTAATTGATATTCCAGGCAAATTTTATTTTTTTGTATATTTGTTTAGTATTCATCTAGATTAAACCTGTTTTTATTTTCTATTTGTGTTAATTGAAAGAGTCTAAACGTAAACTAACAGTATGTTAATGATACAAAATATTTGTGTAAAACTTTACTTTAATAAAACTACTAAATGTCTCCCTAAAAAGCAATTGTCTTGTTTGTAGTTTAAAGGTCCATACAATCATTTTTGGAGAGAATCAAAATCAATTCAGAATATTAGGTTACACAAATATTGCCTAGAAATTCTCAAGATATTTTGCTTCGACAATTTTTTTATGAGTAAAACTCTACATTTGCTTGGAAATTGCACTCTTAAGCAGCTTGTAAGGGTCTAGAGATCTCACTGCATGATTATTACAGGATTTCCGTGAAAGTTTGGCAGCATGTTTTAAAACATCTATTTTACTTTTATACATTTAATAAGAGGAAATAATTTAATCGGCAAATAATATAACTTGCTTTTCTAATGCCAAGTAAAGCTAAAGCTAAGTAGAATAGTACCACCCTCATTTCTTACCGAGGTGTCGTAAAAGGCGACTTAGGTAAGTCGGCCCGCCGTGTGGTATTATCCGGCTGAGTAGAATAGAACACCCTCATTTCTTACCGAGGTGTCGTAAAAGTCGACTAAGGTAAGTTGACCCACCGTGTGGTATCCGGTTTAGTAGAATAGACCACCCTCCTTTTTACCGAGGTGTCGTAAAATACGACTACGGTAAGTTGACGTCAGGTAGGCGGCCGGTCGTAAAAACGCAGCCAAATCATGTTACAGTATGTTTATAACATGTTGCTCCGACCCCAATTAGAATGGGGTAAGGTCAGGAGGATATATAATATTTCTAATGCCAAGATTGATTAAAAAGGTGAAAAACAAATAGCTTAGTATATAAAACTACATGTGAACGTAGTAAAATTAATTAGCTATCAAGAATTGTATTAATAGACGCAAGACAATGCCACCCCTACCGTCGTAGTCAGCGACCTAATGTTCCACAGCACGCGACTGCCTCGCACACCGCCCTCTGACACCCGCTATATTATTTGCATATAATATTTTTTTATAGCTTTAACAAGAATATGAAGAGACGCCATGGGGTGGAATTTAACGAAACATGGCAAATCAATGTCTATCAAAAGGATTGTCAGTTGATTGATTTAAATAAAATAAGTTCCTAAAATGATATTTGCAAGTCATCACACGCTTTTCGGGAAGGAAAGAACCGTGAGGAAAAAATACATATCTCATGAGACATGGGAATTGTAGGAATACGTGTAACCTACCACTCCGCATTGGAGTAGCGTTGTGGGACTAAGCTCCAACCCTTATTAAAAAGGAGAGAGGAGGTCTATTGCTTAGCAGTGAGATAGTATGAGGTCGTCAATTTAATATAAATTTCATCATCCTCCTGCCCTTATCCCACTTTAAGTGGAGTCGGCACAACATGTTATAAACATGCTGTCACATGATTTGGCTGCGTTTTTACGACCCGCCGCCTGCCTGACGTCAACTTACGCCTGAATAGAATAGTACCACCCTCATTTCTTACCGAGGTGTCGTCAAAGGCGACTAGGGTAAGTCGAACCGCCGTGTGGTATCCGGCTGAATAGAATAGACCACCCTTCATTTCTTACCGAGGTGTCGTAAAAGGCGACTAAGTTAAGTAGACCCACCGTGTGGTATCCGGTTTAGTAGAATAGACCACCCTCTTTCTTGCCGAGGTGTCGTAAAATACGACAGAGGTAAGTTGACGTCAGGCAGGCGGCCGGTCGTAAAAATGCAGCCAAATCATGTGACTACCTCACTTACGAGTGGAATAAGGACAGGAAGATGATGAGGGACTTTAGAAATTGTATTGTAAATGATACTGTAAAAGTTAAACTGCGTTGCAGATATGCCCGCCCGCCTCCGAAATGTGTCCATCAATTTACTTATTTTCAAACAAAACGAGTCCAACTTAATTTAAGCACAAGGTCAAGCTACGTGCGGAGCTGGCATAGACCTAAATCAAGAAATGATTACCCTGAAACCTGTAGTCTTACTAACATACCTAAAATATTGTTTATTCAGAAGTTCTATGAATTAATTACATTAACTGCAAAGTTCACGTGCAGTTCGCGGGCATATTTGAGTAAACGTGATTGACTATATTAGAATTAACTTACAACGTTAATACGGTATAAATAGAATTAGAATTCATGTTTCAGAAACTTCAGGCATCCCTAACTTATAGAGCTTACTCAATATATTGAAGGGATTAGTGTAGCCAATTGTTTTATATAAAAGATAGAAAAATAAATCAATTTTTTTCATAATGATACGGAGATTTATAATATGTAAATTTACATATTAAGCGTTTCGCTATTCAGCAGTAGCAATAACTTATTTAAAAAAAAGAACGTCTCATCTATTATTCAAGAAATTCAAAAGATTTTAGGAAGCGGTCTGTTTCAAGAGTCCACCTGTCTTTTTGCCGAACGTAATTAACTTTCTTTCCCACGGCAATGTCAAGCGGAGCATTATAAATGAACTTTGCAGGTCTATTTTTGAAATTTTTATAAAAAAAATATATGCAAACACACTTTGCACAATTGTTTTGTTTCAAATGTACACCGCGATATAACACAAGAATTCCTTAAAGGGTCGCGAGTTATGTTATATTTAAAATAAATAGGTAATTACGTCATTTATACTAAAATTATAAAATCAAAACTCTTCCTGACTTTTACAGCCGACCTGCTGGAGAAATATCTTAGTGGCCACCATATAAATTCCCGTGTTAACTGTACGATAAAAAAAGCTTGTGTAAGGTACTACTAATGGCCGAAAGTATATTAACATATATCGCAGTCAATGGCTCCATTCGGTCATGACAGCTAAATATATAATAACCTCAAGACATACTTTTGTTGGTTTATAATAATGCCATGAAACTTTTTGAATAAAAAAAAACTTTTTAATCGATGGAAGCGGACAGTTAAAAAGGACCTAACAGCTACGTTAACTGTTCTGAGGTCCACCTTTATCAAGATGGTGGGGTCTATTACCAACGTTTTCAAGTGCCGGATCGCCATTTCAAAACAATGGATTGGACGGATTCACTTTAGAATGCTATCACTATCGCTAAAAACATTTTCACGTTTAAATGAATGGTTAAACAACTTGTACTGTATCAACGAGCTCTTAGGTCGTGCTAGATAGTTAGTCTTTGATAATAAATAAAACGTATTGGATGTGTCCGAATAATTTAACACAGTCCCGTAATTCATACATGACACCAGACCGGACACTCAAACAGAAATGTATCAGTGCTCAATTATTCACACAACGCGGCTCCAGCCGCCACATCATCCGCTTGCTACCAAATTAAAAGTAAATAACGAAATGAAAACAAGCGCGCCCGCGCCGCGAGGGACTCGCAAACCTTTTACCGTTGTCGAGCAAACAGATACAGCTAAACACACTATCATTTTATCGGCTATCTATTTGCGAAAACCGATAAAATCGCTGAAACAGTACTTTCCGCAAATCAACAAAAAAGCCTAGCTGTAATACCTAAAATACTGAAATCCGATTCCATTTCTACAGTTATAAAAATTCCGTCATTTGATATCAGTTTAAAATTTAATGTCATTTAAAATTCAAGTTTTGTCTATGTTGACTTTGTTAGTATGACATAGAATAAGGGTTTTGGCGTTGTTACAAGTGACAATAGAACAAGCAATATCAATTCGATATCCAGTTGGATATCGAATATAACGATATTGGTAGTTCTATTTCATCATAATCATTGAGCCATTTACCTACATCCTCTACGTGCTACGAGGTAGCACTTTAAATCAACGATCCCGATTTCATTACTAATATCTAATAATTGATCGTTAAGCTTAGTTAACATTTAGTCTATACCTATGACACTGGATCATCTCTAAAGGAATGCAAGAGGTCAGACGGCATTTGTTTCGTGTAAACTGGTTGCGTGTCACATATGGATAAATAACGGAAACATGCTAGGTCGAAGGAGTAATTTAAAATTCAACTATAATATAAAATATAAACATCGCACTAAAAGGCTACTAAATTGGTAGTCTGAACTATTGTTAAAACAAACAAACAACGCCAAGACCTACAAGCGCTACTCCCAGCCCAGAGCAATTTTGAAGAACAATGAACCGGAATGAATGGTGGTGCGAAGAAAAAGTCTATTTACATCATATGCACATTTTCTACTGTAATTGAAAAATGCACGGTTCAAAAATTCCATGAAATATTCTGATTGGACGAAATATTGGTGATATATTAATGACGAAATATTAATTAACCATGTATTAGAAATTAGTATGAGTGCAATTACCGTATCTTAATAATTTTATGTTTATATGATAATCAAACACATCTAATATTTAACCTTGGTATCCAAATTTATAAGGTAAACTAAGCATTAAAGAGCTTGCATCTCAAACCTTGCTCTAAATCTTTTCTAATATTATAAATGCGAAAGTCTGTCTGTCTGTTCCGTTTTCACGGCCAATCCGCTGAACCAATATCGATGAAATTTGGCACAATTATTCCTTATACACCGAGGTAACATATAGAGGTACAAAAACGCCATCTATAATAAACATATGGAAGTTTTTTTTATTTACGCGGTGTCAAAATCAAGTCAAATCTGATGACGTTTAAAATGTATGAATTAGTAGTTAAGCGTTTGATGATTTATTGTAGATGCTTTCTATTATGATATTCCAATGAGGGAGGCATATTCATTTTTGAACAAGTCCTCTATAAATAAAATAAGATTTGACGAAAATTGTCACTCGGTTACACACAGTTTTGAAATATAATACGAGAATTGCAAATAACGTTTTCTTTTTAAATATATAATAAAAGTAACTATAGAAGTATATTATTACTCACAACAATACTATAATCGACAACAACATAATATATAAAATACAATAATTTATAGAATGAGGCGTTACTTTGCGAAGATCCATAATACAAAAGTAATGATAAATTTTGTTTGCTATAATCCGCGATGATAGCAAAAAGTTTTTATCATATTTATATAAAATACAACTAAGAAAAAAAATATGTTAACATTTATTTAAAAAAAATAGTAAAACAGCATGAAATACATTGTCGCATCATTAGTGACAACATCAGGTAAGCGTTGCGTAAAGGTAAGACAGTAACGAGCGGCCGCAGTCATCATGGGGTACGAGAGTAGCCCCTCACAACGAAATTTGTCACAAAGCAAAGTATGTCAGGGGTTATGTATCATTATTGTGACGTGTATGGCGGAAACACTCACTGGTAAATGTCAATTGTAAGTTGGATAGCTAAATATATTGCAAATTGGAATGTTACTATTTCAAGGCCCCCAGCTTAGCACTTGCAATTTTGTTTAGCAAAGAGACTCTAGTCTTGAAAGTCCTGTAAAAGTGGTCACAATCGATGAATAACAAAACTCTACTTAGTAGAGAAGAGGACTCATAACCCAGAAAAGTTGAGTTGAGAGACTCTAAGTGGTCCCGAAAGAAAGATTAAAACTTTTCTGTGTGTATGTGCGATTGTCCTTATACTGGTCCAAAGTTTTTTCGTATCTGAGTCTAATTACAATATAATCAACATGAAAAAGAATATTTTAAGATTCAGCATGACTTAATACTTGTGCTTTTTAGCGAACAATGTTGAATGTTCAAAATAATGACGAGGAATGATGTCAACTTTTTAGCATACTAATACTTTATGCAGTATACTACTTTTACTATAGTCTAACAAATTTCAAAGCATCTAAACATGTTTAATATTGTCAGGTTTTTTGATATACACAAAATTTCTACTGATTTAACGGACATACAAAATTTATTATAAATTCTAACGACAAAGATAGTTGACAAAAACAAACGAGATAGTAATGTGTCAAAAGACCAGATCTTGACCTTCATCGAACTGACCCCGACGCGAAATCTAATATTGTAAACCCGTTTTTATGCATGCATATTCAATATAGCTTCAAGTTTTAGATGTTTAACATAATTCCTCTTATTTAGATAAGCATAAATTTTACTTACTGTCCATATTAATACAATAGCCAAACTATATTTTTTCTCGTGGCAATAATTGAAGGCCTGCAGATAGAACAATGTGATTTTATGTCAGTAACGAAGCCAATGCAGTTCATCTGCATCTGTCTTGGGCAGAAACTAATTAACTATACGAAGAGATAGTTATATATTGACAAAGAAAAGAATAGTAACAGGAAGAGTAAAATATGTTGTTTATGATATATGCATAAGCAATACGTATTAAAATATTTGAAACTTTAAATCTTAGAATACAATTTATGAAATGAAAAGATGAAACACAGCGGATTATTGCAAAAATGCAAAAAAAGATAATTATAACGCTACCGAACCAACTGTTACCGTTACCGAGTGGGAAGGATGAGTGCCGAAACATCGTCAGAGCTAAAATCTAATCTAACAAAACTTGATAAATCATAAAAGTCTATTAGAGAATAAAATCAACCCTGCAAAGGATCTTGGTATTTCAAGTACCTGTAAGCTGATACCTTTTACTCAGGTATTTATAATATAAAAGTAAATATAGGGCTGTCTAGAAGCATCTTTATATACAAATATTGCATTAGGTGCCTTTTATACTGAAATTAAAATATTCTCATGTCACCCTGAGTTTGACGAACTAAAATAAGATAAAGAAGGATCAGAAGGTCCATAATAAAATAAACATCGAAATCAAATGAATATTCGTATAATTATTTATAGAGTACTTACACAAATTATTAGTTAGCTATAATTTCTGCAAATGACCAATTGTTACTCAAGTTTGAAAATAATATACAAATATTATGTTACAATAATACATTAATTATTATGATGTGTTGCAGGAAGCGGCAATAGACAAGTCCAAGACTAGCTATCTGCTACTACAACTTAGGTTGAACGGCCGAAGGAGCATCAGAGCGTGGCGCGTACGCTTCTCTTCACACTTACCGATTCCCTCACTTACAAGTACTTGTGAATGCACAAATATAATATATAAACCATAACGAAATAAATTTAACGATTTAGGAAAATTTATGCATAAGTCCTAAGTCACAAGAAGTAAACAATAGAAATACTGTATACTAATATCACCCTAATGGATTCTCATTTAACAACAATAAAGTTCATTGTATGAGAGCTGTAATGAAGGCAGTTTTAACAGATTATTGTGACAAAGCATTTTAAGTACAATAAACCGGTCGAATTCAAAGAACAATTACCAGAGTCAAAGCAGGTATCTTGGAAAAGCGCGACGAGATGTAACAAATCGCTAACGCAACAAAAGAGGTTTTCTCGCGGCCATTACGACGGAATGCACAGGAGAAACAGGCGTCGGTCGGAGCGTCGAGGGTGGCGCGATTAGCGTATGCGGTATAGTGTAGAGGGCGGCGGCCTCGCACCCGACTCTCCCTAGGGAACTGCCCAATTTACGATTGCCGCAAAGAATATCTTCGATGTGGCGTTTTTGCGACTCGCTAGTGACCACCGAAATTAGTTTAACATATTGAAATTGAATCTTTATAATTTTTAACCCGAACGGATATTACTCGCGCCTGAAAGAACTTGTAATATAAATTTCTTTATTGGGAGTAGCATCTGAAGTGGAAGATAGGGCGGCGAGAGAACCGTAATAAGGGCTACCATAAAATGTTACATTAGGTAACGGCGGCTTCTGGGGCGGCTATAAATATCTCCGTTCGGAAGTACGGCCAGTGTCCCGCGGGAGGACGACACATCGCAGCCAGTTGGCGTCCGAGAACGTGTTGCACGAATAAAAACATCTCACCTCACGTGTTTTGCTCCTCCACTCGTATCTGCCTCCACCAATCAATATTACTTAGCAATAACATCGTGCTCTCATATCGAGGACATCTTTACTTTATATCTATACGGCAGCACTTATAATTTATATTACTTGTCACAAACGGTTTATTTTTAAAGGTTGGTAACATTATCGTCGTAGATAATCTTGCAACAAATTTACTTATAACGGAATCAATCACCCATGAACAAAGTAATTTTAAGTGAAGAAAATCCAAATAAATACAATCATAAAACACTGATTGTATTAATCAAATTAAATTTTCTCGGATTTTCCATTTTATTAGCAATTATATAGAGGAAAGGAAATTATCTTTAACTATTTGAGACAATTAAACTTGAGTTGGAAAAATGAAAACAGATGAAGTTAGTATACCAGTAACGTGGCTTTCGCGAGAGAAACGCCCGAAGTTTCACTTGCCGGTCGATAGTGAAACCAAGTTTTGAACTGTTGTATCGAACAGGCGTAAAATTATTATTTTATTGACTTAGTAAAGCATATTGACATAATAAAACTTTGTTTTAGTAACATATTTGTAAATGCTCAACCTTAAAGTAGGTTTATGAAGACATAATATTAATATTAATGGATACTAAGTAATTTAATCGAAACATAAATGTAACATATGTGTAATATTATTTCTTAAATATGTTACCGAATTGGAAATACAGCAGTACAAACCTATTAATGACTAAAACTCAACAAGACGGCCATAGTTTTGTTTCAACCTATATCACAAAAATCACAAACACGAACAGACTGCTGTATTGTAACGCGTAATATAGTGATAGTGCTATCTACCCTTTGTATTAAATCGATAATTTGAGAAAAATAAGCTTAAATAAGTACGATATCAAAAGAGTTGAAACTAGACAATTCGTATAATATTTTACACAGTAACGAGTATAAAACTAGACAAAATATCTACATTTTCATAACGCTAATAATGATAATACTATTATTTGTTTTATGTCAATAAAGTTATAGTTAATTTAAGTCTAAATAATTTCTATGAATTAAAAAAATAATGAAAGTGGAATTCAAAGTTTAACTTATTTGAATTTTACTTACTTCACAGGATTATTATTCTCTGTTTGAAATAAGTTAAGTTAATAAAATAATTAGCGAATGGACAGTTTTGTTAAAATCAACACAGGTTACAACTTGAATAAGTCAAAATCATCAAATCACCTCAGTAAACGAAAGGCGAACAAACAACGGGGGACCCACAAATTGCTTGCGTTATTAGAGCAGACCTTAAAAGTTTAGAGCGAGCTTGGTTTACAGAGGTAAGCTTGAGTTAGGGTAAGTGAGTTTGTTTTCATAGTAATGTCAACAGCACGTGGTCGGTTATGAGTACTGCGTCAAAGTAGTATGTAACAATGGAACTGATATAATATGCAAACGCTCCAAAGCAAAAGCATATAAGTTAATGCTATATGGTTTACAAGACTTTATATCAAAAATTACGATGATTGACCGCATCTATCCCACTGTTGGGCATAGGGCCCCACCTGTCTCAGTTTGAAGAGAGTAATTAGAGCTAAGGACAATCACGCTGCTTTAATATTTCTATAATTCTCCAGAGATATGCAGGTTGTCCTCACGATGTATTAAAAAGTGTAAACGATATAAAGCGTATATTAAAATTTAATTACAAGTTAGACACATAAGTTTAAAAGAAAAACTTATAGTTGCCTGCCCAGGGTTCGAACCAGAGATCCCCTCCAAAGTCACACTGCCTCACCGCTGGACTACTACACTACTTCATGTAACAACATAATACTTTTTAAAATACATTTTTAAATAAATGCATTTTTCTTGATAGCAAATTATAAGATAAATTCTAGCTAATTAATACTTCTGTTCTTATAATAATATAGTGTAGTATCAACACTAAGGTAAACAACATGAAAATGCAAAAGATTTCATGTCGAACAGCGACTAATAAGATCCAAAGAGTTCAATGCGACGTTGCAGACCATATATTTTGTACACTGTATACGGTCCCCAGCGGTGCAATACGCGTTGCTGCACGTCCGTCAAATGTCACTATCAATTACCAATGGAGCTCAGCCCCGCTGCCGTCCTACTACATCGACGATAAGGTTATTAAACTGTCGATCTGACTCATATTTGGGAAATACAGCGTATTCCAAATACAATGTTCGATTTACGATTTATCCATATAATTAAAATCATAGAAGCTTGCCATTCTGCGTAAATCATTAAATGTTTTTTTTCTATATTGTATACGTTATGTCAAAACTATCTTTATAAAAAAATTATGATATCTTTCTGATATCTGTTGTAAAACTATCAAAGTTCAAAAGAACGAGTTTTACTATAACTACGCGTAGTGATGATGTTTTTCTCGTTGTAGACAAGTAAGACAAACAGTGTAACGTCTATAACTAGATTATAACTAGGTTGTATTATGGATATAGAGTATCAATTGAATTTTTTTACAATAACTTTGCACCGCGGACGAACCACCGAGGCACAACTCGTATTAAATACAAGGATAATAGCCGTTTGAAATGGTTATATAATAAGTTTGTAATTGTCGTAAGGCTTCAGTTAAAATAGGAAAATAATTAAGTTTATTCTTGTTCTCATAACGTCAGACGGACTAACTCGACTCGGCTGAATAACAATCTGCGAGTCGGGTAAACGAATTTTAAATAAAAAGCGGGAGGGCGAGGGCCGAGCGACCGAGGCGGTCCGAAGTTTTGTCATTGTTTCTATATTCCGCGGGGCAATTAGCGGAAGTCGGACGCGGCCGCGGCGCAATTCTTCGTGCCCAATCAAATTACTGGCTCTACGCTTTTCACCCCCCAAACGAATCATTAAACCATTTCAATTGCTGTCGCAACATCAACACTTCAATTAATGGTCCCAAAAAATCGAGTTAAATAATGACTTTATATGCGGTAAAGTAATGTTTGCTTTTCTACTAGTTACGTGGTCCAATATGATGGGTACAATAAATGAAGTCTAATGTTAGATCGTTATATTTACATAAATAATTTATAAAAGAAAATGACAACAAAATATTATTCCATAAAGTAAATCTACATTGTAATTTCTATACTGGAAAGAGTCTGTTTTTTCAGATGTGTAAATACTTTGATATGTACAGGTTCTTTTTATTATCAATTGCATTCCATGTAGATTAGCTTTTTAAGGGCTTTTATTTAGTGTGATGGTGGATTCTTGCAAGTTAAATTTAACCTACTTCCCAGTGTCCGATTAAGCTATTAAGTATTTTACATACTGGTCCATTCCCGGACGTGAAATTTTGTAAAAAGCTTACATTTCTAAAAAGCTTACATTTCTTAAAAGCTTTTCTTATGTAAAACCTATTGACTTATATTATAAAAGTTGTCGGTTTAAAATCTTGATTTAACTTCAAAGGTTTATGAATCTTTCTGACAAGAGTGATAACCTCTACTTTGCCGACAACAAAGAAAATTGTATATAAACAAGATTTCGCGATGTTTCACGATGCGTGTTTGTAATTTACATGGAAATATTAGTGTAGAGATCTGTTACATAATGTTTTTAACCATATAGTGAAGACTAAATATTTTCTATGAAAATTGATATCCATACCAATATTATGAAATGCGTAAGTCTGTCTGTCTGTTTTGCTTTTAGAGCTAAACCGGTGAAGCAATATCGATGAAATTTGGTACGATTGAAGCTCATGTACCGGACAAATAAATTTGATTAAAATATATTACTGTGGGTATTTTGTTATTTAGGTTAATGCGAACGAAGTCAGGTATACACCTAGTAATATACAATATATAGTTGTTTCAAGAAAATCTTCTATTGTACAAAATGTCTATCATTAATTTATTTCAACAATTGATATGAATACTTCTATAGCAAATATAACATCAGTATTTATTTTTATGTAAAAGTTACGTTACTACGACCAATTAGCACGGAACATAGTTGTATTTTGGACAGACAAACAAGCATAAGGTGTGCAGGGTAATTACCGCATCGTTCGGGTACGGAGAGCGGCGACGTCGCCGGCGCTCACGGCGCCCGGTAATTACCAGCTGTAGGGGGCGCGGGAGATCTCCTGTCAAAGCATCGCGTGCAGAGCGTCCAACGCCCGTATTAAACGCTAGCGAAGAACCCGTGCCCCATCTGATAACATGCAATCAATTTCGCAATCTACATGCTTTTACGTCGGCACCGCCCCTGGACTGACGTCACGTCCGATAAATTCATAGTGCCAGCGAACTTCTGGTACCGTAATTCAGTATTAGTTCAAAAAATCTCAATCTGAATAAAATGTCTAAACAGAATTGAAAATAAAATCATTTAAAAAACATTTTTTCTATCCAAATCTCGCGTAACCATTGACGAAACTACGGTGCGAACATAAGTCACGCGATCGTTTTGTAACACACCTTTTTCTTTCTTCCAGTTTTATAGAACAGATAAGTTTAAAAAGCTTGCATGTCTTTACTACATCGACGCCCTTGTCGTGACAAGTGGTGTAACCCCCGTATCCTAAAATCGAAGAAAATGCTTTTAAATGAAGTGAACTTTTGTAACGCCACATCGCCGCGGGTAATTTATTGCTCAGACGATTGCTTCTTTTTCACAATAAAATCAACATCTAGATCACGTATTCTAAAAGCAAAACTTGTCAGTATATTCGTGAAAATGCAAAAGTATCATTCTCTTATTACAATATACATACACGAGAACGTATTTCAGAGTAAGGCTATGAATACAAAAAGTACAAGGCGCATCGCGAAAGACAAGAAAAGCTCTTTGCAAGTGGCGAAATCCTCACAAGTCAATTTGGCATTATGAAGTAATGGAGAGTAACGAGCAAGATTTACGAGAATCGGCATGCGGCGGCGGCGGCCGGAGCGCGGCGCGTGCCTTCGCGGGCCACAAGCCACGACTGTCGGGCGTCGGCCCGCGGGCGCTCTCAATTACAAGCAGGCGTGCCCGTGGGAATTCTCTTTGCTTTCCGACGGACCCGACCACTAATCTTTTAGTCTTACCGGCTTTCGAGAGCATCGTTAGATTCAGTAACAAATTTAAATTCGAGCCACCTACATCTTTGCCTTTGAAAGCCCTAAAATAATTTATGCTGTTTGTTACAATAATAGATATACAGATAGTAGTATTTAAAAGACATAAACTTTATAATGATATTATACTAG
Source organism: Morpho helenor (assembly GCA_029227775.1). Taxonomy (NCBI): domain Eukaryota; kingdom Metazoa; phylum Arthropoda; class Insecta; order Lepidoptera; family Nymphalidae; genus Morpho; species Morpho helenor. Next base: position 4,913,772 of record JARGCU010000008.1, read on the forward strand.
AGGTACCCGTGACTTTGTTTCCACCAACTTTGGCTTCTTCAGAACTCTCAAGGTTTTTTCCCTGTTCCCGAAAGAAAAACGAGAATTTTTATATCCTATATGTGTTACCCCGGAGTCCAAGCTATCATTTCATCATTCTCGTGCCCTTATCCCACTCTAAGTGGGGTCGGCACAACATGTTATAAACATGCTGTCACATGATTTGGCTGCGTTATTACGACCGGCTACCTGCCTGACGTCAACTTTCCTTAGTTGTATTTTACACCTCGGTAAGAAATATGGTTGGTCTATTTTACTACCCGGAGTCTAAGCTATATTTGTGAAAAATTTTAAAAATATTGGTCGAGCTTAACTGTGAAAGCGTTATAAGCTTTCGCATTAATAATGTTAAGTATGGATAAAAAACACAATATAAATTTATTCACTCACGATTGAAGCAATCTATATCTAAAATAATAATAAAAAAACGCTGTTAAATGATTCATTGGACGAATTGGTGTTTGTAAGGGCGATCAGGTCGAGTGGCGCGTTTTAATTTGCGCGACACACAAGTGGATGTGATGCGCGCTGCGGCTGTAGCGGCGACGCGTCGAGTGTCCTACTAATTGCAACGTCACGCTATCCTCAACAAGCTCACGATGTTACGCCCAATCATCAAACATGCACCGATTCACGTTCACTACTCGAGTTTCAATTCGTTTAAAGTTCAAAGCAAAAGCTCACATAAATAACGACCATATTTCACAAATTTGCGACACCGCGACAAATTTCACCCAAAGGACCTGAACTGATAAGCCTGACCAACCGTAATCATATCGGTAAAAACATTAATTAAGCCTCGTAGCAATACAAATGTGAAACGGAAACGGTAGCTAATTATATTGTTCTTATGAATGAGTTGTTACGCACCGATTTAAAATGTAACAACGGGATTGTCTGAAGTAATTTCTGAAGAAACAAATGAAACTGCTCCCCTCGCGCTACAGAACGCTTTGCTAACCGCGCGGCCCAAGTAATCGGATAATAAAAAGGGCAAACGCGGTAAATATAAGATGAGGAAGACAGTTTTACGAGCAGTACCTAATTAAGTGGTGAACCAAACAAAAAGAAGAAAACGTTTACGGCGAAATAGACGGCCCTTTACGCAGGTGTTAGATATGTAGTTTAACGTTTCATTAAAAATATAAAACTATATAGTAGGCACTGTTGTCACTATTACAAGGTTATAACTTATATTTGAGTAACGTCATAAGTTCACATAATCTTAATAAAAAATATTGAACGGGAGAGTCGTGAAATTATCAAATAATCAGTGCGTTGAATAGCGAAGGCGGGCGGGCGATGCGCGAGAGGCGGATATTTTGGGCGCGCAGGTAGATCGGTGCGCGGAATTCGACCTCACCTGAGCGCGTCTGATTCACAGATGCTAAATCAGTGCGCTCCCGCATATTTATAAACACGTGGATGATTTCTACTCACTAGTTCTTGGCACTAATGTTATAAATGTGATAGTGCTTTAAATTCTCTTCACAGTTGATTCGGCTAAGAGTTTAATACTTGATGACGAATTTATTGTCCGTGTGAAGTATATTACAAAACCAACAAGCAAATTAGAAATGGGACCATTCCTTTTATCACGCTATTCTGTTCTAAGTAAGATTAACTAATAAACAGACATAGGTTCTTGGAAACTAGATCGAAATAGTGTCTTCGCCAAATTTGTTGGTGTTGTACAAACATCGTGGTGATTTACGACTTATTTACAGATTGTAACGATTCAAAGGGCGTAAAGTTTAATTCTGTGCGGGGTTGCGGACATGGGTTCGCTCGGGGCGATTCATTAGCTAGGCCGCGTGCGAGTAAACAAATTAACACAACGGGCGTGTTTTAGTCTGTGATAAAAGGGCAACGGGCAGTGCGCCAGCTGCGTGCGAGCGCGCGATATATCTTACAGGCGGCGACGATAGGGCTACACGGTCCCACCAACGGGATCGACGTTGGCAACCTAAGTTCGCAATCAGCTACGTTTTAAATCTACATTGTGACTAACTCGGCTAAATGTATCAAGGATTTTCATGCACGAGAAGCACAATATGAGTCAAATGTATTATAATGATTTTTCGAAGTAACTTATTATATGAGTACTAATAAGAGTTACTTATTATCATCCAAATCTACAAAAGTAATATCGTAATTTTTAATAACAAATTACGATTTAAACTAATTGCGATGTAAATTATGTTTTTCACCTACACATGGGATGACTGTAACGACGCATTTAATAATTTTAAATTAAACATTAAAAAAATAAAAATCTTAATGATATGTCCATTTGTATCTATGCTACGTAACTAGTTTAAATAAATCAAAGCACATTTTAAATTTTATGTAAGATCAGAATTATATCAACTAATATACAAATTAAGATATTACATTACATTAATGATTACGAGTTTGGCGCAAACCAAATGAATGTCCATCACTTTATCATACTTGTGTTTATTTTACCACCTGTATAGAATTTGTAAATAACAATTTAAATGAACAAAAATGGTATAGAAATCGGAAAATACTTTTCCACTGTGCATACTGCCCCAGTAACTTTCGTCAACGCACTGCCTTTCCAAATCAAATACTGTAATGTACATATAACCTCTACTCTATGATATGTAACCCATGCTCTTCGATACGACTATTATAAGATAAAAGTGTTGTTTATTGGCTTTATTGTAAACTCGAGCCGCTCAAGTATAATTTAATGTTACAGCACCGGGTTTATTCCAAATCAACAAAGGTACATACGTATTTCATCATCTTCCTGCCCTTATCCCACTCTAAGTGGGGTCGGCACAACATGCTATAAACATGCTGTCACATGATTTGGCTGCGTTTTTACGACCGGCCGCCTGCCTGACGTCAACTTACCTCTGCCGTATTTTACGACACCTCGGTAAGAAAGAGTGTGGTCTATTCTACTAAACCGGATACCACACGGTGGGTCAACTTACCTTAGTCGCCTTTTACGACACCTCGGTAAGAATTGAGGTTGGTCTATTCTACTCAGCCGGATACCACACGGCGGGTCGACTTACCTTAGTCGCCTTTTACGACACCTCGGTAAGAAAATGAGGGTGGTACTATTCTATTCAGCCGGATACCACACGGCGTAAAGGTACATACGTATTTATTTAATCTTAATTAATGAGAAAACCAGCAAAAAAATTATGATTGCAATTTTTAGAATAAAGGATTACGTTGGAAAAAAAACAAGCGCTCAGACGTTTGTAAACATCAAGTAACTGACTTATTCTCGGTTCAAGGTGTTAATTTTCGTATTCTATCAATCTTTACTGCAATAAATTCTCATTAATATATATTAAGATTAAGTAAGGTCGAAATTCACAAATATGTGACATGAGCTTTCATTGTATTTGCAGAAAGTACTTTTCAATAGCAACATTTCAAAATTCAGCATAAACGAACATGACACTTTTGAACGTTTATATTAAAGCTGACCGTTTAGTTCAGAGTCCCAAGATCATTTTTACAGCAATAACCTTGTTTTCATATAACCTGTTAAGACCACGTCTATATTGTATTGTTTCAATTATAATTTGATCGACTTATAAATCATTTTCATGATTAACAAGTTAATGACTTATAAATCATTTCATCACAATTAATAAGGTAAAAAAGGTTATTAATATTAAACACACAAATTTAAACACTTAGGTATATGGTTTATGGTTATGGTATATGGTTTTATAAAAACAACCAAATGAGTAGTCATGTAATAAAACTATTAACAAGTTATTAATTACATACGCAACATATGTAGATGCATTGTTTCGAATACATCGTTGATCAAAGTTGGCGACACTCAAATCTATTATTAAATTAAAATGAGAAAGAAAAGGAAATACTAGCAATTCGCAATGGGGCTAGAAATTCGATGAAAAACTTTACGGAATAAATACCCGCGTCATCGGCTATAAGTTTTTAACATACAAATCAGTTATCACAATTATTAAATGAAATTCAAAGCGAAACGGCACCATTAGCATTTAAAGCTGCTATGTCAAAATGGGGTTAAATATCCGATAAAAAATGAATGGATTAATTTCCCGGGTCATATAGATAGATGCATTCCTGTTTCTGTTATATTTTGGCCAAAGTTGGCTACGTAAAAGTCGTCCTAGACTATTACGACAATGCACCGTCAGCCCGACACGCACGTCACGGGCTGGCGCGACGCTAAATGGCTTCAGTTAATTAACTTTAATCATAGCCGCGACCATCTGCTGACCGTTCACGCCCACAACATATTCTGTTACGATACCGAGCCATGTGCCCCGTCTCTGCCACTTTATCGAAGAAACCCTATGCTGACTTTTGATATAATTAATGAACAATGATAGGAATTTTGTAATTTGAATACGACTGATGTTTGTGAGTACAATATCGCAATATCTATCGGTGACGTGGAAATCACTGAAAGAGACCTATGTTCAGTCTAAGTTTATATTATATATAAGATAAGACGTACCTAATTTAGAAAGGATTATGTCATCATTATCTTTCTGCCCTTATCCCACTCTAATTAGGGTCGGCACAACATGTTATAAACATGCTGTCACATGATTTGGCTGCGTTTTTACGACCGGCCGCTTGCCTGACGTGAACTTACCTCTGTCGTATTTTACAACACCTCGGTAAGAAAGAGGGTGGTCTATTCTACTAAACCGGATACCACACGGTGGGTCAACTTACTTTAGTGGCCTTTTACGACACCTCGGTAAGAAATGAGGTCGATCTCTTCTACTCAGCCGGATACCACACGGCGGGTCGACTTACTTTAGTCGCTTTTTACGAAACCTCGATAAGAAATAAGGATGGTACTATTCTATTCAGCCGGATACCACACGGCGTTTAGAAAGGATCATGTAACGTTCTTATACAAAAGAAACATTTAGACTCATTCGTAATAGACGAAGGGTAAAAACTATAGCAAAGCTAAAAGTAGTTTAAACTTATATATCATTGCAGATACTACAAGTCAAGTGGTGGCGTGCTGTAGCACCATTAACGCAGCGTGACGAATCATCCGCGGGGGTTCGCCGGGGAGGGCGGCAGTGGGGGGCGCAGGCGGCAGAGCGTGCCCGCCTAGATCTTATCGCGCTTTCCGCCAACATCGCATAGCACTGTCCGACCCGGTCGTATGTTCCGTGACTGAGTTTGCGCTATGCCACTATCTTCACTATTTCTTCAGCCATGAATTACGTTTATACATCCCTAATTTAGTAGAGAATGCTTTAGCAACCCCAATATTTAAGGCCGAAAACATAAAAATTAAACGGAAAATATGGATGTGATATAACTAAACTATACTACTCATTTAGGTGGCAGTAAAACTATGCCTAGCACACACACGTAATGTTCATTTTCTTTTACTTCGTAGACTTACGCGAAACAACCGCCTGACCTCTGAAAAACATAAGGGATGAACCAGTAACTCGGGGATATAATAGATTGAAACTCAGGTTAAAGATTATTAATAAACGTTAGTGACAATTAATTACGCCCCGGGCTTAATGGTTATGAAATAAAGCTTTCAAATATCGATCACTAATTCTGTTACCGATAGCTCAGTTGGTAATAAACATATTTAGAAAATTGCAGTTTAGAATATTGTGCCGAGTAAAAAATATAATTTTTAAAATAAATTTCTATTCCAAACAGTATTTAGGTAAAACCTATTCTGCTAGTCATATATAAATTAATTTGTTTAGTTAAAATCTCATTTATAAGTAATCGCTAAGAACGAGCTCTCGGACTGACTATATTTATGCAAACCGTTTAGCAACAATCCCGTACCGACACCGTGGGAGGCTGGCACGGTACGTAATGAGCGGCAAATCCTTTGACCGGCTGCTCTAGACCAACGCAAACGCTGAGCTAATTAGGCGACGCTGATCTGAAGCCACAGCAGAATTACTGCGATTGTGACGCTGGTTTTATTCATACCTATTGTTACTTTATACCGGCCCAGACATAGAATTTGTCCACAGATTATTATTTAATTAATGGGCATCATGAAAAGATCTTAAAAATGTATAAAATTTGGCGTTACTTTGCGGAGTTCATACATATACAATTCAATACAAAAGTAATGGAAATATTATTTTGCTATAATCCGCGATAAAAAATGATAATAATATGCTCTACGAAGAGTCTAATATCGTGATATTACAGTGCAGGAGTCTATCTCCTGACAATGCCTCGGTCTCGGGAGAAATGATTATTGATAGTATGGTACTGAATGTGTGCAGATAGTCTTGTGCTTGTGTATTGTTATGTTATCGATGGTGGGTAGTGCATCAGTTTTGACTAATTCGCCATGTAACAGGTGTGAGAACGGATATTACACTCTACATTTAGCATTACATCATCATCATCTTCTTGTCCTTATCCCACTCTAAGTGGGGTCGGCACAACATGTTATAAACATGTTGTTACATGATTTGGCTACGTATTACGTTACATTTAGCATTACATATATTTTCTATTAACGCGGATTAGATAAAGATAATATTTTCATTACTTTTTAAAAGAAAATATAACCTTAATGGAAGTGCCTACTCCTATATAGTAGTATCCTAATAAGGTTATTTGTTCACTATACTCTTTCATGCAAATATCGTGCTGAACTTTAAAGGTTACAATCCATGATCCGTGACACTTCATAAAAGATGTTTGTTGTACTACGAAAAAGAATGCTAGCGTCGAAATAAAAATGTCACGTGCCGTACCCAAAATCGCCCGTAACAAAGCGAGTTGTTTACAGATTTCTACTTTGTATCGTAGAACTTGTATATAAAAGTTAATTTAAACTATAAAGTAAATCGTTCTCACGTCCCCCATTCAATTGTAGGGTTGAGAATTTTATTATCATTGATCGTTTAGCTTTATTTAGAAGGAATATTATACGACCAAGTTTTTTCTTGAAGAGTACAACATCATCCTCCTGCCCTTATCCCACTCTGAGTGGGGTCGGCACAACATGTTACAAACATGCTGTCACATGATTTGGCTGCGTTTTTACGACCGGCCGCCTGCCTGACGTCAACTTATCTTAGTCGTATTTTACAACTCCTCGATAAGAAAGAGGGTGGTCTATTTTACTAAACCGGATACCACACGGTGGGTCAACTTACCTTAGTCGCCTTTTACGACACCTCGGTAAGAAAAGAGGTTGGTCTATTCTACTCAGCCGGATACCACACGGCGGGTCGACTTACCTTAGTCGCCTTTTACGACACCTCGGTAAGAAATGAGGGTGGTACTATTCTATTCAGCCGGATACCACACGGCGGTTATGTTGCCTTTGTATACTTCTTGATTTAAGATTTGTTATCCACAAAATTTGATTTGATTAATTTGATCTAATAACAGTTAGTACGCCGTGCGGTATGCGGGTAAATAGAATATACCACCCTCATTTCTTACCGAGGTGTCGTGAAAGGCGACTAAGGTAAATTGACCTACCGTGTGGTATCTGGCCGAGTAGAATAGACCACCCTCTTTCTTATCGAGGTGTTGTAAAATACGACTTAGGTAAGTTGACGTCAGGCAGGCGACCAGTCGTAAAATATGTAACCAAATCATGTGACAACACGGTTATAACATTTTGTGTCTTTTCTTGAAGAGTACAACATACGATACAAATGTCTCACAGCTTAATATTTTTTCTTTGTAAATCCCTTTTCCGTCTTGCTCCTGTTCTGTTTGATATATCTCTATGTTAGTTATTGAGAATTATGTTCAAGTTAATATGGCTTATTGAAATTGATAGCTTACACGGAATTTCAAATAGACAATTTCGAAAGTATTACACGGGAAATGACAGCAAAGCTCATCTCATTAATCTGGGTTCCCGCACTAAGCCGTGATGTGCCGATGGTGACATTGGCAATCCTCGCGGTCGGCGTGGGTCGCTCCTAACAAATCCTCCGTGGCGTTTGAGATAAATCTAAAGAGGCTCTACCGAATAAAATTAAATAAGATTATGGTATAACCTAGAGACTGTTCTAAGGTTTCATGTTAATATTTCGTTTTATTAAATACTAACAACCTTAACCTTAGACTTGGATCGCATTATTGCTGCACTGACTTTTATTTACATAAATACTACTACAATAGCTCAATAAGTTTTAAATACTTTTAATTCTAAATTTTCATGCTTCCGAAGGAAAAACAACAGGATTTTTTATCTTCTGTGTAAGCCCCGTATAAAACGTCAATTTTATCAAATTTCATCAATATTTTCTAAATTCCTGCAGTTTAGCGGTCAAAACTTTACAAATATACATTAGCACTTATAATACTTCCTGCATTCCTTTTTTAAAATTTTATTACTAATACAGTACGGTTACTTAAAAAAAACTAAGTCCATCTTATCGTATGGACTATCTATTATTTTATTCAGCCACTGTAAAACGGTATAATTATTTGATGCCATGTTGGTAATAATACTAAATTGAAAGACAATTTTTTTTTGTCGATGACAGGTTCACACTTGACTAACTGTGTCGCCTGATGGTAAGTGTCTACGCAATCTAAGACGGAAGCGAGAGTTGTTATGCACAGCCATTGTTACTACACGACACTAGCGTTACAGTAAATCGCTTTGCGGTAGTGTCGATAAAAATGATGCTGCTTTTGACGAAGCTTCCCATAATAATGACAAAATGGAATAATAGTCGAATTTGCACATACATGGACGTCAGAAAATTCTCATTATAGAGCATGCTTAAACGTAATGTATCTATAAGTAAATTTATGCCCTGGTTGTGCATTATTGAATCAGAATAAAATATTTATTTTAAACTAAAGAAAAATAGAAGAGTAGAAATAGAATAAAAGAGTTAAAGATGTGAAGATTTTTCTCAGATTTCATTTATAAATTCGTCTCAAAACCCATCACAGCTATCTTCTCTACAACTAACAATTCTAAAAAATAAATAATTTATAAAAAGAAATTAAAGATATACCGTTTATCACGTTAACAATTAATATTTCCCAAATTTTATATGTTAGTGCCATGCAGCTACCAGAAACTGCATCTAAAATACGAATGTGGTTTGAAATTTAATCAAGCCTCTGACCACGACAGCGCATAACAATTTCTCATAAATGCAAGAGGTAATAGTATAGTACAACAACAGGGGCTAGCAAACAGAGCGGCCATTGTGCGTGTCGGAACCTTCACGAAGTCGTTGTTCCACGCCAGTTTTCGAGTCACCCTAGTCAACACTCTCGTTGAAATCTCATTTTGTATATTCTAGTATGCATTAAAATTATCTTAGCTCAGTTTCATATTTATTATTTACTAGCTGGCCGGCCACAAGTTGCTATGGCTTAGTCTGGTAGCGAAAAAATGCTCCGATGGGTACCAACCTCTACAGAACCATTTAAAAGATTGTCTCAAAATTTCATTAAAATCGGTCCATCCATTTTGGAGTCTACAAAGGTCTACATACAAACTCTTAAATCGTAGGATCTTAATATTTTACCTTATTAAAGACTTTCATCGCGCGGTTTCTAAACTTAATTTAAAAACAATACTAACGCAATCATGAGATTGCGTTAGTATTGTTTTTAAGTTAGCGGTAAGTAAATACAAATTTTACAACTTACGTTATATGTTAAGTATATAGGAAAAAAATAAAATTTAAAAAAGTAATATTGTGGCGAAAAGGCCCTGCCGTGGGGGGCCCAGTAACGACACACTGGGTCGGAACACCCCGAAAATGAACTGTTCCGCCGATGAACGTTAGTTCCCTAATTGCTTTGGCCTGGACAACAACAATTACACTTACCGCAGTAACGTGGCGATCCAGACCGAGTGCCTGGAAGCCTCCGGTGGAGGAAGATGGGTCTTCTTTCGATGCAGATGGCACGTGGCGGCAACGCCCTATGCTGATATCTCTGAACTTTTGATGAATCACTATTGTCACACACATAACAACTATGCCACAACGGTTTTAAAGCGAATATGATAATAGAAAACAAATAAGCGTCCCTTTTCTCGGATTTTCTTGCAGTTCACACACACGATAGTAGACTTCGAGCGCGAATTGATGCGTAGCCGCTCCCAGCGACAACTCAACTCGGTCCGGGGCCAATGGTAACGCGTTACTGCCGTATGCTCACAGAGCGTTGTTATTGACAAGACCAAGCGCGCGAGATTTGAATTTACGAAGAGTGAACATACCGCCCACCAAAATACAGCTGGTATTTTCCGGATAAATAAGATTAATAAAAGATATATTTAATTAAAACTATAGGAACGATAGCGAATTAAATTTAAAGATTAAGAACTACAATTATAATTAAAAAACGTATGATATAATAAATAGTATTAGATTACGATTCAACAGGAAGAGGGCAAAGTTTAACAAGAGGTCGTATTATAAGACTATTTTTAGTCTGAATAGTTGCCACACGGACAACTCCGTCTGGGCCCGAATGTAGTTTGGTAACTCTCCCTAATGCCCATTGTAGCGGTATACGATTGTCGTCTTTGATGATTACGATAGAATTTAATTTTAACGGTTCGGATTTATTCGTCCATTTTGCACGCTGTGTTAAAGCATTTAAATATTCATTCTTCCAGCGAACCCAAAAGTTCTGCAGGAAAGATTGAATAAGTTGCCAACGGTTTAGTCGGTAAAGTTTACTATTAGCTACATTTTCGTCGGGAACGGATGTAAGCGGCTCTAGTGTTAAAAAGTGGCCAGGAGTTAAAACGTTTAGGTCGTTTGGATCGGAGCTTAACGGATAAAGAGGCCTCGAATTTAAAACCGCTTCGATCTGAACAAACAAAGTGGTAAGTTCCTCGAAGGTTAACACTTGATTGCCAACAATTCGATAAAGATGTGATTTCGCAGCTTTGATCTGAATTTCCCAAACCCCACCGAAATGCGCTCCAGATGGAGGATTGAAATCGAATTTAATTTGTTCAGTCTGTGAAACCTTTTGTAATAACGATAAATAATTGCTAGCACCGATAAAGTTTGTTCCACAATCCGCATGGATAACACTACAACGTCCACGACGTGCAACGAAACGACGTAATGCGGCTAAGAAACCGTCGGTTGAAAGAGAAGACACCACTTCAAGATGGACTGCTTTTACAGCCAAGCAGACAAATAAACAAAGATAAGCCTTGTCTATTTTAGCACCGCGGTGTGTGCCGATTTTTATTCGAAAAGGTCCACCAAAGTCAACCCCGACTACAGAAAACGGTTTGACTTGGTTGACCCGAAACGATGGAAGATCGCTCATATACGGTTGTAATGGTTTAGGTCGAGTTCTAAAGCATCGAATGCATTTTGAAAGACAGCATCGAATTGCTCGTTTCGCGGATATTACCCAAAACCGTTGCAAAATCAGATAATGAGTAGTATTTTGTCCTGTATGACAATGTTTACGATGAATATATTCGATGATCTTAGTCGTGAACGGATGATCGCTAGGTATGAGAGCGGGATGTCTCTGTTCAAATGCTAAGCCAGCACGAGAAATTCGTCCGCCCACCCTGAGAATCCCCTCTTCGTCCAAGAACGGGTTAAGTTTTCGCAAAGGTTTTGCTAAGGGTTTATTCGATTTTAACTGTTGAATTTCATTAGCGAATGTGGAATTCTGAACGAATCTTACGATAAATAAAAGTGAGATATTGTTTTCAGTTTCAGTCAAAAGTGAATCACATTGACGTTTATCTGAGTTTTTTATGTTATACATAAAACGTCTGATATATGAAACAATACGAATTATTTTTTCGAGTGAAGAAAATCGTTGTAATAAATAATCGATGGGTGAGTTCAAATTATCAGTATTATCAGCAACCAATGTTACTGATCGACGCTCTTCGGTACGCACAAATTCTTCCTCATCGCTACTAGGAATTGGAAATTTAGAAGAATTGGGCCAGCGGTCAGAGGGCTCTGATAACCAAGATGGTCCTGACCACCATAAAGAGTTGTGAAAAAGCTCGAGAGGATATTGTCCACGAGAAGACACATCCGCAGGATTGTCAGGCGAGGCGATATGGTACCACGACTCTGCCGGGAATAGTTCCTGGATATGACTTACTCTATTAGCCACGAATGTGGTCCAGCGAGACGAATGAGAACGGAGCCATCTGACCACAAATATAGCGCATGAATGACTAACTTGTCAAGGTACGTATCCAGAACGAATTTTGTAAGATCTGTAAGCAGAACCGCTGCACACAGCTCTAACCGAGGTAACGAAATTTTCTTAACGGGTGCTACACGAGCTTTAGCGCATAATAGCCGAATTTTAATAGATCCATCATCGCATAAGGCACGCAAGTATAGCACTGCTCCGTACGCTAATTCAGAACTATCGCAGAATCCCTGAAGTTCATACCTAATTGCACCATCAACAGTAAGACGACGAGAGAGTTGTAGCTCTTTGAGCACCGATAATTGGTCACACAGGGTTTTCCACGAGTGTGTTATCTCTTTAGGTGGTTCTTGATCCCATGAAATTCCAAGGATCCAAAGCCTCTGCATTAAGCACTTCGCCTTTATGGTCAGAGGTGAGAGGAATCCTAGTGGATCAAAGATCTTTGCAATCTCACTAAGAATATTACGCTTAGTACACGATCGATTTGACGATTTCACATCGAATAAAAACACATCTGTGGATGGGTCCCATTTAAGGCCGAGCACCTTTAGTGTAAAAGGTTGACCATCCGAAAAAAGTTTAGAATCATGCAAACATTCTTCCTGCGGAAGATCCGAAAGAAACTTAGATTCGTTACTAGCCCATTTCCTTAACTGGAAATGACCTAAAGAGAAGAGCTTTACAAGTTGTGATTTAGCTTTCAGGGCATCGTCTAGATCAGCACAACCGGTAACAACATCGTCAACGTATATATCAGTAGATAAAATTTGCTCAGCAAGAGGGAATCGAGAGCCTTCGTCTTCTGCTAATTGCTTAATAGTTCTGCATGCCAAATAGGGTGAAGATGAAACACCATAGGTAACGGTATTCAATCGAAATTCTTGCAAGACCTGATCGGGACCTGATCTCCATAAAATCCTCTGATAATCCCTATGATCATCAGCAATCAAAACTTGCCGATACATCTGACGTATATCAGCCATAAACACAACCGCGTGGAGGCGAAAACGAAGAAGCACCTCAACGATGTTGGATTGAAGTTTAGGGCCGGTTAGCAGCGTGTCATTTAAGGAAACTCCTTTAAGATCCTTAGCCGAGGCGTCAAACACAACGCGTAACTTTGTTGTGGTGCTATCAGGTTTAAGGACACAATGATGCGGTATATAGTATTTTCCTTTGTTTAGTTGCTTGGCATCAACTAAAGACATATGGCCGGATTGATGATAATCCTCCATAAATTCCGAATATTCTTTATGCAAAAGAGGATCGCGTAAAAGACGCTTTTCGATGGCGTGGAATCTCCTTAATGCAATATCGCGAGAACAGTCAAATGACGGTTCTATATTGTCCTTGAATAGGAGTCGAACCCCATACCTGCCAGAAGAATCACGATAATGTTCGGTTATATAAGTTTGCTCACATGCAAGCTCCTCAGGTGTGAGAGGTGACGCCTGTGGCACGTTATCAATTTCCCAGAAACGTTGAACGATTGAAACCAGCTCGTCCGATTTTGATGAAACGTGTAACGAATGTGAAGTTACGAGAGGCGTTTTACCCAACAAAAGCCAACCGAATACCGAATTCATTGCAAGTGGTTGATGGGCATCAACCTTGATACAATCGCTAAGGACTGATTCGGCAAAAACGTCTGCTCCGAAAAGAATGTCAATCGGTCCAGGAATGTCGAATCCTGGATCCGCTAAATGTAGGGATTGTAAATGTGACCAACCTACGGTATTAAGTTTAGCTACTGGTTGATCACCACAAATATTTGAAATGACATGAAGGTCAAGTTTAAATAAAGATTTGTTATTTGATGCGATTGTAGAACGAACTACACCGGATATGTCAGCAGCTATACCTCCGATACCGTTTATAGTCACGGCGTTTGAGACCGGTTTCAGATTCAAGCATTGAACTGCTTTGCACGTAATAAAATTGTTTTGACTTCCGGTATCAAACAGCGCGCGAAAAGAATGATACTGACCCCTCGTATCTTGTATTTGCACCATAGCCGTAGCAAGAAGGACGGTTGTATTAGAATTCTTGCTACTAAATTTAGATCCTGCGCCCTTAGCAACCAGAGACACAGACCGAGAGGCTATCACGGTTGAATCAGTATCCGACGTATTGTTAGTGCGATCTTTATGAAGTAAAGTGTGATGTTTGTGTTTACATCTTAAACACCGGAAAATCGATTTGCAATCTTTTAATTGATGCGACTGCTTAAGACAGTTAAAGCACCACCGTTTATCGCTCGCGATAGACACCCGCTCGTCAGCGGATTTCGAAAGAAAAGATTTGCATTGTGAAATCGTATGTAAATCGTTACAAAAAGAACATTTCACAATCGTTTTATTATTTTCATCGTCTTTTAAATTTTGATTTGGTTTATTCGAATAACCTGCAACTAATGTATGATTCACCTTTGAACGATTATTATAATTTAAAGACGATTTAGTCGATTCTTTTGACGTATTTTTAATTTTAGTAGTGTCGCAGAAATGACTATCTCGAACTAGTGCTTCACACTTCGAATGTAAAAAGCCCCTTAATTGTGAATAATTAGGAATTTCGGAATTGCAACACTTTTCTTCAAAATCGCGGCGCAATTTTGTATCTAATTTTGATAGAACGTGATAGACGATGACAAAATCCCACTGCTCGACTGGAAGTTTTAACTTCCTTAAAATACTTAAATTTTCATCAATGCAATCCAGCGATCGACGAAACGCACTTGTGTTTTGAAGGTTGAAATTAACGTTTAAAGTGTCCCTCCAACAAGTAAATGCTAACTCCCGCTTATCCTGGTATCGCGCAACCAAAGCCGCGTACGCATCAGAGTAATAATCACTCGTCACAGGGAACGTACGAATAAGCGCGAGCGGATCACCGCTTAACGAAGATTTCAAATAGTGGAATTTTTCGACTTCGGTAAGAGATGAGCAGTCGTGTATAAGCGCATTGTACGTATCAAAAAATTCAGGCCATTTTTTTAAATCACCCGAAAAGGTAGGTAACTGAATTTTCGGTAGCCTTATATGTGATAATGATGTGTTATCAGATTGATTATGAGACAAGCTGGATGTATTTAAAACGTTGCTCGTTAAACTACGCCGTATTGACATAACTTCAAACTGAATGTCATCAAAACGAGTCCGAATATCATCATCATCATCCACGGCTTCCTCGCAAGTATCCAAAAGTTCAAGGATTGAAAAATGCGCCTGCTCAAACTCAGCAGTAAATTTTTTTATTTGATCGCAATACGAAAAAAACAAATCGCATTGATTGGCATCAGTTTTTGCTTGCAATCCGACCTCTAACGCTTTAGACATACGGTTCAAAGCAATAGTACGTTTTCTACGTAACGAAGGTAAATCTTGAATTGTATAACTATCTATTAACGCAGATTTTGATTTAGATTTACCCGTTGCACTAAGTTTACGGAGAGTACGCTTCGGATTAAACGCCATTTCGGTATTTCGATAAAAACAAAATCGCAAAAATGAAATATATTATTACGTATTTATGAATATAGAAGCTAGCCGGCGCGGCGCGAGCGGTTCCGACCGCACGAAAGCGTTATATTAATAATATTCGTATTTAGCTGCGATATGTACGAAAATGTACTACGTATAAATAACGAATGTTTAATAAGAAATATTTGTGTGTGAACTTGATTAATTAATTAAATCTCGATAAGAAATAATTATATTTCGATTCTTATATTTGTATAAGACCGGTTTATTTATTATTACAGCCGATAATTATTGTAATATGAAACACCGCGAAACAAAATAGTTTGTTTCATATAAGATCTGCAATAATGAACGTATGACAATTACTACAGCCAACAAATAGGTACACAAACACCGATAATAAAAATATAAAATATTTTGATTGTTTACGTACCTGATCTGTAGTAATCCGAATTCGATTTATGAAACACAAAACAGTCACAGCCGATAATTACACATAAAC
The DNA here is from genome assembly GCA_029227775.1 of Morpho helenor. Taxonomy (NCBI): domain Eukaryota; kingdom Metazoa; phylum Arthropoda; class Insecta; order Lepidoptera; family Nymphalidae; genus Morpho; species Morpho helenor. The sequence continues at coordinate 4,929,969 of JARGCU010000008.1, forward strand.
ACCGATAATTAGAAAAATAAGATTGTTTATATGTGATCTGCAACTATTTTACTATTCCAAAGATATGAATTTGCTTGAAGTAAAAGCCGCTTATAGGTTTTGATAAACGAAAACAACATAAACTGTCAAAGTGTTGTCGAACTTCGCTTAATACGAATAGGATTATAGAACGAATGTAGCTATTAGTGTACAGACAAATAATAATCGATATAGTGCAAAGTAAAGATTGGAATTAACTAATCGAATGAATTTTCGAATGAACTAAATAATGAACTTAGTAGCAAAATGGTCGAATGGTTACAGCATAAGTTATGAATGGAAAGACGTAATTATGTAACAAAATGGCCGTTTATTACTTTTACGTATTTAACAAAAAATGTAAAATTACTAACTCTGTATGATTCAATGTAGTAATATATTATGATTTTTAGATAAGTTTTAATTAGGATTAGTTAATTATATGCACTAAATAAGTAAATAATATTGAATTTAATGGGAAATAATACTATTTTACTTAACGAAAAATACCAGCAATATTTACGAATTTTAACAATCCCACTCCAAAGTGAGGTTATTAGGCACTCCCGGGTTTCGGCACCAGAAAATGTGGCGAAAAGGCCCTGCCGTGGGGGGCCCAGTAACGACACACTGGGTCGGAACACCCCGAAAATGAACTGTTCCGCCGATGAACGTTAGTTCCCTAATTGCTTTGGCCTGGACAACAACAATTACACTTACCGCAGTAACGTGGCGATCCAGACCGAGTGCCTGGAAGCCTCCGGTGGAGGAAGATGGGTCTTCTTTCGATGCAGATGGCACGTGGCGGCAACGCCCTATGCTGATATCTCTGAACTTTTGATGAATCACTATTGTCACACACATAACAACTATGCCACAACGGTTTTAAAGCGAATATGATAATAGAAAACAAATAAGCGTCCCTTTTCTCGGATTTTCTTGCAGTTCACACACACGATAGTAGACTTCGAGCGCGAATTGATGCGTAGCCGCTCCCAGCGACAACTCAACTCGGTCCGGGGCCAATGGTAACGCGTTACTGCCGTATGCTCACAGAGCGTTGTTATTGACAAGACCAAGCGCGCGAGATTTGAATTTACGAAGAGTGAACAAATATAAATACTGAAAATATAATATTTAGCCCCCATCAAACGATGCAGCGATGCAGGTCTAATTGAACATTATTTAAGGAAATTTGATATCAGTATAAGTAGTTACAAACAAGCTTAATTTCGAATGCGACGCAATTAGACTTTTTATAGAAAACACAAATCAGTTGCGTGTTGTCTCGCGGAAGGTTTAAATTTCGATAACTTCCTTTGTTTCTACACAAGTTCGTGTCGCGTAGTGTATCACACCCACTGATAGCCTTAGTATTTAAATTACTCTTTTCATGTTTTTTTTACCGTTTTGTTGACGTGACGTGTATTGGAATAATTAAAAAAAGAAAATGTTAATGTCAATTCATACAGAGCGCATATCACGTTCCGATCGTGACGATAACGCTGAGTTGTATTAATTTTCAATTATTTTTGTTATACGCATATATTAAAAGTGCAAATTTTAAAATGCATCTGGATCACGCACGATTTCAATGTGTCTCATTGACTATGTGAATTAGTAGTTTCAACTAAAAGTATTGCTAAAAAGATAGGAATATATTGTCCACGCCGTGTGGTATCCGGCTGAATAGAATAGTACCACCCTCATTTCTTACCGAGGTGTCCTAAAAAGCGACTAAGGTAAGTTGACCCACCGTGTGGTATCCGTTTGAGTAAAATATAACACCCTCTTTCTTACCGAGGTGTCGTAAAATACGGCTAAGGTAAGTTGACGTTAGGCAGGCGGCCGGTAGTAAAATACGTAGCCAAATCATTTGACAACATGTTTGTAACATGCTGTGCCTACCCCACTTAGTGTCGTAAAAGGCGACTAAGGTAACTCGACCCACCGTGTGGTATCCGGCTGAGTAGAATAAACCAACCTAATTTCTTACCGAGGTGTCGTAAAAGGCGACTAAGGTAAGTTGACCCTCCGTGTGGTATCTGGTTTAGTAGCATAGACCACCCTCTTTCTTACCGAGGTGTCGTAAAATACGACAGAGGTAAGTTGACGTCAGGCAGGCGGCCGGTCGTAAAAACGCAGCCAAATCATGTGACAGCATGTTTATAACGTGTTGTGCCGACCCCACTTAGAGTGGGATAAGGGCAGGAAGATGATGATAGGAATATATTGTCCGTCGAACACAAGGCGTTGAAAAAGCTTACTTTATTGGCACAATAAATTACAGGCGCCGGAGACTGAACGAACGATTAATCTAAGTTTAGAGAGTTAACAAGATGGTGAGGTGAAGTGATCAGCGGGAGCGTTGTTGAAGTTTAATAAGCGTTAGTTAGCGGACGGAGGCGCGGCGCTGGCAATAAGGCGTTATCTCCGGTGCGGCCGCGAGCGACGCGACGAACAAATTACCACTCTCACCTAACTCGCCCATCTCGAATCTCCCGACACGTTATAATTCATCCAACAGCGGTGCGATCATTGTATCAAATAGGCCGTGAACGATAGACAACGATATTGCGCTGCCGATATTTCATAATCGCGATTCATTGACGTGCGAACATGCTTTATTACAAAACTGAAACGTATTTCCTCGAATGACATTATCTAATCGTATCGGAATAACTAAATGAATGATGGGGGGTTTAAGTATGCAAAAGGTCGATATATATACAAGAAAACCCTAGGAAACACAATACATTAAATACCCATACTATTTAAGAAAAATCACATTTACGAAAGTTTTTTTTTGTAGGTTTCTCCCCGTAAAGGCGTTTTTACTGCTTTTCGAGAACAATTTCGTTTTGTTGATGAAAATAATTCGAATGACCAAAAAATAACAGTTGCTAGGAGCTAAGTCACTAATCACGCTATGAAGTTTGTATGTAATGTTGTTAATTTTACAATAAATTCAGCTTTCACTGACTTACTATAGTTGCTAGCGAATGATATCATAATTAGACGATTTTTTTTAAATAACATCACCTTTTAATGCAGTATTCCTTAAAATAATTATACCAGCGCATGTGTTTCCGCTAGCAACCAACAATTTCACTTTCGTCACACATTACAAAATCTTTACGACAATTAATCGGTATGAGGAAAGCCTCGATTCTAGCTTGTTCTTCTTAACATGTGATACAATTCATGCGAACACTTTTCTAGTTTTTTCATTTTGCAAATAAAGCGCAAATACTTTATTATTGATAAGGCTTCCATTGATAAGGAATATTTATTATTATTTTTGTATCGTTTTTTTATTGATTTTAATGCTGGTATCAGTTCATACTTTAGTCAAAATTTATAAAGTCCAATATAAAACTATACCTTTATTATAGCATTCAAACATTGTATTATTACGATTATGATGTGTTTAAACTACGTAATCCAACAATAGTAAAATACGATAAAAACAAACACTATGTTTATTAAAGAACTCATAGTTTACTGACTGCGATTTGAACCCGCGAACTCTTCTGGCGAGGCCCTTGAGGTCTTGCCGTTAGGTAATTATGGCAATTAAGAAATTTTATAACCGAAACAACATATCGGAAAACTCCTTACGTTTATTTTGAAAAAAATTACAACCTAAACAATACTTAAAAATGTAGTTGTAATCCAAACAAGGCATACATTTACAAAAATATTAAAACTAGTGAACGTGAGGAAAGGACAGAAAGTGGCCAATTAGTTCTTTAAATTTCAACCGAGCAAATTTAAACGTGCATCGTGAAAGAGGTCCTTGGAGGCGGATCGTCAAAGCTAGTATAATCTTATAACGCTAGTCTTGACAACTCCTTCAACATTCTAAAGCTTAATGAAATATTTTCCTAAGTCCTGCAAATATTATTTCCATACTTAATGTCATAAAGTTATGTTCAAAATTAAAACGTTAATATCTATAGGTGTAGTAATTAAGCAGAAGTTTTGCAAGTCGTTCGTAACGGCCCGTACACTTCAATTTCTCCGCGATCGCCGGAGCGTAGCAGCGCAATCGGGCGCAGCTGAGTTAATTCGATCCGATTCACGGTAAGCGTTCACTACTTTACAATATTCGACTATATGCTAACCTTCACTAAGGACAATATAAGTCAATAGGACTTAATCAATTTGAGATTTGATAACTCTAAAAAAATTACTTATAATTTAAAATGAGCTGATAGTTTTGCGTAACTGCAAATTAATTACTATCAATATAGGAATCACAATATTATTATAAAACGAGTTCATTAAACAACAATCTCTACCAGAATTTGGTGAAAAGCAAAGGGACTTTGTGAACACCATACTGATTACGGTTACATATTTAATGACCCACTCACGTAGGACTCTAGCCAGCCGCAGGCTAATTTCAATACCTCTTGATTATTTAATAAACAGCGCCACGCGTTGCGAACGTAGGGAGACAATAGAGAAGGCAAGACAGGTAATTATTTAAGTAAACATTGCCTTTTTCCTCGACAAACAGAGTATTGTATCTTTGTGCCCGGTCCGCAAATTACACATTCTTGAAAGTAGCGTTGCAAAGTGCATGTGGAAAAATGAGAAAATTCACAAGAGAAAGTGTTCATATGTGAGTGCGGGTCGGTGAGGCCGGGCGAGAGGCGCGAGGAGCCGGAGGCGGAGGCACAAGACGGGCGCGCACAGTTTAATTTCCCACGAGGTCGATCTCAGCGCCGCGGAGCGCAACCCGCGGGAATTAATTGCCAGTAATGAATAGTCAAGTGAACGTCCGTTAATTATGTATAGGTATTCTCAAATTAAGATATAATGTAGCAAATACCGATATAAAAGCTCGCATTACCTTAAAGTATTTCAATATAATAAAGTAAATATTATATATTTATAATATAAAAAGGCTCAAGTCAGCTAGAAAGCCCTACTGTATTGGAACATGGAATGTACGCGGCCTAAATCAACCAGGCAAACTCCAGATAGTGGAGAATGAAATGAAACGAAAGGCGGTCAGTATCCTGGGGCTCAGTGAAACACATTGGAGAGGAACTGGCTACTTCTCAACAGACCAGTTGAATAAAGTCTACTTTTCAGGACCTGAAGATGAGAGTTCTAGGGGTGTTGCCTTTGTTGTGCCAAAAAGTATTGATAAATACGTTACTGGGTACAAGCCGATCAGCGATCGTATTATTGTAATTAAAGTTAATACTATACCCTGCAAACTTAATATCGTGCAGGTATATGCCCCTACAGCACAATCAAGTGACGACAACATAGAATACTTTTATAGTTCCTTGGAAAAGACTCTTCAAGATATTCCAAAAAGAGAAGTAACTATAGTTATAGGTGATTTCAACGCCAAAATTGGAGAAACAAAAAGTGATAAACATCTACGAGGAATAGTTGGGGAATACGGAATTGGTACCAGAAACGAAAGGGGGGAGCGCTTGCTCCAGTTCTGTAATGAAGAGAACCTTACAGTGACCAATACCGTGTTTAGGAAACATATAAGGCGTCTGTACACCTGGAGCTCTCCTGGTGACCGTTTCAGAAATCAAATAGACTATATTCTCATCCAAAATCGTTGGAGATCGTCCGTCTTAAATGTCACCACATACCCAGGAGCGGATTGTGGCAGTGATCACCAATTACTAGTTGCTACTTTCCGACTTCGTCTGAAGAAAATCTACCAGCAGAAGCGCAGTTTAAATATGCGTCACGTTAACCTTCAGGCATTTAAAAGTGCTATTGAACAGAGAATACCAAACTGTTCCACAAAAGATGGAATCGACCAAGACAGTGCTTGGCAAATCCTCCGGGGAACAATTGTGCAAGCTGCTAAAGATAACATGCTATCGAAACCTCCAATGAAGCCTTTTATTTCTATTGAAACATCTGATCTTATTATGCGAAGACGGGAACTAAAAGAAAAAGGTTTAACACTGCCGGAAAATAGGAAACTTTATAATCTTCTAAGCGCCCAGGTCCAAAAAGAATGTCGCAAAGACTACGACAACTACATCAACAAGATCTGTGCGGACCTTGAGCAGAACTCTGCAAGAAATGAAACAAGAGATCTTTTCCGCAAAGTTAAATATCTTTCGAAATCCCGTAGTGCAAAAACATATACCATTGCAGATGAACATGGGAACATTCTAACAGAAAAGGATCAGGTATTGGAACGATGGAAACAGTATTGCACAATGCTCTACGAAAGTAGTCAACCTGTTATTACTATCGATCAGCCAGAAATAGTAAATGAAGAACCTGATGTACTCCAGTCGGAAGTGGAACATGCAATCTTTAGTCTTAAAGATGGAAAATCTCCAGGAAAAGACGGTATTCCTGCTGAGCTACTGAAAAACCTAGGTTCTAATGGTGTACATCAGTTATTAAAGATATGTAATTCCATCTGGAAGACTAAGAGATGGCCCGTGGAGTGGACAGAATCGGTGTTAATTCCACTACACAAAAAAGGTTCCACCAAAGTCTGTAGCAACTACAGAACACTCGCACTTATCCCGCATGTCAGTAAGATACTTCTGTACATAATCAATCGTAGACTCAAACACTATCTTGATCAACAAATCCCAGAAGAACAAGCGGGTTACGTAAAAGGTAAAGGCACTAAGGAGCAAATAATGAATATTCGTCAAATAATAGAGAAAAGCCGCGAATTTAACAGCCCTGTGATTATGTGCTTTATTGACTATACCAAAGCTTTCGATTGTGTGCAGTGGGACAGACTTTGGGAAGTGCTGAGTGAGATGGGTACACCGCAGCACCTTATTGATCTGGTCCGAAACCTTTATGTCAACAACCGTTCTTTTGTTAAATTAGACACCGACTGTTCTGATGTGTTCTGTATTGGGAAGGGTGTCAGACAGGGATGCATTCTCTCACCTCTGCTCTTCAATATATACGGTGAATACATAATCCGCAAAGCTCTTGTCGATTGGTATAAGGGTTTTCCAGTGGGCGGAAAGCGCATATGTAACCTGCGATATGCGGATGATACAGTTCTCCTCGCAACATCCTTTACCGATATGAAGGAAATACTGCAAAGGTTGGATACAGAGGGTAGGGAACTAGGACTAGTAATAAACATGCAAAAAACCAAATTAATGGTAGTAGATCGTGCTAGGAAGCTGTCAGATGCCCAAAACATCCAAGGCATTAATACAGTGGACGATTTTATCTATTTGGGATCAAATATAAATAACGAAGGTAGCTGTGTCCCGGAGATTAAACGAAGAATAGCCATTGCCAAAGATCAGATGATACGCCTTCAGAACATCTGGAAAAATCGGGGAATAAGCTATAAAACCAAAGCTCGTTTAGTTAGAGCATTAATATTCCCGATCTTTCTCTATGGAGTAGAGACTTGGACCATTCGAGCGAGGGAGAGACAGAGAATAGATGCATTCGAAATGTGGTGCTGGAGGCGAATGCTCCGAATACCCTGGACGGCCAAACGCACAAATGTATCTATTCTCTCTCAACTCGGTTTAAAAACCCGTCTGTCCACTATCTGTCTCCAACGCATACTTTCGTATTTCGGCCACATAATGCGAAGAGGAGATGGCAATCTGGAAAAGCTGGTCATTGTTGGCAACACAGAAGGCAAAAGGCCACGAGGCCGGTCGCCAACACGATGGTCTGACCAAGTGAAAGAAGCCACCTCCTCGACCAGATTCTATCAAACGGTGAGGGCTACTATGGATCGGAACATGTGGAGACAGATTATACGAAGAAAGGCTTCAAATGACCACGATCCTCAGTAATGAGGGACCGATTGAAGAAGAAGAAAGTAAATATAAAAAAAAACCTTCCCACATGAATAAAAACTGATAAGATTTCACCGTAAAATTGTCATTAGAAATCCGATTGAAAACAATAGAACTGCAGGGAAATATAACAATAAAAGTAGTTTTTACAGAGGTACGTACTTTATACCCATTCTCACTATAAATGTGGAATTTTCACACGGGTGGTAAATTAGAACAAGTTGCAAGTAGCGAAGCGACATATTGTTTTTAGTTCATTGACCTCGCACTATATACTCTGATTTAGTAAATAATTCAATGGTTTTTTATAAGTAATCTGTGTCTTGTCTTATTTCTTAATTGTGTATAAATTGTAAAAAAGTGCCTGAGTTACGGTTAATTTAGAGGACTTTAAAATGATAATCAGTCTGTCGAAAATCTGAAAAATAGTCAATTATCTTTATATCAATGTTATACTATTGCGCTTCTGAGAATAGATTTGTTTTGTTGCGACAAGTTTGGTCAAGTAGTTCATCAGCTCAATATGTATTTGGGCCAACACGAACGCCAATCGCTGCGATGTCAGTAATTGACGAGCATCTAAGACTTTTGTTATAAAATTTGCTCGACCTTTACTATCATGATTTATCATGATTCGTTTAAATAATATTTTTTTAATGTGTTTCTTTCTTACGACAAAGTGGCCCAAATGCAAAAACGTTCATCTGTTGCCGAACGAGTATGTATTTATATTTCGGATTACAGCGAAAAACCCCAGAGACATTATAGATAATTTGATATATATTGTGAAAAGAAAACTAAAATAACGAGTTAATCTGTTAGTGAGCAGGAAACTCTGTTTTTAGTACAATGGTACAGGTGTATTCCCGATTGAGTCAAATATTTATTCTGATGAAAGTTTGCCAGAAATCGTAACGCTGAGCTTTTTTAGCACTACCGTGAAGGCATACATCGTAAGGAAACCTGCATTTATATGGGAAAATTCGCGGTATATGTGTAACCTACCAATCCGCATTGAAGCAACATGGTGGGACTATGCTCCGACCCTTCTCTCCAAAAAAAAGGGTAAGGAGACCCATGCCCAACAGTGGGATAGTATTAGGCCGTTACTCTAGTTTACTTCTGATACACTCATTGATATTATTTTACCTGTCAATTACGCAAGTTTATCTTTAATGTTTTCAAGATGAAGAAAGATTGCAATAAAAATAAATTACAACTTTTGTTTAATTAATCGGCAGTTGCGCGAACAGATATACAAACCAAAGTTTTCTCAATGTTTATATACCATTAAATTTTTCTTGAGTGTGGGCAGAGATTAAATAAATTATGTTTAAGAGTGTTTTAATCGCGTAATTCTAAACGCAAATCCGTTTTAACAACCTACGCTTGAACGTATTAGTTTACGAGTATAAAAAGAACGGAAATAACCATTATCTTTAGTAATACCAGTGTATATAAAATTTGTAGATAAAATACTTAGTACATGAAATTAACTTAAATATTTGCGTCAATTTAATATATGTAATATACAAATATGTATTGATAACGATTATGTTAAATCCATACTAATATTATAAATGCTGTCTGACTGTCATTCCGTATGTACACTTTTACAACTAATCCGCTGGAGCTTGATGAAATCTGGTACAAAAAAAAAGCTCATATACCAGACCAACATATAGGATTAAAACATTGAGGTTTTTTTTGAAAACAGGAAAATACAATACATTATTAAGGGTATTTTAACATTCATGATGAAGCGAATGAAGGTGAGGGTACTGATTGTAATAAATAAACCCATGTTAAAAACCTGAGTATGACAGATCGACAAAAAAAAGTGTTTTTAAAAATCTCTACATAGCGAATTCAGCTATTTATACGAGATCTGCATATTATTGTTATCCAAAACACTTAACAGCTATTACTTGATATTGGGCTAAAACGTAGGCTATAGCGTCTTTCAAGGTACCATTTTAAGGATGGAATGTCCGTAATTGAACAAAACCTTAACGTAAAAAATAAAAAATGGCATGAGTTTATTGAATTAAATTGTCCTTGAACTTGACAGTTATTATTAGATGTTTACAACCTGGACCGATGAGTTAATAGCTTTTACGACTCGAGAGAAGGTAAATTGCTTAATTATTATATCACCTCCATTAACACGAGCTGTGGCCAGTTAATTATCTACCACACGGCGATTTACGAACCCTTGAAGTCCGATACGTGCAAAGTTCTATTCTATGACAGTTAAGAGCTTATTTGTTGTATAAAATTATTATTTTCAATTGCTCTTAAATTAAATTAAATTAAATTTTTATACTATTAAATATATAGGCAGCATGTCTCCAACATGAACGTTACAAAAAATCTAATCAAAAACCAATGAATTCTATGTTTAATGAAATTGTGTTTATAAAAAAGTCACTGTAAATAACATAAAATCATATATGTGTGTGTATATCCAACATTAGCGAACATTAGAAAAAGGAATTTCTATCTCTATTAAGAGATAGAAATTCCTTTTTCTAATCTTAATATTTGTAGAACCTGTTTACAAAGTCATTGAAAAACACAGAAAATGATATATAATAAAAGTTTCTAAATGATTAGGTGGCGTGAACAATTCTATCATCTCATTGGCGTAGTCCTTCGCAAAATGAGATCGAAGTTAAGATTATAAAAAATAATGTGCACAATGCCCTGGAAAAAATTCTGCGCGCTGTGAGAAATATATACCACATTGGAAGGTTTCCTCCATCACTTCTTCGTGGAGCCTTTTAATAAGTCGGCTACGGCGACTGTCGAGGTAGGTCTGTCTGTACGTTTTCTTTGTAAATATTTATAAATAAAAAAAAAAAACTATTTTAGCAGTAGACGTTTATCGGTTGATCAAAAAATAAAATTACTAATTGTACGGTGACGACGCGTACGGTACGGTTCGCGTCGACTTCAGTATTAAAATACCCTAAAATATGTACTTTTTTTTAGGGAATTTTTGTCCTACATGCTAGCCCGGTATATAATCCTAAATTGTACCAAATTTCATCTATATTGCTATTACTGACTAGTTGTTAAAACGCTACAAACAGACATGCAGGCTTTCGCATTTATAATATTAGTATGAATTTTTATATAAGACTAGCTTTTACCGCGACTGCGTTCCCGTTGACTGTCGTCGTGTCATAGGTTAATAATAGATGGCGCATTCAATGTCTTCAGATTCCTGTAGAATTAACAGGATTTCTATAGCCTATATGTTATTCCGGTGTATAAGAAATAATAGTGCCAAATTTCATTGTCATTGGGTATGCGGATTCGCCGTGAAAGAGTAACAAACATACATCCATTATCACAAATTTTCGGATTTATAATATTAGTAGGAAGTAGGGTAGTATTAGTTACGCAAAAATCAACACCGATTCAGTATCTTCAAGAGGAACACATGCCAAACGCCGACAACACTTTCCTCCATGTAGGTACGATAATAATAAAATTATAGATAAAACGTTCCTCTACAGCATCGGCAGTTAGACGTCGCCAATTCGATAAGTCGTTATTGTGTTGCGATAGTGTATGCGGTCCCGCGATCTTCAGCGATTCTATCGCTATGTATGCGCCGTTACAATCGGTAATGACGTGTGCGGTTAGGGTGTAGCTTTATTACTTCCTAGTGCGCGTTAGACACGCCGCGTGTGAACAGGGCCGGAGATTGGGCCCGTAAGAGGCACGCGCCTACTACGTATATGCCGCTCATGGTAACACTATCTTTACATAGAGAAGCGTATTCGATTACACGTGTTACGTTAACGTTACATCTCTAACTAGTTTGATACATAATCGTGTTGTTAGTTCAGCAGTTAGCATCAAATATCGAGGAATAAACATATAGAAATACATATGAAAGTTCTTTCTAACTGGCAAAACACGCCAAATCAACATAAGTTATATCCACATGCCGTAATTTTTCATTCATTCTCGACCTCTACTAGAACACAGTACCTTGGTTGTTTTAATACACAGTACCCGGGTGACCAAGCCTAGCTCCGTAATTTTTTTTTAATAAAAAAAGAAAGAAAGGGCCGGTCATATCTGGGACTCTATCTGGAGTATTTTCAATTCTTTAGTCCGCTCGTTAAAATCTAAATTGAAAAGTTTGTAAAGCTACATTACGTTAATACGTTATATAATATTAAATTTAAAGAACTGAAGGGTAGTTTTTTGAAACATCTCAACACATCTAAAAATTTAAAGAAACATACAAGTTATATATTAATAAAATAAATATTGCACGCTTAGTATTAACGTTACCTAAATCAAAATTAAAATTTTAAAATTAGAATTCTTATTTCAATGCCATCTGACACCACGCTACGAACTATTCAGAAAGCTAGTGTCTTCTCCAAGTTATGGGTTACTTTTACACACACTAGTTTTGTAGGCGCCCACAAAACTAGTGAGTATAAAGACTAGACTCATACAGACTAGTAAAATACTGATTAGTGTGTAAAAATATATTAGCTAATCAACTGTGCAGTTTCAGATCCGCGCTCTTCTATGAACCCTTCTTATCTTCTCTCTGGTCTAAAGCGATGTAGGCAACGCAGGTAAACTTTGATGTATACATGAACTACGATAACATGGCGTGCCCTTCCAAAATTCAAAACGTTTTACTCACTAGTTTTACCCTTTATTAGGCCATAAAACTTTTTTTTTTTAAATTGTGTCTCTTTAATACTAAGCTTGTGATATAAATATGGTAATTTAAAGATTTAATAGACGTGATCACAAATTACTGAAAACCCTATACATATTGAAGATGAACACAATTGTCATTTGCCTACTAAATGAGTACTGGATCATCAAAGGAAATCATCAAGGATCATCAGAAATAATTTGTATTAGAACTGTGAGATAAAGTACTATCCACACAAACACTATCACTTTGATTGTATACCAAAAGATAAAAGAGAACGTAAGCTCAGTCGATAAAGATAGCGCTATGGTCAATCAACTCCAATTAAGCATTAAGGATTCAGTTACATGGTTGCAGTATAAAGAAAGTAGGTTTACGGTTACTTCGGCCTAAAACCTACCTTTCACCGACATCGCTGTAGTATGTTTACACTGTGAAGACAATAGTTACATTTTAAATTGAAACAAAAAATATATAAAAAAGGGTTTATTTAAAAAATATATTTTAACGTGATTTAAAAAACTTGTGTACAAAATTGTTCATGGGTTGTTTATGATAACAGCTTATAGCTTAATCAGTGTGAAGTTTATTTAAGATTATAGTATACCTATATATACTCGACTTTTAATGTCCCAAAGCGACAAAGTTATAATTTTCTGCTTAAAAATGCCATCCTCTTTGTTTTTCTTTACCATAAAGAGCATGATAATTTGTAAAAATATAATCTTGTAACTAAACTGTCTGTAAGAAGAAGTCCAAAATAAAGCCCAATAAGCACTAATAGTTTTTGAAACAATGTTTTAAGTAATCAATGTATTGACACAAGCAAGAGGACAACTTTAAGTCCACGGAGGAATGTGACATATGGCATTATTTAAATTAGTACGGAGGAATGCACAGAAATTTAAATCCTACTATCCTATTTAATATTATAAATGCGATAGTTTGTAAGTATGTATATATGTTTGTTACTCTTTCACGGCGAATCCGCGTTTTACATTATTAAAACGCAGTTTTGTATGAAGCTTATAAGATATTCAAATCCAGGCAGTTTTATCATCCAAATAATCTTCAGTTTTGTAATATGTTGTATGTATAAGCACTTTCACCGAATCGTATTGATTAGTAATATTAATCATTCAGATACGCAAACGTTATAAGCTTTATAAACTTTTGTCTCGGGAAATTTTCTCACATACGCCATAATTCGCTCCTGCCGCAACAACGTAGTTAGCCCAATATCCCTTTCTCTAATGAGAGAGGCAGCCTTTACTCAGCACTGACAAAGTACAGGATCGAATAAATATTTTATTTTCAAATGGCCGCACACACATGCGCGTCACAATTTCAACATCTCGGTCTTTTGTTTTAAGAAAGAAACATCTCGATTATTTATTTAGTTGCCATATATTATAAATTGTAAAGTGTGTTTGTTTGTTCCCTCACACACGAACAACGTTTGTGGTTTTGGTATAGATTTATCTGAAAGGTTCCATTTTAAATGGTTACTGAAGTGGACGCACAAGTCCAGCAATAAATTTTTGCGTAAAGTATGTTTCTTTTTTATAGCATGTGATATATAAACAATTATTACCCATCATAAAACAAACTAAATTATATCAATAACACAACGACAGATATGGATAAATTACCGATGATATTTCTTTTATACTAATGGGCAATGACTAGATAGAAAATCTTAAATGGACATACGTAAAAACGGACTTATGGGCAAAGTTTAATTAGGTATATATATCTTGTCGTAGATGTTATAATTGCCGAAAACAAAATTTTGGAATATTCGAAACTTTGTGACGAATATTATAAGCGTAGATGTGAAACAAAATAAACGAAACGAAACATCAGAAGACGACTGACTATACACAAAAAATCCAGTAATTAAATAATTTATAAAATGTGGCGTCACTTTGCAGAGTCCTTAATTCAAAATAATGAAAATATGATTTTACGAATTATAAGTAAAAATGTTTTTGTTACTTTAGTCCAGACACTAAATTTTGTTATATTGTATCAAACTGTCCGTGCTTGCAAAGAAATACGTTTCCGAACAACGTCTTTGACCCGTCTTAACAAATATGGGATGTAAACCTTACCATTTTTGAAGCCCGCAAGGTCGAAATTATGTGAACTTTAAGTTTATATTTAAATGTATGTAGGTACTTATATCGATAAAGATATAAACCCGAGATATAAAACCGAAAAATTAATACTATTATATATGTATATATATGTACATTGAAATATCACAGACAATCGAAATTAATGAATAAAACTTTTTTTTATGTTGAGAAAAGACAATACACCTGTATACATATTTCTGTAACGCTTCACGACTAAACCGCTATAGCAATATTGACTACTTATAATAGAAATGAAGCTTAAACAAAGTGAAAAACATTCCTTCCGAAAAGAACAACAATGCGTAATCGACTTGTATACTATAAGTTATATATCAGAATATACTATTTCTAGAAGTATTTGATTGACTACTGTACCGCAGAAAAAGAGGCCAACTTTCCCATGACAGTTATTTTTCGCGAAGACAATCATTACGGCTGGCACTCACGTTATTAACGACGTTTTAATGGCCCTTGGTACAGCATTAATATTTATTAAGCCTTTTCTATGGCTATAAAACAACTTTTGTTATTCACAAACAAAAGCATCAAAAGCAATTTAAAAGTTACTGATATCTGATGTTCATGACCATTCAAATTTCGATAATAAATTATTCCTAGCATAAAAAAATTCTGGTTTTTTTTTTTCTGGATTTTAAGGTTTAAATAATTTTGGGTAGATAAAAATATATAAAACAATAAAATTCGGCATAGTTAACAGAACCTATAATAATAAGGAAAATATGATATGAATATGATGATATGGAATAACTGAAATATATGACGGAGTCTGAACAGTAACACACAAGGTTTTTATATATGTAAAAGTTGAGAGCTTAGTAAGGAATAGAACGTTGAATGCAAAGTAACGTTACTAACTTCTCTTATTAGCTATGCTCTATCTCCACAAGATTAGATATATTTGATTTGGTAATGCTGGTGAATACCTATAACGACATAAATATTCGTTTTATACAAATGTAATCGCCTATTTCCAATGGCTATCTAAAATTAAGATCAAGACATCAATTCACTCAGTCTTCAAGATTTAAATTAAGTTCATGCCACTTTTCTTTCAAAAACCTTTACAAAAATTTATTTGTTATTTATTATTTGCCCATACAAATTTTTCTACAATATCGCTATTTTTGGGACCATTGAAGAAACGAATCAATTTCAAAGACATGTACGGGCAATTATGGTCATGCAATAAAATACATTAAACCAATAAAAAACTCAAATCACACTACACGGATTTTACACCTATATACTCTTTTGCGTATTGTTACTATTGCGTTCTAGATTTGAATCTAAGGAAAATTTATAGCAGTACAACCATAGATAATATTAGTGTCTAGGGACGCACTAGTTACACGCATTCAAATATGGTTTGGATTAATATTAATTATATCATCACGGAACAAAAAATTTATAGCCATATTTATTAATTTACATGTACTCGTACTAGCGATCGTTTGGTGGTCATAAAATGACCGGATATTCATCATAATTGCTAGGTTTGACATTCAGTGAGAATATATACAGCTGAAATTTTCTTCTTTCAAAACTTGATCACAGACTTTAACCATAAACGATAGAGTATATACCGCCCTACCTAACTAACCTACTAAGAAGAAAGTAATATTTCCTATGCTATACATGGGACATGTGACTTTATTTTTCGGATAGGGCGATATATGTTTATGCCAAATCCAAGGTACTATGTAATAATTGAATGTATTTTTATGCGTTATTTAATTGTATAAAAATAGGATTCTGAACTCCCGCCTATAAACTATAACAATGCCAAATTTCATACTACATACATACATCTGCGTAATTTCCATAAAAAAGAGTACCAAGATTTTGGTTTACATATTAATATACAGATGTATATTATCATAAGCGTTACAAGCATACATATTCTAAGATCCAATGCCACATTTTAGTTACTGACGAAAATCAACTATCATATGTATTTTCTTCTTCAATAAGATTTTCTAACTTTATTAAAAACTGCAAAATATTCAACAACGGACGACCGTATGGTGTAAAACACATCATTCATTTCTTTAAAGATACCATATCCAGAAATGGATGGCCAATGTTAATAAAGTTTTTTCATGGGCTGAGAAAAAAGTAAGGACTGAGGATGAAGCCTTATTAGAAAGTCCCATATTTTTAAAACGGGGACTTTTCATGTACTAAATAATCAGGGTGACAGAAATGTACTGATTTTAATTCATAGTTCTATAAGCAACAGTGTCATTATTCATATCGATGGGTTAAGTGGCCCACGATATTTAGGACCATTTTCTGCAAATCAAAGAACGCAAATATATTGTGGTAATAATTAATGATTGCTAATATAACATTTTTGCCAATTCCACTGGTCCGTCGTCGTCGAATGATTATCTCAGTGTGCTAAGATAGAGTTTAAACTACTCGATTGCGATTAGATTTACTAGTTAGCGTAACGCCAAGTAGTACGTCGATGTCACAGAGCCTTGAGAAACAAACTAAAGTTTGAAAACGAGATATGAGGGGGTTCGAATCAAACCTAGCTATATACAAAATTATTAAAATTGAGTAAAATGAAAATTTTGTTTCTTGGAGTTTCGACAAATAAAAAATATTAAACACAGATCTAATCACTGTGAATTTAAGTAATATCAATCTTTACGTTTCCTGCAAACTGTAATAAAATATAAAATAATAAATTAGCTGAATTTGACTGTGACTTTGGGATTTAGCTATTTTTGATTCTGATCCCCTCATATTACCTAATGGCACAGCACTAACCTGCAACTCGAAGGGTTGATGATGCTGTGCAGAGTCCGGCGCGGGCTGCACAACGGACGCTCCGTTGACCAGGCCCGCGCCGCCGACGCCGCTGCTGGCTCCGCCCACCGTGCCCACCCCGCCAACGCCACCAACGCCGCCAACGCCACCCACGCCGCCCGTATACTACGATACAATAACATTATGTTAACGATAATAAGGCCTTTCTATAAAATAGTCTCATAACTTAGAATGTGTATATAATGCCGTGTGGTATCCGGCTGAGTAGAATAGACCACCCCCAATTCTTACCGAGGTGTCGTAATAAGGTGAAGGTAAGTTGATCCACGGTGTGGTATTTTTGTTGAGTAGAATAGACCACCCTATTTCTCACCGAGGTGGTTAAAATACGACTAACGTAAGTTGACGTCAGGCAGACGACCGATCGTAAAATACGTAGCCAAATCATGTGACAAAATATTGTGCCGACCCCACTTAAGAATGGGTTACGGCGCGGAGGATGATGAACTAAAAGCATGTTCATAGCCAAACAGGTTTCAGAGGTTTTTTTTTTGTTTAAACTTAAGTGCCAAAGGCGAAGAGGCCTATTGCCAAGGAATGGAAGAGTACAGGAAGTCAGCTTTTTACTTCACTCGGTACATTTTAAAATGTAACAGTGCATATTCTTTAAAACTCGAGTCATATTTGAGGAATCAGGCTGATCAATCCCTACAAATTACACATACAATCTGCTTTCATTTGACCCTCCGTCTTTTAGAAAGAGATATTTTTAATTACTTTCCTTATATAAAAAAAAAGCTCCTCTTCTATTAAATAAAAAACTTTTAAAGTGATATGTGCAGTAATAAAAGTTAGTGGTTGTTAACATTATTTAAAGCTACAATTTTTTTGCCCTTAAGCAGCTTAAGTTTTAAGCAGTTAGCACACACCCCCCTTCCCCTTTTTAAACCTGTACAAATTCATATAACTAACCAACTTCAATAACCCATCGTTATTAATAGTAGACCCCACTTAGAGTGGGATAAGGGCAGGAGGATATATATTTCATTTAACTTCTAAGATTTGGTCTGTCTCTCTTTATATAAACCTATATAACTATTGATTAAATAACAGTTTGTTACATAATTTTAAGCAATCTTACCTGTTGCGTGCTCGCAAAACTGTTGTTATCAAATTGTGGATGTTGTTCCATTTGTAATACAAGTTCGATGTGTTGGTTCATTGAGTCATTTAGGGTCATACCTGGAAAATAAATGTTGTTGTAGAAAATATATTTACAATTAAAATAATTGTAAGATTGAAATAAAATGGTAATTTCTACTAACCAGGTAATATTTGTGGGTGCTGTGGATGTGGTAGCCCTTGAAGTGGAGCAACTCCTAACATTCCAGGGTGGTGCTGGAAAATAAAATAAATAAATAACGATTAAACAGTGGTAAAGACTACAATTAAAGATATTATATAACATGGTGCAGTATAAATAAATTCAATAGGTTTGCTATTATCCCTATAAAATGGAGCAGCTCTATGCTATGTTGAAATACTCAAGAGATATGAGAGTTTGCTCAATATTAGCCTACAACATTAAGCGTACCATAAATTATGAATAACAAGTACAAATTTTTAAGTACAAATTAGTACAAATTTTTGATTGCTGTGATAACACCGTTCGACTCTTTCGAGGAGGTCGCGGGTTCAAACCCGGTCAGACACTAATGAATTTTTCTATTAAAACTTATGTGTCGTAATTGATAATTTCAATTTATCACACGCTTTTCGGTGAAGGAAAACATCGTGAGGAATCCTGCATATCTCTAGAGAATTCTGAATATATGTGTAACCTACCAATCCGCATTGGAGCAGCTTGGTAGGTTTTAGCTCCAATCCTTCTCTCCAAAAACGGAGAGAAGAGGCCTATTCTCAGCAGTGGGATAGTAATAGGCAGCTACTTACTTACAAATTTTAACAGGAAACTCATACAGCCTGGGGTTTGAATTAATTTGATTGTAATTAAGTAAATTAAAACAATTACAACCAGACCTTATACACTTGACGTAAATTCCAAACTATTATAAGTAAAGACATTAAATATGATATTGTTGTAAATTACTTCATTAAGAATTCTGCAACCTTAAATTTTACTTACAACACTTGTTGCAACTGATAGATCATATCATCAAGTACAATCGTAAAATTTTGTTATATGATGCCTACATATTTCATTTAATATGTTATCCCCTATCCCACTCTAAGTGGGGTCGGCACAACATGTTATAAACATGCTGTCGCATGATTTGTCTTCGTTTTTACGACTGGCCGCCTGCCTAACGGCAACTTACCTCTGTCGTATTTTACGACACCTTGGTAAGAAAGAGGGTGGTCTTTTCTACTAAACCGGATACCACACGGTGAGTCAACTTACCTTAGTCGCCTTTTACGACACCTCGGTAAGAAATGAGTGTGGTACTATTCTATTCAGCCGGCCATACCACATCATTTCATCATCATCATCAGTTCATACCACACGGCGTCATTAAAGGCTTACAGGCGTACAGGTTTTATAAATACTTGACGGCGCTATGGTAATAATTACGACAGCGCCTATCTAGTGATATGTGTTAATAATGGTAACCCAAGTGGATAACTAGAGGTTAACCAAATTCTAAGGATTATATTTCACACTGATACCTGCTTCTTCTTTTGCATATATTATTAAAATACCCTCTAAAAAGCTATTTTTTAATCCATATGTTAGCATAAGGTTTAAGCTGTGTAGTATCCCGGCTGAGTAGAATAGACCACCCTCAATTCTTACCGAGGTGTCGTAAAAGACGACTAAGGTAAGTCGACCCGCCCTGTGGTATACGGCTGAGTAAAATAGACCACCCTCAATTCTTACTGAGGGTTCGTTAAAGGCGTAGGTAATTTGACCTATCGTGTGGTATCCGGGTGATTAGAATAGACCACCCTCTTTCTTACAGGTATTGTAGAATACGACTAAAGTAAGCTGACTTTAGGCAGGCGGGCGTAAAAAACGTAGCTTAATCAGGTAACATGTTTATAACATGTAATAAAAAAATAATAAATAATAACCGACCCCACTTAGAGTGTGATAAGGGCGGGAGGATAAAGTTAGTTTACGGTTCAATTGTACCAAACTTCACTTATATTCTCCATGAAATTAGTCGTGAAAAAGAAGCAGTGTATGATAGAATAGGACGTGAGTATAGCCGGTTCTATACATTAACAATGCTATGAATAATCAAGTACTACATACCTGTGGATGTTGCAGGTGAGGAAGATGGTGTAGCGCTTGTGGTTGGGGTGCAGGCAGTGCGTGCGGCGGCAACAGCGGAAAGGCGGTTGCGTCTCCGTTGCGGATCGCACCCACTCCCACTCCCACGCCGACGCCCACGCCCACGTTGGTCACATTGCCCACACCACCCTCCTCCTCTGCAGGTGACGGCTGTCGAGATCCTGGCGTTCTACTGCAAACAACATTGAACACTATATAATGAGGCTTATCTATTTTATATATATCAATACTAGTCTGTGTATATTAATCTGTGTGTGTGAGTGTGTGTGAGTGTATGTGTGTTTGTGTGCGTGCGTGTGTGCGTGTGTGTGCGTGTGTGTGCGTGTTTGTGTGTGTTTGTGTGTGTGGTTGTGTGAGTAAGAAAAATCTCGTGTTTCCTTCGGAAAGAGAAACAAAACATAGTACTTGATCGACGGTACTTTAACAGAAGTTGACGCGACACAACTTACAGCAGGTATAGCTTGTGGTGGCTCTTCAAGGTAGGAACAGCTTTTAACTAGCAGTAGACTAGACGATTCAAAAGCACTTGTTTACAACTTTACTTGAATAAAGATTATTTTGAATTTGAATTTATACATACTAAATGGTACTTATTTATTCTGACCAAGGATAATTTACATTATACTAATTGTGACAGAAAGATAAATAAAAGAATGAGTATATGAAAGGAAAAATCATGAAAACCAATCAAAATATTTTTTTCTATAACTATAATTTTTTTATATATAAATTCTTATTTTTCTTACTATTATGTACTGAAAATATTAAAAAATATATATTAGGGACGTTTCTATTGTATGTTATAAAATATCTATCTATATCTTTTAAAGTATGTAATTATAAAATAAAAACGCTTTTAGACATTCAAGCTTGTACCCTGACCTTGTAACACTTAATGCAAGTCTTATTACAATGCATACGAAATTTTGTTTCTAAGTGGATTAATTATCTTGATGAGTTTTTTTATTACTCACTGAATAACTACTCTACTTCCTATAAAAGAGTTATTCAAGCAATTTAACACTATTTTATTTGTTGCATTATTAAATACTTTGTATTATTAAATGATTAATATAAAACATAAACAACGATATTTCCTACTTGTCGAGTGGAAAAACTAGTTGTGTTCATAAATCAGAGCGGAACGTAAAAATAATCAAGATACTATTGTGGACATTATTTACGAAAACTGTTTATATTATGAATCATCTATCTGTATGAATAAAACGATAAAGGTCTGCCGTTGTTTGAAAGACTACTAACTAGATTTCAGTAAATTCTTCTGAGTTTTATTACTTAGACTCTTTGCCCTTATGAAAAAAAATATTATAATATTGCGTTCATTTTCAGATTACCCGCGACCTCGTTCGTTCAAGTACCCCCAAGAATAAAACGTGTCTTTCACTGTTCCTAAAAGGCGGAATTTTGTTTATCCTGTATGTTACCGCGATACAATAAATGATGCCAAAAATCAACATTAGTTTATGAGGAATCAACCTATCTAATAGATTGTATATTTATCAAAGTTAAAAGAAATATCTTAATTGTCCCATGTTTTCTCAACATGGGACAGTGGGGCAAACAGTATAACAATCTGGTCCCAACTAGAGATGTGAAAAAAATAATCGATTTTTATAATAAACGATTATTTTTTTTAAATAATTGATCCGTTTCGAATTAAAAATTTATTATTTTAATTATCCTTTTTCTTTTTTACTTTTTTCTTGCCTTTTAAGATTAGATATGCATTGTTGGAAACCATTGTAGCCAAACTAAACATTTTGATAGAATTTTACAAACAGCGCCTCTGTTATTATTTATTGGTTTCAAATTTAGTGGTCCACTTTAATTAGAATTTATTCGATTAATTATTATTATTAAAAAAGCAACTTTTCAAATAATCAGTATAAATCGATTATTATTGATCGATTATTTTGATACGAATTAATCAATTTTTAAAAAATCAATTTTTTTAAATTAAAATTTTATTGTATTTTTTTTTATTTTAAATTGATCGATTATTAATTAATCGACGTTTTTAACTCCACGTCACATCCCTACTCCCAACTGCCTCTATATACCTTTAACTTTGCACCGCGAGTGGAACCACTAGTCGAAGCTATCTTCTAATTAAATAGTTAAGACTACGAGACTGTACTGAGTGTGCGAGGCGCGGGGCGCGCGGTGGTCGCGGCGCTATCCGCGCGTGGCATTGACAGAGGCCACGACCACCGCGCGGTTATTGCACTACGCTTCGCGCGGTGCCCGAGCGCCGGCCTTCGCGACCAACGCTCCAATTTCGCCCTAAAGCCTCTACACACGCGGCTATATCTACGCATTGAAAACTGATACAGTACAAGAAATATTCTTAAAATACGTCTAGTGTGTCAAGAAATATTAAATTTTAAACGGCTACAACTTCCATATATACGTTTGCTACAGATATTATTTACCTATCTATGTATTACACACGGGGAAATAGGTGGAATAGTCCAGAATAGGTGCTGACCACCCGTTTTGCAACGACGGGCATCCCCGAAATTAGATACATGTATTTAGATTTAGATACACTCTTAAAAGTTTAAACAAAAATATATGAATTAACTATATTCTTCGACATAATTACCAGTATCAATAAATTATCACTCAATTTTACATGAAAATATTAAAAAAATCATATGACAAAATAATGATAAAACAAAAAGAATAAACATCTTTTTATTTTTATTTTATTGAAAAGTACTGAGAATGTTGCCTATTAATAAAGGTGTGCACAAAGCTTTAAATGTAACTCGAAAGGTGCTCCTAAAACACTCACGGTAAGCAGACGAACACTCACATAACTGGTTATCTCAGTCGCATTAAATCCGCCTTTATTATTGTTCTCAGACGCCCTACATATAAACTATTCTTTAAAACATGGAGTAAATGACAAATGACATTGCCTTTTTTAGGCAATAAACGCCCGGAGAGCTTAAATCAATGAATATTTAAAATAAACCATTCGACATACAGTTAAACCTGAACGTTATTAGGAAACCTGCATGCATATGTCTGGATAATTTCTAAGACAGGTGTAATCTGGTAACGCGGAGCAAGGTTGATCTAAGATATAAGGTCTTCATATATCAGTAAGCGAAAGGATATAACATTATACCAGTAGGAAGTTACTATTAGACTATTTTTATTTATGAGTACTGGTCAATAGTTTACAATATCTGTACCCTTAGAAACCTCCTTAATATGTCCTCTATAATAAGGCCTTATAAATCTGAATCTAATCTATACTTTTTGCTATCAGTTCATTGACAATAGTTATAATAAAAACATTTTGTAGACACGTAGGTACGTACGTATATTATTTTTATAAGATACATGGCAATAGTCATCATCATCCTCCTGCCCTTATTCCACTCTAAGTGGGGTCGGCATATCATATTATAATGTTGTCCCATGATTTAGCTACGTATTTAACGACCGGCCTGCCTGACGGCTACTTACCTTAGTCGTATTATACAACAGCTCGGGTAGAAAGAGGGTAGTGTATTCTATTCAACCAGATACCACACGGTGGGTCAACTTACCTTAGTCGCCTTTTACGACATCTCGGTAAGAAATGGGGGTTGTCTATTCTACTCAACCAAATACCACACGGTGGGTCAACTTACTTTGTTGCCTTTTAGGCCACCTCGGTGTGATATGAGGGTGGTCTATTCTACTCAGCCGGGTACTGCACGGCGGACCCACACCAATAGACACAATACACATATGGCAATAGTCTTGTTAAGAGTTAAATTTAAGGAGTGGTGTATATAGAGCTCTGTGTTGTGCTCTAACTCTCTAGTCCATCTATTCTGTCATACTAGTAACTGTGTAAAAGTTTGGAGGCATTTTAAACTAAAAAATAGCACGCTAACAAAGTTTGGGTTAGATCATAGAATCAGTTGATCGAGAATATCATATGATAGACGTGTTTTAAAACTATATTACTGTAATATTTACTCTATTAATAATTATTTATTGTCAATAAAATAACTGAGTTTTTTGCCGTGGTTATAAAGTCTAAGATAAGAACGTGCTAGTATAGAAGAGTATGGAGTTCCATACTCCTTAAATGGCTGTTTATTATAAGTCTTTAGTAATAAATAATATAATACGTCTTTAACAATGAAAATGACTAAATAATTTTTGGAATTAGGCGTTGCAAATTAACGCGTAATTCTAAAAATATATGTTAATTCTAAAAATAGATGTTCCATAATACAAAAGTAATCCTACAATTATTTTATAAATATTTTGTTATGATCAAAAGATGCAAAATAATTTCATTGTTGCTAATGAAAAACGATAAGCAATAAAAGTATTTCATTCCTCGAATCGGTATCGGCAAGCCTGAGAAAAAAAGTGGGATTTGTGTTTCGTCATCAAAAAATAGTCAAATTCTATCATTATCCGTTCTGCAAGTAGTATTGAATTGCAATTAAATGGATTAAATTATTGTCAAAATATATGTTTAAGTTCTAAAACTAATATTTAAAATTAATATTAAAATAATATTACACAATATATTGTTCAAAATTAAGGATCACAATGAAACAGGCGACCGAATATCTCAATTTTAACCTATACTCATGCGATTGGGCTCAAGTCGCTCGTTTGCTCACCCTACCATACTGACGTAACTTCCTGCATATTATTAGTGTTAGTTGCCGAATTGAGAAAAAAAAGCGGCGATGTGGTTTTTTAGGTATGTTTTGTACGATTAAAAAAACATCATTAATAGACTAGAGTTTGAGATTTCTAAATAATTAGAAATCGATAAATGCTTAAATTGGGACACACATGGGAGGTTTTCCGAAGCTTTAGCTAAAGAGTCAGCTCCTATTCTGAGCTTTTCGTTCTCTTAACGATATTTCTGCGATCGCCGTCGCTTCCGGTGACGCTTCATTAGAGCATTGGAATATATTGTCAGTTCCAAGAAACAAATAATCAAAATAAGCGATTTGCGCGGGATTAATAATAAAAATACACACAAAAAAAGTATGAAATGAGTATATAAGGGGAAGTTCTTAAAGTTGCGGCCATTATAGAAAACACGAGAAGTGAAAAATCGAAATGGTATTGACACATAACGACATAATAAGAAGGGATAAAAATCATATAACCAAAGGAATGTTATATATGAATGTGGATATGTGACTAGAGAGAGGCCAAAAAAGATTGTTAGATTGTGTGAAGTATGATATGCATATGCGAGCAAAAGGAGTAGCGATAGAGTTGAGAGAGAGAGAATGGAAGAGGACAGCAGGCTGGCTCGTTGGCGCTGCGGGTGACCCTGCCTTCGGGTCCACGGGTCACGGGTTCGATTTCCGCTGAAGGCCAACATTTTCTTTAAAATGAATTTGTTGGTCTTTGAGCCTGGGTATATATTTGTATTTAAGTATGTATTTAAAAATTATATAAGTTGTCCAGTTGTCTGTCTACCAGAACACAAGTATTAAGTTACTTTGGGGACGGACGACTGTGTGTGTAAGTGTCCCATATATTTATTTATTTATCTTGTGCCGATTAGAGTGGAATAAGGGCTGAAGAATGAAGATGATATAAAAAAAGTCTTACTTAAAAGCTTTGTCGTCTTCTTGCCCATTGTGCAAGCCATTAGGCATGTTGGCGTGTTCGTGCATCTCGTGTAGGTCCTTGTCGAACGGGGAGCCTGACTTTTCGTCGACTCTCTCTTCCAAGACCATGCCGCGTAGGCCAGCCACAACGCCTGTCACCTTCTCACCACCGCCACCCGCAACGCCACCAGCTTCTGTGTCAAATGATTGTGTTACACTATTTGTCAATGGTAGTCAAATTCTCATAAGCTAAGCGAGTTTTTCGTCACCCAAGTATATTCCCTCCCGATATCATGTTGGCTTTGGCAAACTCATGTATTCGTTTAAAAAATAGAACCCAAATATTTTTCTATGTTTACATGGTAACAAGTCAAGTTAAAAAGCTTTTAACGAAATTTCATGTCCCTATTGTTAACCGTTGAGAAGATTTCTCTTCTGGAGCAATCTTGGCAGGAGCAGCAAAAAGTCATGCTTATCATAAAAATGCATTGTCATCGGGACTGGATCAGTATGTAAAATTTTAGCTCAATCGGATGTGGGTCAAATTTTACTTACAAGATTCCACCTTCACACACATACACGGTAAGTTAAGTAAAAGCTTTTAAAAAGCAAAGAACCTAGTACGATTTTACTGTTTTTTTCCTATCCCAATTTCTGACAACTGACACCTGACTTCTTTTTTAGAGAAAAGAATTTTAGCTTCAAAGTAACATGGTGGTACGTTACTTTAATGCCAATTGGTAGGCTACGTATATCCCTAAATTCCCTTACGATAGAGGTTTCCTCACGATGTATACCTATCAAAAAGCGCGTAATATATTGCGAATATCAATCAGGCACATAAGTTTTAACAGAAACTCATTGGTGCCCCCTAGTAAGAGAGACACCTCGCTCAAATTGACCACAGCTAAAGTTCAGAATTACCCTAGAGCCTAGTAATAAAAAACACGCTTTTGGGTGTCTTTAGTAATTACTATTCAGCAAAACACTTACTTCCACTGTGCCACTGTGGGGCAGGGGAAAACTAAAAAAATGCCCTGGCTATATATCAGTTTTGAGGCAGCAAGACTGACTTCTAATTTTCACAATGTTTTCATTATTAACAGACAATAGTGTAGCGACCGTAAGACATAAAGGTATTTTTTGGGCCCTGGAGAGAATGATACTTGAGTAAACGACTATAAAATTGTATCTCAAAGGCTCAGTCACAATTCAGTGAGCGATAAGTTTTCATATTATCCCACCTCAAATATTTTAACCTACATATACTGAAGACTTAACCTTTAACATGGCTCAATAGATAACTAACACACCACTATGAAAATTGACCCTGTTTTTTCATAAAAGAGTATTATAACGCCTGTTAATGTCGTTCTCAGCTGAGAAAAGACCTCGTATTTATTTTTATAGTGAGGGATGCACAGCGCAAGAACATACCACGCTGTTTTAATACAAATCGGGATATTAAACATACTGTAGAAAATTTCTATCCTTATGCAGGTTTCCTTAAGATGTTTTCTTTCCTTCTAAAGGACCTGATGATCCTGATTTTAAAATATATTTTATACATGATTTTTTTAATAAATCCTAATTAAAGCTCTCTAGGATTGAACCTGAGAACTGTGGATAAACACCTGCGCTTAGCACCTGCAATTTGGGCATTAAGCCTTTTCCTATTCTCATTCTAAATCGCATTTAGACTTTGTATTAATTTATAAAATGATAAATTATTCCTAACCCTAATAAATTATAAACTGTATACATATGTATACAGTGTATGAATGTATTGTACATGTACATATGTACGATACATTCATACACTGGAGGAACAATACAAGGAACAAAAGATCCATCCAATGTCTTTAATAATAATTAAATATGACTAAAATTCATCATCATTCATCTTATATTCTTAAAAAATTTCTCTGTCTTTTACTTCTACAAAACACGTAAAGTAATGTACTGGTTGATTTGAAATTTTTACGCGTTTCTTTTTTAGGGGAGCGTTTTTGTTTACTTTTTATTTCAGAGTTCCCATAGGAATGGTCAATTCCAAGTGTGAATAATTAATACGACACTGAGAAAGAAGTGTAGATGGAATTACTTATGAGGATATACTATTAATAAGTTAGTATATCTGTGATTTATTATAAAACTATAAGTTTCATATATACTAGCTTCTATTCACAACTTGTGTGGAGTTCAATATCAACAGAAAAAATACTATATGACACTCTTTAAAGACTAGGTTCAAAATAACATGAATGCTTTGCTCGGTTTGAGCGTTAAAGAATGAATCACAAACACTTATATAAAGGAAAAACTTATTTAATTTCATTTCTTGTTTGACTGTGGTTTATGCTTATTCCCTTAAGAACTACTTTTTGAAAATGTGACAAACATCTTCTAAAATCACATGTTTAAAATAACAGGAATACAATTAAACCTACCGAAAATGATATGCTATTAAAAATGATTTGCTTGTATCATACTTTTGAATTATAAAGATCTATTTATTATAGTTTATAATATTAGCTAGGAGAATTTCGACGCCTACAAATCATACGATAGGTTGGTTCATTAATTATCCATACACTTTTAGTGCAAAAAGTCATGAACGTATGTTCCTAAGACGAACGATAAAAACTAGAGAATAGAAAAGATTTGAAAGTTATACACAAAGGTATATCTGTTTAGGTATTAAAGGTATTAGGTAAGGTAACAAGTAAAGCTATATTTCAAATTTTTTATATAGATTTTTCCCAATGTCTTTGACAGCATAAGCTGTACAATTGAGAATAGAGGCATTGCGAGTACAAAATACACAGTAGAGCGCAGAAGCTCTGTTGTCATCGGGTAAAGTTGTTATACTCATCGTGCCGTCTATTGCATGAAACCCTAGATTTAAGCAACTGTGATAAAAGATTACAACTATAAGTTATACGGGTTCATGTATATACAATAAAAGTAATTCAGGGTAAAAAAAATTTAAGTCTGCGTAAATTTCAACATATATTCATACTCGATACTCTGCTTTAATTCAGAGATAAAGTTTATCTCTGAATTAATTTGAAAAGTTTCACTTAAACTATTCGGTCCTATCGCTAGATTATTATAAAATGTCTAAAATTTCAAATTTTTACATAACTTTATATTAATAGGTATGTGATTTCTGGAATATTTAAAAAATCTATGGCGCCTATGAATTTATTTTTGTGTTATCACATAAATAAATTCATAGTATTTGTTATGAAATATACAATATTGCAGTATAATAACTATATATCTATAAAATTTGGTAAATGTCTTATCCATACATAATTAGTAGTTTGTTTTATTTGTAGCCACGATAAGGTGTTGTCTATGTTTAAGTTTAATTTATATATTAATAAAAATAAAATGTATTGGAAAGTCTGTCTGTCTTTGACGCCTTCACGGCTAATCCACTGCAGCAATATTGAAGAAACTTTTACTAATTTATATACCGGACTAACATATAAAAAATCCCGTTTTTCCTTCGGAAAGAGGATAAGTACAAATAGTACGTTATAAAGGGTATTTTAAAAACTAATTTGACGAGTACTAAATAGCGGGTACAGCTAGCTCTTCATGTATTCCAAAGAAAGAAAAAGGCATTTTGACTGCGTGCCTATAGTGCCTAAAGTAATATGATCTGCATTAGATAAAATACTGAGCAAAAAAATGTGTAAAATAGTTTGTTTTACGCTTCAGTGAAAAGTATTAAATTACTATATAAAATACCGCCTGAAAACTAGTCGTTATATCTAGAACTTAAAAAGGAACCCTAAACAATAACTGATGTTTACACAAACAGTTGTTTTGACAACAAAGTTATCCGGTCTAATAAAATTTGCGATTTTAAACAAAGGTTTTATTATTGCATAAAAATAAATGCATTTCTTGTATTCATATTCTGTATGGCTTCCCATAGCACAGGGAATCCTAGTTTGGGGGCCAGGATTTCGCTATATGTTTTACATGGTATATTATTGTGATAAAAATTATTTAAGCGTATAACAAAATTATTGTTAAGTTCAATAATAAATAAATAAATTTAATAAATATTGATTTATTCAATAAATCAAAAATAATTATATAAAAAAAAAATTTTCTACTTCATAACTCTTGATTTTAAATTACAATTTTAAACCTTATCGAAAGTACAAAATTAATCTATAGAATAAATTCCTAAATCGAATTCTTTATACATAAATAAAAAAAATTCGGAAATTCAATAATTTGTTTCCATATTAACTGCTTTCGTCTTACAAATAGAATTATAACATTCAAAACCATCAGCGTAGTAAATTTAGTTTTAAAAAGTTTTGCTAATTTAAGATCTGCTAATTACTTTGCAACTCGATAAAGTTTATTAAGCATTTTATGTTCTAATCAGCATTCAATAGGTTAACCCCTCTTTGTAAGTGGGGAAAAATCATTATGAATCATAATTATTTACATTTCCAGTAACAAATATAAATTCGCTACTATTATTACATATGTTCAAGACAAATGTTCTAGGGTTGGCTCTGCTTCAATGAACACATTGAGATATATTTAAAATCACAACTTAATATTTACAGAAGGTTCAGCCAACTTCTAAGTGTTACAGAACATTGTTTTTGTGAAGTTTCAAAAAGTAGCGTTGCAATTATGTGACTAACAAAGGCATCAATCGATACTCCTAGGTGAGTAACTATCGTATAATAGAAGGTAAACTTACCTAACTTTATTTTTTGCAGATTATAAAATTTAACACACCTCTCATTATGCCGAAATATCGGGAAATTCAAACCATATAGGTACGTACTATCACCGTATTATTATACGTAAATGTAATGCCATAATTTGAATTCATAATGTACCTGGATGACCGAGCCTTGATCGATAATTTTTGAAAAATATAACTTTTTTGGTTCGCGCTTCACCATTAGGATATCACAGCTTTGCATATGAAAGCTCAAATTATGAGTTACTATCTATTCCTATTTTCGTAGTTCTCATAAACATAATTGAAATGAGATTTTTTTAAATAAAACCTAGCTAAATCGATTTTTCTCCCCGAAAACCCCGTACATGCTGGATTTCAGAAATCGTTGGAGCCGTTTTCGAGATTCAGAAAATATATTTACCTATATGTATACATTCAAGATTAACTCATTTTAATATTAAATGATACATAATATATCACTGGACAGGGGCAATTTTGTATGTTTTAAGCATTCTCTATAACGAGGATAGGGTGCTAGAAAAGCGGACCACGCACAAATAAATTGTTTTACAAATATATGTTTAAATCAAAAATATATTTAATTTGCGCGTGGTATAGGTTAAACTAACGAGTGACAACAATGCAAGCATGCTGAACATGAATCTGAATACATTTAAAAATTTGCTGTTTGATGTGTTTTAAATGCCATGTTATGAGTGTATAGACAGTTACACAACGAGGTAAAAAACACAACAAAGATATAAAAGCAGAATAAGTTGAAACGACACGTTACCTGTCGGTGATCCTCTCAGCACGTATTCGACCATCTTGACGCCGAGACCGGCGGTGTCGCGCGGTGACAGGATGCTGCCCGCGTCGCCTCCGGGGAAAGCAACGCCGCGACGAGTTCCCATCATAGGTACTCCTACATTGTGTTCCACTGCTGGTCAAAGAACACAACATGCATGCAATACGAAAAAAATTATAAATTTTAAAAAAATATATTTTTTTCTAATAACATAGCTAAATCAAAAAAAAAATCTTAATTGCAACAAATATATTAATCGCATGGAAATTGAAAGCAATTTAGATTTTACTGCTGAAAATTAATAATTTTTTGATCTGATAAATAAAAAAAAGCTTGAGAATCCAATAGTCTATAAATCTGTTTAATTCAAAGGAACAAACCTTGAGCAGACCAAGTAGGATCACGCCACATCTGTTCAGGGTTCAATTGTAAGGGAGGAAGGTGCGGTGGACCCTTACTATCCCCCCCAGCACCAGGACCCTTATCCCAGAGTTTTTTTGCAGCGGGTGCAATCTATTACATAAAAATAAAACTGATAACTCAATGATAAAAGAGTAAGTAGAGACCTCGATATTAGAGTACAAATTTTGTTCATTTAACTTATACTTTTCCCAGATTAATAATTAATTATTACATTATATTACTCTACGTTACAAGTGAATATTAGACATGATTATAAACTAACTTTTCTTAAAATTGTCTCACATTAACATATTAAACCAAATTTATTTTAAAATTTTAATATTTAATTTAAATAATGACTAAATAGTATTCAAAAATACTGCCAAAATTTTGTATGAGAAAAATAAAATAAAATTGAGTATTACATAGACACAAATAAAGCTTGACTAAACATAAGAACATAGTTTAGGTTTTCATAGATGTACATCTGATACATCTAAAAAAACCAAAGCATACATAAAAAAATACGATCCTAAATTTTTACAAAACAGCAGAACAGAAAGAAGGATAAAGGAACCTCTTTAAACAAAAAAATAGTTTCACATTTACAATCATGAGCACATCATTACTATTACCTAGATCCTTCATTCTAAAGATGATTCAACATAGAATATCACGATGATCAGCAGATGAAATGGTACTACTAGAACCACCATGTATAGCGAGTGACACTCATTTTCCCGACTTCACTCTGTAGTCTTCAGTTTGCCTATTTTATGTAGCATGTACTTCTAGCAAATGTGGAAACTAACCAAATATTCAAGAAACTGAGTATAGAGTTTCAAAGGTCAAATATTTTGACCTTTCCTTTATATAATTGCATATAATTGTAAGTACTCTCTGCAACATAAGCAAATTACTTTCATCATTATGCATCATCCATTAGCGCAAGTGTCTAATAAAATTCATGTAAGAGTAAAGTTATTTTCTTGATATTGTAGGAATACTATATGACATATACCTTTTTCATCTCAAATTATTTATAAGGACAACACATAAAATTTGTAGCCATAGGAAACTCTATTAATACTACAAGCTGAATAAAAGTTAAAAAGTCATAAATAGGACCACTTTAGTCTGTATATAGAGACTACACCATAGAATTATTGCATTGGGAAACATTGGAAAAGTTCAAAAATATTCAACTTCATATATTTTAGTCTATATTGATTTATTAACAACAAATAATAACCACTAACTAGTTTTAATATAAACAATGTTTATTTTAAGTTGATTTAAATGATTAGAAACGGAAAATATTTCTCGTATTGTTATCTTTAAACACTTTTAATTTTCATAAAATACAAAGTATTTGAAAAATAAACATAGACATAATTAATTCTGTATTTTTGTTTTAAAATGATTAGTTTATGTTTGTTTGTTTACAACTTTGTCTTATTATTAGTACTAGAAATAAGAATAAGTTAGATAAAATTGAGGTTATCCAATTTTTTTCAGATGACTACATAACTTGTAACAATTGCTTCAGAAAATCATGATGACATTTTTAAATTTTTTATTATTTAAAGACTTGTAGTAACTTGTAAACTGATTTGTAATGCAAACACAACAAGATTGGAAAGGTCACTTCCCCAAGATTACATTATTGGATATAGTACACATTGCAAATTATTAAACTTTCCTCATTGTTTCTAACCTCACCGTTTTACGAACTTATTGAAGATTGCTTTCGAGGCTCAGAAACAACGAAACAAAGTGCTTCAACAACATCATACATACTTCAGTATATCATGAATGGTAGCTAAGGCAATCTAATTAACAATTAAGCCTAGAGTATCATGAAACAAAGAAGATTTGGAATTTTTAATATCGCTATATTTATATAAATATTTGTTCGCAGACCGGTGAAAAAAATAATTACGAACTAGAAATGGCGGACACCGGTGACAAGTAAACAAAACAAAAACGGACCTGTTGCGTAGAAAAAACGATTTTTCGTCACTTCATGACTTAAAAGTACATCTCGATCCAATAAACTACATTTAAAATCATATAAACTTACCATGTCGGGGCCCATATCCTTAACATTAGTGTCGAAAAAAAAGTCACTCAAAGGTTTCATGCGTACAATCCACCTAAAGCTCGATCATGCACCACAATGAAAGCTTACGGAAGTATAAAGGAAACTAAACATCGATCACCAATTTAAATTAATATTAACACTAAATGCGACAATAACACAACACATTTCTTACAATAAAATGTTCATTTGCAGCGACATAAAGCTGGAAAACCTAAACTTAAAAGTACAATGTTGACTTGTTTCGAACAAAGGACATACGCCGACTACAGCGCCTGCGCTAACGTCCCTGGCTCGGGAGCGTCGCACGGAGTAAAGTTTCGTGATACGTTTGATAGATGGCGCAAAGCATAATGACATAACTAGAAATTTTAAAGGTTTTGGTACTTTTCTTAATTGCTGTGTGATTGTTTTTTTAAAAAAAAGTATTTATAATTTTTTTCATTACGAAACATTGTTACGTGTAGAGATTGAAAATTGAAGCGTAAATATGAAATAATGTATAAATTACTTTTTTGTTGTTGTAAAAGTGATGATTATACATCTACCGCACCATCCGTAGAATAAAGTTACATGCTCTATGCTTATTTATTCACGGAATATGTATCTTTATTCTTCGGATGGGGCGAATTATATGTATAGACTGTAAAATAAAAAGTTATTTGACTTCGGTTATTATGGTAAACGGTTATTACGGCAAATATTTTGGTATAATTTGCTTGGTGTTTTTATTGTATGATAACAACATTTATATAATAACTAACCTACAACTTCGTTCGCATAAACTAATTTTTTTTTAAGTACCCCCTCAAATGTTCAATATTTATTTTTTACTGTCCAGGAAAGGTTCTATGTCATATTCTAGAAACAGTTATACACTATCTTTTTTTGAGTTTTGAGTTAATGCAGTCAGGTAAGCCACAAAATACGATGAAGAAATAATCATAAAGTTTTTCTTTTGGTTTTAAAAAGATAGTATTTTGAGCTTATAGAGAGTACAATTGACTTAGATTCTTGGATTTTAGTACATCAAGGTTAGACATTGTCTATGCAATAAATAATAATGCTAAAAAAAATAAGGCGAAACCTTACGATTCACGCATTGCAAATGAATCAGTAATTTGGTTGATTTCGTTAGAGCAGATAAGGGCTTTACTCCGATTTCCTGATTGAAAATAATTAGTATTAAAAATACCTATGAAAAAAGATTGTTGGTTTTTACTAAATAAGAGCATGTTACTATATCGCTTTTTAAGACTTCCGCGAGCATGAAAGGCAAGCTAGGCAATCCATTATATTTTAAGCAGTTAATCGTTCAGTGATGGCGTTAACACTGGTAGGGCTGAGATAATATTGATAATTCAAGAAAAATGAACGAAAAAGCATCTGATAGTGATGATACATAACATATAACTAATTTTTAAAATATCCTTATATTTACCTAGCATATTAAACTACGTAGTGCTATCGTGAGACCTAGACATAAAATTAAAAAGTGAATAGAAATACTGGCGATCCTATAGAGCAGTGATTCTCAACCACTGTGCCGCGGCAATTTTGTGTACCGCCAAATTTCAAAAGTGTGCCGCCAAATACATAATAATGTTAATATTATTAAATTATATCATTTAAAATGAAAAATATTAGTATTATTAGCTTGTAATTAATCCCTTAATAAACGTTTAGTTATTATTGTAGTATATATTAGTTTATTTCGTATATTTAAAATTCTTGTCATAAACTATTTATGCAGTGTGCTGTAGTAAGTAAATAATTATTACCTTTTTCTTTGTGTGCCGCCAAATTTTGAAATCGTTAAATATGTTACGCAATAAAAAAAAGGTTAAGAATCACTGCTATAGAGTAATAAAGAACAGTCGATCTGGGTTCGATTTTTAAGGCAAATATATTTTGTAAAACAATGGAAAGTGTAAAGTATGAATGGAAAATAACATGGAACTATGATAAAAATGGAAATATCCTAGCTAATATGACTGCGAATGCAACAATCATCTAAGCAGAAACGCCCATTAAACAGGCATGTCAGCCTGATGAAACTAAAAGATCCCTCATGCTCCTCGTGTGAAGAAGAAATCGGCCTCCACCTCGTGCGCTTTGTCTATGCGTGTTAGTTACGTGGAATTGTGTTTGAATGGCGATATCCCTACGCAGTGATAATTTTTACAAACCTAAGCTAGGCTTCTGCCTAGCGTACCGCTGGATCCCAACTCCACATCCTATAAAATGGAAGTGGATTTCCTTTATAGAGATATCATAGTTGATATCAGATGATTGAAAGAGAGTGAATACAATTGAAGCAATTTATTTGATATATCTTTCTATTTAGGTATGTTAAGGCCTCTGGTAGATAAAATGCAGTAATATTATTGATACATAAGTTTCCTCGTCTAACGACGAGAACAATGTATTTTAACAATTAGATACACTTCATAGAAACGAACCCCAATAATCGCAAGGTTTACCAATTTCAATATTTATACTTTCTCAAGATGAACGGAGAAATGTATAACAATATTGTTGCAGCAGATAAAGATTTACCCAGCTTTCCTAACGCAAAGAACTGACGTAGGCCTGTATTTTTTACTTAATATCGCCTAACTGTATTGAAAATAAGGAGTTGCATGAAAATTATATAAGGCTTGTTAATTATAATTCTATAATTGACAGGCTCTGATGTACATTTCATACCTTTAACATTGTGCTACGTTACGATTATCCTTTTGGGAAAACTGAAAGTTTTTTTTAAGGAACCGTCCATGCCATTAGTCCTTTGAGTGTGTCATTATGAATAAAATTGTCAAGACGAATAACTACTCGGAAACATTATGAAACATTGCACTCTCGAAACTTTGGGAGTCACTCTTGACATATTATTGGTAATAGTGAGTATTTGCACGGACATAATTAGGTAGCCAGGATTATGCATCAGAAACTTGCTCTCAATATAGTACCGAAGTGACTAATATAGAGTAATAGAGAGTAGATCAATTATTATAGATATAATCGTCCCACATGACGACAAACTTATAAAAGGTGAAAAAGAACAATGAAATAAATATTGGAACTAGCTCACGAAAGTACCGTCAAGTTGAATATTGAAATAACAATAATAGTTCCTAATGTAGTTGAAGTGAGATATTTACGAAGTATCATTACGTGATCAAACCAAAAATGAAGAGATCTTTATTCGTCAAGCCGTTGTACTGCCAAGCAGAAGAAACGTTTACGCTCTCCCAAACTTTCACCTTTATAATATAATAGTAAAATTAGTATGGTCACTGCAAGTATGTATATCGTTATGGTAGTCAGGGTTTTATTCCAGTTTCAGTTAAACTTCACAGCACCTTTTGTGGTAGTGGCGTTTGGTAAGTACAAAAGATTCTGCTGTCCATTCTACACAATAGTGTCCAAAACCATTGTTAAGTTTGTACAAAACTATAACAGTGCAACACACGGCGTTCGTTTCAGTATTATCAACGGGTTTTGCTAAGATGTAAATAAGCGTTAGAATGTTATTGACAGTATAATAATTATTTAAAAAATGATTACAAGACTCTATAGTATTATTTTGTTATCTAGCACTAAACATTTATAGCATTAAGCAAGTAAGCAATTTTAGTGCCCTCAGACAGTTTTCTTATTGGCCTATATTCTCGTTTAACGTAAATAATATAAAAGTAAAAATTTAAAATCACATATTGGACTTTATTAATAGAGTTATTACTTTTTGATTGTTGAACAGAGATTCTTGAGCTTAGACCCACCAAACCAAGCTGCTCCAATGTGAAGAGGCAAAAGATGAATACCTTGTTCTCTAGAGACATAAATGTTCCGTCACAATGTTTTCTTTTACCGTGACGGGTATGGTGAATTCTTAATCTATAGTAATATTATTTAGGAAATTTGTATGTATGTTTGTAATGTTTTCACACAAAAACTACTGGACCGATTTCTAAAATTCTTTCACCAATTCAGAAACCATCTTTACTGAGCATAGGCTATATACATTAAAAAAATAGGGATCCGTAATAAATATGTAATAAGGTGTCAAAAATTAGTCATAAAAATCTGTCAGCGCATGCGCTGCAGAAACTAATGGTGATATGTTTAACAAAAATAAATCTATAATCCGACTTAGTAGACTTTCCATTGCCATGAGATCGGTATGTACGCGGGTGAAACCGATGGGTATTACTAGTATTTATTAAACACAAGTTTTAATAGATAACTCTTCGCTCTGTATTAGTTCATTATTGAATAACTAGCTTTTACCCGCGATTTCGTTCGTGTGGACTGTTGTTGTGTGATAGGTGGATGATAGATGGCGCTTTTCAATGTCATCATATTCCTGTAGATTTAACAGGATTTTTAAAGCCTATTCATGTTACTCCGGTGTATAATAACTGTGCCAAATTTCATCGCTTTTGGTTCAGCGGATTCGTCATGAAAGAGTAACCAACATACATCCATACTCACAAACTTTCGCATTTATAATATTAGTAGGATTTTACATTATCCGGAACGGCTAAACCTATTTTAATAGGACCTTCACTAAAAGATAGAGGTTGTGGTTATACGTTACGGTTTATCCTAGAATTCACGCGGGGTAGGTATTTACGCGGGAAAAACTTTGTGACACACTAACTTCCATGTGGGCGAAGCTACAGGTATATCTAGTACTAAATAATTATGCTCTATGCTTCTTTCCTATCCCAAAAGAAAAAAGGTTTTTTTTTATATTATACGTTAGCTTAGTTTGACTGGCCCGTTGGGGCATTTGGCAATGACTCTGCCTTCAGCTTTGCCGGTTACGGGTTCGCTTCCCACCGAGGGTCAACATATTCTTTAAACAATATGTTGGTTCTTCGAGCCTGGGTTTATACATTTGTATTTAAGTATTTATTTAACAATATATATACGTATATAGTTGCTCACTTTGGGGACGGACGATCGTGTGTCTCTGATATTTATTTTTTTATTTGGTATATAAAGTTCATGTAACACATTTTATCCATTATGCTTATATATTTTCATTGAAGCGTAACAGATAAACATCTTTCGCATGTATAATATTAGCATGGATGTAATTTCGAGAATATACCACGATAAATTACTTTGTCTTATTTATCGTTGACATAATATTGTTATTAGGTACGCCGTGTGCTATCCGGCTGAATAGAATAGTACCACCCTCATTTCTTACCGAGGTGTCGTAAAAGGCGACTAAGGTAAAAAAAACGCAGCTAAATCATGTGATAGCATGTTTATAACATGTCGTGCCGACCACACTTAGAGTGGGATAAGGGCAGTAAGATGATGATAATATTGTTATTAGGTCATTTTATTGTTAAGTTAGTAATATGTATATAACTAGGTGTCCGGCCACCCGTTTCTGTATGCTCAGTCTGATTTCGAATTGCCCTCGAAACAGAAATCAACAGTTCAAAAAATGCTCCGATCGCCACCAAACTTTACAGTGATATAATATGATACATTATAAATATTATCTAAAACTTTCAATAAAATCGGTCCAGCCGTTCCGGGGTCTATAAACGACATACAAATAAACATTCATTTTTATATATTATGATTAATATTATTTTATCGATATTCCATTTCATATTTTTCAATTCTATATCTTAAATAGAATATTCAAAAATTGTATTACTGTCTAGCAGAAAAATATGTTCGTGTTTTATAAAATGCCAACATTTGTTTTACATTACGCATATTCTGGCAAATTAATGATAATTTTTACTATTTATTTATTTATTTTCAATTAAAGAAACAGTACATAGTAAAAATTAATAGCTAGTATTTATTTATTTATTTTCAATTAAAGAAACAGTACATAGTAAAAATTAGTAGCTAACTAAAAATGTATATATCATTAACCAATAAAGTTTCCACTATTTAAATAAAGTTATTATTTGTGGGTTTTATTTGTGGTTTGATTTGTAATGCCATGAAGGATGCCATTTGTACGCACATAGTGCGTATAACCGATGGGCGTTGGGGTCTCAAGGTGTTGGAATGGCGACCCCGCACCGGAAAACGCAGTGTCGGTAGACCCCCCACAAGATGGACTGACAACCTCAAAAAAGTCATGGGAAGCCGCTGGGTCCAAGCGGCACAAGATTGTGTGGTATGGAGATCCTATGAAGAGACCTATGTCCAGCAGTGGACGTCCATCGGTTGACAAAGAAGAAGTTATTATTTATTTGTTTTTACTTCGGCCCAGTTACAAGGATCGTGGTCACTACGGGACAGTTAGCGCTGACTTAAGCTGAGAGGATATGAACAGTATATACCTTCGGTCTTATTCTTTTTATAAGTTCGTCATGGATTGTTTGGCATACACTTCAACAATGCACCCTTTACGCACTCTACGCACCGAACCGTATCGCATATCAGTAGATAGGGCCTAATTACATATCAGGCGTCATTATCGGAAGGAATCAAATTCAAATCATGAAGCAAGCTTTCTTCCACCAATGTCACACAACGTATGGTCAAAAATATCCAGAATAGAATTCTAAAACATGGTAATTTCAAATGAGATCTATCAGCGACAAAAAAGGGACAGTGGATTATTTTCCACTCTTTTAACCAAAACAATAACAAAGAAAAATGCAAATGCTCGATCTAAGAATTTAAATTTTATTAAACTTCGTTATATGTAAGATAAACAAAAATAAGGAATATGTGAACTCAGAATTGAATTATAATTAGAGCTTTATAATTATCGATTCAACACAATAATTCGTTCCCGTCATGCTTCTTTGCAATATGACCTTAAAAATACAAAGCCACACATTACCACACTCGTCGATTCTTCTACGCTAGCCCACCCCGACAGGTGAAGCTAAGAAGCGTATAGTGCTAGTAACTGCTAAAAACAGCATTCTCATTACGAAAAATAATTAGAATTGGGAATTAAATTAAAACTTTCAAAAGCTCATGATGTGCAGTAAATTAATCTAAGACATTACCAATACAGACGTCACCAAAATAGTATATAATGAATTAAATTATAAACAGGATAAAATAATATATTATTCGATAATGTATAATTTCGTATTCAGTATTGTAGAGCACAGGTATATACACACATTATATACTGTTGTATATCAAAAAGCTATGTGTAAAAAATGAATTTGTAGCCAAATAAATCTATTATAACGGTTGAATAGAATAGACCACTCTCATTTCTTACCGAGGTGTCGTAAAAGGCGACTAAAGTAAGTTGACGTCAGGCGGCCTGTCGTAAAATACGTAGCCAAATCATGTGACAACATATTTACAACATGGTGTGCCGATCCCACTTAGAGTAGGATAAGGGCAGGATAATAATGATTGGATGATATCATAGTTTGTAAATTTAATTATGGAACCTATAAAATACTTCTATAAATATTATTAAAAAAAAATTTTTGAACCTCAGCCTATGTTTTGCCTAATTTACTGACATCTAGCTATCAGATTCAAAAATCTAACATTCACGACCTAATGCTCACAAAGATTAAGGCCTCCAATGAGGAAGATTAAGGAAGAACTACATTTTGATTCTACAATGTGCAGTGAAATGCTTGATTATTACGAACAAGAGCTCTTTAAGTAAAGACTAAGCTTTAAGTAAAGCTGCAGCTGGTGCAGATATAATACAGCCTTGCTCCCATCACCAGCAAATCCATGCAGCATAATCAATTACTTATAATAGTTTTCTCAACAAATTTGGATTTTTTTTGTATTTATTTTCTACTTTATCTATGATGTCATTCCTATAAGCTTTATATTTTAGGTGCAGCTATGGAGTAAACATAACACTCTAACACTATTTTCATTTGCTACTAGTATTGTCCCACATGAGTTCAAACACAACACTCTGAAATGCAATAGTTTTCTAACTCCATCCACTCATTTTTTCATTCTCTTTATATACTTATGATATCTATTATATATATTGGGTTATAATAATGTACAGAAACTTCAAGAACTCGTAGCAGAGAGGATGTGATGGGAATCTGATTCTGTGATCAAAGAAGTGGATGAGAAAAGCTCTCCATAAAAAACCATAACTATTCTATATTGCCAAGATACATAAAACACTTGGCTTCTTCTCACACTTAGTTTTTTCTTACTGAGAATTACAAGAAATCTTAGTGTGCTAATCTAATTGTATTAATGTGTTAACTAAGTGAATAGAGTTATTTAAAGAAATCACACATTATGCCTAAAAGGAATGCCTGAATGAATGTATCAAGTTGAATGGATATGAAGCTTAACTATATTACAATGTGTTTGATACATTTAGAGCACAGATACATGTATATAACGAAAGTTTTTTAGTTATTATAAACATGTAAAGTCAACAAACATTTGTAAAGTAAACATCATACAAAATGAAATAAGTTAATAATAATAAGTTCTGATTTTTTCTGAGTATGTTTATTTGCTACTT
Organism: Morpho helenor; assembly: GCA_029227775.1. Classification (NCBI taxonomy): domain Eukaryota; kingdom Metazoa; phylum Arthropoda; class Insecta; order Lepidoptera; family Nymphalidae; genus Morpho; species Morpho helenor. The sequence goes on from JARGCU010000008.1 coordinate 4,972,884, forward strand.
AAAAGTAAACATACTTAACTTATATATGAAACTAGTACAATAGACAGACTTATATCAAGAACTCTCATGAAAACTTATTTTACATAAGTATAATGACAGAATGTGGTTAATTGACATATTCATTACATTACGGTCAGGTACTATTAATAAGTAATAGTTCACTTTTACACTATGCTGTATCATATTAGATGCTTTTTAGTTGGACACTCTTGACAACATTGTTGTGGTCATAAATTTACCTCCCGATTGTATTATAATACAGACATGGAAGATACAGATCAATATTTATAATAGAAAACCTAACTTTATATGAAAAGTTCTATCAAGTAGTTTTCTAAAATTATGTTTTTGTTTATTTACTATATTAGATATACCTTTTATTTGAACTTTTCATTTCAATTGTTAATTACATTTACAACATTATAAATGTTATTTATCCTTAATCCAGACTACATGAACTCTATTGTAATTTTTATCATTAACATGAAATTTATATACAGGTTTCAAAAAATGCTATGCACTGATTGTAAATTGCAAAACTTCCTCATCAGAAAGCAATATAATGTAATTTGTAAGACAGTAAAAATATTAAATGAACATTGGTTAGATAAGGTCAAATTCACTTTATATGTTAAAAAATGTTAAATAATACAAGCTTATAATACAAAAAACTTACCTGATTTCTAATAGCAGCTACTGGAGTGAGTCCAAGTTGATTCTGTCCTTGCTGTAGGAACTGATTTGTTCCAGGTGCAAGCATTCCAGCTTGGCTTAAGAACATTAGATGCTCGGCATTCTTGCCAATGCCATTCATTGCCTGCATCGGATTCCCAGGATGTTGATGTATATCATAAAGCCCTTGCTGTCCTAACTGAGGAGCGTTTTGCATGCCTTGGAGAGGTGGCAGCATCATAGCATTGTTTTGTATAGCCAAATTATTACCCAATGTATGGTTCTGCATAGGTGCCAATTGTGTGTGAACCATGTTAGTGGTCAAATGAGCTGGATGGTTTCCAATAATTGAAGGATTGATAGCCAAAGTGCCAACTGATGAGGCTATTGCCTGATTATAATATTGTTGGTTTGTCTGAGAATTTTTCATTTGAACTGGACCTTGTTGAATGTTATTCATATTTATTGATGTAGGATTCTTCCATTTATCTTGATTCTGAAAAATAAAGTTTTTCTGTAAATTGAGTTCTTGGGTTTTTATTATAATTATTACCCCAGCAGAGTTTAAAAGTTATTTCACTATGAAACTATAACTGTAATATTATCAATTTAAGATAAAAAGTGAATTACAAATTTAATATAATAAATGCCTATTCCTAAGAATACAAATTCTATAGAAAGATATTTATACTATAGCTTTTTGTTTAATTGATGTGCCCAAGGTATCATGTTTACTCACTAAATGTGTGGTACAACACTGTATTATGATTTTGCTATCATTATACAATTAATGTCATGACATTTGGTATTTATGTAAACAGCTGAGCGTAGTAAACAAACCTCTCCAACAGAGTCGTCGCCGACGGCCCAACGCTGTTTAGGTGCTAATGAGGGCAATTCTTCCTGAGGATCACGCTGAAAAACATAATGAACTGTGGCGTCGTCCTGAGCGCGGGCCTGCGACACTCGCGCGTTTTGCAAGCCTGCTTCACCCGCCTCTTCCTCTCCACCCGTACCCGGCCACTTCATTGGGCTACCGTGAGGTTCGAGCATTCAGTTTCACTACTCTTCAAACCTTAGCAACCGTAAACACTCGATACTTTCGTTCTTCTGTTTATACACACGATATATTTATACCGCCGTTATAATTACAGTCAAATCTCGGTTTGAAAGTATAACATGATCAAAATACTATATGCAGCCAGTTGAATTCAGTGCTGAAGCCATTTAAAGACTTTAATAGTCTTTTTGTCTTTGTAATGACAGCTACTAGTTTTATCGAAGCACGATGACAGCCGCTAAAGGCATCAAAATATTGCATGAAACTGCAACGGTCCGTTTCTCAAATAAAGCACAAAGACATTTGTCGAGACTAATGTAAATTCGGCAATGATGTGTGCTTAAATTTAGAATTTAATTGTTGTCTATTATGTACCAAAGTACAAACTATTTGAATAGTAGATTTGTCGGCGTCGAAAAGTGAATCGAATAAACACTGAAAACAATACACTATTCACACAATTTCTAAACAAAACGACCACAAATATAATTACTATATGTACACAGGACTATTTACAATGTACAATTTTTACAAAAAACTCGGATTATGCCATTGGCTACCGTCGATACTTTTCGATTTAGAAAAGACTACAAACATCCTTCAGTGCCAATCCGCCATAGTCGGTTAGGCAGATGCGATGCGCGCGCAACGCGCAAAGCTATACTATAAACATAAATAAATACAGCTGTAAACGCTCCTTTCCAAATTTTACCTATTAAGAAAATGATTCAGTAAATAATGAAAATTTGTGATTGTATAGATTGTGCGATTAATTTAACCATTGTGTTTTAAAATTTATTAAAAAATCTTTTTCTTAAAAAAAATGACAATCATAAAAAGAAAATAATAGTAGTAGATACAGGATAATAAACAATATTTCAAAGTGAAAATAAAATAAAATATTTTTTTTAGTACTTTCACATTCGAAAAATGACAATATTCAAAAAAGTTTTTGAATAATATTTCTTGTAAAATGCGTTTAATGGAATGAAAGTAAATAGAATTTGAATTTTTCGTTTTACACATTTTGTATGCGTAGATAAAAAAAACTGTCTTTAGGGGTACAAGAAATTTAGAATTTTTAAAAAGAAAAAAAACCTAAGTAATGTAGTGTACTTATAATAAATACTACCTACTATAATTCTATCTTATGTATGTGGTTATTATAACTACGGTAGTTATAAAAGCATGTCATCTAAATATGTTGTCATATTTGTCAAATGTAATGTATTAATTTAAAGTATTAATAGTAATTTTAATCTAACTCTAATAAGCATCATACTCTCAACTTACTCTCTTTTATTCCTCTTACTAGTCTTTGGTGTGTATAAATTATATTTGACCATAGACATTAACTATAATTTTTGACAATAAATTTATCACCTAACCAGATTATAGATGTTGTTATAGTACACCATCCTATGATACCATCTGTATTAAGTAGGGAATAAAATGTGTCTCAGCCAGTACCAGGTCCATAGAGTTTTTATATGAGAGTAGGGAAGCCTAATATAACCTAAATTATTTTAATTATTTATTATGTATAAATAACTTATTCATATTTACTTAATACCTATTGAACTTACTTTATACCTATTAAAACACTATAACATTAGAAAAATTATTTATTGATACTAAAAACATAAGCTTAAACTATATTGGTTTTATTTTGAAATGGAGACCAATGAGAGAAAATACAAGGCATTTAAGATCTTGCACCAGATAGTAAAAACAGCGTAATCCTTCAGGATCCCGAGACTGATTAACATCCACCAAGGAACCAGTCTTCGATGTAGTGAATGAAATGTGCTCTTCACCAATTACTATTTCTAGCTCCTAAAAATAAAAAAATGATATATTTCTAAGGACATTTCTCAACTGTATAGTTAAATAGCATTTATAAGCAGAATAGAAACTTACTAATATAAAATCAGATGGTTATTATGTATAGTTACAAAATAGCATCAATAAGAAGTACTCCAGTAAAAGAAAAATGTTAGATCGATTGCAGCATCGAAGCTAAATCAGATCGAAATAGCTATCAATTGACAAAAAAATGATACAAAATGTAGTTTTTTTATAGGTTATGTTTGAGAAAACAGTCATAAGATAAACACACATTTCTATTGCGTTTGTTATTTTTATCATGAAGAAATGTATGAGGATTAAACACATAACTTACTTGTCTTCCAACTCGATCTGGTTGAGGCCATAAGCGGTCATCTTCGTGCATTATTTCAGAATCTACGATTATTCTTTTAAGCTCGTCCATCACGCATGGATGTACATACGCTTCCTTACGAATCATAGTATCATTTTTATAATTGGAATTATTAGCATAACGCAGTTTACCATCAGGCCGAAACTCAAACTCGAGAAATTCATGACCAAATTTTCCCTTGTGACCCACATAGTAACGTATATAAAAGTCTGAAGACATTACTGTATCTGATTTTGAAATTTTTGAATTAATACGAGCACTTAATTGAACAGACACTGTAGAAAGAGGCAACTTGATCAAAGTAAACTTGCAATTCTTTTACAAATATCCATCGAAATTTAAAGATTCGAGCTTTTGGAATTGGAGAGCGTCCCGGTTAACAACTAGAGATGTAAAAATAATCGATATTTATAAAATCGATTATTTTTATCATCTTCTTTCTCCTTTCACTCTTTTTTCTTGTTTTTTCAGATTACATATGTATTGTTGGATGAATCCCATGTAGCCAAACTACACATTTTTAATAGAATTTCACAAACAGCGCATTTGTTATTATTTAGTTGTGCATTCTAATTAGCCTTTATTTTTATTATTATTACTATTAAAAAAAGCAACTTTCAAATAGTCTGAAAAAAAATGGTTATTATTTTCTATACAAATAACCGATTTTTTAAAGTCAATATATTATAAAGGGAAAAGTCGAGTATTGTTTAATCGATTTTTTGTACTCAAAGTTCGATCCCTAATACGAATATAAACATAAACAAAATATTTCAGTTATTAGTCTATGATTATAAAATAAACCATAGGCCATAAACAATAAAATAAGACTGGACTATAGACCAGTTAACGAAAATAAAGTAGTTAGTAGACTACTAGTTAAAATAATAAAGGAATAAATAGGTATCAGATTTAATTTTTAAATCAATGATGATTCAGAAAAAAAGAATTTTTTTTAGCCATCTTCTACAAATCGTTATAATTTTACCTATCCTTATTTAAAAAACCCTTTAATCTATGTAAGGAATTATATACAATGATAAGTACTCATATTCATTATTTGTCTGTGGTACAATACTTCAAACAGATCTTTTCTCTTTGACCCAGCCAAGATGGGTGAGTGCTTTGAATTTCACATGATATTAATCCCCAAATATCCTTTTAAAACAATGTTAATTTAAATTGATATTCTATTCTGCAATGTGTGATTAGTACGCGAGTGTCCTTAATGTGTTTATTTTTCATAAAATGGCTGAGTGAAGTGGTCTTTAATAAGTACTATGTTATGTTTCTAACATAGTTTGTTTCAACTACAGGTATCAGTCGTGACCATTGGCATAAACGAAGGGCTACTGGAGGTAAACGTGCCCCTATTCGTAAGAAGAGGAAGTATGAGTTAGGTCGTCCGGCTGCCAACACCAAGGTACATGATTTATAACCTTAAATAATGAAAAACTATTCTTAACATCCTTAATTTGACATCTAATTCGAGTGTTTCTCTCAACTTGGCTTTTTTGCATTTATAAATTTTATTTATTGTGATTTGTATACTTTTCAGCTTGGCTCACAACGTATTCATTTAGTACGTGCTCGTGGAGGAAATATCAAATATCGTGCCCTGCGTTTAGATACAGGAAATTTCTCGTGGGGTTCCGAATGTAAGTCTATCAATTCATTAATTCATTTCATAGTCTATAGTCAAGGTATATAGATGTAGTGTGATGATAAGTTGCTTTAAAACACCTTTTATGTATTTTAGGAAACTGTAAAGAAGCTATAGCTATATATCACATGGTAACACATCCTAATTTTTCTTGAATAGCTATTGAGTCTATAAATAAAGCGTCTAAATTTATTATTTTAAAATTTGTGTTTATTTTGATGAATAACCTGAAATTACTTTTCATGATTAGGGACATACTAGTCTTAAAAACAATACTAGCTTTTGTATTGATGTAAGATGAGACATAATATAATCTAACCTGAACCTTATTTAAAGAATGTGCTATGTAAATACATATCATATGTAATTTTATTCTTTGGATAGGGCAATATTTTTATATAAAACATATATATATTTTGGCCTCTATAATAGAACCAATACCACTTTTAAACAATATTGTCTGGTTATATTAGTCTTAATTTTTTGTACTAATTTTCTTAAATTGTTTCCTTACAGGTTCTACTCGTAAGGCTCGTATAATTGATGTTGTTTATAATGCTTCCAACAATGAGTTGGTTCGTACAAAGACCTTGGTGAAGAATGCAATTGTTGTGGTTGATGCCACACCATTTAGACAGTGGTATGAGTCGCATTACCTGCTTCCGCTTGGTCGAAAGAAGGGTGCTAAGTTGGTGAGTATGCTTACGAAGTATTTTTAAATTATTGTTTAACGATTATGCGAAAACAAATTTTACATAATTATGTTCAACATGATCATCCTCTTGCACTTATCCCACTCTAAGTGGGGTCGGCGCAACAATGTCGCATAATTTGGCTATGTATTTAGTGACCAGCCACCTGCCTTTCATCTACTTACCTTAGTCGTATTTTATGACACCATGGTAAGAAAGATGGTTATCTATATTATCATATTATCAACTGGATACCACATGCTGGGTTAACTTACCTCAGCCGCCTTTTTACGACATCTCCGTAAGAAATGAGGATGGTCTACTGTATTCAGCCAGATACCACATGGCCCATAATTATGTTCAACATAATGTTAATATTTTTTATGTAAGTGTTTCTCTATTTAATGTAGAAGGGTTTGGGTATTGAATGAAAACTATAGCCAAGTTTGTTCTTGGTCTTGAACTAAAAGAGCTAAACCATATCTGTTAAACTTGTAGCCCAGCAGTAACACCGTGCTACTCGTTCATGTGTGTTCAGTCCTGGGCATACACCACTGAGTTTTTCTGTTAAAACTTTGTGTCTAATTGATGATTGCAATTTATCACATGTAAATTGCAATCATCAATTTTGTTAAAGGAAAACATTGTGAGGAAACATGTGCATATCTCTAGAGATATTTGTAACCCACCAATCCACATTGGAACAGCGTGGTAGGTCTTAGCTCCAATCGTTCTCTCCAAAAATGGAGAAAAGAGGCCTATTCACAGTAGTAGGATAGTAACAGGCCACTACTTTACTTTACTCATCAAATAGACCATTTCTGTTGCAGATCATAGTTAAAGTTAGATTAATGATGATAAACTTTGCGTGTCATATGAAGTGTAAATGATTATGTACTGCAACTGAAAATGACCATGACCATTTGTTTCTCAAATTCCATTTATTCCATCCAAAGTCCATTTATTACATTTCATATTGTTGTAGACTGAAGCCGAAGAAGCAATTATCAACAAGAAGCGCAGCAAGAAAACTGCTAAGAAATATCTATCAAGACAGCGTCTTTCAAAGGTTGAAGCTGCCCTTGAGGAACAATTCCACACTGGACGTTTATTAGGTACATTTGCAATGATATTTTTTTATGCAGTACTAAACTATTAACACCCTTAGAACTAAATATAATCAGTCACCGTAACATGTATTAATTTACACATTTTGTTTTTGCTTAATAAAGTACTGTATAACAAATTGTTACCAATCAATTCTGAATTCATCCTAACAAATAATTTTGGCAATAGATTATATGTTTTTTTTGTTGATTATTTTACTTGTTGAGACTCAGAAATATATTAACATAATTTATATTATACATATAATTTATTAAATCTACAAAGAAAATTATGTTGACATTTTTTTTTTAATTTTACTTTATGTGTACTATATCTAAACTACACAAATGTTATTGTCGATCTTATGCTTTTCATAATTACATAAATCAAAAATGATGATATCGAGGAGTTTTGAGGCTGCGTCTAAGATAGGTACCGTTTTGGAAACCGATCTGCAGCTATGTGATTCTCTCGTCATAGTTACTCTGATTTATTATTAATATGCACCTTTTATTTGTAGTGTTCTTGCATGAGTTAAAAAAAAATTATTATATTACAGCTTGCGTGGCGAGTCGGCCGGGCCAGTGCGGTCGTGCCGATGGCTACGTACTTGAAGGCAAGGAATTGGAATTTTACTTAAGAAAGATCAAATCCAAGAGGGCGAAGTAATGACTGTTATGTATAAATAAAAATATGAAAAACTACTTTTGAGCCTTTTATTTCTTTTTTTGGGATTAGTACAAAAATAGTTTTTGAAAATGATGATATAAGGCAAAGACTAATGATATATAACAAACGACGATATTTCTTCTTTATTCTTATTCAATAAATAAAAAGCAGTTTTCCCAGAGTCAACCCATTTACTCTTTTCGCAACAACTGAAAGAATGACACATAAAAATATGACAGCCACAATGCTTTTTCATATTAATCGCCAACTCTATGAAGGAGGTTGTATTAAAAACATGTTGTAACAGATATATACTTAAAATTAGATTTTTAAGTATACCTGACAAATGGTAACAAGCAAGAGAAATCATTGTGTGCTGTGAATGAAAATTTGGAATGGTGAAACTTTTTTAACCACATCTAGGGATCGCAGGTTCAAAGCCTGGTAGGCGACGTACATTTTCTATTTATGACTTAAAGATTAAAAATAATTTACAATTAAACACGTATGAGTAAACCTGAATACATTTAATCGTTATTTCCCAGGGGTGGGATAACTACAGATCGTAATAACAGGATTTTTGGGATGAATAGTTATCCAGACATTTGATAATTAAGTTAATAAATACAATGAGATAATATTAATTATACACCTAACTGCCTGATGCGACGGCCATTATGCCTCGTCCCTCACTTGTCCGTCTGGCGTCTACCCGTAAAAAGCAGGGACAGCTAGTTAATTATAAGCAAAGCTCTACACATCCGTTAGAAGTGGGAATTATGAATAAATATAGCTACATACTTCTTTGAGGTATTTCTTTAATGCATTATTGCCTAAAGACGCATCTGTGTTTACCTTTAGGTAAGATAGTGGACGTAGTAGTGTTAAAATATAACAACCATTCTGATCAATTTGGTGTCTCTAGATACTCTTGTTCTCCCTAAGCTTTTTACTAAGGTTATCTTTACTCAGTGAATGAAATAAAAGTCAGTTTTATAATATTCTTGTATTTAAAGGATCTACCATCTTTCCAGCCATAAGCGCCACGTGTATATTCGTGTCCATAACGAAATATATAAAGGGGTACGTAGCAGAAAACAGCACCGGATTTCGGTTGGCGATATGCCCTGCAAAGAAAAATTGTATAAGCACACATATAAATGGAAATATTAAAATTGTGTTACGAGTATGTACTACTACGAAGTTAAATTTAATACAGGTTTCTTCACTTTTTCGTACCCTCTCCAACTAATAATTACCTAGGGTTTAATTAATCATCCTCCTGCACTTATATCACTCTAAGTGGGGTCGGCACAACATGTTATAAACATGTCACATGATTTGGTTGCGTTTTTACGACCGACCGCCTGCCTGAAGTCAACTTACCTTAGTCGTATTTTACGACACCTTGGTAATAAAGAGGGTGGTCTATTCTACTAAACCGGATACCACACGGTGGGTCAACTTACCTTAGTCGCCTTTTATGACACCTCGGTAAGAAATGAGGGTGGTCTATTCTACTCAGCCGGATACCACACGGCGGGTCGACTTTCCTTAGTCGCCTTTTACGACACTTCGGTAAGAAATGAGGGTGGTACTATTCTATTCAGCCGGATACGACACGGCGTAGGTAGGTCAAATAATTAACTACCAAATAAATGTTGGACTATCATTTTACATTTTGTTAGCTTAAATGTTAGTGTTAATTATACTTTCTTTAATATTTAAAGTATGTATTAATGTTCTACATAAAGGAAGCCATCACTCCATTTGATACAATAAAGTTGAAACCGCGTTTCTCAAGTCTGAAGAGGTACTGACTAACAAATGTTTTTTTACAAACATAGCTGTTTAAAAATAATCCTTATATTGATATAAGCAATGTGTATAACTACTGTATATTAGTTTTGTAAAATGTACCTATATTGTAATATAGGTACGTATTACTGAAATAAATTTATCGCTTTATCATTATGAAAATAACATAGGTATTTGCATTTTAAAACTCTGAATGTACGTTGAGAAATTGTAACGTTCAACTTCAAACAGGTCGTCATTTCTACTATGTAAAGTACCTACTTTTATGTACAACGATTTCCTGCGAACCGATGAGGTTTTCAGAATTGGTATTGTAAAAATACAACAGAAGAAAAGAAGTTCCTATAACAAGTACTATAATCGAAGTAAATCGAATACTACTACACATGATATAGTAATTGTTATATAATTTTCATAAAGTTCAAAAATTTCATCATATACACATAACAGTAGACTCGAGCATTCGTCCTTGCATGTAAATGCGGTAGACCGGTGAAAAAATAGCTAAATAATTTGTGGACACAGGAAACAATCATCTAGTAATTCTTCTCATTGATGTAATTGAAAAGTTGGTATATCAGCAAATCATCATTTCCATCTCGATTAGGCATTTAGGTCATAATAATGCTGGTGCAATGGACTATTTTCTATGATTGAAGTGTAGGGCTGTCAAACTGTATTCACTTAACTGTGTTGTGAAATCGTTACTTTGGAAGTTATTATATAGTTTATCCTAAATAATCTTAAAACATTAATTTTCAACAAAAAAAGCTTTATCTATTATTATTATAATATTAGAGTTCTCATGAACTTTGAACGTGAATTATATAATTTAATAATATAATATTGATTATCTAAGTCCTTTTCTAAATTTATAAATGATTAAATGTTTGACCCCTTATTCTATTATCAAAAAAGGACTTCAACTAATTTAAAATACCAGTTAATGTTTATACTCCTGTTTCTCCAGATGCTAATAACTCAGACTTATTTACATTACGTTTGTTGTGCGACATTAATTCCTCGTTTTCTAATTAAGGGTTGTCAGAATATTACAGTAAAAAAGGTAATTTATTGGTGATTAGCCCAAGGACCCTGGTGACTTGGCAACCTTAGTGGACAGTCATTCGGCGCATCAATGAACCCAAATGCGCGTGTCGCCGCATTGCGCCACCGCAGGTGAGACAATAGAAACGGTCTCACCACTTGGTAAAACGGAATTTACACTTTTTGAAACAATTATCTTAAGGCCCTAGAGCATAAAATGAGGGCATAGTTTTATGTAATACAAGCAATTTACCAATTGTATTTATGAATAGTAGGATACCTATTAAAATCTCCGCCATAACTGTGCAATTATTTAAAAGCTTTTATTTAACTTGCAATGTATGTATATGTGAATAGGAATACATCGTGAGGAAACCTGTATATCTAAAGGAAATTTTGGGATATACGTAACCTATCAATTGGCATTAAATTAACGCGCTAACGTGCATGTTACTTCAAACCTCCAATACTTTTCTCCAAAAACGAGGACAGGTGTCAGTTGTCAGAAATTGGGATAGGAAAAAAACAGTAAATCGTAGTAGGTTCTTTGATTTTTAAAAGCTTTTACTTAACTTGCCGTGTATATATGTATGTGAGGACGGAATCTTGCAAGTAAAATTGTGTTCGATTGAGCTAAAATTTTACATACTGATCCAGTCCCCATGACAATGCATGTTTATGATAAGCATGACCTGATGCTGCTGTCAGGATTGGCTCCAGATAAGGTAACTCCATAACCTCCATTCCATAACCGTACTGCACGTCACAGATTAAAATATCATCCTCACCATCTGGATGCGTGGCGAACCACCACAGTGCGGTTTTCAAATAATTTCTTTCCGCGCACCACCATTTTATGGAACGATCTCCCTTTGGCGGTGTTCCCGGATCGGTACGATATAAGTACCTTCAAAAAGCGTATTTTCCACCTTTTTAAAGGACAGCAACACCCTCGCTCTGCGAGAGGTCGTGGGCGGCGGTGATTACTTGAGGTGCACCGCATGCTCGTTTGCCATCCTATTTCATAAAAAAAAAAAAAAAAAACTCCTCAACGGTTAACACTAGGGACATGAAATTTTGTTGAAATCTTTTGATAAAAGATTTTTTTTAATTAACTTATGTCTCATAAAACATTGGAAGTTCAATTTCAAGTTGGACATAAGTACATGCAATAAAAATATTTTGTTTTTAAAATGACGCTTACGTCCTGTCACTGACAAATCGTTAAAGGCCCTGAAGTGTCGAGATGAAGATTTCACACCGGAAGATGCTTTTTTCATGGTATTGGTGAACAGGTGACTTCGAAAAGGTCATAATGAGTCAAACGATTTAAAAGAATATAATGTGGAAATTTCTAGCAGCGGATATCCCATATTAAAGCTAATTGTACTACCACTAACCACCTTAGAGGCACCTCAAATTAAAAATAGATATATAATAACGGTAAAAAGGTATCTGGTTTCAGAAGAACGGTTTGTCCATAAGACTTGACTACAGAAGTGATTCATGCATAAATCCTCGGGCTAGTCGTAATTTCGTTCGTTCGTTAATGCCGAACGTCGACCTCCGTAAAGACCTTGATGACCCCACAACTGCTCATCTCTTAGTGATTTTTGAGATTATTATTTAGGGAAGATAAGATTTACCCGAAAACTCTTATAACAGATGTAGCTGTGGCTTCCATCTACATCTCTAAACTGTTTTATGTTTGTTAGATCGACTAATTAAAAGACTAGGGTGGTCTGGATTTGTTATGACATTTAATAAAGAACTGCAGTTGTACTACGTAAGTTTTGCTGAACTACATAGATGCAACTCATGGGAAGAACGATTCTCATCGACGCTAGCGGAGCTTCGGCTTTGCACTCAGCACTTTGCACACTCTACGATGTTTATGTGCTCGCCCCTAGAAATTATTGTACTGAACAACTGCTTCACATGGCGTTGATAATGATTTAAAATGCAATCGTAGAACGATTGCATTTTAAATCTTGAATTAATTGAAAATTTGAAATTTTAAACTTTGCTTTGGTTGTTTAGGTGTGATTACAGTTGAAAACAAGTAGTAACATGACAATTTGTTGATGACCTATTTTTAACCCATATGCAGTTCTGTTTTCCATCCACCGTGCACGTGATAAATTATAATTTGCTTTTTGTTTAATTAAACATTGAAATATTAAAAAAGCATTAGGTACTTAAAACTTGAAAGAGTTATGTGCTTAGAAAAATATATTTTTAAAACTTAGTACGAATTACGTGCTCCGAAATATAATATACCTATTTTTGAATTAAGATTTTTGATTTTTTTTTAGAATATCGTGAGTGGTATTCATCGTTAACGCTTAGAAACCGGCTATATTCCCTATCGAGTGAGCCCGATGCCTATACCCGAAATTCTTATAGTATAACTAGCTCATGAATAAGAGCCTCGTATGGCCTTGAAACTAATCGGGTACCTGATAGAATAAGGCGTGAATATAACCGGTTTGTATACATTAACTATAATATATTTCGTAACCTATCGTAATGAAGTAAAGAGGAGTTATAAATAAATATTAAGTGTATAGCCTTTCAAGAATGGTCAGATGTTCAAAGATGCGTGACTGATAAGCCAGTCTTAATCCCACGCATCCATCACTACACTGGCTATTGTAATTATAATTAAGTGGATCATACCGTAACCTTACACCCTACACAAGTTCCATTGTTTTGTAGCAAACAACAAGAAACCTTTAAGAAAATTTTTAAGGAACGTTTGTGATTTAAATTTAATTCGAATTACAAAAACATTTTTCTTTTGTAACATTATGTAAATTTAATCTACGATTAATTAACAATTTGAATATATTAGTAGTGTGTTTACATAATTCTGGAACATTCACTATATATCTAGGTTTTCTAGGACATTTAAATTATGTCTTGTATAGGCTTGTAGTGTCTAGAGCATCTACTTTGTTGTAGTGATACTCAGTACATCTAGTATGGGGTCTATACCTTTATAGGTATAGACCCCACGTCTATACCTATAAAGGCACTCAGATCTTTTTTTCTTGTACATATATTTTGTATAGATTTTTTCATGTTCTTTTTTATTCTATCTTCTTCCAACTTCGGTATAATTAATTATTATATAAGTGAGCGCCTGTGAGGATGCTTTTGTGTGATGGATGATTCTGTAAGTTCAATAGCAAGTTGGCAATGGCCTTGCCTTCAACTCCGCGGGTCGCGGGTTCGATTCCCGCCTAGAATGAACATTTTCTATAAATAATTTTTTGGTTCTTCAAGTCTGGGTGTACATATTTCTTTTTAGTATTGTGTGTGTATGTGAAATTAGTTGTGTTTGGTTGTTCCATATATTTAAACAGTATATATATTCATATTGACCGTAATACTTTTGACAAGTGCCGTGCTGTATCTGGCTGAAAATAGGTAATAGTACCCCCCTCATTTCTTACCGAGGGGTCGTAAAATACAACTAAGTTAAGTTGACGTCAGGCAGGCCGGTCGTAAAATACCCAGCCAAATCATGATAAGATAAATATCCCAATGATAAGAGCAGGAGAATATAAATTTAAGTTTATTATTTAATTATACTTTTGACAAATAATAACGGTAACAGGAAGAGTTACTCAATTTAAAAAAAGAAAAGAATATGATTACTAACTGTTCTTCAAGTTGTCTGGCTGGTACTTGCGAATGGCGACTGATACAGCCTGTTCGACGCTGCGCACATACACGCCGGGCTGCTGCGTCATTGGTGTGAAGTCTTTTTGCCGGGGCTCGAATACATTTCGAATACCGAGCTACAAGGAAATATTTAAAAATTATTAAATCCCAAACACATTATTGTAATATTCATCGAAATGTAAAGGGACAGCTCGTCTCATTCTCATTTCATTGAAATAAATCTTTCCGTTCAAACTTTGACTGGCCCGTTGGCGCAGTGGGCAGTAACCCTGCTCGTGGGTCGTGGGTTCGATTCCCACCGAGGGCCAACATTTTCTATAAATCAATTTGTAAGTCTTCGAGTCTGGGTGTATATTTGTATTTAAGTATGTATTTAAAAATTATATAAATATATATTCAACAGTTGTCTGTCACCCATAACACAAGTATAAGTTAAATACTTTGGGGACGGGACAACCGTATGTCTAAGTGTTGCATATATTTATTTATAAAAAAAGTTGTTTAAAATTGAGTTCAAAGGAATCTGTTGCATACAAACATACATACAGGTGAAAGTGATATTAAGCATGTAAAAACGACATTCTGTGGCAATATATTAATAAAGAATGACATATTAGTAGATTCAATGGTCTGAATTCCATTCCGGAACAATAGCAACAATTTTTTGTAATGCAAATTAGCTACGATAGTTTTCACTAGTAATTAGTAGGTCAAATATTACGGAAGACTTGGCAATTTATTAACGAAAAAATTTGAATGACAGTACACGTCCGAAGCAGGTTTTTGTACATCACTTCTTGATTACTTAGTCCGAATTAAATATAACCTACTTGATATATTATAATAATTACAGAGAATTTTTTGCGATTAGAAATCGTATGAGATTAGCAACCAAAAAAAAACGTGGAGAGTGCATTTGACCTATAGGTACATATTTAGACCAACTGAATTCAAATTCAAGGTCAGTTTGACCTACAAGTATACACCCTAAAAATTTCGAGAAAATTTAAAAATCTGATATATGTACTTGAATACGAAAATCGGAAGTGTTGGTGTTGTAAAAGTTTTGTTGAACTGACCAAACATTATTTTCATGTTTTTCAATCCGCTGAATACTATATAATCCTTTTGTTTCATGTTTCAACCGATGGAACCATCTACTGTCGACTGGTTTTTTCCAAGAGACGCCCATGTCAGATGACCATCATGTTTCTGCCCTTGTCCCACTCTAAGTGGGGTCGGTACAACATGTTATAAACATGCTGTCACATGATTTGACTCCTTGTTTACGACCGGCCGCCTACCTGACGTCAACTTACCTCTGTCGTATTTTACGACACCTCGGTAAGAAAGAGGGTGGTCTATTCTACTCAACCGGATACCACACGGCGGGTCAACTAACCTTAGTCGCCTTTTACGACACATAGGTAAGAAATGAGGGTGGTACTATTCTAATCAGCCGGTATTATACACGACGTCCATGCCAGATGGCCATCTGCCGCTTAAATTTAGTGCTCCCTGCCATTGTCGGATCCTTTGAATTAGGTAATGTTTATCGGGTCATATTAACTATATATTTTTTATAAAACGATTGAATTGAATGAAATTTTATATTTTTTGTTTAATAATAATTAAGTAAAACAGGCCCTCCAATCCAATTCGAAACACCCCATTCGCGTTGGAACTTCGGATATAAACACATATACCTACAACGATTGCATGAATAGTTGAGAAACGCTTGTAAGACTTCAATCATATTTATTTCCATACATAAGGATAATAATCGATGGTTAAGTAGTTGTAATAGTTTCAATACCTTTTGCAAGTCCGTAGTGAGAGTTACGTGCCCTTTGACAGTAAAACTTGGCACTACCGCGCGGACACGTCGAGGATACATTGCTGCGTACACATCAGATAGGTCCGACTCTCTAGTCATTCGCGCTAACAATCTTCCCAACTCGCCTGTACCTCGTCGAGCTGGTAACATAACTAGTAAATAATATCTGTCGCTATCCAGTGGAAGACGGAGTGCCGATGCCTCCAAGTGAGGGAGATATGCGTATTCCATAATTGAATCGTAATGCATGTAGGATACCTGAAACAAGTCTAAAGTTCATAATTCCCTCCTCACTACACTACATTTTCTAAGTAACGGCTAACTGTCTACTACTCATAAAAATTAAGGCAAATAACGTGGTATAGTTCCGAAAAAACTATTATTGTATGTATTTTTTTGTAAGTTTTTATTATTCTTTGTCTACAAAAAAAGTCTAACTTAACTATTTGTTATTCAGTGTAATTAAATTTCATTACCACTTTTATAAAATAAATGAAAGCTTATCATTAATCAAAACATATGAAGTACCTGGATATGTCTTAAGCCATTAGCCAGAAACATTTTATCCCCTTCGTCATTTTCGTTGGGTAAATCTGTCCCAATGTCAAACGACCTATATACAAAGTAGTCTTCAGCGTAAGGTGGACTTGTAAACAAAAAATCGACCACTGACTTCTTTCTTCGTTCTAAGGTTTCCAAAGATGAAGTTGTAGGCATTGTTGTAGATGAATCGGATGCGGTAACATCAGTAGAGGCAATTGTAGACATCGTCTCAGTTTGCTGGGTGTCACTAATGGAATTTGTTGATGACATTAATGTATCACTGCTGGTACTAGTAATTGTTGACGAAGAATCTGTAGTGGTCGAAGCTTCTGAATTTGTAGTGGGAGTAAGAGTTGATGTGATTTCGTTCATATCTAAAGTTGATCCTCTTGTAGCTACGGTTGATTCTGTTGATGACATTTGTGTGGTAGAAGCCAAAGTTGTTTCCGTGGTAGATAAAACAGTAAGTGGATCTGGAACCATACTGGAACCGACTGTAGTAGTCTGTACATTATCGGTTGTCATGATTGTCGTTTCCATTGAATTAAGCGAAGCTGTTGTTGTAGAGATTGATGGAGTTGACGAGGGGGTGGAATATTGTCCACGAACATCTATAGTACTCGTGGAGTCTGTTTCCGTTTGTGGGCCTAATGAAGTTACTTCCTTATTTGCTTCAGTAGATTTTGGAGTAGTTAAATCTTCACGATTGGTAATTTTCTCTGTAGAGGTGATTGTAGTATCCTTTGAAGTATCCTGGCTTATTGTTGTACTTTCCGGAACTTCAGTCGTAGTATCATTAGCCTTAGGAGTAGACGATGAAACGTTTCCCAAATCAAATCCATAAAATTGTAGAATTTTTTGGTAGCTTTCTTTGAAAGTAACGTTCTCGTTATTAAGAGCCAGTCCGGCCAGAAATCCCTCCTCAGGAACGAAGTACGTCTGAAAAAGTATTCAGGGTCATCAAACTTTAATATATACGGATAAACCAATAAATTATTCATAAAAACCAATAAAGAAGATAAATTTAATTACTCTGAAAACTCATTAAGATTCAGCACAGCTGGAAAGACACTAAACTTACTATGCCTTACGAATACTGCGAACCATTATCGTGCACTACAATCAATAAATCTGAATATTTATCCTTTTAACTTGTTTTAAAACCGAATCTAGATTGTGGATATTAATTTCAAATTGACATTTTTATTATATAACGGGAGAACACAAATATATGTTCGTAATGAGTTTGGATAATAAAAATGCAAATTTGATAATAAATCCTTTGGTATCTATATAAATATTTTAAAACAAAGTCCCCATAAATATTTTATAACTGTCTGTCTGTATGTGATCGATTTTCACGAAATTTACAGAACTTATTTTTGTACGGTTTTTACTAAAAGTAGTTCCAATTCTTTAGGAAGTTTTAGATTACGGTTTTATATAAACAGATTGAATTAAATTTTTGTGATAAAAATTGATTGATTGATTGAAATACATATTTCTGATTTCCACACGTACGAACCTTTGGTTACAATAAATTATTCGTTAACATTTTGAACTGCCCTTTGGCGAAAGTGCTGCCTTCAGCTGCGAGGATCGCGGGTTCGATCCACGCCTATGGCTAATATTTTCTAAATACAATTTGTTGTTTCTTAAATTCTGGGTGTATTTATATATTTAAGTGTGTATTTAATATTTCATAGGGATTGTAAATTTACCACTTGTCTGTCATCCACAACACACGTATAAAGTCCTATATATTTATTGTATCCATACTAATATTATAAATAGGAAAGCCTATCCTCTGTTTTCCAAAAATTAGTTTAATTTTGAGTCTACGTCTCATACCTTAATATAAATAATTTTTCGTGGTTCTTTAGCATAGGCAAATGTTGAATTTAGCGGAATGTTACTTATAAAGTTACACTGTGAATAAGTAAATAGATTTTATTAACTATTTTAAAATCTTTATTAGAAGTTTTCTTCTTTTATATAATGTTAGGTCTACTTTTATTCGTATAAAAGAAACTTATAAAGGTTAAGAGTTAAGACGTTACACTTGTGTATAGTTCAAAATGTGTATTTGTCACTTGCAAGAAATAGATGAAACGATTTTGACTTATTAAAGCAATCAAATATATACAGTAAGATTCTTTATTTTTACCCCCTTTAAATTTTTAGACAGCATCATGAAAGTTGTATCCATGATTTGTACAGCGTTGTATTATTAACGAACAAGTCAATTTACAGAGACGCATGGTTATGTATATTTTAGGTGACCACCCTATCACAACTACTCCACAATTGTAAAATGCAGAAGTTTTATATTTTATTTTTTGAACAAGTGTACCTTTTTTGTAAACAAAACATAATTACTCACTTTAAGCGTACGGTGTATATCTCGAAAACCGATTCTCATAACATTTCTGTTCCACGGCAGCTGTAGACTTCGTTGGATCTGATAGGAAGATTCCCCATCAACACCTTCATATAAAGCAACTAAGATACCCATTAAACCGTACGGAGAAAAAGCTATATTGTTATCATTTAAAAAATTATGTTCTGCCAAAACTTTTAACGCAAATTCATTTGTCACATCTACCATTTGGGTTAATGGGGTCCGTTTAGAGTCCCATAACCTAATTTCTATTGGGATTCCATATTCAGCGGACGCTATAGGTTTGAAGATCGTAAACACGCACAGAAATTGATATATGCCAACGGTGGCAATTGGATGTAAGCGTCCGACTCGGATCATCGTGGTCGCGACTCTGTCCGAGTGTGCGGTTGGATGGTTGCAGGCTATACGGCTAGAGGTTTTGATTGGAATTAGCTTTGAGACCCCGGACTTTTCGGTGAACGCCCTGCAGAGATTACCGCGAAAAAACTGTATTTAACATATCATTATTATTCGGAACACATGGATGAATCTTCTTTATACTTTCATTGGTGTATATATCGATATATATACATTGGTGGATTGCTGACCTTATAAACGCGCTACATAAATTTTTACAATATTTTAATGGGGATTAGGGAAGAACCCATATCAATTCTTTTTTTCATCAATTATTTATCTTAAAAAATCATAAAACCAATGTATCCATAAGCTATTTAGTTTTGGGTGAAACAGGTTACTTATTTATTATTTCATATACTATATGAACATACTACCTATAGACATAATAAGGTCGACGAACTTATTGACGCCATGGTGGATATTCTTTTTGTTGGTAAGGTACAGTTTAATACAGTTGAATGGGTAACGTATCATCTTTTAAAAAGTTGAAGTTTTGGTATTCTTGTAGACGATCGCGTGACTCATTATGCTATGAATCAAAGTCGTAATTGTACTGCTAAATCGTTAACAACTAGTTTCTGCCTACAACTTCGTCATTGACGTGGACATTAGTCCTGAGATAAAACGTATCCTTTGTAAACCCTACAAATATACCCACCATAGAATCGATTCTTGGAGTTAATTTATATTTTTATTAAATCAATCATCGAAATGATGCCTGATTCATCAGAAAAATTACCATATGTATAAGATCGTTTAAACTTTAAACATTTACCTAAGATATGTTAAAACTTTGGAAGATATAGAAGATTTACATACCTAAGTTAAAAAAAAGCAAAAAAAAAACAGCCTATTCGTAAAGCGTATTATACTGTTGAGATGATTATTGTCTGTTGGAAATGAGGGTGTACTATTCTACTCAGCCGGATACCACACGGGAGTCAACTTACCTTAGTCGCCTTTTACGACACCTCGTTAAGAAATGAGGTTGGTCTATTCTACTCAGCCGTATACCACACGGCGTTTATGAACAATTATATATTATAGAAATATTTATTTTTTAAAAGAGTGACCGCCGGATTTCTTATTGGTTGTGGAAAGAGCACCTTTCGAACTAGTCGTAGCTTCATTGTAATTTGACGATTCAAAAGTGCTCGTAAAAGCCAATTTGAACGAAGAATTATTTGAATTATATAGTTAGTCCATATTATAAAACAATTTCCCCTGCTCCATCTGTCTGTCTGCTGTTTTAACAGTTTCCATTGTCATAAAGGCCAAATTTGGGCCTAGTTATCAGTTCGGTATAAATTATTACATTTCTTTACGTCTAGATAATTTAGACCTATGGTGTATGCTTGAACTAGTGTTCCCTAGTGTAAAATAGGACTTCTGGAATTTAATTTTAATCAATTTAAAGACACTATAATATTAAGAGTTAAATTAAAAAATAAAATGTTTCTACTGCCGGTTGTATTAAGTCCCCTGTAGTTATATTTTTAACTTACCAATCTTTAACTTACAGAATTGACGTCGTCTACAGTTAAAATTTTAATGATAGATAAAATTAATTTCATCCAAAACCATCGAGCCGTATCTACTTGATATAAAAATATTAATGTCTGAGCTTTCAGTTTCACATTTATCACTACAACAACATAGTGCCCTGACGAATCTCTCTGGGATAAACTCAAAAACTACTGAATAGATTTTCATACATTCATCTCCGTTCTTCATGAACCTTTCTTAGGTAACAATCGAAAAGGGAAGTTTAAGTGCATAATTTGTCATAGTTTTGTGTAAATTGATCAAAATATGATGATAACTATTGAAAATCTTGAAAAAAGTCAAAACGCCTGGGAGCTTTAATCGAAACGGTGAATAGTAGGACGATATGCAACTGAAAGTATTGGAATCATTATATTTGCATTAGATTATAATTCAAATATATGTAATCATAATTTATTATAAATATAATTATATGTACTAATATTGATAGAAATATATAATTATCAATCCTTTTTCGTTGCGTAAGACGGGAAGTCAAAGTATATTACTATTTATTTTGTTGTTATATTCTTTTAGTAGGAAGTTATTTGTCGTTAATAAAAAATATATTATAATATACCTGTCTTAAATATTAATGTAGTGTTACATAAGTGTATGTCGTATGATTTAAAATTATAGAAGTAAATACTAAATAGGGATGTGATTTGGAGGGGAAAAGAATCATTTTTTCGTCCTTCAAAATAAATTGATTTGTAAAATATCGATAAGCTCGAATTGAAAAATCGATTTTTAATAATTATTAATAATCATTTTTTTCTGACTGTTGTAATATTATCTTATTTATATATTAATGATTAATAAGAATAAAGTCAGTAATTAAAATGCGTTGTTTGTGAAATTAAATTTAAACGTGTAGTTTGACTTCATTAATTTTATCAAAGCATATCTTATAAAAAAAAGAAAAAAGAGATTAAAAAAGAAAGCCAATTAATAAAATCGATTTTTTAACAGTCAATTTATAATATTTAGAAATGGCTTATTAAAATAAGTAATACAATAAATTCCTAGATTAATATAAAAATCGATTATTTTTTGACATCCCTAGATGTAAAGCAAAACCAAAATGGCCAAGATGGCTATCAATCTATTTTTATACGGTAATAGTGTATTATCGCTTACGTGTGCCCGTTTTTAACAAGTTGTTTGAAGAAGATAATTGAATCCAAATATGAGTAAAGCATATATGATCTTTTAAGTAACATTTTTGCCGTTAATATCATTTAAATATAAAATTAGGTATAACATTTGCTAACATAGCAATACTATGTCAGCATCGCGTTTATTGAGGAGAGTGAATACAACTTTAGCTAAGAGATTGATAAGAAATTAATTTAAGACTTAAAAGGTAAGTTATGTGTACTTCGTAATTAGGTATGCAAATACAATAGGAACTGGGATTTTTGTTCAAAATTTATAATAGAACGTAACCTATTATAATCTTTGTGTGAAATGTCTTAGATGTATTCTGTCTTATATAAAAAGTTCCTCGATTGTTGAATATATTACGTAAACTTTGTGTTTTCTATAGTATCACAATAAAGGAACATTTGAAAAAAATATGGTTGAAATATGGTTCATTGTTACCTATGGTTATGGTAAGTTATAAGTTGTGTTTTCAGTATGGGTAAGTATTGACTTCTTTGTGAGTTCCTAAATCATATTAAAATAAGTTATCAATAATTAAGAGAATGGGGTTGCTATGCAGGCTTTAGTGGGATTCTTGAGGTTGAGTGTCTTAAAACAAAATAGTATGAAATTTATTAGTACTCTTATTTATTCAGTATGTAACAGATTACTGAGATAAAAAAAATTTAGAGCATAATTATATCTAAGAACTAAGTTCTTTTATGTTTAGCATGAAGACAGCTAATTATCTCAATTATGACTTGCTAAGTATGAGTCTAGGGAGAAAATGAAACTTGATATTCACAATTTTTATTTTAGCTGAATATATGTTTTTTGTGTTGGATTGTCTAGGTAAATAAATTATCAAGTACCATAGACATTTGGAGTATAGATAAAAATACTTCACATCTGTTTGTGAGATGTTCTTATAAAATCTTTACTGATATAACCTGTTAGTAATTGTAGTCACTTGCGTGCTGTTCAGGCCATATCAAAATTCTTAAATGATTCTTTAAATTTAAATAATGAACAATAATTATAATAAATGATAATTATATTAAAAGGATTTTATTATAAAATGTAGGTTCTAGAACATAAAAATATATCAGTGTTTATGCCTACTATAGTCACTTATAAACTAACATACAACCAAATGCTAAAATAATAATTCTTTATAATAGCAAGATTAGAACTTTTAATATTATGGGTTCTTGTTTAAGGATACCTGAACTAGGTAGGTATCTCCCATATGACCCTCTTATTACTGACATTGAGATTCCAGTTTAAGTGAATTAAATAGCACCAAAATTTGAGTACAAAACATGTCTAATTACAAAAAGTTAATTCAAGCAAAATCTTCCAGCCATTGGAGTCATATGATTTCCCATTGACATTTGTTTCTGTTCTATAAGCAAATGAAATCTTCATTACATTACTAAAAAACTTATTGAAGAGAAAAAAACAAATGTTTTATTCTCTTCAATAATAAGTAAATATATTTTTATGGTACATATGTGTTTCAATTGGGTATTTAAAAAAATATTTTTGCAATAATTGCTTTGCGTTAAAATTGTTCATCAGATCAATCTATTGTATACATACATATCTGGATAGTGTAAGTATCAATTTACTCATATTGTAATATTTTACTGTATCATAAAGGGATAACATATTAAGAAGTTGATTTATTTTACAGTTGCGGTTGGAGAAAGAAAACTGTGAATTTAAAATATTTATAGTATTAGTTTATGAACATTCTGTGCTCATAAACTATCAAGTGTTAGTGCTTCAAGATGGATCTCCCAGACTGCCCCCCTGGAGCAGAGGGGTATCAAGATACTGTCACTGAAGTGCCCAAAAAAATTGATGTTACAGAACTCACTTCTACATGCACTAAGGTAAGAATTTATTTTATGTTTTGCATTTTGTTAAGTATTTGTAATATTATAATACATAATAGATGTAATAAAAAAAATTCTGACGATCTGTGGCTTTGTACACTTTATCATTTTTAGTTAATATTTATTTTAAATTATAAATATTTGCAGTGCTGTATAGTGTTTATTGAACAAAAATTTAGTGTGTAGTGAAATATGGTGTGATAAAAAAAAATTTGAAAACCTGAACATCATTAAAATATTGACATTTATATTAATAAAACAAAAGTAATGATTTTGCTTTAATTCACGATAAATAGAGCAAAATAACATAATCATTACTTTTACATTATGGACCTCTGGAAAGTAACTCCTTTTATACTGCGTCCATCATATTATCAGTCTTTTGACAGCTCACGCTCATTAAGTTTTGTATTGCTTACGTACAAATATCATACAAATAATATTTGTACTTTATGGATGGGTACCGCCCACTTAGTGATGTCATACATAATGGTTACTACGATTATGCCACAGATTAAAAATAATCGGTAGAAATCGATGTTACGAGTATTAAAAGACATTTAATAACATTATATAAAGTTTTACTTTCTTCTTAGTTAATACATGAATACAAATAAAACAATCAGGATATTTTAATTTATTTTATTAGCACGAGTCGTCGGAATGATAATCAACACTAGACTCCTCCGATGAGGAGTCTTCAGTAGCAGTTATTATTAGCTCTTGTGTAGATAATATATTATCAAACGCAATATCACGTTCCCAATCAGAGAATATTACTCTTTTAGTTCTTTCCACCACACTTGCCCAGTTCTCGGCCGTTACGTGGGTGCAAGCATTTTTTAGCAATTGCAACATTTTATTCGCTGTGAATGGGGGGCTTGTATTGCATCTCGCAGCATGCCCTTTTACTTGTGCCCATATAAGTTCTATTGCGTTGTACTGGCAGTGGTATGGAGGAATCCGAAGAACAGTATGGCCATATTCTGCTGCCATTTCATTGATTACATAGCGTTTTGCTCTCTTTTTGGTTTTTAATATTTTTATTAATTCAACTTTTAACATTGAGTCGTCCACATTTTCTCCATTGTCCCGAAGCCAATTAATTATTTCATGCTTTTTATTAGCCTGTGTTGGCATTTTGTCAATTTGACGGGAGTGGTAGGGCGCATTATCAATAAAAATTATTGATGGTTCTTCCAATGAAATGAGCATTTTTTTGAACCACTCTTCATACACATTTGCATTCATCTCTTCGTGGTAGTTATTTGATTTCTTCGATTTAAATGCCAACAGTGCGTCTTGTACAAATCCTTTTGCTGTACCTGCATGGCAAATGATTAGGCGCTCACCTTTTCCCATTGGTACTGAGGAAGTGGAATCAGCAGTATCATCAGTCCAGAAACGAGATAGTGTGTGGTTAGCGTTGAGCCATGTTTCATCCGTGAAAACAATATTTGCCCAATCTTGTATTTTCTTTGCCTCTCTTAAAAAATCACAACGTGCTATAGCTATATCTGTGCATTCCATTAATAATTTTCTTTTATTTAAGTTTTTATATGAAAAGCCAATTGTGTTCAAAACTTTGACCAAAGAAGATTTTTCACCACGAAATAGACCACTTCTTTTCAAAGAAACAATAAGTTTTCTCAAAGTTGGAATTTCTTTTCTCAAGTAGTAATCATATACATGACGACGAATAGCGTCAGCGTCAAAGTCATCAACAGCTGTCACCTTATGAGCCCGGCGCTTTCTTTTTGGTGTAGATGGTTTGTTTTGCTCCAAGCCGCTCCTGCCGTAGGCATCAGTAGTGATTTTAGTCACAGTTGATAGACTGATCCCCAACGCGGCTGCAACACGGTTTCGGACTTGCGTGATAGGTATAAGAGGTCCGCCATTTTGATTTTCTTGCTCAAAATACTCATGAAGTTTTAACACTAACTGTCTCGATTGTGCTTTCAACACACGTCCTTTCGGCATTTTCACGATCAATTAATATAAGTTTCACAAAAGTTTTTCCGAGGAATAAAGCTACTTAACTCAAGGTGTAACAGATGCGAGAGAACACTCAGCGAACGTAAATGCGTGTGACTATCACGGGCGTTTCGTTGAGAGTGACAGATCACGTCAAAATGGCGGCCGAGCGGAAGGTCTGTTGATGTTGCCAGTTGATGTATAATATATTTTTTATGATTATAATAAATACACACGGATTAACATTTATTTTCAAAAAACTAAGGCAATATTAAATCAAAATGTTGATTTCTATATCTGTTATTAGTTTACGTAGGTTATCATTAATCGAATTACTTAGGTACGTAATTCGATTAATGATAGTAGGTACTATAATCGGAATGGTATCGCATACGAGAATCTTTAGGACATCACTAAATATGTAAATCGTCAATCTGTCAAAAGATGGTTAATATAATGGACAGTGTATAAGTATTTTTTTATTTCTTCTCAGAAGTTTAACTTAAACTCCAACAAATTAATTTACTCCTTCAGGGAATAAGTAATTATTATCAAAACCTTCATTAACAAAAGTTCCATCAGATATTGCTTTTTAAAGCAAGTTTTTGTGACTATCTTGGCTGCCTTTGAACATGTCTAAAGTGCATTGATTAAAGAGATATGTGTTTTTTGCTATAAACTTAATTATGTGTTAGACATTAGCATTGTGAGAATACACATAAAACCAGAATATTTAGGTTTTTAAATCAATATTGAGGGTTCATATTAATGATTTTTTTATACTTTAATTTAGTTTTGGAATTATGATATATGAAACCACAATGTAAAGTAAGAATTGTTTGAATCAATGGTATTATTTATAGTGGAAAAAAAAGCAGAGGTGGGTTTCTAGACTAAAAGAGACTTTTTCAAAAATATTCAATTCAGTAATAATTATGCAGTAAGGGAATCCCGTTATAATGTAGCATACATTATAACGGGATTATCAACCTCATCTGCTCGCCATACACTTATTGACAAACCAATGAAGCCACTGCTTATTTATTAGTGATGGTATAACCACATTTATTATTACAGAAATTACATGTTTATTATTACAAAAAAGATGAGAAATGCGAAACTAAGTTGGTATGGTCATGTAATGAGGAGGGATGATAATCATGTGACCAAAAGAGTTTTAAATATGAATGTGGATGGATGTATGGCTAGGGGGAGGCCAAAAAAAAGATGGATGGATTGTGTGAAAAATTTTATGCATGTTAAAGGAGTGGCACCAGAGTTGCCGAATGATAGAGGAGAATGGAAGAAGAAGACATATTGTGCCGACCCCACTTAGAGTGGGATAAGGGTAAGAGAATGATGGTATAACCACGTTGAACCAAATGCATCATATATGACGAAATTAATGAAGATACGTTTTGAAAAGCCTATACTTTCGGTGTGTTAACTTCATTAGAATGCTGGTGCCACTATCATAAGTAGGTCCGGGGTGTACTTCAGTTTTCTTGGAGTACGACTTTGAGATGTTAGAGATATGAGCTAGGGTTGGGATAAGAAGTCTCTATGGAAGTCGACGTTCCGCGTAAACCACCGACAATCAGTGGCTGTATCGCATGCATAGAGAGCGAATAGGCACTACACTGGCAAGCGCGGTCCATCTTAGGCTACATCTTTGCCTTTACATCAGGCAAGATCGCAGCCAGGCGCTAGCCTTATCATATATAAAATTAAAAAAAATCTATAGAGTATTAAGCTTTTTTTTATATAAAGACAGGCTAGCGCCTGGTTAAGATTTCGCTTGACAGAAAGCAATAAGATCAAACAATGTATAGGCTATTGAAATGAGGTATTGAAATAACGACCACACTACAGCGAGTGCACGGAGGGACAGTGCTGTATTCTGCCGCCAGTAATATTTGTAGTGGTGTCTCTACATAAATTTCATTGTAGCCTTAACAATGTGAATGATTTTGACTCTTGACTTTTTAAAACGGAATTTAGGAATTGATACCTGCGTGAACGCTTCTCTCGCATAGGACATTATTGCTTATGCTATTTTTATACTGTCACTTTTTTACTGGGTGACATGCATATCGTCGCATAAAGTCCGCATATGCAATCCGTATGTGGACATGGGATCCATCGTTCTAAAGCGCAAAACCGTTTGTTGCGTTATGCAAAAACCATTTTTAACACAAGTGGCGTAAGGGAAAAACACTAAGAGGTTGCAAAATAAAGCATCATAGTCCATCATAAAGTGATCATCGATGCAGCTTAAAGCTTTTTGATAATGTATTATCCGATTATTATCCGATTGAGTAGAATTCACCATCCTCTTTCTTACCGAAGTCATAAAGTTGACGTCAGGTAGGCGACCGGTTATAAAATATGAAACCAAAACATGTTTATAATATGTTGTGCCGATCCTACTTAGAATGGGATAAAGAGCAGGAGAATGATGATAAAAATTGTTAAAGAACTCTTAAAGGTCTTCCACACGGTGGGGATAAACTCACCGACTAAGGTGACCTTGGTCGGGTTGGTGTAAAAATGAACAGTGTGGAAATCTGACGACCCGTTCGATATTTGGTTGACGCAAACAGCCGCGTTGCGCATCCCTCCCGACCAAGGTATCACTGGTCGGGCGGTTTATCCTGACATGTAGAAGGCCTTTTATAGTAAACGTTGCCTAATACGTATTAATTTACGTTTACGTTTGGCAAAACAATGTATGATAGGAATATTTATTTTTATAGGACTATAAAAAAAGGAAAAAGGCGTCTTTTACATCATTAACGGATAATAGTATCCAATCTAACTTTCATAAACTTGGTCTCGTACAATTCGGAAAGTTATTTTGACAGATACAGTATTAATTAATCCCTATCAAATTAAATAAGTTAGTTACCTTAAGCAATTCATGCTCAAGATTGTGATCCACAATCCACACTATATATATTATTTAATATTTTATATAATTTTATAATTTAAAATAAGCGATGACTATGATTTGATATACATCATCTCAAATTACACTACCACTGTACGGTAAATATGGCGTCAATTTGAATTAATCAAAGTTGCGCCACTAGCAGCCCATTTCTGAGAAGACACGAAGATTTCATATATCTCCATAAAATCTTGTATTCTCTAATAAAAAAAGACTGACAAAAGGCTGACAACCTCGTCACCCACAACCTCGCTTTTTAATATTTTGTGCAAAACCAGTACTGTACTCAAAAGAAGCGTGTATCACTTGGTCTTGACTAATGGCTTGAGATCAAAGAGCTGATGCTCGATATGAAAAATAAAGTGGAATGTTGCTCAATTCGAACATGAAAAGACTAAGGAACGAAC
The DNA here is from genome assembly GCA_029227775.1 of Morpho helenor. Classification (NCBI taxonomy): domain Eukaryota; kingdom Metazoa; phylum Arthropoda; class Insecta; order Lepidoptera; family Nymphalidae; genus Morpho; species Morpho helenor. The sequence continues at coordinate 5,002,629 of JARGCU010000008.1, forward strand.
TTTCGCAATTATATTTTAATAGATTCAAAAAACCTTTTATTAATAACGTCACAGTAAAGTAGATAACAATAAAAATACAAATATACAGAAATGTGACGTTACGAATTGGACCACAATTCAGCTTAAGTCGAGGAGTACCTCAACGCTGGTTTTTAATGGCGACCATTGTTACTTAAAGCTAAAACTTAATCTAATGACAGTAAAGCGACAGTGACAGACAGCTACGGGTAGAAATGTTTTATACATCAAAGAAAGAAAGGGCAACCAATGGTGTTGATTTATTACCACTAACCATATGCTTTATAGTTATGCCATATAGTTGGTGGCGACCAAATGAATTCAGAAAACGAAAATCCATGAGCAAGGATTTGTAATTTGCTTTAAAAATTGCTAGTGATTTTAGATTCCAGTATGGTGGAGGATTTCGATATTGGATCCACTTGATTAGGATAAGATAAATAATGTCATTATGTCGCAAGCTTCAAGCCATCGAAAGTAGAATTAAATAACAGTATAAACACATTCTTGTTCATTCGTCCCTACGGCTTGCACCTTGTGATATCAATTTTTATAACTTAGAACTTTTGCATATAAATAATATAGAATCACATGTTGCGTCGATACTATAAATATAAATAATGGTGGAAATATAACGGTTTGAACCGGCTGCTTTGGCGAAGTGAATAAAAATTAAGGTGAATCTTTGTCTTAAAAAATAAGTGTTGTTTTAATTTATTATTTTGTTCTGTGAAGTCGTCGAAGTGTTGTTTATCAAAACCACTATAAAATAGAGTAATCTGTAATTCTCTTTATGGTTTTACTTCTACACGTCTATATGGCCGTTAACCATAGAGTTTTGACCAACATGTTATAAGCAAAAAACAGCGTTGATGCTAAGAAATTTTTTAGCCAAGCTTTATTACTATTACTTTACCTAATTATTGTATTTTACTTTGTGTTAAAATACTCGCTAATTTGTACTATAATATTTTTCTTATTTCCCAAGAAAAAACGGAATTAGTAATCCTATATGATAGTTTGGTATATAAGGTTCAATTGCGTACCAACAGACAAAAACAGAGAGACTTTTGGATTTATATTATTCCTATGGATAGTCCTTCATATTATATGATCACAATGTTTTGTTTTTATCCACTAGCTATACAAATTCAATGATTCTTTATGTTAGGATCTGTTTTACGTTTTGATCATAGCATTAAATGGCATCAAAGTATTGTTCTACTTTTTTATTGATAATAAGGGATTTGGGATTTCAATTACAAGGTCTCATAAATTTGAAAAAATAGCAAATCAAAAAAAAATACACGGATTCATTAAAAAAAATTGAATATTTGTTACTTATAGCATTGTCAGTCGGGGTAATTTGTTGATTTAATGCTTAAACACTCTAAATAATTATCTAAAATAACAGAAATCAAACGTTATAATTATATATAAATGGTTATTTCTCGAAACTTTTCGCACGAACATTTCTTAATGAATGAATGAAAGTTTACTAAGAAATGTTGAAAGTTGTGTTCGTTGTTTCGCGCATCTCCCTCTAATGCCAAATAAGGATATGGTAAGTATATTTACTACAGAAGCAAACACAATATAAATATTTTTTTCAAATAAACGGAGAAACCCTTAATCATCGTTTTATTTGTAACGCATCCCAAAACTTATTAAGGAGGTTTATGTCTTCATTGACTGAGCCGTGTAACTATTAATTAACTTATTAATTTGGATTATGATTCAAGATTAAATTGACCTGTCTTGACTTTGAAAGTAATATAGAATGTGATTGGTTTTCAGGCGGAACTTGAGTTCCAACAACATCTAAACAGTTTGAAGATCAAAACTGAAGATGGCGAATTTCGGTGCATGGTGGAGCGACGTGGCCGCGATATTTCCGGCAAATGGGTTTATTTGTGCTATCCATGTGCGGCTATGTGTAGCGGGGAGGGTGTTTTGCAGGTAAGATTTTTTGGAATTTTGTACCACAGTTATCGTCTAACAAACTAAAGTATATTTAAGGAAAAAAGGTTTGAATTGTAACCAGTTTGCTTTTTCAAATATTGGAATATCAGAGTTAAAATCCAAAATATCCAAATTCAGTGGTCGGAGTAAGTCTTTAAAAGGGATTTCGTTGATCTTCAAGTTACTAGAGATTTGTTGATTTGATTTTGAATATTTGTACCACTGTCCGAAAACTGGAATATATAGCAAAGTGCTTGTTTATTTATTAAAGTCCCTATTTGAAACTACAATTTAAAGTTATTAATTTGTTCCTTAGACTCATATATCCGGGAAGAAGCACAAAAATAAGTTAGCAATCAGGAATATTTGGCCAAGTAGCATTTTTGAGGAAC